>JASTWF010000147.1:0-600000 GCA_030390025.1 Squalus acanthias
TTAGTGTACTGGTGGGTACAGGTCTGTCAATGTATAACACTGGGGTACAGTACTGTTGGGGACAGGTCTGTCACTGTATAACACTGGGGTAGTGTGCTGGTGGGTACAGGTCTGTCACTGTATAACACAGGAGTACAGTACTGGTGGGTACAGGTCTGTCACTGTATAACACTGGGGTACAGTACTGGTGGGTACAGGTCTGTCACTGTGTAACACTGGGGTACAGTACTGGTGGATGCAGGTCTGTCACTGTACAACACTGGGGTACAGTACTGGTGAGTACAGGTCTGTCACTGTGTAACACTGGGGTACAGTACTGGTGGATGCAGGTCTGTCACTGTACAACACTGGGGTACAGTACTCGTGGGGACAGGACAGTCACTGTACAACACTGGGGTACAGTACTGGTGGGTACAGGAATGTCATTGTGTAACACTGGGGTCCAGTACTGTTGGGTACAGGACTGTGACTGTATAACACTGGGGTACAGTACTGATGGTTACAGGAATGTCACTGTGTAACACTGGGGTACAGTACTGTTGGGTACAGGGCTGTGACTGTATAACACTGAGGTACAGTACTGGTGGATGCAGGTCTGTCACTGCAACACTGGGGTACAAGGTGGGTGCAGGACAGTCACTGTGTGACACTGGGGTACAGTACTGGTGGGTACAGGCCTGTCATTACAACTCTAGGGTACAGGACAGTCACCGTGTAGCACTGGGGTACAGTACTGGTGGGTACAGGTCTGTCACTGTGCAACACTGGGGTACAGTACTGGTGGGTACTGGACTGTCACTGTACAGCACTGGAGTACAGTACTGGTGGTTTCAGGACTGTCACTACAACACTGGGGTACAATACTGGTGGGTACGGACAGTCAATGTGTAACCCCGGGGAAACACTACTGGTGGATGCAGGTCTACCACTGTAACACTGGGATACAGTATTGGTGGGTACAGGACAGTCACTGTGTAATACTGGGGTAAAGTACTGGTGGGTACAGGACAGTCACTGTGTAACACTGGGGTACAGGACTGTCACTGTACAACACTGGGGTACAGTACTGGTGTGTACAGGTCTTTCACTTTACAACACTGGGGTACTGCGCTGATGGGTACAGGACTGTCACTGTATAACACTGGGGTACAGTACTGATGGGTACAGGAATGTCACCGTATAACACTGGGGTACAGTACTGGTGGGTACTGGACTGTTACTGTACAGCACTGGGGTACAGTGCTGATGGGTACAGGTCTGTCGCTGTATAACACTGGGTACAGTACTGGTATTTACAGGTCTGTCACTGTGTAACACTGGGGTACAGTACTGGTGGGTGCAGGTCTGTCACTGTGTAACACTGGGGTACAGTACTGGTGGATGCAGGCCTGTCACTGTGTAACACTGGGGTAAAGTGCTGATGGGTACAGGTCTGTCACTGTGTAACACTGGGGTAAAGTACTGGTGGGTAATGGACTGTCACTGTACAGCACTGGGGTACAGTGCTGATGGGTATAGGTCTGTCGCTGTATAACACTGGGGTACAGTACTGGTGGGTACAGGAATGTCACTGTATAACACTGTAGTACAGTACTGGTGGGTACAGGTCTGTCACTGTGTAACAGTGGGGTACAGTACTGGTGGGTACAGGACTGTCACTGTAAAACACTGGGGTACAGTACTGGTGGGTACAGGTCTGTCACTGTGTAACACTGGGGTACAGTACTGGTGGATGCAGGCCTGTCACTGTGTCACACTGGGGTACAGAACTGGTGGGTACTGGACTGTCACTGTACAGCACTGGGGTACAGTGCTGATGGGTACAGGTCTGTCGCTGTATAGCACTGGGGTACAGTACTGGTGGGTACAGGACTGTCACTGTATACCTTGGGTACAGTACTGGTGGGTACAGGACTGTCACTGTGTAACACTGGGGTACAGTACTGATGGGTACAGGTCTGTCACTGTGTAACACTGGGGTACAGTACTGGTGGATCCAGGTCTGTCACTGTGTAACACTGGGGTACAGTACTGGTGGGTACTGGACTGTTACTGTACAGCACTGGGGTACAGTGCTGATGGGTACAGGTCTGTCGCTGTATAACACTGGGTACAGTACTGGTATTTACAGGTCTGTCACTGTGTAACACTGGGGTACAGTACTGGTGGGTGCAGGTCTGTCACTGTGTAACACTGGGGTACAGTACTGGTGGATGCAGGCCTGTCACTGTGTAACACTGGGGTAAAGTGCTGATGGGTACAGGTCTGTCACTGTGTAACACTGGGGTAAAGTACTGGTGGGTAATGGACTGTCACTGTACAGCACTGGGGTACAGTGCTGATGGGTATAGGTCTGTCGCTGTATAACACTGGGGTAAAGTACTGGTGGGTACTGGACTGTCACTGTACAGCACTGGGGTACAGTGCTGATGGGTACAGGTCTGTCGCTGTATAGCACTGGGGTACAGTACTGGTGGGTACAGGACTGTCACTGTATACCTTGGGTACAGTACTGGTGGGTACAGGACTGTCACTGTGTAACACTGGGGTACAGTACTGATGGGTACAGGTCTGTCACTGTGTAACACTGGGGTACAGTACTGGTGGATCCAGGTCTGTCACTGTGTAACACTGGGGTACAGTACTGGTGGGTACTGGACTGTTACTGTACAGCACTGGGGTACAGTGCTGATGGGTACAGGTCTGTCGCTGTATAACACTGGGTACAGTACTGGTATTTACAGGTCTGTCACTGTGTAACACTGGGGTACAGTACTGGTGGGTGCAGGTCTGTCACTGTGTAACACTGGGGTACAGTACTGGTGGATGCAGGCCTGTCACTGTGTAACACTGGGGTAAAGTGCTGATGGGTACAGGTCTGTCACTGTGTAACACTGGGGTACAGTACTGGTGGGTACTGGACTGTCACTGTACAGCACTGGGGTACAGTGCTGATGGGTACAGGTCTGTCGCTGTATAACACTGGGGTACAGTACTGGTGGGTACAGGTCGGTCACTGTGTAACACTGGGGTGCAGTACTGGTGGGTGAAGGTCTGTCACTGTGTAACACTGGGGTACAGTACTGGTGGGTACAGGATAGTCGTTGTGTAACACTGGGTTACAGAATTGGTGGATGCAGGTCTGTCACTGTGTAACACTGGGGTACAGTACTGGTGGGTACAGGACAGTCACTGTGTAACACTGGGGTACAGTACTGGTGGGTACAGGACAGTCACTCTGTAACACTGGGGTACAGTACTGGTGGATGCAGGTCTGTCACTGTGTAACACTGGGGTAAAGTACTGGTGGGTACAGGACAGTCACTCTGTAACACTGGGGTACAGTACTAGTGGATGCAGGTCTGTCACTGTGTAACACTGGGGTAAAGTACAGGTGGGTGCAGGTCTGTCACTGTGTAACACTGGGGTACAGTCCTGGTGTGTACAGGACAGTCAATGTGTAACACTGGGGTACAGTACTGATGGGTACAGGACAGTCACTCTGTAACATTGGGGTACAGTACTGGTGGGTACAGGACAGTCACTGTGTAACACTGGGTTACAGTACTGGTGGATGCAAGTCTGTCACTGTGTAACACGGGTACAGTACTGGTGGATCCAGGTCTGTCACTGTGTAACACTGGGGTGCAGTACTGGTGGGTACTGGACTGTTAGTGTACAGCACTGGGGTACAGTGCTGATGGGTGCAGGTCTGTCACTGCGTAACACTGGGGTACAGTACTGGTGGGAACAGGACAGTCACTGTGTAACACTGGGGTACAGTACTGATGGGTACAGGACAGTCACTGTACAACACTGGGGTACAGTACTGATGGGTACAGGTCTGTCGCTGTATAACACTGGGGTACAGTACTGGTGGGTACAGGAATGTCACTGTATAACACTGTAGTACAGTACTGGTGGGTACAGGTCTGTCACTGTGTAACAGTGGGGTACAGTACTGGTGGGTACAGGACTGTCACTGTAAAACACTGGGGTACAGTACTGGTGGGTACAGGTCTGTCACTGTGTAACACTGGGGTACAGTACTGGTGGATGCAGGCCTGTCACTGTGTCACACTGGGGTACAGAACTGGTGGGTACTGGACTGTCACTGTACAGCACTGGGGTACAGTGCTGATGGGTACAGGTCTGTCGCTGTATAGCACTGGGGTACAGTACTGGTGGGTACAGGACTGTCACTGTATACCTTGGGTACAGTACTGGTGGGTACAGGACTGTCACTGTGTAACACTGGGGTACAGTACTGATGGGTACAGGTCTGTCACTGTGTAACACTGGGGTACAGTACTGGTGGATCCAGGTCTGTCACTGTGTAACACTGGGGTACAGTACTGGTGGGTACTGGACTGTTACTGTACAGCACTGGGGTACAGTGCTGATGGGTACAGGTCTGTCGCTGTATAACACTGGGTACAGTACTGGTATTTACAGGTCTGTCACTGTGTAACACTGGGGTACAGTACTGGTGGGTGCAGGTCTGTCACTGTGTAACACTGGGGTACAGTACTGGTGGATGCAGGCCTGTCACTGTGTAACACTGGGGTAAAGTGCTGATGGGTACAGGTCTGTCACTGTGTAACACTGGGGTAAAGTACTGGTGGGTAATGGACTGTCACTGTACAGCACTGGGGTACAGTGCTGATGGGTATAGGTCTGTCGCTGTATAACACTGGGGTACAGTACTGGTGGGTACAGGAATGTCACTGTATAACACTGTAGTACAGTACTGGTGGGTACAGGTCTGTCACTGTGTAACAGTGGGGTACAGTACTGGTGGGTACAGGACTGTCACTGTAAAACACTGGGGTACAGTACTGGTGGGTACAGGTCTGTCACTGTGTAACACTGGGGTACAGTACTGGTGGATGCAGGCCTGTCACTGTGTCACACTGGGGTACAGAACTGGTGGGTACTGGACTGTCACTGTACAGCACTGGGGTACAGTGCTGATGGGTACAGGTCTGTCGCTGTATAGCACTGGGGTACAGTACTGGTGGGTACAGGACTGTCACTGTATACCTTGGGTACAGTACTGGTGGGTACAGGACTGTCACTGTGTAACACTGGGGTACAGTACTGATGGGTACAGGTCTGTCACTGTGTAACACTGGGGTACAGTACTGGTGGATCCAGGTCTGTCACTGTGTAACACTGGGGTACAGTACTGGTGGGTACTGGACTGTTACTGTACAGCACTGGGGTACAGTGCTGATGGGTACAGGTCTGTCGCTGTATAACACTGGGTACAGTACTGGTATTTACAGGTCTGTCACTGTGTAACACTGGGGTACAGTACTGGTGGGTGCAGGTCTGTCACTGTGTAACACTGGGGTACAGTACTGGTGGATGCAGGCCTGTCACTGTGTAACACTGGGGTAAAGTGCTGATGGGTACAGGTCTGTCACTGTGTAACACTGGGGTACAGTACTGGTGGGTACTGGACTGTCACTGTACAGCACTGGGGTACAGTGCTGATGGGTACAGGTCTGTCGCTGTATAACACTGGGGTACAGTACTGGTGGGTACAGGTCGGTCACTGTGTAACACTGGGGTGCAGTACTGGTGGGTGAAGGTCTGTCACTGTGTAACACTGGGGTACAGTATTGGTGGGTACAGGATAGTCGTTGTGTAACACTGGGTTACAGAATTGGTGGATGCAGGTCTGTCACTGTGTAACACTGGGGTACAGTACTGGTGGGTACAGGATAGTCACTGTGTAACACTGGGTTACAGAATTGGTGGATGCAGGTCTGTCACTGTGTAACACTGGGGTACAGTACTGGTGGGTACAGGACAGTCACTCTGTAACACTGGGGTACAGTACTAGTGGATGCAGGTCTGTCACTGTGTAACACTGGGGTAAAGTACAGGTGGGTGCAGGTCTGTCACTGTGTAACACTGGGGTACAGTCCTGGTGTGTACAGGACAGTCAATGTGTAACACTGGGGTACAGTACTGATGGGTACAGGACAGTCACTGTGTAACACTGGGGTACAGTACTGGTGGGTACAGGACAGTCACTGTGTAACACTGGGTTACAGTACTGGTGGATGCAAGTCTGTCACTGTGTAACACGGGTACAGTACTGGTGGATCCAGGTCTGTCACTGTGTAACACTGGGGTGCAGTACTGGTGGGTACTGGACTTTTAGTGTACAGCACTGGGGTACAGTGCTGATGGGTACAGGACAGTCACTGTGTAACACTGGGTTACAGTACTGGTGGATGCAAGTCTGTCACTGTGTAACACGGGTACAGTACTGGTGGATCCAGGTCTGTCACTGTGTAACACTGGGGTGCAGTACTGGTGGGTACTGGACTGTCACTGTACAGCACTGGGGTACAGTGCTGATGGGTGCAGGTCTGTCGCTGTATAACACTGGGGTACAGTACTGGTGGGTGCAGGTCTGTCACTGTGTAACACTGGGGTACAGTACTGGTGGGTACAGGATAGTCACTGTGTAACACTGGGTTACAGAATTGGTGGATGCAGGTCTGTCACTGTGTAACACTGGGGTACAGTACTGGTGGGTACAGGACAGTCACTGTGTAACACTGGGGTACAGTACTGGTGGATGCAGGTCTGTCACTGTGTAACACTGGGGTACAGTACAGGTGTGTGCAGGTCTGTCACTGTGTAACACTGGGGTACAGTACTGGTGGGTGCAGTTCTGTCACTGTACAACACTGGGCCACAATGCTGATGGGTACAGGAATGTCACCGTATAACACTGGGGTACAGTACTGGTGGGTACAGGTCTGTCACTGTGTAACACTGGGGTAAAGTACTGGTGGGTACTGGACTGTCACTGTGTCACACTGGGGTACAGAACTGGTGGGTACTGGACTGTCACTGTACAGCACTGGGGTACAGTGCTGATGGGTACAGGTCTGTCGCTGTATAACACTGGGGTACAGTACTGGTGGGTACAGGACTGTCACTGTATACCTTGGGTACAGTACTGGTGGGTACAGGACTGTCACTGTGTAACACTGGGGTACAGTACTGATGGGTACAGGTCTGTCACTGTGTAACACTGGGGTACAGTACTGGTGGATCCAGGTCTGTCACTGTGTAACACTGGGGTACAGTACTGGTGGGTACTGGACTGTTACTGTACAGCACTGGGGTACAGTGCTGATGGGTACAGGTCTGTCGCTGTATAACACTGGGTACAGTACTGGTGGGTACAGGTCTGTCACTGTGTAACACTGGGGTACAGTACTGGTGGGTGCAGGTCTGTCACTGTGTAACACTGGGGTACAGTACTGGTGGGTACAGGACAGTCACTGTGTAACACTGGGGTACAGTACTGATGGGTACAGGACTGTCACTGTATAACACTGGGGTACAGTACTGGTGGGTACAGGTCTGTCACTGTACAACACTGGAGTAGTTTACTGGTGGGTACTGGACTATCACTGTATAACACTGGGGTACAGTACTGGTGTATGCAGGCCTGTCACTGTGTAACACTGGGGTACAGTGCTGATGGGTACAGGTCTGTCACTGTGTAACACTGGGGTACAGTACTGGTGGGTACTGGACTGTCACTGTACAGCACTGGGGTACAGTGCTGATGGGTACAGGTCTGTCGCTGTATAACACTGGGTACAGTACTGGTGGGTACAGGTCTGTCACTGTGTAACACTGGGGTACAGTACTGGTGGGTGCAGGTCTGTCACTGTGTAACACTGGGGTACAGTACTGGTGGGTACAGGACAGTCACTGTGTAACACTGGGGTACAGTACTGATGGGTACAGGACTGTCACTGTATAACACTGGGGTACAGTACTGGTGGGTACAGGTCTGTCACTGTACAACACTGGAGTAGTTTACTGGTGGGTACTGGACTGTCACTGTATAACACTGGGGTACAGTACTGGTGGATGCAGGCCTGTCACTGTGTAACACTGGGGTACAGTGCTGATGGGTACAGGTCTGTCACTGTGTAACACTGGGGTACAGTACTGGTGGGTACTGGACTGTCACTGTACAGCACTGGGGTACAGTGCTGATGGGTACAGGTCTGTCGCTGTATAACACTGGGTACAGTACTGGTGGGTACAGGTCTGTCACTGTGTAACACTGGGGTACAGTACTGGTGGGTGCAGGTCTGTCACTGTGTAACACTGGGGTACAGTACTGGTGGGTACAGGACAGTCACTGTGTAACACTGGGGTACAGTACTGATGGGTACAGGACTGTCACTGTATAACACTGGGGTACAGTACTGGTGGATGCAGGCCTCTCACTGTGTAACACTGGGGTACAGAACTGGTGGGTACTGGACTGTCACTGTACAGCACTGGGGTATAGTACTGATGGGTACAGGACTGTCACTGTATAACACTGGGGTAGTGTACTGGTGGGTACAGGTCTGTCACTGTATAACACTGGGGTACAGTACTGGTGGGTACAGGTCTGTCACTGTACAACACTGGAGTAGTTTACTGGTGGGTACTGGACTGTCACTGTATAACACTGGAGTACAGTACTGATGGGTACAGGTCTGTCACTGTGTAACACTGGGGTACAGTGCTGATGGGTACAGGTCTGTCACTGTGTAACACTGGGGTACAGTACTGGTGGGTACTGGACTGTCACTGTACAGCACTGGGGTATAGTGCTGATGGGTACAGGTCTGTCGCTGTATAACACTGGGGTACAGTACTGGTGGGTACAGGTCGGTCACTGTGTAACACTGGGGTGCAGTACTGGTGGGTGCAGGTCTGTCACTGTGTAACACTGGGGTACTGTACTGGTGGGTACAGGACTGTCACTGTGTAACACTGGGGTACAGTACTGGTGGGTGAAGGTCTGTCACTGTGTAACACTGGGGTACAGTACTGGTGGGTACAGGATAGTCACTGTGTAACACTGGGTTACAGAATTGGTGGATGCAGGTCTGTCACTGTGTAACACTGGGGTACAGTATAGGTGTGTGCAGGTCTGTCACTGTGTAACACTGGGGTACAGTACTGGTGTGTACAGGACAGTCAATGTGTAACACTGGGGTACAGTACTGATGGGTACAGGAATGTCACCGTATAACACTGGGGTACAGTACTGGTGGGTAGAGGTCTGTCACTGTAACACTGGGGTAAAGTACTGGTGGGTACTGGACTGTCACTTTACAGCACTGGGGTACAGTACTGGTGGGTACAGCACTGTCACTGTATAACACTGGGGTACAGTACTGGTGGGTACAGGTCTGTCACTGTGTAACACGGGTACAGTACTGGTGGATCCAGGTCTGTCACTGTGTAACACTGGGGTGCAGTACTGGTGGGTACTGGACTGTTAGTGTACAGCACTGGGGTACAGTGCTGATGGGTGCAGGTCTGTCACTGCGTAACACTGGGGTACAGTACTGGTGGGAACAGGACAGTCACTGTGTAACACTGGGGTACAGTACTGATGGGTACAGGACAGTCACTGTACAACACTGGGGTACAGTACTGATGGGTACAGGTCTGTCGCTGTATAACACTGGGGTACAGTACTGGTGGGTACAGGAATGTCACTGTATAACACTGTAGTACAGTACTGGTGGGTACAGGTCTGTCACTGTGTAACAGTGGGGTACAGTACTGGTGGGTACAGGACTGTCACTGTAAAACACTGGGGTACAGTACTGGTGGGTACAGGTCTGTCACTGTGTAACACTGGGGTACAGTACTGGTGGATGCAGGCCTGTCACTGTGTCACACTGGGGTACAGAACTGGTGGGTACTGGACTGTCACTGTACAGCACTGGGGTACAGTGCTGATGGGTACAGGTCTGTCGCTGTATAGCACTGGGGTACAGTACTGGTGGGTACAGGACTGTCACTGTATACCTTGGGTACAGTACTGGTGGGTACAGGACTGTCACTGTGTAACACTGGGGTACAGTACTGATGGGTACAGGTCTGTCACTGTGTAACACTGGGGTACAGTACTGGTGGATCCAGGTCTGTCACTGTGTAACACTGGGGTACAGTACTGGTGGGTACTGGACTGTTACTGTACAGCACTGGGGTACAGTGCTGATGGGTACAGGTCTGTCGCTGTATAACACTGGGTACAGTACTGGTATTTACAGGTCTGTCACTGTGTAACACTGGGGTACAGTACTGGTGGGTGCAGGTCTGTCACTGTGTAACACTGGGGTACAGTACTGGTGGATGCAGGCCTGTCACTGTGTAACACTGGGGTAAAGTGCTGATGGGTACAGGTCTGTCACTGTGTAACACTGGGGTAAAGTACTGGTGGGTAATGGACTGTCACTGTACAGCACTGGGGTACAGTGCTGATGGGTATAGGTCTGTCGCTGTATAACACTGGGGTACAGTACTGGTGGGTACAGGAATGTCACTGTATAACACTGTAGTACAGTACTGGTGGGTACAGGTCTGTCACTGTGTAACAGTGGGGTACAGTACTGGTGGGTACAGGACTGTCACTGTAAAACACTGGGGTACAGTACTGGTGGGTACAGGTCTGTCACTGTGTAACACTGGGGTACAGTACTGGTGGATGCAGGCCTGTCACTGTGTCACACTGGGGTACAGAACTGGTGGGTACTGGACTGTCACTGTACAGCACTGGGGTACAGTGCTGATGGGTACAGGTCTGTCGCTGTATAGCACTGGGGTACAGTACTGGTGGGTACAGGACTGTCACTGTATACCTTGGGTACAGTACTGGTGGGTACAGGACTGTCACTGTGTAACACTGGGGTACAGTACTGATGGGTACAGGTCTGTCACTGTGTAACACTGGGGTACAGTACTGGTGGATCCAGGTCTGTCACTGTGTAACACTGGGGTACAGTACTGGTGGGTACTGGACTGTTACTGTACAGCACTGGGGTACAGTGCTGATGGGTACAGGTCTGTCGCTGTATAACACTGGGTACAGTACTGGTATTTACAGGTCTGTCACTGTGTAACACTGGGGTACAGTACTGGTGGGTGCAGGTCTGTCACTGTGTAACACTGGGGTACAGTACTGGTGGATGCAGGCCTGTCACTGTGTAACACTGGGGTAAAGTGCTGATGGGTACAGGTCTGTCACTGTGTAACACTGGGGTACAGTACTGGTGGGTACTGGACTGTCACTGTACAGCACTGGGGTACAGTGCTGATGGGTACAGGTCTGTCGCTGTATAACACTGGGGTACAGTACTGGTGGGTACAGGTCGGTCACTGTGTAACACTGGGGTGCAGTACTGGTGGGTGAAGGTCTGTCACTGTGTAACACTGGGGTACAGTATTGGTGGGTACAGGATAGTCGTTGTGTAACACTGGGTTACAGAATTGGTGGATGCAGGTCTGTCACTGTGTAACACTGGGGTACAGTACTGGTGGGTACAGGATAGTCACTGTGTAACACTGGGTTACAGAATTGGTGGATGCAGGTCTGTCACTGTGTAACACTGGGGTACAGTACTGGTGGGTACAGGACAGTCACTCTGTAACACTGGGGTACAGTACTAGTGGATGCAGGTCTGTCACTGTGTAACACTGGGGTAAAGTACAGGTGGGTGCAGGTCTGTCACTGTGTAACACTGGGGTACAGTCCTGGTGTGTACAGGACAGTCAATGTGTAACACTGGGGTACAGTACTGATGGGTACAGGACAGTCACTGTGTAACACTGGGGTACAGTACTGGTGGGTACAGGACAGTCACTGTGTAACACTGGGTTACAGTACTGGTGGATGCAAGTCTGTCACTGTGTAACACGGGTACAGTACTGGTGGATCCAGGTCTGTCACTGTGTAACACTGGGGTGCAGTACTGGTGGGTACTGGACTTTTAGTGTACAGCACTGGGGTACAGTGCTGATGGGTACAGGACAGTCACTGTGTAACACTGGGTTACAGTACTGGTGGATGCAAGTCTGTCACTGTGTAACACGGGTACAGTACTGGTGGATCCAGGTCTGTCACTGTGTAACACTGGGGTGCAGTACTGGTGGGTACTGGACTGTCACTGTACAGCACTGGGGTACAGTGCTGATGGGTGCAGGTCTGTCGCTGTATAACACTGGGGTACAGTACTGGTGGGTGCAGGTCTGTCACTGTGTAACACTGGGGTACAGTACTGGTGGGTACAGGATAGTCACTGTGTAACACTGGGTTACAGAATTGGTGGATGCAGGTCTGTCACTGTGTAACACTGGGGTACAGTACTGGTGGGTACAGGACAGTCACTGTGTAACACTGGGGTACAGTACTGGTGGATGCAGGTCTGTCACTGTGTAACACTGGGGTACAGTACAGGTGTGTGCAGGTCTGTCACTGTGTAACACTGGGGTACAGTACTGGTGGGTGCAGTTCTGTCACTGTACAACACTGGGCCACAATGCTGATGGGTACAGGAATGTCACCGTATAACACTGGGGTACAGTACTGGTGGGTACAGGTCTGTCACTGTGTAACACTGGGGTAAAGTACTGGTGGGTACTGGACTGTCACTGTGTCACACTGGGGTACAGAACTGGTGGGTACTGGACTGTCACTGTACAGCACTGGGGTACAGTGCTGATGGGTACAGGTCTGTCGCTGTATAACACTGGGGTACAGTACTGGTGGGTACAGGACTGTCACTGTATACCTTGGGTACAGTACTGGTGGGTACAGGACTGTCACTGTGTAACACTGGGGTACAGTACTGATGGGTACAGGTCTGTCACTGTGTAACACTGGGGTACAGTACTGGTGGATCCAGGTCTGTCACTGTGTAACACTGGGGTACAGTACTGGTGGGTACTGGACTGTTACTGTACAGCACTGGGGTACAGTGCTGATGGGTACAGGTCTGTCGCTGTATAACACTGGGTACAGTACTGGTGGGTACAGGTCTGTCACTGTGTAACACTGGGGTACAGTACTGGTGGGTGCAGGTCTGTCACTGTGTAACACTGGGGTACAGTACTGGTGGGTACAGGACAGTCACTGTGTAACACTGGGGTACAGTACTGATGGGTACAGGACTGTCACTGTATAACACTGGGGTACAGTACTGGTGGGTACAGGTCTGTCACTGTACAACACTGGAGTAGTTTACTGGTGGGTACTGGACTATCACTGTATAACACTGGGGTACAGTACTGGTGTATGCAGGCCTGTCACTGTGTAACACTGGGGTACAGTGCTGATGGGTACAGGTCTGTCACTGTGTAACACTGGGGTACAGTACTGGTGGGTACTGGACTGTCACTGTACAGCACTGGGGTACAGTGCTGATGGGTACAGGTCTGTCGCTGTATAACACTGGGTACAGTACTGGTGGGTACAGGTCTGTCACTGTGTAACACTGGGGTACAGTACTGGTGGGTGCAGGTCTGTCACTGTGTAACACTGGGGTACAGTACTGGTGGGTACAGGACAGTCACTGTGTAACACTGGGGTACAGTACTGATGGGTACAGGACTGTCACTGTATAACACTGGGGTACAGTACTGGTGGGTACAGGTCTGTCACTGTACAACACTGGAGTAGTTTACTGGTGGGTACTGGACTGTCACTGTATAACACTGGGGTACAGTACTGGTGGATGCAGGCCTGTCACTGTGTAACACTGGGGTACAGTGCTGATGGGTACAGGTCTGTCACTGTGTAACACTGGGGTACAGTACTGGTGGGTACTGGACTGTCACTGTACAGCACTGGGGTACAGTGCTGATGGGTACAGGTCTGTCGCTGTATAACACTGGGTACAGTACTGGTGGGTACAGGTCTGTCACTGTGTAACACTGGGGTACAGTACTGGTGGGTGCAGGTCTGTCACTGTGTAACACTGGGGTACAGTACTGGTGGGTACAGGACAGTCACTGTGTAACACTGGGGTACAGTACTGATGGGTACAGGACTGTCACTGTATAACACTGGGGTACAGTACTGGTGGATGCAGGCCTCTCACTGTGTAACACTGGGGTACAGAACTGGTGGGTACTGGACTGTCACTGTACAGCACTGGGGTATAGTACTGATGGGTACAGGACTGTCACTGTATAACACTGGGGTAGTGTACTGGTGGGTACAGGTCTGTCACTGTATAACACTGGGGTACAGTACTGGTGGGTACAGGTCTGTCACTGTACAACACTGGAGTAGTTTACTGGTGGGTACTGGACTGTCACTGTATAACACTGGAGTACAGTACTGATGGGTACAGGTCTGTCACTGTGTAACACTGGGGTACAGTGCTGATGGGTACAGGTCTGTCACTGTGTAACACTGGGGTACAGTACTGGTGGGTACTGGACTGTCACTGTACAGCACTGGGGTATAGTGCTGATGGGTACAGGTCTGTCGCTGTATAACACTGGGGTACAGTACTGGTGGGTACAGGTCGGTCACTGTGTAACACTGGGGTGCAGTACTGGTGGGTGCAGGTCTGTCACTGTGTAACACTGGGGTACTGTACTGGTGGGTACAGGACTGTCACTGTGTAACACTGGGGTACAGTACTGGTGGGTGAAGGTCTGTCACTGTGTAACACTGGGGTACAGTACTGGTGGGTACAGGATAGTCACTGTGTAACACTGGGTTACAGAATTGGTGGATGCAGGTCTGTCACTGTGTAACACTGGGGTACAGTATAGGTGTGTGCAGGTCTGTCACTGTGTAACACTGGGGTACAGTACTGGTGTGTACAGGACAGTCAATGTGTAACACTGGGGTACAGTACTGATGGGTACAGGAATGTCACCGTATAACACTGGGGTACAGTACTGGTGGGTAGAGGTCTGTCACTGTAACACTGGGGTAAAGTACTGGTGGGTACTGGACTGTCACTTTACAGCACTGGGGTACAGTACTGGTGGGTACAGCACTGTCACTGTATAACACTGGGGTACAGTACTGGTGGGTACAGGTCTGTCACTGTGTAACACTGTGGTACAGTACTGGTGGGTGCAGGTCTGCCACTGTAACACTGGGGTACAGTACTGGTGTGTACAGGACAGTCACTGTGTAACACTGGGGTACAGTACTAGTGGGTACAGGTCTGTCAATGTATAACACTGGGGTACAGTACTGTGGGGTACAGGTCTGTCACTGTATAACACTGGGGTTCAGTACTGGTGGGTACAGGTCTGTCACTGTACAACACTGGAGTAGTGAAGTGGTGGGTACTGGACTGTCAACTGTACAGCACTGGGGTACAGTACTGATGGGTAAAGTACTGTCACTGTATAACACTGGGGTACAGTACTGGTTGGTACAGGTCTGTCACTGTATAAGACTGGGGTACAGTACTGGTGGGTACAGGTCTGTCACTGTACAACACCGGGGTTTAGTACTGGTAGGTACAGGTCTGTCACTGTACAACACTGGAGTAGTGTTTTGGTGGGTACTGGACTGTCACTGTATAACACTGGGGTACAGTACTGATTGGAACAGGACTGTCACTGTTTAACACTGGGGTACAGTACTGACGGGTACAGGACAGTCACTGTTTAACACTGGGGTACAGTACTGGTGGATCCAGGTCTGTCACTGTGTAACACTGGGGTACAGTACTGGTGGGTACAGGACTGTCACTGTATAACACTGGGGTACAGTACTGATTGGAACAGGACTGTCACTGTTTAACACTGGGGTACAGTACTGACGGGTACAGGACAGTCACTGTTTAACACTGGGGTACAGTACTGGTGGATCCAGGTCTGTCACTGTGTAACACTGGGGTACAGTACTGGTGGGTACAGGACTGTCACTGTATAACACTGGGGTACAGTACTGGTGGGTACAGGTCTGTCACTGTGTAACACTGGGGTACAGTACTGGTGGGTGCAGTTCTGTCACTGTACAACACTGGGCCACAATGCTGATGGGTACAGGGCTGTCACTGTATACCTTGGGTACAGTACTGGTGGGTACAGGACTGTCACTGTATAACACTGGGGTACAGTACTGGTGGGTACAGGTCTGTCAATATGTAACACTGGGGTACAGTACTGATGGGTACAGGTCTGTCACGGTACAACACTGGGGTACAATACTGATTGGTACAGGAATATCACCGTATAACACTGGGGTACAGTACTGGTGGGTACAGGTCTGTCACTGTGTAACACTGGGGTAAAGTACTGGTGGGTACTGGACTGTCACTGTGCAGCACTGGGGTACAGTGCTGATGGGTACAGGTCTGTCGCTGTATAACTCTGGGGTACAGTACTGGTGGGTACAGGACTGTCACTGTATAACACTGGGATACAGTACTGGTGGGTGCAGGTCTGTGACTGTATAACACTGGGGTACAGTACTGGTGGGTACAGGTCTGTCACTGTGTAACACTGGGGTACAGTACTGGTGGGTGCAGGTCTGCCACTGTAACACTGGGGTACAGTACTGGTGGGTACAGGACAGTCACTGTGTAACACTGGGGTACAGTACTCGTGGGGACAGGACAGTCACTGTACAACACTGGGGTACAGTACTGGTGGGTGCAGGTCTGCCACTGTAACACTGGGGTACAGTACTGGTGGGTACAGGACAGTCACTGTGTAACACTGGGGTACAGTACTCATGGGTACAGGTCTGTCAATGTATAACACTGGGGTACAGTACTGGGGGGTACAGGACTGTCACTGTATAACACTGGGGTACAGTACTGGTGGGTACAGGAATGTCACTGTGTAACACTGGGGTCCAGTACTGTTGGGTACAGGACTGTGACTGTATAACACTGGGGTACAGTACTGATGGTTACAGGAATGTCACTGTGTAACACTGGGGTACAGTACTGTTGGGTACAGGGCTGTGACTGTATAACACTGAGGTACAGTACTGGTGGATGCAGGTCTGTCACTGCAACACTGGGGTACAAGGTGGGTGCAGGACAGTCACTGTGTGACACTGGGGTACAGTACTGGTGGGTACAGGCCTGTCATTACAACTCTAGGGTACAGGACAGTCACCGTGTAGCACTGGGGTACAGTACTGGTGGGTACAGGTCTGTCACTGTGCAACACTGGGGTACAGTACTGGTGGGTGCAGTTCTGTCACTGTACAACACTGGGCCACAATGCTGATGGGTACAGGGCTGTCACTGTATACCTTGGGTACAGTACTGGTGGGTACAGGACTGTCACTGTATAACACTGGGGTACAGTACTGGTGGGTACAGGTCTGTCAATGTGTAACACTGGGGTACAGTACTGATGGGTACAGGTCTGTCACGGTACAACACTGGGGTACAATACTGATTGGTACAGGAATGTCACCGTATAACACTGGGGTACAGTACTGGTGGGTACAGGTCTGTCACTGTGTAACACTGGGGTAAAGTACTGGTGGGTACTGGACTGTCACTGTACAGCACTGGGGTACAGTGCTGATGGGTACAGGTGTGTCGCTGTATAACTCTGGGGTACAGTACTGGTGGGTACAGGACTGTCACTGTATAACACTGGGATACAGTACTGGTGGGTGCAGGTCTGTGACTGTATAACACTGGGGTACAGTACTGGTGGGTACAGGTCTGTCACTGTGTAACACTGGGGTACAGTACTGGTGGGTGCAGGTCTGCCACTGTAACACTGGGGTACAGTACTGGTGGGTACAGGACAGTCACTGTGTAACACTGGGGTACAGTACTCGTGGGGACAGGACAGTCACTGTACAACACTGGGGTACAGTACTGGTGGGTGCAGGTCTGCCACTGTAACACTGGGGTACAGTACTGGTGGGTACAGGACAGTCACTGTGTAACACTGGGGTACAGTACTCGTGTGTACAGGTCTGTCAATGTATAACACTGGGGTACAGTACTGGGGGGTACAGGACTGTTACTGTATAACACTGGGGTACAGTACTGGTGGGTACAGGAATGTCATTGTGTAACACTGGGGTCCAGTACTGTTGGGTACAGGACTGTGACTGTATAACACTGGGGTACAGTACTGATGGTTACAGGAATGTCACTGTGTAACACTGGGGTACAGTACTGTTGGGTACAGGGCTGTGACTGTATAACACTGAGGTACAGTACTGGTGGATGCAGGTCTGTCACTGCAACACTGGGGTACAAGGTGGGTGCAGGACAGTCACTGTGTGACACTGGGGTACAGTACTGGTGGGTACAGGCCTGTCATTACAACTCTAGGGTACAGGACAGTCACCGTGTAGCACTGGGGTACAGTACTGGTGGGTACAGGTCTGTCACTGTGCAACACTGGGGTACAGTACTGGTGGGTACTGGACTGTCACTGTACAGCACTGGAGTACAGTACTGGTGGTTTCAGGACTGTCACTACAACACTGGGGTACAATACTGGTGGGTACGGACAGTCAATGTGTAACCCCGGGGAAACACTACTGGTGGATGCAGGTCTACCACTGTAACACTGGGATACAGTATTGGTGGGTACAGGACAGTCACTGTGTAATACTGGGGTAAAGTACTGGTGGGTACAGGACAGTCACTGTGTAACACTGGGGTACAGGACTGTCACTGTACAACACTGGGGTACAGTACTGGTGTGTACAGGTCTTTCACTTTACAACACTGGGGTACTGCGCTGATGGGTACAGGACTGTCACTGTATAACACTGGGGTACAGTACTGATGGGTACAGGAATGTCACCGTATAACACTGGGGTACAGTACTGGTGGGTACAGGTCTGTCACTGTATAACACTGGGATACAGTACTGGTGGGTACAGGACAGTCACCGTCTAACACTGGGGTACAGTACTGGTGGATACTGGACTGTCACTACAGCACTGGGGTACAGTGCTGATGGGTGCAGGTCTGTCACTGTACAACACTGGGGTGCAGTACTGATGGGTACAGGACTGTCACTGTTTACCTTGGGTACAGTACTGGTGTGTACAGGTCTGTTACTGTGTAACACTGGGCCACAATGTTGATGGGCACAGATCTGTCACTGTATAACACTGGGGTACAGTACTGGTGGATGCAGGTCTGTCACTGTACAACACTGGGGTACAGTACTGGTGAGTACAGGTCTGTCACTGTGTAACACTGGGGTACAGTACTGGTGGGTACAGGAATGTCACTGTATAACACTGAGGTACAGTACAGGTGGGTACAGATCTGTCACCGTATAACACCGGGGTACAGTACTGATGGGTGCAGGCCTGTCACAGTACATCACTGGAGTAGTGTCCTAGTGGGTACAGAACTGTCACTGTATAACACGGGTACAGTACTGATCGGTACAGGTCTGTTATTGTGTAACACTGGGTTAGTGTACTGGTGGGTACAGGTCCGTCACTGTACAACATTGGGGTAGTGTGCTGGTGGGTACAGGTCTGTCACTGTATAACACTGGGGTACAGTACTGGTGGGTACAGGTCTGTCACTGTATAACACTGGGGTACAGTACTGGTGGGTACAGGTCTGTCACTGTAACACTGGGGTAAAGTACTGGTGGGTACTGGACTGTCACTGTACAGCACTGGGGTACAGTGCTGATGGGTACAGGTCTGTCGCTGTATAACACTGGGGTACAGTACTTGTGGGTACAGGTCTGTCACTGTATAACACTGGGGTACAGTACTGGTGGGTACAGGACAGTCACTGTGTAACATTGTGGTACAATACTGGTGGATGCAGGTCTGTCACTGCAACACTGAGGTACAGGGTGGGTACAGGACAGTCACTGTGTGACACTGGGGTACAGTACTGGTGGGTACAGGCCTGTCATTACAACACTGCGGTACAGGACAGTCACCGTGTAGCACTGGGGTACAGTACTGGTGGGTACAGGTCTGTCACTGTGCAACACTGGGGTACAGTACTGGAGGGTACTGGACTGTCACTGTACAGCACTGGAGTACAGTACTGGTGGTTTCAGGACTGTCACTACAACACTGGGGTACAATACAGGTGGGTACGGACAGTCACTGTGTAACCCCGGGAAAACACTACTGGTGGATGCAGCTCTACCACTGTAACACTGGGATACAGTACTGGTGGGTACAGGACAGTCACTGTGTAACACTGGGGTACAGGACTGTCACTGTACAACACTGGGGTACAGTACTGATGGGTACAGGACTGTCACTGTATACCTTGGGTACAGTACTGGTGTGTACAGGTCTGTCACTGTACAACACTGGGGTACTGCGCTGATGGGTACAGGACTCTCACTGTATAGCACTGGGGTACAGTACTGATGGGTACAGGAATATCACCGTATAACACTGGGGTACAGTACTGGTGGGTACAGGTCTGTCACTGTATAACACTGGGGTACAGTACTGGTGGGTACAGGTCTGTCACTGTGTAACACTGGGGGACAGTACTGGTGGGTACAGGACTGTCACTGTGTAACACTGGGGTACAGTACTGGTGGGTGCAGGTCTGTCACTGTGTTATACTGGGGTACAGTACTGGTGGGTACTGGAGTGTCACTGTACAACACTGGGGTACAGTACTGGTGAGTACCGGTCTGTCACTGTGTAACACTGGGGTACAGTACTGGTTGGTACAGGACAGTCACTGTGTAACACTGGGGTACAGTACTGGTGGATGCAGGTCTGCCACTGTAACACTGAGGTACAGTACAGGTGGGTACAGATCTGTCACCGTATAACACCGGGGTACAGTACTGATGGGTGCAGGTCTGTCGCAGTACATCACTGGAGTAGTGTCCTAGTGGGTACAGAACTGTCACTGTATAACACGGGTACAGTACTGATCGGTACAGGTCTGTCACTGTATAACACTGGGGTACAGTACTGGTGGGTACAGTTTTGTCACTGTATAACACTGGGGTACAGTACTGTTGGGTACAGGTCTGTCACTGTATAACACTGGGGTAGTGTGCTGGTGGGTACAGGTCTGTCACTGTATAACACTGGAGTACAGTACTGGTGGGTACAGGTCTGTCACTGTATAACACTGGGGTACAGTACTGGTGGGTACAGGTCTGTCACTGTATAACTCTGGGGTACAGTACTGGTGGGTACAGGTCTGTCACTGTACAACACTGGGGTACAGTACTGGTGGGTACAGGTCTGTCACTGTTTAACACTGGGGTACAGTACTGGTGGGTACAGGTCTGTCACTGTTTAACACTGGGGTACAGTACTGGTGGGTACAGGTCTGTCACTGTTTAACACTGGGGTACAGTACTGGTGGGTTCAGGTCTGTCACTGTATAACACTGGGGTACAGTACTGGTGGATGCAGGTCTGTCACTGTGCAACACTGGGGTACAGTACTGGTGAGTACAGGTCTGTCACTGTGTAACACTGGGGTACAGTACTGGTGGGTACAGCAATGTCACTGTATAACACTGAAGTACAGTACTGATGGGTACAGGTCTGTCACAGTACTTCACTGGAGTAGTGTCGTAGTGGGTACAGAACTGTCACTGTATAACACGGGTACAGTACTGATCGGTACAGGTCTGTTACTGTGTAACACTGGGTTAGTGTACTGGTGGGTACAGGTCTGTCACTGAATAACACTGGGGTACAGTACTGGTGGGTACAGGTCCGTCACTGTACAACACTGGGGTAGTGTGCTGGTGGGTACAGGTCTGTCACTGTATAACACTGGGGTACAGTACTGGTGGGTACAGGTCTGTCACTGTAACACTGGGGTAAAGTACTGGTGGGTACTGGACTGTCACTGTACAGCACTGGGGTACAGTGCTGATGGGTACAGGTCTGTCGCTGTATAACGCTGGGGTACAGTACTGGTGGGTACAGGACTGTCACTGTATAACACTGGGGTACAGTACTGGTGGGTATAGGTCTGTCACTGTGTAACACTGGGGTACAGTACTGGTGGGTGCAGGTCTGCCACTGTAACACTGGGGTGCAGTACTGGTGGGTACAGGACAGTCACTGTGTAACACTGGGGTACAGTACTAGTGGGTACAGGTCTGTCAATGTATAACACTGGGGTACAGTACTGGGGGGTACAGGACTGTCACTGTATAACACTGGGGTACAGTACTGGTGGGTATAGGAATGTCACTGTGTAACACTGGGGTCCAGGACTGTTGGGTACAGGACTGTGACTGTATAACACTGGGGTACAGTACTGATGGGTACAGGGCTGTGACTGTATAACACTGAGGTACAGTACTGGTGGGTACCGGTCTGTCACTGTATAACACTGGGGTACAGTGCTGGTGGATGCAGGTCTGTCACTGCAACACTGGGGTACAGGGTGGGTACAGGACAGTCACTGTGTGACACTGGGGTACAGTACTGGTGGGTACAGGCCTGTCATTACAACACTGGGGTACAGGACAGTCACCGTGTAGCACTGGGGTACAGTACTGGTGGGTACAGGTCTGTCACTGTGCAACACTGGGGTACAGTACTGGTAGGTACTGGACTGTCACTGTACAGCACTGGAGTACAGTACTGGTGGTTTCAGGACTGTCACTACAACACTGGGGTACAATACAGGTGGGTACGGACAGTCACTGTGTAACCCCGGGGAAACACTACTGGTGGATGCAGGTCTACCACTGTAACACTGGGATACAGTACTGGTGGGTACAGGATAGTCACTGTGTAATACTGGGGTAAAGTACTGGTGGGTACAGGACAGTCACTGTGTAACACTGGGGTAGAGGACTGTCACTGTACAACACTGGGGTACAGTATTGATGGGTACAGGACTGTCACTGTATACCTTGGGTACAGTGCTGGTGTGTACAGGTCTGTCACTGTACAACACTGGGGTACTGCGCTGATGGGCACAGGACTGTCACTGTATAACACTGGGGTACAGTACTGATGGGTACAGGACTGTCACTGTATAACACTGGGGTACAGTACTGGTGGGTACAGGTCTGTCACTGTATAACACTGGGGTAGAGTACTGGTGGGCACAGGACAGTCACCGTATTACACTGGGGTACAGTACTGGTGGATACTGGACTGTCACTGCAGCACTGGGGTACAGTGCTGATGGGTGCAGGTCTGTCACTGTACAACACTGGGGTGCAGTACTGATGGGTACAGGACTGTCACTGTTTACCTTGGGGACAGTACTGGTGTGTACAGGTCTGTCACTGTGTAACACTGGGCCACAATGCTGATGGGTACAGGGCTGTCACTGTATACCTTGGGTACAGTACTGGAGTGTACAAGTCTGTCACTGTGTAACACTGGGCCACAATGCTGATGGGCACAGATCTGTCACTGTATAACACTGGGGTACAGTACTAATGGGTACAGGTCTGTCACTGTACAACACTGGGGTACAGTACTGGTGGGTACAGGTCTGTCACTGTAGAACACTGGGGTACAGTACTGGTGGGTATAGGACAGTCACTGTGTAACACTGGGGTACAGTACTGGTGGGTACAGGTCTGTCACTGTACAACACTGGGGTACAGTACTGGTGAGTACCGGTCTGTCACTGTGTAACACTGGGGTACAGTACTGGTTGGTACAGGACAGTCACTGTGTAACACTGGGGTAGAGTACTGGTGGATGCAGGTCTGCCACTGTAACACTGAGGTACAGTACAGGTGGGTACAGATCTGTCACCGTATAACACCGGGGTACAGTACTGATGGTTACAGGTCTGTCGCAGTACATCACTGGAGTAGTGTCCTAGTGGGTACATAACTGTCACTGTATAACACGGGTACAGTACTGATCGGTACAGGTCTGTTACTGTGTAACACTGGGTTAGTGTACTGGTGGGTACAGGTCTGTCAATGTATAACACTGGGGTACAGTACTGTTGGGGACAGGTCTGTCACTGTATAACACTGGGGTAGTGTGCTGGTGGGTACAGGTCTGTCACTGTATAACACAGGAGTACAGTACTGGTGGGTACAGGTCTGTCACTGTATAACACTGGGGTACAGTACTGGTGGGTACAGGTCTGTCACTGTGTAACACTGGGGTACAGTACTGGTGGATGCAGGTCTGTCACTGTACAACACTGGGGTACAGTACTGGTGAGTACAGGTCTGTCACTGTGTAACACTGGGGTACAGTACTGGTGGATGCAGGTCTGTCACTGTACAACACTGGGGTACAGTACTCGTGGGGACAGGACAGTCACTGTACAACACTGGGGTACAGTACTGGTGGGTACAGGAATGTCATTGTGTAACACTGGGGTCCAGTACTGTTGGGTACAGGACTGTGACTGTATAACACTGGGGTACAGTACTGATGGTTACAGGAATGTCACTGTGTAACACTGGGGTACAGTACTGTTGGGTACAGGGCTGTGACTGTATAACACTGAGGTACAGTACTGGTGGATGCAGGTCTGTCACTGCAACACTGGGGTACAAGGTGGGTGCAGGACAGTCACTGTGTGACACTGGGGTACAGTACTGGTGGGTACAGGCCTGTCATTACAACTCTAGGGTACAGGACAGTCACCGTGTAGCACTGGGGTACAGTACTGGTGGGTACAGGTCTGTCACTGTGCAACACTGGGGTACAGTACTGGTGGGTACTGGACTGTCACTGTACAGCACTGGAGTACAGTACTGGTGGTTTCAGGACTGTCACTACAACACTGGGGTACAATACTGGTGGGTACGGACAGTCAATGTGTAACCCCGGGGAAACACTACTGGTGGATGCAGGTCTACCACTGTAACACTGGGATACAGTATTGGTGGGTACAGGACAGTCACTGTGTAATACTGGGGTAAAGTACTGGTGGGTACAGGACAGTCACTGTGTAACACTGGGGTACAGGACTGTCACTGTACAACACTGGGGTACAGTACTGGTGTGTACAGGTCTTTCACTTTACAACACTGGGGTACTGCGCTGATGGGTACAGGACTGTCACTGTATAACACTGGGGTACAGTACTGATGGGTACAGGAATGTCACCGTATAACACTGGGGTACAGTACTGGTGGGTACAGGTCTGTCACTGTATAACACTGGGATACAGTACTGGTGGGTACAGGACAGTCACCGTCTAACACTGGGGTACAGTACTGGTGGATACTGGACTGTCACTACAGCACTGGGGTACAGTGCTGATGGGTGCAGGTCTGTCACTGTACAACACTGGGGTGCAGTACTGATGGGTACAGGACTGTCACTGTTTACCTTGGGTACAGTACTGGTGTGTACAGGTCTGTTACTGTGTAACACTGGGCCACAATGTTGATGGGCACAGATCTGTCACTGTATAACACTGGGGTACAGTACTGGTGGATGCAGGTCTGTCACTGTACAACACTGGGGTACAGTACTGGTGAGTACAGGTCTGTCACTGTGTAACACTGGGGTACAGTACTGGTGGGTACAGGAATGTCACTGTATAACACTGAGGTACAGTACAGGTGGGTACAGATCTGTCACCGTATAACACCGGGGTACAGTACTGATGGGTGCAGGCCTGTCACAGTACATCACTGGAGTAGTGTCCTAGTGGGTACAGAACTGTCACTGTATAACACGGGTACAGTACTGATCGGTACAGGTCTGTTATTGTGTAACACTGGGTTAGTGTACTGGTGGGTACAGGTCCGTCACTGTACAACATTGGGGTAGTGTGCTGGTGGGTACAGGTCTGTCACTGTATAACACTGGGGTACAGTACTGGTGGGTACAGGTCTGTCACTGTATAACACTGGGGTACAGTACTGGTGGGTACAGGTCTGTCACTGTAACACTGGGGTAAAGTACTGGTGGGTACTGGACTGTCACTGTACAGCACTGGGGTACAGTGCTGATGGGTACAGGTCTGTCGCTGTATAACACTGGGGTACAGTACTTGTGGGTACAGGACTGTCACTGTATAACACTGGGGTATAGTACTGGTGGGTACAGGTCTGTCACTGTATAACACTGGGGTACAGTACTGGTGGGTACAGGACAGTCACTGTGTAACATTGTGGTACAATACTGGTGGATGCAGGTCTGTCACTGCAACACTGAGGTACAGGGTGGGTACAGGACAGTCACTGTGTGACACTGGGGTACAGTACTGGTGGGTACAGGCCTGTCATTACAACACTGCGGTACAGGACAGTCACCGTGTAGCACTGGGGTACAGTACTGGTGGGTACAGGTCTGTCACTGTGCAACACTGGGGTACAGTACTGGAGGGTACTGGACTGTCACTGTACAGCACTGGAGTACAGTACTGGTGGTTTCAGGACTGTCACTACAACACTGGGGTACAATACAGGTGGGTACGGACAGTCACTGTGTAACCCCGGGAAAACACTACTGGTGGATGCAGCTCTACCACTGTAACACTGGGATACAGTACTGGTGGGTACAGGACAGTCACTGTGTAACACTGGGGTACAGGACTGTCACTGTACAACACTGGGGTACAGTACTGATGGGTACAGGACTGTCACTGTATACCTTGGGTACAGTACTGGTGTGTACAGGTCTGTCACTGTACAACACTGGGGTACTGCGCTGATGGGTACAGGACTCTCACTGTATAGCACTGGGGTACAGTACTGATGGGTACAGGAATATCACCGTATAACACTGGGGTACAGTACTGGTGGGTACAGGTCTGTCACTGTATAACACTGGGGTACAGTACTGGTGGGTACAGGTCTGTCACTGTGTAACACTGGGGGACAGTACTGGTGGGTACAGGACTGTCACTGTGTAACACTGGGGTACAGTACTGGTGGGTGCAGGTCTGTCACTGTGTTATACTGGGGTACAGTACTGGTGGGTACTGGAGTGTCACTGTACAACACTGGGGTACAGTACTGGTGAGTACCGGTCTGTCACTGTGTAACACTGGGGTACAGTACTGGTTGGTACAGGACAGTCACTGTGTAACACTGGGGTACAGTACTGGTGGATGCAGGTCTGCCACTGTAACACTGAGGTACAGTACAGGTGGGTACAGATCTGTCACCGTATAACACCGGGGTACAGTACTGATGGGTGCAGGTCTGTCGCAGTACATCACTGGAGTAGTGTCCTAGTGGGTACAGAACTGTCACTGTATAACACGGGTACAGTACTGATCGGTACAGGTCTGTCACTGTATAACACTGGGGTACAGTACTGGTGGGTACAGATTTGTCACTGTATAACACTGGGGTACAGTACTGTTGGGTACAGGTCTGTCACTGTATAACACTGGGGTAGTGTGCTGGTGGGTACAGGTCTGTCACTGTATAACACTGGAGTACAGTACTGGTGGGTACAGGTCTGTCACTGTATAACACTGGGGTACAGTACTGGTGGGTACAGGTCTGTCACTGTATAACTCTGGGGTACAGTACTGGTGGGTACAGGTCTGTCACTGTACAACACTGGGGTACAGTACTGGTGGGTACAGGTCTGTCACTGTTTAACACTGGGGTACAGTACTGGTGGGTACAGGTCTGTCACTGTTTAACACTGGGGTACAGTACTGGTGGGTACAGGTCTGTCACTGTACAACACTGGGGTACAGTACTGGTGGGTTCAGGTCTGTCACTGTATAACACTGGGGTACAGTACTGGTGGATGCAGGTCTATCACTGTACAACACTGGGGTACAGTACTGGTGAGTACAGGTCTGTCACTGTGTAACACTGGGGTACAGTACTGGTGGGTACAGCAATGTCACTGTATAACACTGAGGTACAGTACTGATGGGTACAGGTCTGTCACAGTACTTCACTCGAGCAGTGTCCTCGTGGGTACAGAACTGTCACTGTATAACACGGGTACAGTACTGATCGGTACAGGTCTGTTACTGTGTAACACTGGGTTAGTGTACTGGTGGGTACAGGTCTGTCACTGAATAACACTGGGGTACAGTACTGGTGGGTACAGGTCTGTCACTGTAACACTGGGGTAAAGTACTGGTGGGTACTGGACTGTCACTGTACAGCACAGGGGTACAGTGCTGATGGGTACAGGTCTGTCGCTGTATAACGCTGGGGTACAGTACTGGTGGGTACAGGACTGTCACTGTATAACACTGGGGTACAGTACTGGTGGGTACAGGTCTGTCACTGTGTAACACTGGGGTACAGTACTGGTGGGTGCAGGACAGTCACTGTGTAACACTGGGGTACAGTACTAGTGGGTACAGGTCTGTCAATGTATAACACTGGGGTACAGTACTGGGGGGTACAGGACTGTCACTGTATAACACTGGGGTACAGTACTGGTGGGTACAGGAATGTCACTGTGTAACACTGGGGTCCAGGATTGTTGGGTACAGGACTGTGACTGTATAACACTGGGGTACAGTACTGATGGGTACAGGGCTGTGACTGTATAACACTGAGGTACAGTACTGGTGGGTACAGGTCTGTCACTGTATAACACTGGGGTACAGTGCTGGTGGATGCAGGTCTGTCACTGCAACACTGGGGTACAGGGTGGGTACAGGACAGTCACTGTGTGACACTGGGGTACAGTACTGGTGGGTACAGGCCTGTCATTACAACACTGGGGTACAGGACAGTCACCGTGTAGCACTGGGGTACAGTACTGGTGGGTACAGGTCTGTCACTGTGCAACACTGGGGTACAGTACTGGTAGGTACTGGACTGTCACTGTACAGCACTGGAGTACAGTACTGGTGGTTTCAGGACTGTCACTACAACACTGGGGTACAATACAGGTGGGTACGGACAGTCACTGTGTAACCCCGGGGAAACACTACTGGTGGATGCAGGTCTACCACTGTAACACTGGGATACAGTACTGGTGGGTACAGGATAGTCACTGTGTAATACTGGGGTAAAGTACTGGTGGGTACAGGACAGTCACTGTGTAACACTGGGGTAGAGGACTGTCACTGTACAACACTGGGGTACAGTATTGATGGGTACAGGACTGTCACTGTATACCTTGGGTACAGTGCTGGTGTGTACAGGTCTGTCACTGTACAACACTGGGGTACTGCGCTGATGGGCACAGGACTGTCACTGTATAACACTGGGGTACAGTACTGATGGGTACAGGACTGTCACTGTATAACACTGGGGTACAGTACTGGTGGGTACAGGTCTGTCACTGTATAACACTGGGGTAGAGTACTGGTGGGCACAGGACAGTCACCGTATTACACTGGGGTACAGTACTGGTGGATACTGGACTGTCACTACAGCACTGGGGTACAGTGCTGATGGGTGCAGGTCTGTCACTGTACAACACTGGGGTGCAGTACTGATGGGTACAGGACTGTCACTGTTTACCTTGGGGACAGTGCTGGTGTGTACAGGTCTGTCACTGTGTAACACTGGGCCACAATGCTGATGGGTACAGGGCTGTCACTGTATACCTTGGGTACAGTACTGGAGTGTACAAGTCTGTCACTGTGTAACACTGGGCCACAATGCTGATGGGCACAGATCTGTCACTGTATAACACTGGGGTACAGTACTAATGGGTACAGGTCTGTCACTGTACAACACTGGGGTACAGTACTGGTGGGTACAGGTCTGTCACTGTAGAACACTGGGGTACAGTACTGGTGGGTACAGGACAGTCACTGTGTAACACTGGGGTACAGTACTGGTGGGTACAGGTCTGTCACTGTACAACACTGGGGTACAGTACTGGTGAGTACCGGTCTGTCACTGTGTAACACTGGGGTACAGTACTGGTTGGTACAGGACAGTCACTGTGTAACACTGGGGTAGAGTACTGGTGGATGCAGGTCTGCCACTGTAACACTGAGGTACAGTACAGGTGGGTACAGATCTGTCACCGTATAACACCGGGGTACAGTACTGATGGTTACAGGTCTGTCGCAGTACATCACTGGAGTAGTGTCCTAGTGGGTACATAACTGTCACTGTATAACACGGGTACAGTACTGATCGGTACAGGTCTGTTACTGTGTAACACTGGGTTAGTGTACTGGTGGGTACAGGTCTGTCAATGTATAACACTGGGGTACAGTACTGTTGGGGACAGGTCTGTCACTGTATAACACTGGGGTAGTGTGCTGGTGGGTACAGGTCTGTCACTGTATAACACAGGAGTACAGTACTGGTGGGTACAGGTCTGTCACTGTATAACACTGGGGTACAGTACTGGTGGGTACAGGTCTGTCACTGTGTAACACTGGGGTACAGTACTGGTGGATGCAGGTCTGTCACTGTACAACACTGGGGTACAGTACTGGTGAGTACAGGTCTGTCACTGTGTAACACTGGGGTACAGTACTGGTGGATGCAGGTCTGTCACTGTACAACACTGGGGTACAGTACTGGTGAGTACAGGTCTGTCACTGTGTAACACTGGGGTACAGTACTGGTGGGTACAGGAATGTCACTGTATAACACTGGAGTAGTGTCCTAGTGGGTACAGAACTGTCACTGTATAGCACGGGTACAGTACTAGTGGGTACAGGTTTGTCAATGTATAACACTGGGGTACAGTACTGGTGGGTACAGGTCTGTCACTGTATAACACTGGGGTACAGTACTGGTGGGTACAGGACAGTCAGTGTGTAACACTGGGGTACAGTACTAGTGGGTACAGGTCTGTCAATGTATAACACTGGGGTGCAGTACTGGGGGGTACAGGACTGTCACTGTATAACACTGGGGTACAGTACTGGTGGGTACAGGAATGTCGCTGTATAACACTGGGGTACAGTACTGATGGGTACAGGAATGTCACTGTGTAACACTGGGGTACAGTACTGTTGGGTACAGGGCTGTGACTGTATAACACTGAGGTACAGTACTGGTGGGTACAGGTCTGTCACTGTATAACACTGAGGTTCAGTACTGGTGGGTGCAGGTCTGTCACTGTTTAACACTGGGGTTCAGTACTGGTGGGTACAGGTCTGTCACTGTACAACACTGGAGTAGTGAAGTGGTGGGTACTGGACTGTCACTGTACAGCACTGGGGTACAGTACTGATGGGTAAAGGACTGTCACTGTATAACACTGGGGTACAGTACTGGTGGGTACAGGTCAGTCACTGTACAACACTGGGGTTCAGTACTGGTAGGTACAGGTCTGTCACTGTACAACACTGGAGTAGTGTACTGGTGGGTACTGGACTGTCACTGTATAACACTGGGGTACAGTACTGATGGGTACAGGACTGTCACTGTTTAACACTGGGGTACAGTACTGACGGGTACAGGACAGTCACTGTTTAACACTGGGGTACAGTACTGGTGGGTACAGGTCTGTCACTGTGTAACACTGGGGTACAGTACTGGTGGGTACTGGACTGTCACTGTACAGCACTGGGGTACAGTGCTGATGGGTACAGGTATGTCGCTGTATAACACTGGGGTACAGTACTGGTGGGTGCAGGTCGGTCACTGTGTAACACTGGGGTACAGTACTGGTGGGTACAGGAATGTCACTGTATAACACTGAGGTACAGTACAGGTGGGTACAGATCTGTCACCGTATAACACCGGGGTATAGTACTGATGGGTACAGGTCTGTCACAGTACATCACTGGAGTAGTGTCCTAGTGGGTACAGAACTGTCACTGTATAACACGGGTACAGTACTGATCGGTACAGGTCTGTTACTGTATAACACTGGGGTAGTGTACTGTTGGGTACAGGTCTGTCACGGTTTCACACTGGGGTACAGTACTGGTGGGTACAGGTCTGTCACTGTATAACACTGGAGTACAGTACTAGTGGGTACAGGTCTGTCACTGTATAACACTGGGGTACAGTACTGGTGGGCATAGGACAGTCACTGTATAACACTGGGGTGCAGCACTGGTGGGTACAGGTCAGGTGCCTTTTGGGGGTCCATGTGCACAGCATTAGCTGTGCAGCCCTCAGCAACCGTCTCTGTTGCTTGCTTCATTGAGGAACTCGATCGGGTTGGTCAGGCACGATTTGCCTTTGGCAAGTCCGTGCTGATTTTCATTTATTAAGTCATATTTTTCCAAGTACTAATTGCTGTCTGTCGGAGTTTTCCCACCACCGACATTAGGCTGACCCCTTACATGGCCCATCAGGAACTCCAAGTGCCAGCTCCAACCAGCTGTATCTGGTTTCCAGCCTAGTTTGCTTCCCTCCCGACACACTCCACCGAAGGCTTGGGCCTGGATCTCTGGTAGTATCAGGACATGTGTGCTCCTCATTTGTGGGGTGTGTAATCCATCGATGTGAGCTGGGGGCTGTTTACAGATTGTGAACACACACCGCTCACTGCTTTCTCACACCTTGCCTGCTGCCAATGACTGGACGCTGCGCAGAGCGTCCTGCGCATTCATCTGGAACTAGAAGCATGATGTTTGTTGGAACAGCACCTCATCTTTCGTTTAGGCACGCTACAGCCCTCTGGACTCAATATCGAGTTCAACAATTTTAGATCATAACCTCAGCTCCAATCACATTTATATTTTATTTTTTCCACCCTTTTATTTGCCCCCCCCCCACCTTTTTTTTCCTCCTAGAAGCTGGCAGCTGTCCTTCATTCTGCCAGTGGATTTCACACTTCTTTCAGCCTTAATCTGTCACATTAACACCACCTCTAGCCTTGCATATCTCTTAATGTCTCTTAATGTCTCTTCCTCTCCCCCTTTGTTCTTTTATCCCCTCCCCCTTTTCCCAGCTTTACTCTGGCCTTAAATCTATTTGATTTCCGGCTCTTCACAGTTCTGATGAAAGGTCATCGACCTGAAACGTTAACTCTCTTTCTCTCTCCACGGATGCTGCCTGGCCTGCTGAGTTTTTCCAGCGTTTTCTGTTGTTATTTCAGATTTCCAGCATCCGCAGTATTTTGCTATCGTATTAATGTTTGTTTTTTCCCCCGGAGCCCGCTCCATTCCCGGCCCTCTCCCCCAGAGCCCGCTCCATTCCCGGCCCTCTCCCCCAGAGCCCGCTCCATTCCCGGACCTTTCCCCAGAGCCCGCTCCATTCCCGGCCCTCTCCCCCAGAGCCCGCTCCATTACCGGCCCTCTCCCCCGGAGCCCGCTCCATTCCCGGCCCTCTCCCCCGGAGCCCGCTCCATTCCCGGCCCTCTCCCCCGGAGCCCGCTCCATTCCCGGCCCTCTCCCCCGGAGCCCGCTCCATTCCCGGCCCTTTCCCCTAGAGCCCGCTCCATTCCCGGCCCTCTCCCCCAGAGCCCGCTCCATTCCCGGCCCTCTCCCCCAGAGCCCGCTCCATTCCCGGCCCTCTCCCCCAGAGCCCGCTCCATTCCTGGCCCTCTCCCCCAGAGCCCGCTCCATTCCCGGCCCTCTCCCCCAGAGCCCGCTCCATTCCCGGCCCTCTCCCCCAGAGCCCGCTCCATTCCCGGCCCTCTCCCCCAGAGCCCGCTCCATTCCCGGCCCTCTCCCCCCAGAGCCCGCTCCCCCAGAGCCCGGCCCTCTCCCCCAGAGCCCGCTCCATTCCCGGCCCTCTCCCCCAGAGCCCGCTCCATTCCCGGCCCTCTCCCCCAGAGCCCGCTCCATTCCCGGCCCTCTCCCCCAGAGCCCGCTCCATTCCCGGCCCTTTCCCCAGAGCCCGCTCCATTCCCGGCCCTCTCCCCCAGAGCCCGCTCCATTCCCGGCCCTCTCCCCCAGAGCCCGCTCCATTCCCGGCCCTCTCCCCCCAGAGCCCGGCCCGCTCCATTCCCGGCCCTCTCCCCCCAGAGCCCGGCCCGCTCCATTCCCGGCCCTCTCCCCCCAGAGCCCGGCCCTCTCCCCCCAGAGCCCGCTCCATTCCCGGCCCTTTAAAACATGTTTTTTAACGAGCCCGCTCCCGCAACGAGCAGGAAGCGCACATGCGCAGAATGCCTAAACGCAGCTTCCGGTTCGTTGAGAGCAGTCACGTCCTTTTTTTTAAATTTCCCGCGTTTTTGTGCCTGAGTCCAGGTTATCTTTTCAAGATGATCCCAATTCCAGTAGGCAGGTCAGTCTGCAAGATGAGGGCTGTCAGTTACCTTTAACAGTACAGTCTCCTCGACACGGGGACTGGACTGGGATTGTTGGACTGACAGGATTTGTCAATGTTTCATTTTATTTCCAAATAATAACGTTCTTGTTTGATACACAGCATTGGGCAGGAACCACCTAGACTGGACCCTGCGACTATCCCCTTAAACTTCAGGTAAATGTTCCCTTCTCGAGTGCTTGAACAGCAACTCAAATCAATAGATCTGATCAATTTCAGAAACAAATGATGCCCAGGCTTGTTGGATTTATAATAGAGGCAGAAGTGGAGGTAACTCCCATGTCTCCCCCTTGAGCACGTTGTCTTGGAAAATAACAAATGACCCTGAAAGGGTTAAAGCCAAGCCTTTCCGAGGCAAAGCTTTACTCTAGCTTGTCACCATTTGCCAACGTCTGCAGATCTGACCTTAAATTCAAAACACTACTGGATCTCCTCCTTGCACCAATACCTTTCCAGCAAAGGCTGCTCCGAAACTCTGTCGAGCTACTTTCATGTAAAAGTAATCCAGCTCCATCACCACTGACTTGATCCTAAAAACCATGGTCGCCTCTTTAAACAGAAAATCCAGCCTGGCTCTTCTTGAGAGAGCCAATGGGTTAATTGGATAACATATATTTGTCAATTCCTGATTTCCTTCTGTCACCGTGGGGAAATTCCCAGCTCCTGAGAAACAACCTGGGTCCCTGTGGCTCTGGGTCCCTCCCCTCCCCCATTTGAGAACGGGCCCGCTCCTGGATTTCCTCCTTCCAGCCCGTAGCCCCCCTCCCCCACCCCACCCTGTGCTGCCCAGGGAGCCCAAAGACCCCCTGCGCTGGGCTGACGAGGCCCGTGACCCGCCCACAGACAAATCCCAGCAGAGTTTTTAAGGGAATTGTGTCTATGAATAAAGTAGCATAGCAATCAAGCGAGGTATTGCATGGAGGGAGGGGCAGGATCTGAGTCTAATGTTAGATGTGAGTGTGTATGTGTGTGAGAGAGAGAGAGTATCAGGAGAGTTCACGCCCAGTCACACAGCAGCGGAACCTGCACCGTTTGAAGATCCACCGATAATTACAATGGCATAACAGGATATCAGTTTATTTATAATTCATAAAATTACAAATTTATACTTCATGATGAAGGAATGATCAGTTTGCTGCTAAGAGGAGGTGGCAAAGGTTGGAGGCCTGTGCATTTGGTTTTCAGTCTGATGGTGAACAGCAGCACTTTATTATACAAATGTTCCACCAAGTGATCCTCCGGGAATGTCGGACACGTTCTGTCTGTTGATGAAGTAAACATGCAAAGGCCACTGCATGTGATTGCAGTTGCTCCTGGGGATTCAGGAAGAAGGACTCGCAATCCGTGGCATATGAGGTGATCCGTTTGGGGATATCTTGAACCAGCTGCCATGAAAGGTCTCTTAGGAAGTCCATGTAGCTCCTGGTGGGCTCCTCCTGATATTCTCAATCAACGAGGAAGCCTCGGCAGATCCAATAAGTGGGTAGACCAACTGCAGTGTTTTATTTTATTCGTTCCTGGGAAGTGGGTGTCGCTGGCAAGGCCAGAATTTCTTGCCTATCCCTGATTGCCCTTGAGAAGGTGGTGGTGAGCCGCCTTCTTGAACCACTACAGTCTGTGTGGTGAAGGTACTATCAAGTTAGGGAGGGAGTTCCAGGATTTTGACCCAATGATGATGAAGGGACAGCGATATATTTCCAAGTCAGGATGGTGTGTGACTTGGAGGGGAACTTGGAGATGATGATGTTCCCATGCGCCTGCTGCCCTTGTCCTTCGAGGTGGTAGAGGTCGCGGGTTTGGGAGGTGCTGTCGAAGAAGATTTGGTGAGTAGCTGCAGTGCATCTTGTAAATGGTACACACTGCAGCCATGGTGCACCAGTGGTGGAGAGAGTGAATGTTTAAGGTGGCGAATGTTACTTGCCACTTATCAGCCCAAGCCTAAATGTTGTCCAGGTCTTGCTGCATGTGGGCATGGATTGCTTCATTATCTGAGGAGTTGCGAATGGAACGGAACACTGTGCAATCATCAGTGAACATCTCCACTTCTGACCTTATGATGGAGGGAAGGTCAATGATGAAATAGTTGGAGATGGTTGAGCCCAGGACACTGCCCGGCTTTTACAGCGGCGGACCTGGGCGAGAAAGGCTGGTCGGGAGCGGAGAGAGCCGAGGCCCGGTGAGTATCTAAACTCACTTTCGCGGGCTTTTGTTTGCAGAGACTGCTGTCGGGAGCAGAGAGAGCCGAGGCCCGGTGAGTATCTAAACTCACTTTCGCGGGCTTTTGTTTACAGAGGCTGGTGTCGGGAGCGGAGAGAGCCGAGGTCCAGTGAGTATCTAAACTCACTTTCGCGGGCTTTTGTTTACAGAGGCTGGTGTCGGGGGCGGAGAGAGCCGAGGCCCGGTGAGTATCTAAACTCACTTTCGCGGGCTTTTGTTTGCAGAGGTTTACCAATCTCAGACCAGCGGCGGCGTTCCAGAGCCACGTTACGATTCAAAACGTGACGTGGGCAGGAGGGAGCGGCTGATTGGGTGAGTACGGCAGGTTAGTATTTATACTACTTTATAGTTTGATAGATAAGGTTCATAGTTTATAAAGTTTCGAAGATCTTAATTTTGTGATTATAATTTCTAGTGCTAGTAACCAAGGGCCCTTGAGTAATTCATTTAATTGAGTGAAGTTGGTGGTATTGATTTGATTTAATTAAAGTTCAATTAATTAAAGGGTAAGTCATGGCAGGACAGCCCAGCCCCGTGTTGTGCTCCTCCTGCTCTATGTGGGAAATCAAGGACCCTTCCGGTGTCCCTGACGACCATGTGTGCGGGAAGTGTATCCAGCTGCAGCTACTGACAGCCCGCATTGCGGCGCTGGAGCTGCGGCTGGATGCATATTGGAGCATTCGCGATGCTGAGAACCTCGTGGATAGCATGTTTAGTGAGTTGGTCACACCGCAGGTGAAGGGTGTACAGGCAGGAAGGGAATGGGTGACCACCAGGCAGAGTAGGAGGTGCAGGCAGGTAGTGCAGGGGTCCCCTGTGGCCATCCCCCTCTCAAACAGATATACCGCTTTGGATACTGTTGGGGGGGATGACTTAGGGGAAGGCAGCAGCAGCCAACTTCCTGGCACCATGGGCGGCTCTGCTGCACAGGCTGGGAGGAAAAAGAGTGGAAGAGCTATAGTGATAGGGGACTCAATTGTAAGGGGGATAGATAGGCGTTTCTGCGGCCGCAACCGAGACTCCAGGATGGTGTGTTGCCTCCCTGGTGCAAGGGTCAAGGACGTCTCGGAGCGGCTACAGAACATTTTGGAGGGGGAGAGCGAACAGCCAGCTGTCGTGGTGCACATAGGCACCAACGATATAGGTAAAAAAGGGGATGAGGTCCTAAAAGCAGAATATAGGGAGTTAGGAGGTAAATTAAAAAATAGGACCTCAAAGGTAGTAATCTCAGGATTGCTACCAGTGCCACGTGCTAGTCAGAGTAGAAATAGGAGGATATTTCAAATGAATACGTGGCTAGAGGAATGGTGCAAGGGGGAGGGATTCAAATTCCTGGGACATTGGAACCGGTTCTGGGGGAGGTGGGACCAGTACAAACCGGACGGTCTGCACCTGGGCAGGGCCAGGACCGCTGTCCTAGGGGGAGTGTTTGCTAGTGGTGTTGGGGAGGATTTAAACTAATGTGGCAGGGGGTTGGGAACCTGAGCAGGGAGACAGAGGAAAGCATGTCAGGAAGGGACAGAAGGTATGGAGTAAAAGGTAAAGTGTTAAATAAGGAAAAAGCAGGAAGTAAGTGTCGCAAAACACATTTGAAAGTTCTTTATCTGAATGCACGTAGCATTCGTAACAAAATTGATGAGTTAACGGCACAAATAACTATGTATGGGTATAATCTTGTGGCCATTACAGAAACATGGCTGCAGGGTGACAACGTCTGGGAATTAAATATGCCAGGGTATTTAACAATCAGGAAGGACAGGCAGGAAGGAAGGGGAGGGGGGGTGGCTATGTTAATAAAGGAAGGAATCACTGTAATACAGAGAAATTATATTGGGTCAAAAGATCAGGATAATGAAACAGTTTGGGTAGAGATAAGGAATAATAAGGGGAAAAAAACACTGGTGGGCGTAGTATATAGGCCTCCTAATAGTTGCAACTCTGTTGGAAGAAGTATTAATCAGGAAATAGTTGGGGCATGTAATAAGGGAACAGCTATAATTATGGGGGATTTTAACTATCATATTAACTGGACAAATCAAATTGGGCAGGGCAGCCTTGAGGAAGAGTTTATTGAGTGTCTTAGGGATGGATTTCTTGAGCAGTATGTAACTGATCCTACAAGGGGGCAAGCAACCTTGGACCTGGTACTGTGTAATGAGTCTGGATTAATTAATAATGTCCTAGTTAAGGATCCCCTTGGAATGAGTGACCATAACATGGTTGAATTCCATATCCAATTAGAGGGTGAGAAGGTTGGTTCTCAAACAAGCATACTGAGCTTGAATAAAGGAGACTATGATGGCATGAGAGCAGAATTGATTAAAGTGGACTGGGAAAATAGATTAAAGGGTAAGACGGTACATGAGCAGTGGTGTTCATTCAAGGAGTTATTTTACAACATTCAAAATAAATATATTCCACTGAGGAAAAAAGGGTGTAAAAGAAATGACAGCCATCCATGGCTAATTAAAGAAATTAAAGAAAGTATCCAACTAAAAACAAGGACATATAAGGTAGCCAAAGTTAGTGGGAGGATAGAAGATTGGGAAGTCTTCAAAAGACAACAAAAAGTAACTAAAGGATTGATTAAGAAAGGGAAAATAGACTATGAAAATAAATTAGCAAAAAATATAAAAACAGATAGCAAGAGTTTCTATAGTTATATAAAAAGAAAAAGGGTGGTTAAGGCAAACATAGGTCCCTTAGAGGATGAGACCGGGAAATTAATGGTGGGAAACATGGAGATGGCAAAAATGCTGAACAAATATTTTGTTTCAGTCTTTACGGTAGAGGACACTAAGAATATCCCAACACTGGACAAACAGGGGGCTCTAGTGGGGGAGGAGCTAAATACGATTAAAATCACTAAGGAATTGGTACTCAGTAAAATAATGGGACTCAAGGCGGATAAATCCCCTGGACCTGATGGCTTACATCCTAGGGTCTTGAGGGAAGTGGCAGTAGGAATTGTGGATGCTTTGGTAATAATTTTCCAAAACTCCCTGAACTCAGCAAAGGTCCCGGCAGATTGGAAAACTGCTAATGTAACACCCTTATTTAAAAAGGGTTGTAGGCAGAAGGCTGGAAATTATAGACCAGTTAGCCTAACATCTGTGGTGGGTAAAATTTTGGAGTCTATTATTAAGGAGACAGTAACGGAACATTTAGATAAACATAATTTAATAGGACAAAGTCAGCATGGCTTTATGAAGGGGAAGTCATGTCTGACAAATTTGCTCGAGTTCTTTGAGGACATAACGTACAGGGTGGATAAAGAGGAACCAGTGGATGTAGTGTATTTAGACTTCCAGAAGGCATTCGACAAGGTGCCACATAAAAGATTATTACTCAAGATAAAAAATCACTGGATTGGGGTTAATATTCTGGCATGGGTGGAGGATTGGTTATCTAACAGGAAGCAGAGAGTTGGGATAAATGGTTCATTCTCGGACTGGCAACCAGTAGCCAGTGGTGTTCCGCAGGGGTCGGTGCTGGGTCCCCAACTCTTTACAATCTATATTAACGATTTGGAGGAGGGGACCGAGTGTAACACGGTGGCATAGTGGTTAGCACTGGTGCCTCACAGCGCCAGAGACCCGGGTTCGAATCTGACCTCGGGTGACTGTCTGTGTGGAGTTTGCACATTCTCCCCGTGTCTGCGTGGGTTTCCTCCGGGTGCTCTGGTTTCCTCCCACAGTCCAAAAATGTGTGGGTTAGGTTGATTTGGCTATGATAAATTGACCCTTAGTGTTAGGGGGGATTAAATATGTGGGGTTATGGGGATAGGATGGGATATGTTAGGGGGAATTAAATGCGTGGGGTTACGGGGGTAGGGTGGGATGTGAGTACTGTGGGGATTGGGGCAGGGACAGGGTGCTGGATTTGGATGATCAGCCATGATCGTATTGAATGGCGGAGCAGGCTCGACGGGCCGAATGGCCTACTCCTGCTCCTAGATTCTATGTTTCTATGTTTCTATGTAACATATCAAAGTTTGCAGATGATACAAAGATGGGAGGGAAAGTAGAGAGTGAGGAGGACATAAAAAACCTACAAGGGGATATAGACAGGCTGGGTGAGTGGGCAGAGATTTGGCAGATGCAATACAATATTGGAAAATGTGAGGTTATGCACTTTGGCAGGAAAAATCAGAGAGCAAGTTATTATCATAATGGCGAGAAACTGGAAAGTACTGCAGTACAAAGGGATCTGGGGGTCTTGGTGCAAGAAAATCAAAAAGTTAGTATGCAGGTGCAGCAGGTGATCAAGAAAGCCAATGGAATGTTGGCTTTTATTGCTAGGGGGATAGAATATAAAAACAGGGAGGTATTGCTGCAGTTGTATAGGGTATTGGTGAGACCACACCTGGAGTACTGCATACAGTTTTGGTGTCCATACTTAAGAAAAGACATACTTGCTCTCGAGGCAGTACAAAGAAGGTTCACTCGGTTAATTCCGGGGATGAGGGGGTGGACATACGAGGAGAGGTTGAGTAGATTGGGACTCTACTCATTGGAGTTCAGAAGAATGAGAGGCGATCTTATTGAAACATATAAGATTGTGAAGGGGCTTGATCGGGTGGACGCGGTGAGGATGTTCCCAATGATGGGTGAAACTAGAACTAGGGGACATAATCTTAGAATAAGGGGCTCCTCTTTCAAAACTGAGATGAGGAGAAACTTTTTCACTCAGAGGGTAGTGGGTCTGTGGAATTTGCTACCCCAGGAAGCTGTGGAAGCTACTTCATTAAATAAATTTAAAACAGAAATAGACCGTTTCCTAGAAGTAAAGGGAATCAGGGGTTACGGGGAGCGGGCTGGAAATTGGACATGAGTTTGAGTTCGGATCGGTCAAGGCCCTGTGGGTGGTGGAGCGGGCCCAGGGGCCGAGTGGCCTGGTCCTGCTCCTGCTTCTTGTGTTCTTTAGAGTTGAGGTTGGATCAGATCAGCCATGATCTCATTGAATGGTGGAGCAGGCTCGAGGGGCCGATTGGTCTACTCCTGCTCCTAGTTCTTATGTTCTTATGTTCTTATGCCCGGAGGAACTCCTGCAGTGATGTCCTGGGGCTGAGGTGATTGGCCTCCAACAGCCACAACCATCTTTCTTTGTGCTAGGCATGAATCCAGCCAGTGGAGAGTTTTCCCTTTGATTTCCATTGACTTCAATTTTACTAGGGCTCCTTGATGCCACACTCCGTCAAATGCTGCCTTGATGTCAAGGGTAGTCACTCTCAACTCACTTCTGGTATTCAGCTCTTTTGTCCATGTTTGGACCAAGGCTGTAATGAGGAGGTTTGGAGCCGAGCAGTTCTGGCGGAAGCCAAACTGAGCATCGGTCAGCTTGATAGCACTGTCAACGACGCCTTCCATAACTTTGCTGATGATTGAGAGTAGACTGATGGGGCGAAAATTGGCCGGATTGGATTTGTTCTGCTGTTTGTGGACAGGACATACCTGGGCAGTTTTCTATATTATCGGGTAGATGCCAGTGTTTAGCTGCACTGGAACAGCTTGGCTAGAGGCGCGGCTAGTTCTGGAGCACAAGTCTTCAGCACGATAGCCAGGATGTTGTCGGGGCCCATAGCCTTTGCTGTATCCAGTGGTCTCAGCCGTTTCTTGAAATCACGTGGAGTGAATTGAATTGGCTGAAGACTGGCTTCTCTGATGATGGGGACCTCAGGAGGAGGTCGAGATGGATCATCCATTCGGCACTTCTAGCTGAAGTTGGTTGCAAATGCTTCAGCCTTGTCTTTTGCATTCGCATGCTGGGCTCTGCCATCATTGAGGATGGGAATATTCATGGAGCCTCCTCCTCCCATTAGTTGTTTAATGGTCCACCACTATTCACGACTGGATGTGCCAGGACTGCAAAGCTTTGATCTGATCTGTGGGAAATCTTAGCCCTGTCTATAGCATGCTGTATCCGCTTTATAGCATGCATGTAGTCCTGTGATGCAGCTTCCCCAGTTTTGCACCTTATTTTTAGGTATGCCTGGTGTAGTTCCTGGCATGCTCTTCTGCACTCCTCATTGAAGCAGGGTTGGTCCCCCGGCTTGATGTCAATGGTAAAGTGAGGGATATACCAGGCCATGAGGTTACAGATTGTGATGGAATACAATTCAGCTGCTGCTGATGGCCCACAGCACCTCATGAATGCTCAATTTTGAGCTACTAGATCTGTTCTGAATCTATCCCATTTAGCATGGTGGTAGTGCCACACAACATGATGGAGGGTGTCCTCAGTGTGAAGACGGGACTTCGTCTCCACAATGACTGTGCGGTGGTCACTGCTACCAATACTGTCATGGACAGATGCATCTGCGACAGGTAGATTGGTGAGGATGAGGTCAAGTAGGTTTTTCCCTCATGTTGGTTGTCTCACCACCCGTCACAGGCCCAGACTGGCAGCTATGTCCTTCAGGACTTGGCCAGCTTGGTCAGTAGTGGTGCTACCGAGCCACTCTTGGTGATGGACATTGAAGTCCCCCACCCAGAGTATATTCTGTGCCCTTGCTACTCTCAGTGCTTCTTCCAAGTGTTGTTCAACATGGAGAAGTACTGATTTTTCAGCTGAGTGAGGGCGGTAGGTGGTAATCAGCAGGTGGTTTCCTTGCCCATGCTTGTCCTGAAGCCATGAGACTTCATGGGGTCCAGATTCAGTGTTAAGGACTCCCAGGGTCACTCCATCCCGACTGTATACCACTGTTCCGCCACTACTGGTGGGTCTGTCCTGCCTGTGGTTCAGGTCATACCCAGGGATGGTGATGGAGGAGTCTGGGACATTGGCTGAAAGGTATGATTGTGTTAGTATGACTATGTCAGGCTGTTGCTTGACTAGTCTGTGAGAGAGCTCTCCCAATTTTGGCACAAGTCCCCAGATGTTAGTGAGGAGGACTTTGCAGGGTCGACTGGGCCTGGGTGTGCCGGTGCCTTGGTCGATGCCTGGTGGTCCGTCTGGTTTTATTCTTATTATTGTTTTTCGTACCGGTTTGGTACAACTGAGTGGTTTGCTAGGCCATTTCAGAGGGCGGTTAAGAGTCAACCACATTGCTGTGGGTCTGGAGTCACATATAGGCCAGACCAGGTAAGGATGGCAGATTTTCCTTCCCTAAAGGACATTAGTGAACCAGATGGGTTTTTATGACAATCATAGTTTCATGGCCACCATTACTGCTTTCTATTCCAGCTGCCATGGTAGGTTTTGAATTCACGTCTCTGGATCATTATTCAAGGCCTTTGGATTACTCGTCAAGTAATGTAACCACTATGCTACCGTACCCATCGTGGAGACTTTTAAGCAGATTGTCCATCTTGTTTTCAGCCCCAGATACCTCATCTCTATGGCAACATCCAGTAACCAGCACAGACACTCTGTGATGTAAAAATACACTGGTTGCTTCTTGTAGAGTGACAGGATGCCTGGAACTAACCTGGGCAGCTCCTCCTCCAGTGTGACCTTGGGCAGCAGGGAGATGACAGAGTCTAGAGCTTCCACTATTAGGATCTTCAATTCGGAGGACTCCTTCTCGAGCCACACCTTGAACAACGGACTGTAGACAGTGTTGATCTTGGTGGAGAAAGACTCTTTAATCACTTTACGGTCTGAGGCTTTCTCCATATTTCCCAGATAGATCAGGTGCTCTTGCTAAAACTTCCCAGTGCTGAGGCAAATGCAGACTTCAGTTCAGCCTGTTTAACTCCAATGAGTACTGGAATCATTGTCCCTAAAATAGATTTTAGTAAAGGCACCATACCGTACACATTTTCCATTGACATTTTTGTTAATGTCTTCACCATGTACACGTGCGGAAGGTGCCCTTGTTTGAAACTCTTTGTTGTCAACTGGACAACTTCATTACTGAACCTAAAGCTCCTGGTAACCAGGAGATTGCTGGCAGCTTGCGGGCTGGCAGCTTGTGCTCCTGTTAACATCGTCATCCACAGTGCAGCCAAAGAGATAACGTTCTCAGCAAGTGCTTGGCTAATTTGATCAAGGGTGTCCTTGATAATCATCGCCATGGTCTCCAATACCACAACACCGTGTGGCGCTGTCTGCATGGTGTGATGGCACAGATAGTCATGGCAGCTCATTCACACTGTTTCTTGGTGCTGGCGCCCCAGTGTCTGGAGGGTCTTTGATATTTTCATCTTCCTCAGCAATCATCTTCACGAGGGCAACTGAGAATGATTCCACATTCAGGTACATTTTAGCAGTCTTTCCAGAGCCCACTGGAAGTTTAGAATTGCTCACTTCAGAATTATTGTGAATGATTTCACTCACAGTGTGAAATCAGATCTCTGCTCCGATGACACTTTGCTCTCTGACTTCTTTCTCTCCAGTAATGAACACTGTTCCTTTCCACAGTGTTTCTAATTTGCTCTTGGTGATCTTCCAAGATTTGGATACATTTGATGAACGCACTTGTCTTTAGTTCTCCCCTCTTTGCTCTCTCATGCACAAATGCACAGTTTGTATCACTTTGCTGTATTTTGTTCACCCCTGTGGTTTCTGGGTTGTCATGGTTTTCATTGTGAGGCCAGGTTACATGACCCCTCAGTTGTGATGTGGCCCTGGGTCATATGCCCATATAGGTCTTGTCAACTGTTTACGGCAGTTTAAGGTGGATGGTGGGGGTAAAGGCCCAGACCTGAGATACAGATTATATGGACAAGGCAACATTTGCAACCCTTGGCAGCCAGATTGGTTCGAGCAGCTGATTGTTCCTAATGAAGAACCCCCCACACCACAGACTCTCAAAGTACACGTGACAAAAGATGTAGAAATGAGAGTGTAGGACAGACATTACCAGCAGAATTGCTCCTAAATTGGGATGTTCATATGACTCAAATCAATTTTAAATACAGTAGAAATAAAAGATCTGGGGGGGGAAATTGAGTTGCGCCCCCTTTGGGGCGCTAACTTCGCCGGGGCGCGACTTTTAGTGCCCCGAAAAAATTAGCGCCCCCGCAGCCGAAATTGAGTGGTACTGAAAGCACCCCGCCTCCCTCTTGGGACGCTGCGAGGGAATATCGCGACACTATGTGCCGCAGCGTCATGCGATGCGGCACATCGCGCCGCGGTACTGCAGACCTTCCTCCCCTTAAAGGGGAGGGGCCTTGTACAGCGCGACCCGGGGCCCAGCTGGACCACCAGGGATCGGAGTGCCGGCAAAAGAGCCCAGCACTCAAGAGAAGTGCCGGGCTCATGGAGCGCAGCCGGCACACTGCGGGGGGGCGGGGGTGGGGGGGTTGCTCAGGAGGCCAGGGACAGCAGCAGAGGCAGGTGCTGGCAGGCGGCCAGCAACAAAAATGGCCGCCCGGCACCTCTCCTTTAAATAGCGCTGCCCCAGCCACAGGTAGGTCCCCCTGACCTCGTCGGACATAGCGTCTGGCAGTAAGTCAGGAGGAGCTACCGAAGATCGTGGCCGGGGCGCGAGCAGGGTGCTGTGCACGGCGATGATGTCATCGCCGGCAGCGCAGTGCCGCGGGGCGCTAACAGTTACCGCCGCCGCTAACCTCCCGCTGAATTTCGTAGGAGGCACTAATGGGAGGCGCAAATCAACCCAATTTTTCCCCCCTGAACTCATGAGATCATTCGGGGTTAGAATGGGAAAGCATCATTTCCAGCCCAGGTTATATGGGAGAACAATAAGACTCCTTCACTCCAGTAGGATAGTCTCAAATAATATGAAACAGGTCAGATGCTATTTGCGTTTGACTAGAAAGAATGATTTTATAATTCCAGAGTAAACACGGTTGTGGGTTTGCACGTTCATCACCATCCAAACAAATGATTCCACTGTATTTATCTGCTCTCCTCTAATTCTGGCCTCTTGAGCATCCCCGATCATAATCGCTCAACCATTGGTGGCTGTGCCTTCAGCTGCCCAGGCCCTAAGCGCTGGAATTCCCTCCCTAAACCTCTCTGCCTCTCTACCCCTCTCTCCTCCTTTAAGACACTCCTAAAAACCTACCTCTTTGCCCAAGCTTTTGGTCACCTGTCCTAATATCACCTTTTGTGGCTCGGTGTCAAATTTTGTTTTATAATGCTCCTGTGAAGCGCCTTGGGACCTTTTACTACGTTAAAGGCGCTATATAATACACGTTGTTGTTGTTGTGCTTTGACAGGAAGTAAACTCTAACGGGATTGAAGCTGCTTCATGATGTCATGAGGAAGTCGTTGTGACATCAGAGCGGTCCATTGTGACATCAGAGCACTTGTTCCACTCGTCTCTCCTTTAAAATCCTTGTTCTCTACTGCCTACCAACCAGGTTTCTCACCCACATATCCTCCCTGCTTTCCTCCTTCAGCCTCTGGATTCAGTGATTCATCATCCTCGATCATTTCAATCTCCATTTCAACTCCCCTCCCTCTCTCCTCTGATTTTACTGCCCTCCTGTCGTTCTTTAAACTCCCCTACCCATATTCACGGCTACCCCCTCAACCTTGCCATCTCCCCTGGTTTCACTATTTCCATGGTCTCAGTCACTGACAAGGCCATCTCTGGTCAATTCCTTGCATCAACCTCTACCTCTTTCCAACCCCACTTCCTTCTGCATCCACCACTGCAAAAACCTCTCTCTCATAGGAACAGGAGGAGGACATTCAGCCCCTCGGTTTGCTCCGCCATTCACTTAGATCACGGCTTATTTGCATCTCAACTCCATTTACCCGCCTTTGCTCTATATCCCCTGATAACCTTACTTATTAAAATTCTATCTATCGCAGTCTTGATAGCTCCAATTGTCCTAGAATCTACAGTCCTTCGGGGGAGAGAGATCCAGATTTCCACAACCCTTTGTGTTAAAATTGTTTCCTGATTTCACCCCTGAATGTCCTGGCTCTAATTTTAATATTATGTTCCCTTGAATGCTTTTGATGCCTCGTCCCCAGTAAAATCCTTACTCTTTTCCACTCTGGTTGTTTCCCCTGGTACGGCCCCCCTCCTCAGCCTCCCAAATCCCACGGGGCACAGACTTAAGCATCTCTGATGCACAACTGGTTTAGCCATTCATCGCCAGATCTGGCTGGATCACATCATTCACTATCGGATCCTGCTCTCCTCTACCAAAACTGATCATCCTGGAATGAAAAGATAACCCTGGCTTCTCTTCTGCACTACCAACCGTCTCCTTAAACCCCTCTCCCCTGCCCCCTCCACCCTCACCTCCAAGGACGCCACCTCGCCCTCCTGTCCCTCTCTCCTGGTGCTGCTCTGCCTGGTGTCATGTCCTCTTCCCATTCCTCGTCCAGACCAAGGGGGACCCCTAGCAAGATGCCCATGACCAAGCCATCCCTTTCCCCTGGTGTCCAATAAGGTGGAGTAGCACAGCACTTACTCTTTTTAGGTGAAGTCCTCAGAGAATTTCCAGAATAAGTGTTGCTTAAGTGTTGGTGAAGTCTTGACAAAGTGTCCTAGAAAGTCTCCGATGTGTTTCAGAGGTCCTCTTCATAGCTCCAGCAGCAATGATCATGAAATGGTGAGTATCCCTTTAAGTGGTGAGTATCTCTTTAAGTAGCACTTGAAATCGACATAAACACCGTTTTTACTGCCAAACAGCTGGTCGCTGTTAGGAGAGGGCGTTAGTTGAAGTGCTACCCACCAAAATGCCGTGCAGACTCGTTAATGAGCACTGTCAGGCATTTTAAGTGGCAATCAGCTGTTTAACGAGCCTCCGGGTGACCGTTCCTAGCGCTGGCTTCAACTCCTTTACCAAGACTGCATCTTGCGCTAAACGTGGGCTAAACCGGCATTGCAGCTTAAGACCCCATTTTGGCCACCTCTTTACCGCCTAAAGTATTCGTCAAAATTCGTAGAGTTTCCACTTTGGGCACAATCGGCAATCTGGCACAAATTGTGCTCAATTGCACTAGTTTTCCGAATTGAAATTTTTGCTCAAGTTTTCTGCCCAAGCTCATTTGCATATCGCCAAATGTAAAATCTTCCTTGAACCAGCGCATTCAGACAGCGTTTTAGAATGTAATTGTTTATTTTCTTTCTTGCATTAAAAATATTCCTTGATATATTTAAGAGTGGTAACCTGGTGCAGTTTGATTAATACAGCTGGAAATGGGTTTAATCACAAAAAATAAGCATTTTTAATAAGGTCCACCACCTGTGAGTAACCTGATTTTAAATAAGTGAAAATGATTTTTAAAAAACATTTACTAGTTTCATTGGTATACAGTAGTCAGTTTCTTAGTAAATTAAATATTTTTTAATATTTAAAAGCTTTCAAAATGCACCTATTAGTGTCCTTGCGCCTTTAAAAAAAAAGGTTCATTTTAAGAGCCCCGTCGAAGGCCCGCAAATGGGCGCAATTAGCAGAAACTCGCCATGGTGATTAATTCGATTTGGGGAGGGGCTAGTTTTGTGGGCGGGGCTGGTTCCAGCCCGATTTTTTAAACCAGTGCAAGAGATCGGGGATACTCGATTTGTCTGGACACAATTTGTGCTTGAAATTCCTCGATCTTTTGCGCTGGTTTGGCCGATTTCGGGCGAATTGCGCTGAAAAAACAGCGCAACCCACCGGAAACTCCAGGCCGGGGAGTACAATGTCGAAGTTTGCAGATGATACAAAACTTGGCAACGTAGTAAATAGTGAGCAGGATAGTAGCAGACTTCAGGAGGACACAGACAGACTGGTGAAATGGGCAGACTCATGGCGGATGCAAGTTAATGCGGGTAAGTGTGAAGTGATGCACTTTGGGAGAAACAACATGGAGAGGCAGAATAATCCAAATGGTACTATTTTGAGGGGGGTGCAAGAGCAGTGGGATGTGGGGGAGCACATTCACAAATCCTTGAAGGTGGCAGGGCAAGTTGATAAGGCAGTTAAGAAAGTGTATGGGATATTTGACTTTGTAAATAGGGACATTGAATACAAAAACAAGGAAGTCATGTTAAACCTTTACAAATCACTGGTTAGGCCTCAGCTGAAGTATTGGGCACAATTCTGGGCACCACACTTTCAGAAAGATATCAAGGCTTCGGAGAGGGTACAGCAGAGGCTTACCAGGATGATACCAGTAATGTGTGACTCTGGTTATGTGGAGAGATTGGAGAAGCTGGGATTGTTCTCCTTAGAACAGCAAAAGTTAAGGGGGGATTTGATAGAGGTGTTCAAATTTGAAAGGTTTTGATAGAGCAAGTAGGGAGAAACTGTTTCCTCTGACAAGTGGGTCAGTAACCAAAGGTCATAGATTTAAAATAATTGGCGAAAGAAATGAAGATACATTTTTTCACACAGAGGGTTGTTATGATCTAGAATGCAGTACCTGAATGGGTGGTGGAATCAGATTCCATAGGAACTTTCAAAAAGCAATTGAACATTTATTTGAAGGGAACTAATTTGCAGGGTTATGGGGAAAAAGCTGGGGTGTGGGATTAAATTGGACGGCTCTTTCAAAGAGCCGACACAGGCACAATGGGCCGAATGGCCCCTTCTGTGCTGTCAGATTCTATGATTCTAAAGCAGGACAGCATAGATGGATGTGTTCCATAGGACAGCACAGCTGGATGTGTTCCAAAGGACAGCACAGTTGGATGTGTTCCCTGGGACAGCACAGCTGGATGTGTTCCCTGGGACAGCACAGGTGGATGTGTTCCCTGGGACAGCACAGGTGGATGTGTTCCCTGGGACAGCACAGCTGGATGTGTTCCCTGGGACAGCACAGGTGGATGTGTTCCCTGGGACAGCACAGGTGGATGTGTTCCCTGGGACAGCACAGGTGGATGTGTTCCCTGGGACAGCACAGGTGGATGTGTTCCCTGGGACAGCACAGGTGGATGTGTTCCCTGGGACAGCACAGGTGGATGTGTTCCCTGGGACAGCACAGGTGGATGTGTTCCCTGGGACAGCACAGGTGGATGTGTTCCCTGGGACAGCACAGGTGGATGTGTTCCCTGGGACAGCACAGCTGGATGTGTTACAACAATCGAGGTACCATAGTAAGAGGAGTAGACCATTCAGCCCCTGCTCCGCCATTCAGTTAGATCATGGCTGATCTTCATCTCAACTCCATTTACCCACCTTTGCTCTATATCCCTTGATACCCTTACCCACAAAAATCGATTGGTCTCAGTCTTTAAAGTTTCAATTCACCCTGCATCCACAGCCTATTGGGTGGTGGTTGGGGGAGGGGGCGGGGTGAGGGCACAATGAGTTCCAGATTTCCACTACCCTTTGTGTGAAGAAGTGCTTCTTAATTTCAGGGCAAGCGCAGGAGAGTGGGACTAATTGGATAGCTCTTTCAAAGAGCTGGCACAGACAGGATGGGCTGAATGGCCTCCTTCTGTGCTGTATGATTCTATGATTTCACTCCTGAATGGCTTGGCTCTAATTTTAATCTTTGTTTTTGATTCCCCCACCAGAGGAAATAGTTTCTCCTTACCTACCCTATCAAATCCTCGAATAGATCATCACTCAGCCTTCTAAACTCAATGGCACACTGTCCAGCCTGTGTTGCTTAAATCACATTGAGCACATTGCAGGTCTGACTCTTCTTGTGACTCTCTGAGCTGGGTTACGCATGGCAGTAACCGGTCAGCTTGGACAGGAGAACTGGAGGGAAAATACAAGAACTAAACGTGCCAACTCTGGGTTTTGTGTTGTGTCAGCTGTTAGTAGCCTAGTATCCCACAGCATAATACCAAGGCTGGCCACTCTGAGTCAGTGGGCAACCATATGGACCAGGAAAGCCCCAGCTTTAATTCCCATTCTGTGCTGAGTTAACTGCTCTCAGCCAGCATGGTGGTACAATTGCCAAATGGAAGTGGACCAGTAGTGCCAAGTGGAAGTGGGCAGTTAGGAAAATCGCCCAGAACTCCTGCTCTTTATTGCTATTTCAGAGCCCTTGCTGAACACGTACTTGTGTGCACATCAGCTAGAGACGGGACTGGGCTCAACTGTAACGTCTTTCACAGTTGAATAGTTTGCCAGGACTCTTTTTATCAAGGATCACATGTAAGTAATAACCACACAAGTGAGGTTTCAGAGGTTAATTACCACCAATGGAACTGTACGCCAGCAAGACAGCCACTTTCTTCAGGAGAGGAGTGGAAGGGAGAAAAATAAAGCCTTAGAGATGGCAGAGAGATTGAGCTGGGCCAAAGCAAGATTCAAGAGGTAAGTGAGGAAGGTACTTTGGCAAATGCCATTTTCATAAAAATATTATATATATAACACCTCTGTTCAGTCCGTAAGGGGGACCCCGAGCTTCCGGTCGCCTGTCACTTTAATTCTCCGCTCCACTCCCACTCAGACCTCACTGTCCTCGGCCTCTTGCATTGTTCCACTGAAGCTCAGAGTAAGCTCGAGGAACAGCACCTCATCTTCCGATTAGGCACTTTACAGCCTTCCGGACTCAACATAGAGTTCAACAATTTCAGATCATAACCTCGGCCCCTATCATATATATATTTTTCATCCACACTTTTTGTCTGTGTCTTTTTTTCTTCTCTCCCACATGGCAGCTGTCTTTCATTCTGCCAGCGCAATTTACACTTCATCTAGAGCCATCCTTTGTTTCTTAACCTGTCCCATTACCATCTCCTTTTGCCTTGAATATCTCTTACTGTCTCTTAACCTCTCCTGCCTTCTATCCTATCACAGACCTTCCCTTTTGTTCTTTCATCCCCTCCCCCCTTTCCTAGTCCCTGCACTTGCTTAAAAATCTGTTCCATTTCCTGCTTTTTTCCAATTCTGACGAAAGGTCATCGACCTGAAACGTTAACTCTGTTTCTCTCTTCACAAATGCTGCCTGACCTGCTGAGTATCTCCAGCATTTTCTGTTTTTATTTCAGGTTTCCAGCATCTGCAGTATTTTCTTTTTATATATAATATGTGTGTATGTAAGAATGAATGATGGAAAACATAAGAATATATACAAATTTACCAAGTTAGCTTCAAAAGTTTGAAACCCAAACGCCCCAAGTTGAAAGTGGATTGCAGACAACTCAAGTCTCCTATGGTGCATTTGCATTAAAATTATAGCATCAGTGGGAGTAATTTTCACCTTCACCACAGAGCGGATCGCCCGCCCATTATGCAACCTGCCTGATTTTTCTTTCTATTGACATCGGGCGGGCGGGTTCTATAACGGGTGGGCAATCTGCTCTGCCAGTTTACCGCTCAAGCGGTGAAGACAGAAGTTAACCCCCACCCGCGTGAAGCAGTTTCGGCTTTGCACGATGATGCTAAGCTTCTGTCGTGTAAATCACGTGTGAAAGCCTGAACTCGCACTGAATCGAAGCAAAATAAGAGTTCCTCCCCAGTGAGTCTGACTGTGCTTTGCTCTAGTGACTGGTCAGGCCTGACTCTGGATTCAAGCTGCATTTACATTACAACTGCAACGTCTGTGTGCACTGATGCTACTGCTGTAGTGCGAATAGACAGAAGCTCTGACAGTCCCCTGAGAACGGAATGATGGCCTTCATAGCAAGGGGATTTGAGTACAGGAGTAGGGAGGTGATGCTGCAGTTGTACAGGGCCTTGGTGAGGCCACACCTGGAGTATTGTGCGCAGTTTTGGTCTCCTAACTTAAGGAAGGACATTCTTGCTATTGAGGGAGTGCAGCGAAGGTTCACTAGATTGATTCCTGGGATGGCCGGACTGACATATCAAGAAAGATTGGGTCAACTGAACTTGTATCCTCTGGAGTTCAGAAGAATGAGGGGGGATCTTATAGAGACATTTAAAATCCTGACTGGTTTAGACAAATTAGATGCGGGAAGAATGTTCCCAATGTTAGGGAAAACTAGAACCAGGGGTCACAGTCTAAGGATTAAGGGGAAGCCATTTAAGACTGAGCTGAGGAGGAACTTCTTCACCCAGAGAGTGGTGAATCTATGGAATTCTCTTCCACAGAAGGTTGTTGAGGCCAGTTCGCTAAATATATTCAAAAGGGAGTTAGATATAACACTCACAACTAGGGGGATCAAGGGGTATGGCGAGAAAGCAGGAATGGGGTACTGAGGTAGCATGTTCAGCCATGAACGCATTGAATGGCGGTGCAGGCTCGAAGGACCGAATGGTCTACTCCTGTACCTATTTTCTATGTTTCTATGTTTCTAACCCTAACATCATTATAGGGATACTCTTTGAGCAACATTCCATCCAGGCTTTAGAAATAGAAAGAAGAAACAACATGCATGTGCAAAGCTCTCTCCTGGTTGTGAACATTCAATTTGGATCCAGGTAGTACAAACAACGAAAGAAATTGCATTTATATCGCGCCCTTCACAAGCTCAGGATGTCTCTTTTCGAAGTGTAGCGCTTTACCGCAAGCGAGGTACCTTTTGAATTGCAGTCACAGTTGTAATGTAGGAAACCCAGCAGCCAATTTTCACACAGCAAGCTCCCACAAATATCAATGAGGTAATGACCAGATAACCTGTTTTAGGTGTTGGTCGAGGGATAAATATTGGCCAGGTCACTGGGGAGAAGTCCCCTGCACCTCTTCGAAATAGTGCCATGGGATCTTTTACGCCCACCTGGGAGAGCAGACACAGCCTCGGTTTAACGTCTCATCCGAAAGACGGCACCTCTGACAGTGCAGCGCTCCCTCAGTACTAGCACTGAAGTGTCAGCCTAGATTATCTGCTCAAGCCCCTGGAATGGGAATTGAACCCACAACCTTCTGACTCAGAGGTAGGAGTGCTACTGACTGAGCCATAGTTGACACCTAATCTGAATGCTTAAAACAAACATCAATCTGTCAGTCAAAATGATGGATGTGTTTATTGGACATAGATGAAGTGTATCTTGGTTTCAGTCCTTTAGTTGGTATTGTTTATTAATCTCTGTGTGGCTCCTTGACACTGACTTGAAAGCTTAGGGGCTATCTAAAGGGTGCTTTATCTCAGACAATACCAGTATGAATATTTTTTGCATTCTCTGCTGTGAACATGTTGGTTATTCCACAGTTGTCAACTTTTCTTGATATAAAGTGTAATTTCAGTTATTTTCCCTAGAGGGGGATGAGGGGCTCTGACAAATGTTCCCCCTCTACTTTTGTTCAATTTGCTTCACACATTAAAGAGCGTAACATTCCAGTGTAAGAACCTGAGGATGAATCAATTAAAAACGGCAATGATGCTTACGATCCCCTACAGACCTGAGATCATGCAGTGCTCCCAAATTTAGTTCTTTGTTGTCAAATATTCAGCTATAAAAATAATCCCATGATTCTCAACCATATTCCCGATGTAAATGCGAAAAAAGCATAATTTAAATTTCATATAGAGTCAAAAGCTCTGCATCAAAGAAACAGATACAGCAGCAAGACTGCCAGCAGTAGCCCATGTTAAGAACATTAATTCCTCTTCGTACACCAGAAAAATGGACCAAAAAAAAAGAATTTGTTGTTGAAAAATTTTTTTTTCCATAAGGATCCACTTGTTGAGTATAGTGCCATAGAGATACAATGCACATACCGTGAAGTTGAGTCTGATTTAATTGCAGATCCAAGCACAATCATTGTCTAATCATTCTTTCTCTTCCCTAGTGCATGAGAACCATCACTCAAAGGGTATGAATGAACCTTTGCTTAATGGCTCCAGTCCCTGTGGAGCAGTAATCAACAGAGCCAGCAGAATGCTCAGTTATGTAGCCCTAACAGCAGTGCACAAGTCAGATGGTGTCTTGTTAGACTGCGCAGTGCCCTGGTTAGATCATACTTGGAGCACCAGCGCACTTTGTGGTCACTGAGACACAAAGGAGACGAGACATTCAAGCCGTGGAGGTAGTGCAAGGAGCCACAGGACTGGTCTCTTGCATTAGATAGAGGACTGAGTGATGAGGAAAGACTGGCAAAGCCAGCACTCAGAAAATAGGAAATAAAAACAGAAAATGCTGGAAATACTCAGCAGGTCAGGCAGCATCTGTGGAGAGAGAAACAGAGTTAACGTTTCAGGTCGATGACCCTTCGTCAGAACTGGAAAAAGCTGGAGATGCAACAGGTTTTTAAGCAAGTGCAGGGGCAGGGAAAGGGGGGAGGTGAGGAAAGAACAAAATGGAAGGTCTATGATAGGATGGAAGGCAGGAGAGATTAAGAGACAAACGGGATGATGGTGCAAGGCAAAAGGAGATGGTAATGGGACAAGTTAAGAAACAAAAGATGGCTCTAGATGAAGTGTAAATGGCGATGGCAGAATGATCGACAGCTGCCATGTGAGAGAGACAAAAAAAAGGATAGGGGCAGAGGTTATGGTCTGAAATTGTTGAACTTGATGTTGAGTCCAGAAGGCTGTAAAGTGCCTAATTGAAAGATGAGGTGCTGTTCCTCGAGCTTATGTTGAGCTTCATTGGAACAGTGTAAGAGGCCGAGGACAGTGAGGTCTGAGTGGGAGTGGAGCGGAGAATTAAAGTGACAGGCAACCGGAAGCTCGGGGTCACCCTTACGGACTGAACGGAGATGTTCCGCAAAGCGGTCACCCAATCTGCGTTTGGTCTCCCCAATGTAGAGGAGACCGCATCGTGAGCAGCGAATACAGTATACTAAATTGCAAGAAGTACAAGTAAATCACTGTTTCACCTGGAAGGAGTGTTTGGGGCCCTGGACAGTGGGAAGGGAGGAGATAAAAGGACATGTGTTGCATCTCCTGCGCTTGCACAGGAAGGTGCCGGGCGAAGGGGAACGGGTGTTGGGGGTGATAGAGGAGTGGACCAGGGTGTCGCGGAGGGAGCGGTCCCTTCGGAATGCTGAAAGGGGAGGTGAGGGGAAGATGTGTTTGGTGGTGGGATCACGCTGGAAATGGCGGAGGATGATCCGTTGAATGTGGAGGCTGGTGGAGTGAAAGGTGAGGACAAGGGGAACCCTATCGTGGTTCCAGGAGAGAGGGGAAGGGGTGAGAGCAGAAGTGCGGGAAATAGAACGGACACGGTCGAGGGCCGTGTCGACCACAGTCGAGGGGAATCCTCGGTTGAGGAAAAAGGAAGACATGTCGGAAGCACTGGTATGGAAGGTGGCATCGTCAGAGCAGATGCAGCGGAGATGGAGAAACTGGGAGAATGGAATAGAATCCTTACAGGAAGTGGGGTGGGAGGAAGTGTAGTCCAGGTAGCTGTGGGAGTCAGTGGGCTTGTAGTGAATGTTTGTCAATAACCTATCCCCAGAGATGGAGACGGAGAAGTCGAGGAAGGGAAGAGAAGAGTCGGAGATGGACCGTGTGAAGGTGAGGGAAGGGTGGAAATTGGAAGCAAAGTGAATGAAATTTTCTAGTTCAGGGCGAGAGCAGGAAACAGCACCAATACAGTCATCAATGTATCAGAAAAAGAGGTGAGGGAGGGGACCTGAGTAGGACTGGAACAAAGAATGTTCCACATATCCCACAAAAAGGCAGGCATAGCTAGGTCCCATGCGGGTTCCCATAGCAACACCTTTAATTTGGAGGAAGTGAGTGGAGTCAAAGGAGAAGTTGTTCAATGTGAGAACAAGTTCAGCCAGGCGGAGGAGAGTGGTGGTGGATGGGGACTGGTTGGGCCTCTGTTCAAGGAAGAAGCGGAGCGCCCTCAGGCCATCCTGGTGGGGGATGGAGGTGTAGAGGAATTGGACGTCCATAGTGAAAAGGAGACGGTTGGGGCCAGGAAACTGGAAACTGTTAAAGGGCGGATGGTGTCGGAAGAGTCATGGATGTAAGTGGGAAGAGACTGGACAAGGGGAGAAAAAATAGAGTTGAGACAGGAAGAGATAAGTTCCGTGGGGCAAGAACAGGCTGAAACAATGGGTCTACTGGGGCAGTCCTGTTTGTGGATCTTGGGAAGGAGGTAGAAGCGGGCTGTGCAGGGTTGGGGAACTATGAGGTTGGCGGCAGTGGAGGGAAGATCTCCAGAGGAGATGAGGTCAGTGACGGTCTTGGAAACGGTGGCTTGATGTTCGGTAGTGGGGTCATGGTCCAGGCGGAGGTAGGAGGAGGTATCGGAGAGTTGGCGTTCAGCCTCCACTAGGTAGAGGTCAGTTCGCCAAACAACAACAGCACCACCCTTGTCAGTAGGTTTAATGACAATGTTGGGGTTGGATCTGAGAGAATGGAGTGCTGCAAGTTCAGAGGGAGGTAGGTTGGAGTGAGTGAGGGGAGCAGAGAAATGAAGACGGCCGATGTCATGCCGGCAGTTTGCAATGAAAAGATCTAGAGAGGGTATGAGACCAGAGGGAGGGGTCCAGGTAGAACGAGAATTCTGAAAACGGGAGAAAGGGTCAACTGTGCGGGGGGAAGACTCCTGGCCAAAGAAGTGGGCACGGAGATGAAGGCAGCGGAAAAAGAGCTCAGCATTGTGCCGAGCTCGAAAGTCATTGAGGTGGGGGCGTAAGGGGATGAAGCTCAGGCCTTTGCTGAGGACTGATCGTTCGGGGTCAGAGAGGGGAAGGTCAGAGGGGATAGTGAAAACACGGCAGGGGGTGAGATTGGGAGAAGGGATGGGGTCAGAGGAAAGTGAAGGGGAAGAAGGTTCCGGAGGGGTGTTGGTGTCCAAGAGTTGTTGAAGCTTGCGATCCTTGACATCTGAAAGGAAGAAAAAAAGTTTTTTGTTAAAGCGCCGGATGAGGTGAAGGATGAAATGGAACTGTGGACCAGGACAACTTTGAGATAGAGTGGTTCAGGTGCTGCTGAAGAGAGAGGTTGAGGGTGTTCATGTGGTGGTGCATGGCATTCAGCGTGGATCTCAGGATACGGCGAGAGCAGTGGTTCGAGGAACGCTGAATATCTTGGAGATATCTGTAGTCCTGGGTGGATCCAAAACACGAACGGTGGAATTTTAGTTGGAATCCACGTGGAGTAAGTTGGAGCCGGAGACAGTTGCTGAGGAAAGATATGTGGCTGTGAAATCGAGTTTTGGTAGATACCTGATCAAACACGAGAAGGGAAACAAAAAGCAATGAAGATGAACAAGGTAAAAGAGACAAACGGAAATCCCGTCGGAGAGAAGAGCAGAACTTCTTCAAGGTGGGCATTCCTGGAAGAGAAGTGGCAGTGAATTAAACACTAATACAAAAGCAAAATACTGCAGATGTTGGAAATCTGAAATAAAAACAGAAAATGCTGGAAATACTCAGCAGGTCAGGCAGCATCTGTGGAGAGAGAAACAGAGTTAACGTTTCAGGTCAATGACACCTTCCCCTCACCTCCCCTTTCAGCATTCCGAAGGGACCACTCCCTCCGCGACACCCTGGTCCACTCCTCTGTCACCCCCAATACCCCTTCCCCTTCGCCCGGCACCTTCCCGTGCAAGCGCAGGAGATGCAATACATGCCCTTTTACCTCCTCCCTTCCCACTGTCCAGGGCCCCAAATACTCCTTCCAGGTGAAACAGCGATTTACTTGTACTTCTTGCAATTTAGTATACTGTATTCGCTGTTCACGATGCGGTCTCCTCTAAATTGGGGAGACCAAAAGCAGATTGGGTGACCGCTTTGCGGAACACCTCCGTTCAGTCCGTAAGGGTGACCCCGAGCTTCCGGTCGCCTGTCACTTTAATTCTCCGCTCCACTCCCACTCTGACCTCTCCATCCTCGGCCTCTTACACTGTTCCAATGAAGCTCAACGTAAGCTCCAGGAACAGCACTTCATCTTTCGATTAGGCACTTTACAGCCTTCTAGACTCAACATAGAGTTCAACAATTTCAGACCATAACCTCTGCCCCTATCTTTTTTTTCCCATTTTTTTTGTCTCTCTCACATGGCAGCTGTCTTTCATTCTGCCATCGCCATTTACACTTCATCTGGAGCCATCTTTTGTTTCTTAACTTGTCCCATTACCATCTCCTATTGCCTTGCACCATCATCCCTTTTGTCTCTTAATCTTTCCTGCCTTCCATCCTATCACAGACCTTCCCTTTTGTTCTTTCCTCCCCTTTCCCTGCCCCTACACTTGCTTAAAAACCTGTTGCATCTGCAGCTTTTTCCAGTTCTGACGAAGGGTCATCGACCTGAAACGATAACTCTGTTTCTCTCTCCACAGATGCTGCCTGACCTGCTGAGTATTTCCAGCATTTTCTGTTTTTATTTCAGATTTTCAGCATCCGCAGTATTTTGCTTTTGCTCAGAAAATAGGATGTTGCGATCTAACACCCATATCAGGAGGAGACAGTCACTGAAAATATTAAAAACCCGAGAGAGACTGTCTCATTTCAGGATTGTTTGGAACATTTTTCTGCAGAAAGGATTTGGATGTCAGTTCCATGAGTGGTGTGTTTCAAATCAAAATGGGTTCACTCAGCTTTATAATTCTCTTTATAGCCATATGGTAAAGCTGCTGCAACCAAGGCTTTATTTCTTAATCGGAGAAGCAAAGCAGATGTGCATTAAAGCTACTTTGTGAAATGTCGCAGCTCGCAGTCTGCTTCAGACTGAGACAATGAGAGTCAGTAGACCCATCCTGAGCTCTTTAAGTCAGGGTGGCTCCCACCCCCACCCCCACCATTCATTTTGAGAAAAGTAGGAGATGTTTTCTTGAGACCCACATTACAAAGGTGGGAACAGGTAGCCAGTCTTATTGACAGGCCTCCTGATTAATCACTGAATGAGGAAGAAAGTCAGAGAGGCAGCCCAGCCACTTCCTGGGAACACATGGGGGAAAAGGGTCAAAGAGGCACATGAGCTCTCAAGCCAGTTAGGTCTGGATAGGAAATCTGGCCTAGCAAGGGAAAACTCACTCATCTCAAGCCCGGAACTGGCCAGTCCCAAAAGGCTGACCAGATAATGTTAAGTGAGCCCATTGATAGGACATAGTGTGTATTTTTATTATTTTCTTTTTCATGAGGAAGGATCAGAAGTTACTTAAGGTGAGATTTGGTTATAATTACTCTGTACATCTACTTTCTGTCTGTTAAATAGAGCAGCTTAAAGCTTCGCATCTGATCTTGTCTCAGTAGATGTTTTCAGTCTGCCTACTGAAAGATTGGAGAAGTGCACATGAGGGCAGATGCAAAAGACATGACTTCCAGCTCAGATTGCAAGGGGCCCTGTTGTTACGCCCTTGGATTACGCTATTGTATAATTAGATATTGGCCAGTACGAGCACACTCCTGAGTATGAAAGGCTCGGAGTGTTTACAGGAGTGAGCAGCATTGCTGTGGCCAAGAAAATACCGAAGACAGGTCCAAAGTTTGTAGCACAACACTACACAGAGCAGCTGCAACATTCATCAGTTTACTTTGCTTCTTCAAGTGATATAAAACAGTGCGTTGTAACTTCTGTTTTCCTGTGTATTGTCACTGTCATAGTATGGTTTCCTGCCATATGTGAGATTTGTTATTCTATTATTTATTTGCCACACATGACACGCAGTGCCCATGTTCATCAGCCAATTGCATGCATCTTGCTAACAAGCTGAAATTGCTCGTATAATGACTATAAATGGCACACACAGTGCAGTAAATGAAAACATTCGGCTTTGTGCTCTTAGAGTACAAGGAAATAAATACCAGAGTCCAGCTCAGAGAAAGGACCAATTCAGTGACTAGTTCTCGATGTAATTTATTGTTGTTGGAGGCACAAATACCAAAGACCCTTTTCTTTGTTGCGTTGAGCCTTTTGGAATGTGGTATAGTATTATAGACCGATCTCCACATGGGCTGGTGATGTATGGAAGCCGTAAAATGGAATGAGCTCACAAGTAGGTGATAGGAGAGGAGCAGCTGCTGCTCTGCAGACCAGTGGTGTCACATTACCATCCAGTTCAGCCCTTCATGCAAGAAAGAAAAGATCTTCCCTTTAAATAGTGCTTTTCACATTCCAATTAAGTACTTTTGAAATGTAGTCACTGTTGTTACGCATACACGACAAGAGTGACTAAACTTCAAATGTAATTCTTTATGAAGCTCCAGAGGAGGAACATAGGAACAGGAGTAGGTCATTCAGCCCCTCGAGCTTGCTCTGCCATTCAATTAGATCACGGCTAATCTGTACTTCGACTGCATTTCCCCGCCTTAGCTCCATATCCCTTGATACTCTTCCCTAACAAAAATCTATCACTCTCAGTCTTGAAAGCCCCAATTGCTCCAGCATCCACAGCCTTTTGGGGAAAAAACATTCAGATTTCTACTACCCTGTGTGCAAAAAAGTGCTTCCTTGATTACCCTGCTAAATGGCCCAGCTATAATTTTAAGATTATGCTCCCTGTTCTTGAATCCCTCACCAGAAGAAATTATTTCTCTGTATCTACCCTATCAAATCCTTTCAACATTTTAAACATCTCAATCAGATCACCCTTCAATCTCCCATACTCAAGAGAATAAAAGCCAAGTCTGTGCAACCTGTCCTTATCATTTAACCTTAGAAGCCCCGATATCATTCTGGTGAGTCTGTGCTGCATCCTCTCCAAGTCCAGTGCCCAAAACTGAATGCAGTACTCCAGATGGGGTTTAACCGTAACTTCATCCGCTTCATATTCCAGCCATTGGGATAAAGGCCAACATTCCATTTGCTTTTTTGATTACTTTTTGTAGAATAGTATTGTTTCATTCCTAAAAAGAATTTTCATTTTAGTCTCGTTTTGTTACATCCAATTCTAGTCTTATTTTAGTTATGTTCCTAACATTGGTCGCAGTGACAAAAATTCAATTACTTTAGTCAATCACTATTATCCTTTCACTTTAGTTGACAAAAACAACGCAGCATCAGAGGATGTCCTTTCTGAATTGACACAGTCGAATGCAGCTAGATTCCTTTGAAATAGAGTATCTTGGGGATTTGAGGCATTCAGTAAGAGATCACACGCTGCCTGTTAGGTCGGTACGCCGCTAACTATTACTGGGCATGCAAAAGGTTAGGGATGAGACTTAACAGGAAAGGCAAGATCAACAAAAGACATTCAATTCAGGAAGCTATAAAAAGGGTCATATACAGGACTTAAGTCACAGAGTTCAACTATTTGGATCTGCAATTAGGCCATGCCCATTTTGACTGGTATCATCCATAACCCCCCCCAGTCAAACATTATCTGATTAGAAGGTCCAGCATATTGAGGTGCTCCTGATGAAAAGGCCCAGGATAAAAAGGAGGGTACTCAAAAAACAAGCTTGGATCAGTAGGTAGCACTCTTGTTTCTGGGCTGGAAGGTTGTGGATTCAAGCAGCACTCCAAGCTTGAACACACAATCTAGGCCGACACTCCAACGGAGTGCTGAGGAAGGGCTGCATTTTCAGAGTTGCCATCCTTTGGATGAAATGTTAAACCAAGGGTTTGTCTGTTCAGGTGAATGTTAAAGATCCCAGGGCACTATTTGAAGCAGGGAGGCAGGGAGTCAGACCTCTTGCTATAATGTGAGAAGTCGCACAACACCAGGTTATAGTCCAACAGCTTTATTTGAAATCACAAGCTTTCGGAGCACTGCTCCTTCGTCAGGTGAAGCAGCGCTCCGAAAGCTTGTGATTTCAAATAAAGCTGTTGGACTATAACCTGGTGTTGTGCGACTTCTCACATTTGTCCACCCCAGTCCAACACCGGCATCTCCACATCTTGCTATAATGGTCAACCTTCCTTACAAGAGCAATGCTGTGAACAACAGATTAACTGATTGTGCATCTCATTGCGGTTTGTGGCGTGTTGCTTGTACAAGAAATGGCTGCTGGGTTTGTCTACCTAACAACAGTGACTACATTAACCCAGGAGAATGGTTTCCCGCAGGCCCTGCTGAATTTAACGGAAGTGCCTGATTTGCATGGGAAGCCTCTGTTTTCCACCGCAGGCAGCCAGATTGAGAGGCTGACTGGCTCCAGGTGGGTAGGCCTGCGGTACTAGGCCGCACAGAGGAGGGAGGGAGGGATTGCATGTGGGCCGGGGGGCAGCAGCCGAAGGAGCACGGGGGCGGCCAGAGGAGCGGTTAGGGGGGTGTCCAAAGATGATCGCAGGCCGGGGAGCGGGCAGAAAAGCGGGGTGGGGGGGGGAACAAGATTGCGAAGATCATGGGCCAATGAGCGGCCAGAGGAGCCCGTGGGGTGGGATCCGGAGAAGATTCAGGCCAGGGGTGGGGGTGGCTGGAGGAGCACCGTAAGTGGTCCGAAGAAGATTGGGGGCAGGGAGGAGCAGTGGGGGTTGGGAGGCCTCGTGCTGGGGATTGGAGGCCTGGGGTACGGAGGGGTGGGGATGGGGGGTGGTTTGGTTGCATGGGGGGAGATAAGAGGCCTCTTGGAGGTGGGGGGGTCTCCCATCGTGGGGGGGCCTTAGACAGGGACCCTAGATCCAGGAGGTAAGCGTAAATGCATTAGTTGGCAGGTTTCAGGAGGCATGCAAAACCCGACCAGCTGAAATTAAATACAAAATGGAGGTTAAAGCAGAGGCTTCCAGCCTCATTATAATATTTAAATAGACGACCCACCTCCTGGCAGCGGATTGGTGCCCGCCCCCCCCGCCCCCATCTTGGTTAAAACTGGAAGTGGATGGGTTGGAGGTGGGATCAGGTCGGGATTCAGATTTTTAACACTTGAACTTCCCACCCGACCCCAGCCCACCCGTTTTTTTAGGTTAAACCGCCCCCCCCCCCACCCCCCCACGGTCTCACCCCTCCCCATCTCTGTAACCTTCTCGACCCTTACAACACTTTGAGAACTCTGCATTCCTCCAACTCTGTCCTCTTGCACATCCCACACTCCCTTAGCCCCACCATTGGCTGCCGTGCCTTCAGCTGCCTAAGCTGTAAGCTCTGGAATTCCCTCCCTAAATCACCTCTTCCTCCTTTAAGAACCTCCTTAAAACACAGCTCTTTGGCTAAGCTTTTAGACGCTCCATTAATATCTTTGGCTCAGTATCAATTTCTGAATACGCTCCTGTGAAGTGCCTTGCAACACTGTTCTGTGTTAAAGGCACCATATATATGCAAGTAGCTGTTGCTGTTGTATTGGATTTGTAGCTGCAGTTGCTGAATTGGATGTCATACATCCCTGACAACCTTCAATCTTCTACGTTAATTGAGTGTAAGGTTCTCCTGTTGCAGTCGGTGCGGCTATTTAATGCAGGTACATAAAGAGGTACTTGTATGTCGGATCCAGGATATTGAGGAAAATTGCAATGGAAAACAGAATCCTTACGTCATTCTCATTTGTTGTAGAGGGGGTGTTGGAATGTTGGTATAGTGAGAAATAGTCATGATAAATGGAGCTGGGACTTGAGAATTGACTTTTGCTGACTGACTGATGCCGACAATTACTCTGCCTTGAGTCTGAATTATGGCAGCAGCATCAATCACCTTCACATCAATGTATAATATGTGCCTGGAAAACATTCTAAATCCCCTATTAACTCCTCTTACAGCTGCTGGTTGTTAAGTTCAAATTTCTAAAAGCATTGTGTGTAAAACCAATTGATTATAGCTTATCTGCTCTGTATGTATCCTGAGGGATAGTTGTCTCTCTAGCATGACTATGATTGTCCGACCAACTACTTTAGGATTTGCCAGATAAATAGGGCTGGATTTTGTCATTGGGGGGCAGGCTGGGGGCGGCCAGGTGGTCGTCATGTCCGGATCCCGCCTCCGATGTGAGGCGGGACAAATGAGCGATTTTGCCCGAATTGGACACTTGATTTCCAGCGTGTGGGAATCCCTGGCCCAATGAGTATTTTGATGCTGAAACTTGCCTCCGATGATATCATCTATGCAGCTGCATTTAAGGCCTGCAAGCAGCCTTGGTTCTTTTTCAGCCTTTCAACTTGAGCATAATACTTCTGAGGGATTCGTGCAAAGACCATGTCAGGCACCAGACCAAAGTGTGCACCCCGATTCGATGAGAACTTCCTCCAAGCTCTGGTGGAGGGAGCAAGAGCGAATAAGGAAGTGCTGTTTCCTTCTTCAGGGAGGAAAAAGCCTCCACAACAGACCAAAGTTGTGTGGCTGCAAGTGGCACAGGAGGTGAATGCCATTTCAAAGTGCAGCAGAACCTGGCTGCAGTGCCAAAAGAGGTTTCATGACCTTCTCCGCACAGGAAAAGTGAGTATTCCATCCCCATGACCCTCAATCTGATCCCCATCGCCTCTCATCACCAGCACTCTGCTTTGTCAACCTCCTCCTCCACATCCCACTTGACCCTTACATCCCTGCACCCTTACCCATTCCCTCTCGCTGTATGTTCACATTCACTTAACTATTCGACTATGCAGCCCTCACACGCCCTATCACTATGATGTAATGACAACAATTTACAGGGAGGGTCCTTGGTCTTGGGACTTCACTCCATCTTTGTGTCCTTCTAAGCATCTATGCTATGGATTCTCTACACTCAGAATAGACTGACATCTCTTGAGGAGCGATGGGCAGCTATTGAGCAGAGAAACCAGACCTTCATGGAAGTCCTCTGGAGTAGGACTTCTAGTGCAGAAACGGGTCCTCATGGCCCCCCTGAAGTGCAGCAAGGTGCTGTCAAGCCACTTGCTAGCTCTGAAGTGGGGCTGACCCATGAGAGGGATGTTGGTGGCAGACAACAAGGAAGTAGGGGCTCCTCTCCAAGCCCTCACATGACCATGCCACTGCAGAGCCCTCGGTCAGAGCCTCACCAGAGTCCTCACCCAACTGAGATCGGCGTCTCAGCCCCTGCACATCCGCAGGAGCAGCAGACTGTTGCCGAGCCCTCACAGGCTTGCAAACCCAGAGGACGCCTGCCAAAGGTGTTGAGGCAGGAGCAGCAAGAAAGTGAGCAAGGGGCCTCCACTTCTGCTGAAGCCACAGGGGAAGCACCACGTAGGAGCACGTGTAAAAGGAAGATAAAGCACAAGTAGTCACAAGGGTAGTCACTTGGGTGTTCTGTTGTGTTTATTTTTGAAAAGCCATCCGTGACTTTGTGATAAAAAAACTTGATGGCAAACTGTTGAAGTTGTGGCCTGTGTCATTTCGCAAATGGGACTTCCACATTGAGGGCTTAGGGCGACTTGCAATTGTCAGTATGGTGGTCAGAGTGATAGGAATCCGCAGGTTCTTGGCCATTGTCAATGCTCTGGTAAGAAGGTGCGAGGCAAAAGTGTTTGATTGGGCAGGCTAAGCAAATCTTCCCAAGATGAGTGTGTGCCTTGCATCCCGGGCAGCAATGTGCTCGCGTGCTGCTGGCGTTGGTTGATGCGCCTCTGCAAGCTGTTCGTTGTCGCTCTCCTCCTCCTCCTCCTCATCTAAGGAGGCTATGCGATGAGCCACTTGTACCTCAGGCAGCTGCAAGCCATGATGCTGTGCCAAGTTGTGCAGTGCACAGCAGACCACGACGATTCTGGAGACCCTGGCTGCTGAGTACTGCAGGGCTCCACCTGATCTATCAAGGCATCTGAATCGCATCTTCAGCAAGCCAATGGTTTGCTCGATTATGGATCTGGTGGAAATATGGCTGGAGTTGTAGCGCTCCTCAGCTTCGTTCGACGGCCTCCTCAATGGCATGATTAGCCACGTCTTCAGGGGATAGCCCTTGTCTCCAAGTAGCCATCCGAAAAGTTGGTCTGGCGGACTGAAGAGCGGAGGCAGACTAGACTGGCGCAGGACGAAGGAGTCATGGCAACTGCCAGGGTACTTGGCGCAAACATGCAAAATTTCCTTCTTGTGGTCACACACCAGCTGCACGTTTAAGGAGTGGAAGCCCTTGTGGTTGACAAAAATACCTGGATTGTGATGGGGTGCCTTAAGGGCCACATGTGTGCAGTCAACGACGCCCTGCACCCTTGGAAAGCCTGCCAGATTAGCAAATCCAACCGCACGCGCGGTTACACTTGCTTGATCCTTGGAGAAGTTGATGTAATTGTGCGCGATGGCAAAGAGGGCATCGGTTACCTGCGTGATGTAAGTGTGTGTGGCCGCCTGGGAGATGCCGCTGATGTCTGCTGTTGATCCCTGGAATGAGCCTGAAGCAAAAAAGTTGAGTGCGGTGGTGACTTTGATGGCTACTGGTAAGGGGTGTCCACTCGCTCCTCTGGGCTCCAGGTCTTGCTGCAGCATTGCGCAGATGTCACTCAATACCTCTCGCGAAAGTCTCAGCCTCCTTTGGCACTGCTGCTCAGTCATGTTGCGGAAGCTCATCCTCTGTCTGTAGACCCTGTTTTGGGGGTATCTCCTGCAGCAACGTGCTTCCATGCGCTGGCGCCTTCTGGCCTGTGCAGCTTCAGGTGGGTGAGCAGCAGCTTGGCGCTCCTGTTACTGCTCCTGCTGTTGGTGCTGCTGCTGCCGTGGCTGGTCTTCATCCGAATCTGATGTCCAGGAGGAAAGGAAATAAATGGTTCCCATACTTCTGGTATATACCTCAGTTGAGGAAGTGCTCAGTCAAGGTGGGGAGAGGGGTTTCCCAGGAGGTCACACTGGAGATGGGTCTCAGGCTCCAAACTTCCACAACAATGAGTAGGCCTGCTAAAAGTTCTCCCAGACCTGAGACAACAAAGTTCTGCCACCTGCAAATGATCATTGCTGAAAACTCCTTTTTAATGATGGAGCTGCAGCTGTTAGTAAGCCAACCACTTGTGAGGCCGTCAGGATTAACTGGCGTGTTCCAGAGGAGACGTACAGCAGGCGGGAAATGTGTTAAACTCACAAAGGCTTCTCAAAATGGGATTATAGAGACACTTAACTGGTTCTTAAGGGCCTATCCCGCCTCTTGGAGGCGGGATGGAAACGGGGTCTGAAACCCCGATTTTTGGAAAATTGCTCGGAGGCGGGCTGGAGGCGGGATCGGATCAGCCCGCCATTTTTTGCGATTTTAACACCTCACACGCCTCCAAACCCGCCTCCTCGGGTCTGGCAAAATCGAGCCCATTGTCTTTTCTACTGAGCACCAGTCTTTCACATTTGTTGTGGTGAATTTTCTTCTCATCAAGGTGAGCTACCTCAATGCAGCGGAATAGAGTAAAGGGCCCAGATTTTCCTGTCAAAATAACGGTGAGGCTAATGGCGCTCATCGTTATCTATACGCTAATGGTACAGCAACTTCAGGAGGAGCAGCGAGGGGAAGATGCGCAGTTAAACTCAAATATCCAAAAGTTGCTGTCCGAGTTGCGCCACTCCACCATTAGCTTCGCGAAAATGGCATCACACCATCTGACTCACCATTGAAATATATTGAATTCTGTGAAGTTGCTGTATTTGCACGGTAGGTATAAAACTAAACTTGCCACAGAAAGTTAAATCTTGTCCATTCCAGTCTAAGTACAACAACAACAATGTGCATTTATATAGCACCTTTAACGTCGTAAAATGTCCCGAGGTGCTGAATGTCATGATAAGTGTTAATAACTGACAATCAACCTACCTGGCACTGAAAAGTAGCTATTGCAAGTGCGGAGTCTCATTTCTTCAGGTTTTAATTGTTGTTGGAGATTTTAAAAATGTCAAATAATTTTTTTTTTACTTTTCCGTTCTATCTCTTTTTTCCTCTCTCTATTTTTTTTTTACCTGATTTCACCCACTCTAATTTACACTTCCTTCTCAGTCCTTGCGCTGTTATTTCTCAATCCTTCAATCTGATTGGTTAAGGAGAGAGGCAGTTGCTTGCCCTGTTCACTCAGGTCCCAGATGCTCGGTTCCTCTCGCTGCGGCGTTATCAGCTCGCACTTTCTGCAACTTACCACGCAACAAACGTTAAAAACCTAAACCTGCAAGGGCAAGTCTAACTAACGACAAATGCTGTTAGATGCCCTGCCACAGCAAACTTCGGCCCAGAATATTTTCTCAATGTTGAATGCTCGCAGGTTCCTTTAATCTGTCCCAGCAATGCGCCTTAAACCCAACCACAGGACAACCTGCACCACACCAATGCAAATTTTCTATTTCCATCCAGTAAATTGACCAAACTGAATTCAGATCACAACCTAAAAGGCTTGTAGCAAAAAAAGCTTTCACCCTATTACTTGGAGCTTTGAGAAGCCAATGGAGTGTGAAAGACCAGAAGAGTGTAGAGTTGGCCTCGGTGTAAATTCAGCCTCAGAGGGAGGTCAGCAATGAGCCACAGTTAGATGGGCGAGTTTTTCCTTCTACAATTATTACTTGTGTGAAGTGAGTAAGTAGAATTTGATTCTTGCGAGAGTTTGGTGCTCGTGAGAATTCAGGCTGACGCTATCTACACTTTTAAGTTATACACAGAGTGAAGGCAGTGCAGGGAGTCCCTGTGATATGTGTGTGGAGTGCATTGTGTGAATCATCATTGATTCCTCAGTGTATCCAAGGCAGCACATCTGTACAATGTCAGACAATTGAGAGGTAGGTATAAATTGGATCTCGTTACGTCTGTTTTATGGCTGTAAAATGGTTGCAACGAGGGTCAATTTTGGGGAACAAAGTCTCGCGCCCAAAGGACGTCTGAATGATGTCCGACCCGATACTTTCCCGGTGGCGATCTTTCCTGGTGGCTGCCTAAATCAGGCGTTAGGCACCTTGCTTATGTAAATGAGGGGCCTAACACCTGTTTTAGGTGGTTGCTCAGGATTCTTAAACGGCTGCAGTACTCGCCTAACTCCACAGTATCCTGATCGCCTCCCTCTCCTGTTGGTGCTCCACACACTTCCCCTGGGACCTACCTTCAGGCCTTCCATTTTGGGCACACCGATACCTTTGCACCCAAAACTGACGCCAACGAATTTATACCCCCGAGTCGCTGGAGCAGAGGAGCCACACTCCAAGTGTCAGGGAGCAGGAGGGGGTTTCTAGACCATACTCTGCAGACTATGGTCACCCCATAGGCAGTGTGATACAGTGCAGGAAGAGGGAAATGGCTGACCATCTGCAGGGGCAGCAGCAGGAGACTGGAGCTACAGGTACACCTAAGTTACAGGAATTGTCCAAAAGATACACAGGGGGTCATTCCCAATACCACCAGCTGGGCCGTAACCTGGCGTGATGAAACACAGGCAGGTTCTATAAACGGAAGACACTGCCAGGTTGCCACCAAGGCTGCAGAGTTGAAAATTACCCCATACTTTTGGACAAGTATGATGTGGACAGTGGAGCAAGAGATTATCAAGGGGGTGGGGGCGAGATGGAAGTCCTGAATGGTATCTTGCCTGCTGCTGCCAGGATGAAGGACATCGTGGAATGAGTGGAAAGACCTCTGGAAAAGAAATGAGGGAGAGCAGCCAAAAGTTCTGGTCTATGTCGCTAAAAATGACATAGCCAGAATTTTAATCTGGAGGCGGGTCAGGAGTGGGGGGGCTAGAAAGCGGTCGAGAAACCCGGGTTTCCCGCAGTCTCTGCCAAATTTAACAGCAGGGTCTGATTAGCATTTCAAAGCTCTGTTTCCCACCCACAGCCTGCCAGATCCTTGCATGGCCTCACCCCTCCCTATCTCTGTAATCTCCTCCAGCCCTACAACTCTCCGAGGTCTCTGTGCTCCTCCAATTCTGGCCTCTTGCGTATCCCCAATTTTAATCGCTCCACCATTTGCGGCCGTGCCTTCAGCTGCTTAGGTCCTAAGCTCTGGAATTTTCTAAACCTCTCCACCTATTTCCTCCTTTAAGACGCTTCTTAAAACCTACCTCTTTGACCAAGTTTCTGGTCACCTGTCCTAATATCTCCTTTGTGGCTTGGTGTAAAATTTTGCTTGATAAAGCTCCTGTAAGCCACCTTCGGATGTTTTACTATGTTAAAGGCGCAATAAGTTGTTGTAATGCATGTGATTAAAGTGGAAATGCTTTTTCGAATGCATCCAGGACTCCTACCTAGATTAATGTTTAATAAGGCAAAGAAGCATTGCTTGAATTAGTTCTGGGGAACAAGTGGGGAAGTAACTAATGTAAGCGTAGGAGAATAATTTGGAAATTGGAACCACAACATAGTTATGTTCAAAAAGAAAATACTGCAGATGCTGGAAATCTGAAATAAAAACAGAAAATGCTGGAGATACTCAGCAGGTCAGGCAGCATCTGTGAAGAGAGAAACAGAGTTAACGTTTCAGGTCGATGACCTTCGAAAGGTCATCGACCTGAAACGTTAACTCTGTTTCTCTCTTCACAGATGCTGCCTGACCTGCTGAGTATCTCCAGCATTTTCTATAGTTATGTTCAATGTAGGAATAGAAAAGGACAATGAAGAGTGAAAGACATGGGTGCAGGACTGGAAAAAGAGCATAGCTCAGTGTGGTAAGGAGGGACCTGGCCCAAATTAACTGGGCTCAAAGGTTAGCTAACAGGTCAATGGATCAGCAGTGGGAGAGCTTCAAATGTGCTCGAGTAGAATACAAAATAAATATGTTACTTTAAGATGAAAAGGGGGTGTATCAAAGAATCAGGTTCTGTAGATAAAATGAAACTGAAACTTAAAAGGAAGCATATGATAAAATTTGGGTTAACAATACTAAAGATAATCATGAGGAATATAGAAATTGCAGTGGGGAGGTGCAAAAGGAGATTGGAAGAGTTAAAGGGGAATATGAAAAAAGGCTAGCAGATAATATAAAAGGAAATAGTTAAGGTTTTCTATAAGCATATAAAAAGTAAAAGCCTAGTTAAATTAAAGATAGGCGTGATGGTGGGAGTCTAATTGTGGAGGATGAAGGTATGAAATAGTTATTAAATTAATGCTTTTCATTGTTTTTACAAACGATCTTCGATGTGAGAAAGGTAGATGGAATAGAGGAGGTTATGGACCAAATGTTAGAGATAGCTATGGAAAAGGAATTGGTTCTGAAAAGATTAGCAGAACTCAAGATCGATAATATACCAGGCAAGCAGCCTAGGCTGTTGAAAGGAATCAGAGAAGTTGGCAGAAGTTCTGGCCACAATTTTTCAATCCTACTTAAATATGCAAATTGTGGAGAGTAGCCAATATAACACCTCTGTTCAAGAAGGATAAACGGGGGTAACTATATACCAGTAAATATAACATCAGTTGCAAGCAAAGTCTTATAATCCACAATTCCAGAGACAATTTGCGATCATTTAGAAATGCATGGGTTAATCAAGGACAGCCAGCATGGATGGGCAAGTTACGCTTTTCGAAGAAGTGACCAATTAGATGAATAAAGGAATGCAATAGTTGTAGTGTATATGGATCTTCTCATAAGAAGCTTGTTAGAAAAAAATCAGGCTTATGGTATAATAAGAAACATAGCAACATGGTTAGAAGGTTGGTTGACGGATGGGAACACAGAGTTAGAGTAACTGGGTATTGCTTGGATTGGAGTAAGGTTGGAAGTGATGTGCTTCAGAGGTCATCATTCATTTCACTCACTCATTTTGTGTGAACAGTTCAAAATAATCATGCCTTTCACAAACGATATGCCCTTATAGCCCTACTGGGGGAAAAAAAGCACTCACTAAGCGAGAAATCTGTGGTTACTGTATGTACTCAGACCTTTGCTTTAAACAATATTGCAGCAGATGCAATGACTGCACCTTCTAAATCCTCATGTATCATATCACACTGATAGTGTAAGACAATCTCTCAAGCATCAAATGAGGAAAGTGAAATTATTTAATTAAACAGTTACTCACTGGAGAAAGCCACGAACCTAAGTGTAATGATTTTGAAGTACTCCACGGGCTACCAACCAATTTTTCAGCAGTACATACTTTCTATAACACATTTAACAATAGGGCTGCATTTTATACAGGTAAAATGTGCACTAAGGGTTTAAACTGCAACGAACGGGCGAAACCAAGGGAAGAGGGTTTGAGGAGTTCCCAAAATCAGCAAATTGCTCTGAACATTTCTCCAAGAGATTAATTTTAAATCAGCGTTAAGGTGATTTCTATTGATACTAATGAGTCCATCCCAATAGTTATGATTCTCTCGGGCTAGATTGACGCTCATTCATTGTTAAGAGGTAGGTATATGTTTTAATAGGAAAAACTTCAAGCAGAATCTTGTGACTTTGAGGACGAATCAGTAGCTGGAGATATTTAATTGACACATACTTTCAGGTTCTTTTTATTTTAAGTGCTGCTTTTAACACAAAGAGATTTATTATAGTGGTTTCAATGAGAATCAGGAATGAAAGAGTACAAGAAGAATTAATAAATGGTACACTTGTATGTAGGATGATTATTATCCTAAATAAACCAAGGTTATTGTTGTACATGAATATGCAGATTACCATATCAGTTTCTTTTATGGTGCTGCATTTTAATTTCAAAGCAAAACCTATCCGACAGACACTTGTGGGGTTAAATTGGCTAACCCCCAAAAACGGGTGTGGGGATCGTGGTACGCGATTAACCTGCACCCGTTCATTGTGATGCAGGCAGCTGTTTTCAGTGACTGCCGCGTGCAGTCAGTGCTACCCATGCTGTTCATTGGCTGCACGCATCAACAGGGGGCCCAAAATCGCAAGTGACTAGCGCTACTTAAAGGCAGCCTGCACCTCTGAAAGGGGAGGTGCATTGCGGCTGCAAGAAGTGGTGGGACGTTTTTGAAAAGTAAATCTGGGCTGCGATACTTTGAGGAACGGCTCAACATGTGAGAGCGTGAACACCAAGGTTTTCAGACAATGCACTGGAGGGCTTGGTGCAAGAGGTGGAGAGAAGGAGAGACATCCTGTATCCATGGAGAGGGGGGGGTTGGGTGTGCAGATGGCCATCGAGACATATGCTCAGAAGGCAGTAGGAAAAAGTAAATGGCAGGAGTATAGCTACAAGCGCATGGATGCAGTGCAGGAAGAAGTTTAATGATCTGACACGAGTTGTCAAGGTCAGTGAGTTCATCTTCAAATGGCAGATTTTACCAACTGCACCATGAGCCTCATCCACTGCTCAATTCACTCCATCACCTACCTACCAACAATTTCTATCAGTCAGTACTCAACCCTTCAATTCATAAGCTTTACCTCACCCTCACACACTTAGCACTGTTGCAAGCCTCGCACCCACAACTCACAGCTTGCACACACTGGCAGCTATTCAACCATGACAGCCAGATCACCCAAACATATTGTAGGCCATTCACTTAAACACTTAGCTCTTTCTTATAGGACAAGGTTGTGCATAACAGGCGGCAGCAGGAAAGAACTGGAGGAGGAGAAGTGCACCTGCATGTTTTAGCCCTCATGGAGGAGACAGTGCTGGCCATCATGGAAGGGGCATCACTGAGGCCGTGGCCACTGGTAGGCTGGAGGGCTCGATGATGAGTGCATCTGCATATCTAATCCTCCTTCTCTCTTCCCACTTCTCCCACAATCTCTTCTGACTCACAAGCTGCAGATGGTGTAAGCATGCACTACTTACTTTCCCCTCAATCATTTCATTTCGCAAACAAATCTATCCAGCTACCTCTGAATTTGCTGATATTAACCACCTCCACTCTTATGCTGGGTGGTCTGGTCCAATACACTGGGCCCGATATTAACAGGGAGGGAGCAAGGGTGCTCATCAACAGCCGGGAGACCTGGAATTGCCAAGAATGCGGAGGTCCTGCCGAATTTAAAAGCAGGCGGGAAAGACTACACTTACAAGGAAGCAGCCGGGGACCCCTGGGGACGGTCACCGGCAATTGAGAAGTTCAGGGGTCGGTGGTGAGGTTGGGGGCTTGGAGCGCAGCGGAGAGGGAGGGAGAGATGGTGGAGAGGGAGGGAAAGATTGCAGCGGGGTGAAGAGATCACGGAGAGGAAGGTCCAAGAGATCGCAGGAGAAAGAGTGATTTCGGGGAAGGGGTCCAAGAGATCACGGGGGAAGGGTGAGGGAGAGATCGCGGTGGGGAGGGGTGATCGCGGTGGGGAGGGAGGGATCGCGGTGGGGAGGGGGAGATCGCGGTGGGGAGGGGGAGATCGCGGTGGGGAGGGGGAGATCGCGGTGGGGAGGGGGAGATCGCGGTGGGGAGGGGAGGGATCGCGGTGGGGAGGGAGGAATCGCGGTGGGGAGGGGAGGAATCGCGGTGGGGAGGGGGAGATCGCGGTGGGGAGGGGAGGGATCGCGGTGGGGAGGGGGAGATCGCGGTGGGGAGGGGAGGGATCGCGGTGGGGAAGGGAGAGATCGCGGTGGGGAGGGGAGAGATCGCGGTGGGGAGGGGGAGATCGCGGTGGGGAGGGGGAGATCGCGGTGGGGAGGGGGAGGGATCGCGGTGGGGAGGGGGAGATCGCGGTGGGGAGGAGGAGATGGGGAGATCGTGGTGGGGAGGGAGGGATCGCGGTGGGGAGGGGGAGATCGTGGTGGGGAGGGAGGGATCGCGGTGGGGAGGGGGAGATCGTGGTGGGGAGGGGGAGATCGCGGTGGGGAGGGAGAGATCGCGGTGGGGAGGAGGAGATCGCGGTGGGGAGGGAGATATCGCGGTGGGGAGGGGAGGGATCGCGGTGGGGAGGGGAAGGATCGCGGTGGGGAGGGGAAGGATCGCGGTGGGTAGAGGAGGGATCGCGGTGGGGAGGGGAGGGATCGCGGTGGGGAGGGAGGGATCGCGATGGGGAGGGAGGGATCGCGGTGGGGAGGGGGAGATCGCGGTGGGGAGGGGGAGATCGCGGTGGGGAGGGGAGGGATCGCGGTGGGGAGGGGAGGGATCGCGGTGGGGAGGGGAGGGATCGCGGTGGGGAGGGGAGGGATCGCGGTGGGGAGGGGAGGGATCGCGGTGGGGAGGGAGGGATCGCGGTGGGGAGGGGGGAGATCGCGGTGGGGAGGGGAGAGATCGCGGTGGGGAGGGGAGAGATCGCGGTGGGGAGGGGGGAGATCGCGGTGGGGAGGGGAGAGATCGCGGTGGGGAGGGGAGAGATCGCGGTGGGGAGGGGAGAGATCGCGGTGGGGAGGGGAGAGATCGCGGTGGGGAGGGAGAGATCGCGGTGGGGAGGGGAGAGATCGCGGTGGGGAGGGGGAGATCGCGGTGGGGAGGGAGGGATCGGGCTGGTGAGGGAGGGATCGGGCTGGTGAGGGAGGGATCGCGTTGTGGAGGGGAGAGATCGCGGTGGGGAGGGGGAGATCGCGGTGGGGAGGGGAGGGATCGCGGTGGGGAGGGGAGGGATCGCGGTGGGGAGGGGAGGGATCGCGGTGGGGAGGGGAGGGATCGCGGTGGGGAGGGGGGAGATCGCGGTGGGGAGGGGGGAGATCGCGGTGGGGAGTGGAGGGATCGCGGTGGGGAGGGAGAGATCCTGGTGAGGAGGGAGAGATCGTGGTGGGGAGGGGAGGGATCGCGGTGGGGAGGGTAGGTATCGCGGTGGGGAGGGGAGCGATCGCGGTGGGGAGGGGGAGATCGCGGTGGGGAGGGGGAGATCGCGGTGGGGAGGGAGGGATCGCGGTGGGGAGGGAGGAATCGCAGTGGGGAGGGGGAGATCGCGGTGGGGAGGGGGAGATCGCGGTGGGGAGGGGGAGATCGCGGTGGGGAGGGGAGGAATCGCGCTGGGGAGGGGAGGTATCGCGGTGGGGAGGGTGGGATCACGGTGGGGAGGGGGAGATCGCGGTGGGGAGGGGAGGGATCGCGGTGGGGAGGGGAGAGATCGCGGTGGGGAGGGGGAGATCGCGGTGGGGAGGGGGAGATCGCGGTGGGGAGGGAGGGATCGGGCTGGTGAGGGAGGGATCGCGTTGGGGAGGGGAGAGATCGCGGTGGGGAGGGGGAGAGACTGCGGTGGGGATGGAGGGATCGCGGTGGGGAGAGGGAGATCACGGTGGGGAGGGAGAGATCCTGGTGAGGAGGGAGAGATCGCGGTGGGGAGGAGGAGATCACGGTGGGGAGGGAGAGATCGCGGAGGGGAGGGATCGCTTTGGGAGGGGAGGGATCGCGGTGGGGAGGGGGAGATTGCGGTGGGGAGGGGGAGATCGCGGTGGGGAGGGGGGAGATCGCGGTGGGGAGGGGGGGATCGCGGTGGGGAGGGAGGGATCGGGCTGGTGAGGGAGTGATTGCGTTGGGGAGGGGAGAGATCGCGGTGGGGAGGGGGAGATCGCAGTGGGGAGGGGAGGGATCGCGGTGGGGAGGGAGGGATCGCGGTGGGGAGGGGTAGATCGCGGTGGGGAGGGGGAGATCGCGGTGGGGAGGGGGCGATCGCGGTGGGGAGGGGGAGATTGCGGTGGGGAGGGAGGGATCGCGGTGGGGAGGGAGGGATCGCGGTGGGGAGGGGGAGATCGAGGTGGGGAGGGGGAGATTGCGGTGGGGAGGGGAGGGATCGCGGTGGGGAGGGGGAGATCGCGATGGGGAGGGAGGGATCGCGGTGGGGAGGGGAGGGGAGATCGCGGTGGGGAGGGGAGGGATCGCGGTGGGGAGGGGAGGGATCGCGGTGGGGAGGGGAGGGATCGCGGTGGGGAGGGGAGGGATCGCGGTGGGGAGGGGAGGGATCGCGGTGGGGAGGGGAGGGATCGCGGTGGGGAGGGGAGGGATCGCGGTGGGGAGGGGAGAGATCGCGGTGGGGAGGGGAGAGATCGCGGTGGGGAGGGGAGAGATCGCGGTGGGGAGGGGAGAGATCGCGGTGGGGAGGGCGAGATCATGGTGGGGAGGGGAGGGATCGCGGTGGGAGGGGAGGGATTGCAGTGGGGAGGAAGAGATCGCGGTGGGGAGGGAGAGATCCTGGTGAGGAGGGAGAGATCGCGGTGGGGAGGGGAGGGATCGTGGTGGGGAGGGGGAGGTCGCGGTGGGGAGGGGAGGGATCGCGGTGGGGAGGGGAGAGATCAAGGTGGGGAGGGGGAGATCGCGGTGGGGAGGGGAGAGATCGCGGTGGGGAGGGGAGAGACTGCGGTGGGGAGGGAGGGATCGCGGTGGGGAGGGGGAGATCGCGGTGGGGAGGGGGAGATCCTGGTGAGGGGGGAGAAATCGCGGTGGGGAGGGGGAGATCGCGGTGGGGAGGGAGAGATCGCGGTGGTGAGGGGAGAGATAGCGGTGGTGAGGGGAGAGATTGCGGTGGGGAGGGGAGGGATCGCGGTGGGGAGGCAGAGATCGCGGTGGGGAGGGAGGGATTGAGGTGCGGAGGGGAGGGATTGCAGTGGTGTGGGAGATTGCGTTGGGGAGGGAGGGATCGCGGTGGGGAGGGGGAGATCACGTTTGTGAGGGAGAGATCCTGGTGAGGAGGGAGAAATCGCGGTGGGGAGGGGGAGATCGCGGTGGGGAGGGGGAGATTGCGGTGGGGCGGGAGAGATCGCGGTGGGGAGGCAGAGATCGCGGTGGGGAGGGAGGGATTGAGGTGCGGAGGGGAGGGATTGCAGTGGTGTGCGGAGAGTGCGGTGGGGAGGGAGAGATCTTGGTGGAGGGAGGGGGAAGAGATTGCCGGGGAGGGTTTGGTTGATTGCCGAGGGGTTCTGAAGATCGTGGGGAGGGAGGCAGATCGTGGCAGGTTTGGTTGGGGCTTCAGCGGGGAAGCTCACCTGCTCCTGGCCCACCAGCAGTGCTGGAAAAACACTTACCTGCTGGATCCAGCAGCTCCCACCTCCCTTCAGCTGCCAGGTTTCCTGGGCCCTGGGAAACCCAGCCCATGGCTGGTAAATCCAAATTGACGATAAAATCTGAGGCACATAGTCTCATTTAAATATTATAATTAGCGACCCGCCTCTCGAGACTAGGTTACTCACCCGATCCCCAAAACTGCCTCGGTTAAACAAGAAGTAGACACGCTCGCGATAGGTTGGGGTTGGGTTTCCCATTTTTAAGAATTTAACACCCATCCTGGTGGTATTAAAATTACCCCCATTATCTCTGTGCCAAGATGGTAAAATTAAATTGAGATGGAATTAATGTCTCATCATGATATACAATGCACCTAAGTTACATGCACCTACAGGCATAATTTCTCTCTTTGTTAGTGCCCTGTTAAAATCATAACAGAAGCAAAAGCATTCCATTTCATAACATATACGAAAATATTTGGGAAGTTACATACCCAGCCAGTATCAAACCCTACTCAGCTAATAGAAAACTCTACTCAGCTAATACATAACCCTACCCAGCCAATACACAACTGTACCCAGCCAACACAGAACTCTACCCAGCCAATACAGAACCTTACCCAGTCAATACAGAAACCTACCCAGTCAATACAGAAACCTACCCAGTCAATACAGAAACCTACCCAGTCAATACAGAACCTTACCCGGTCAATACAAAAACCTACCCAGTCAATACCGAACCTTACCCAGTCAATACAGAAACCTTCCCAGTCAATACAGAACCTTACCCAGTCAATACAGAAACCTACCCAGTCAATACAGAAGCTTAACGAGCCAATATAGAACCCTACCCAGCCAATATAGAACCCTACTCAGCCAGAACAGAAACCTACCCAGCTAATACAGAACACTATCCAGCCAATATAGAACCCGACCCAGCCAATACAGAACCCTACCTAGCCAATACAGAACCCTACCCAGCCAATACAGAACCCTACCCAGCCAATACAGAACCCAGCCAATACAGAACCCAGCCAATACAGAACCAGGCAATACAGAACCCTACCCAGCCAATATAGAACCCTACCCAGCCAATACAGAACCCTACCCAGCCAATACAGAACCCTACCCAGCCAATACAGAACCCTACCCAGCCAATATAGAACCCTACCCAGCCAATATAGAACCCAACCCAGCCAATACAGAACCCTACCCAGCCAATATAGAACCCTACCCAGCCAATACAGAACCCTACCCAGCCAATACAGAACCCTACCCAGCCAATACAGAACCCTACCCAGCCAATATAGAACCCTACCCAGCCAATATAGAACCCAACCCAGCCAATACAGAACCCTACCCAGCCAATATAGAACCCTACCCAGCCAATATAGAACCCTACCCAGCCAATATAGAACCCAACCCAGCCAATACAGAACCCTACCCAGCCAATATAGAACCCTACCCAGCCAATACAGAACCCTACCCAGCCAATATAGAACCCTACCCAGCCAATACAGAACGCTACCCAGCCAATACAGAACCCAGTCAATACAGAACCCTACCCAGCCAATACAGAACCCAGTCAATACAGAACCCTACCCAGCCAATATAGAACCCTACCCAGCCAATACAGAACCCAGTCAATACAGAACCCTACCCAGCCAATACAGAACCCAGTCAATACAGAACCCTACCCAGCCAATATAGAACCCTACCCAGCCAATACAGAACCCAGTCAATACAGAACCCTACCCAGCCAATACAGAACCCTACCTAGCCAATACAGAACCCTACCCAGCCAATACAGAACCCTACCCAGCTAATATAGAACCCTACCCAGCCAATACAGAACCCTACCCAGCCAATACAGAACCCTACCCAGCCAATACAGAACCCTACCCAGCCAATATAGAACCCTAACCAGCCAATATAGAACCCTACCCAGCCAATATAGAACCCTACCCAGCCAATACAGAACCCTACCCAGCCAATATAGAACACTACCCAGCCAATACAGAACCCTACCCAGCCAATATAGAACCCTACCCAGCCAATACAGAACCCTACCCAGCCAATACAGAACCCTACCCAGCCAATACAGAACCCTACCCAGCCAATACAGAACCCTACCCAGCCAATACAGAACCCTACCCAGCCAATACAGAACCCTACCCAGCCAATATAGAACACTACCCAGCCAATACAGAACCCTACCCAGCCAATATAGAACCCTACCCAGCCAATACAGAACCCTACCCAGCCAATACAGAACCCTACCCAGCCAATACAGAACCCTACCCAGCCAATACAGAACCCTACCCAGCCAATACAGAACCCTACCCAGCCAATACAGAACCCAGTCAATACAGAACCCTACCCAGCCAATTTAGAACCCTACCCAGCCAATACAGAACCCAGTCAATACAGAACCCTACCCAGCCAATATAGAACCCTACCCAGCCAATATAGAACCCTACCCAGCCAATACAGAACCCAGTCAATACAGAACCCTGCCCAGTCAATACAGAACCCTACCCAGCCAATATAGAACCCTACCCAGCCAATACAGAACCCTACCCAGCCAATACAGAACCCTACCCAGCCAATATAGAACCCTACCCAGCCAATATAGAACCCTACCCAGCCAATTTAGAACCCTACCCAGCCAATACAGAACCCAGTCAATACAGGACCCTACCCAGCCAATATAGAACCCTACCCAGCCAATAGAGAACCCTACCCAGCCAATATAGAACCCTACCCAGCCAATACAGAACCCTACCCAGCCAATATAGAACCCTACCCAGCCAATATAGAATCCTACCCAGCCAATACAGAATCCTACCCAGCCAATACAGAACCCTACCCAGCCAATATAGAAGCCTACCCAGCCAATATAGAACCCTACCCAGCCAATATAGAACACTACCCAGCCAATACAGAACCCTACCCAGCCAATACAGAACCCTACCCAGCCAATACAGAACCCTACCCAGCCAATATAGAACCCTACCCAGCCAATATAGAACCCTACCCAGCCAATATAGAACCTTACCCAGCCAATACAGAACCCTACCCAGCCAATACAGAACCCTACCCAGCCAATATAGAACCCTACCCAGCCAATATAGAACCCTACCCAGCCAATATAGAACCCTACCCAGCCAATACAGAACCCTACCCAGCCAATATAGAACCCTACCCAGCCAATACAGAACCCTACCCAGCCAATACAGAACCCAGCCATTACTAAACCCTACCCAGTCAATACAGAACTCTACCCAAATAATACAGAACCCTACACAGCCAATACAGAACCCAGCCAGTACAGAAACCTACCCAGCCAATACAGAACCCTACCCAGTCAATACAGAACTCTACCCAAATAATACAGAACCCTATCCAGCCAGTACAGAACTCTTCCCAGCCAGTACAGAACCCTACCCAGTCAATACAGAACCCTACCCAGTCAATACTGAACCCTACTGAAGCGAAACAATGCTGTAAGAAGGTAGCAAAGAGTCCTTTTCAGGCAATGCAGCACAGTGCCATACCCAGCCAACACAGAATCCTACCCAGGTAATAAAATGTGCTATTAAGGCAATGCATAACCCTATTCAGGCAACACAGAACCTGACCCAAGGAATACAGAACCCTACCCAAGCAATACAGACCTGGGCACTTTAGCAATTAGTTGTATTATTGGTAATACACATGAAATCATCTTTAGATGTTCTAATGATTTGCATGAGCTTCATTAAACTTCTTTTTTTCATTTTATTTCTATTGCAGACAATGCTAATAATTAATTGGGGAAATATTACATTTTTAGATGTTCCCTGACGCTCAGTAGAATTTTGGCTTTTGCTTTTAGACAGTTGTGAACTAAACATGTAACAGTGTTGCTTTAAAATTACGCACCTTGCTTAAAAGGTTTACTGAGGTATTATGCCTGTCTTTATGCTTCATTGAGCCTAAAATTCAGAAGTTTCCTTAGACAACCATTAAACAAATCCCAATAGACCTTTTACTCTTGTACAAAAAAATCCACTTCATTATCTTTCATATATTGAGTAAGTGCTGCAGGAAGAAAGCCACTGAAGCATTGTAATGATTAGGATTTGCTGTGCAGTTTCATTGAGCTCATCAGTAGAGTAAAGAGTATTAGTAATCTCCCAATGAGTGAGACATTGCTGTCACTAAAAGTGATACTTCAATTTATACAGAACATACACCAAGCAACATTCTCTGTAAGGTGCAAAAACTCTCAAATTAATATCTAAGGGTGTCTATCATATTGTAGCCAAGACCAGCAGTTACTACATAATTATATGTTTATCACATTTTTTATTACAGTTTCAGCCGTGGCTCAGTGATAGCACTCTCAAGTCTGAGTTAGATGGTTGTGGGTTCAAGTCCCCTTCCAGCGACTTGAGCCCAAAGATCCAGGCTGACACGCCAGTGCAGTACTGAGGGAGTGCGAAACTGTCAGAAATGCCGTCTTTCGTGTGAGACGTTAAACTGAGGCCCTGCCTGCTCTCTCAGGTGGACGTAAAAGATCCCATGTCACTATTTTGAAGAAGAGCAGGAGAGTGCTCCCCAGTGTCCTGGCCATTATTTATCCCTCAACCAACAACACTAAAAAAAACAGATTATCAGGTCACTATCAAATTGCTGTTTGTGGGACCTTACTGTGTGCAAATTGACTTCCGCGTTTCTTACATTACAACAGTGACTCAGTTATGCCAATTCTTGCGAATTAATCGCGAGACACCCAATTTTTAATAAAATTTACCTCAACTCGCGATTTAACTGTGAAAAGTAATGATTTTTTTCCTACTTTATTAAAATTTGTATACCTCCTAGTGATTGGCTGCTCTGAGACACGTGGGTTTGGTCAGGCCAATCAGCTGTAAGATTCTTTGATTGACCAGCTGTTCACAGGTCTGGCAGTTAATTGATAACAGAGGGAACCAATCACAAAGCGAAGTGACGGGGAAGTGTAAGCCAATGGAAGTGTAAGGAAGGCGGTGTCGTGGCTGCCATTTTGTGAATCGGGGCAGTTGGAGTTGGGCCCTGGCTCTGTGTTTCTCCCTCCCCCGGGCCGGGCTGCATTGTGACAGCACCGTGCATGGCAAGGATGGTGAACCTCTTCATGGGGAAGCTGCCCCCAGAGGTGCGGTGGGACGCGGTCCAGCCATTGTTTGATCAATTCAGCAGAGTCAGTGAGTGCATTCTGGTGAAGGTGAGGGTGAGACTTCGGTGGGGGGGAGGAGAGATGACAGGGAGATGGGGTACAGAGAGAGGAATGGGAGAGCGATGGAGGAGTCGAGAGAGAGATTGAGGAAGAGTGACAGGGAGAAAGAGATGGAGGCACAGAGAGAGAGATGGGAGAGATTGGCAGAGAGATGGAGGTACAGAGAAGAAAGGGAGAGATGGGAGTACAGAGAGGGATGTGGAAGAGGTACAAATAGAGGAATGGGAGAGATGGGGTACAGAGAGAGAGAGAGAGAGAGGACGAGATACAGGGGAAAGAGATCGAGACCAGTGGAGGGGAGAGAGAGAGGGATGGAAACACGGAAGGAAGAGATTGACACGGCCAGGGAGAGAGGAATGTCGGAGAAATTGGGGGAGGAAGAGAGAGAGAGACTGGGCAGGTAAAGAGAGGAGTAGACACTGAGGGCAAGAGATAGCGAGATACAGGGAAAAGAGGAAGGGGGAGACATAGATGAGAGAAAGAAACTGGGAGGTAGTGGGAAAAAGACTAAGAGAGACAGGGGAGAGCGATTGACAGGGAGATGTGAGGCAGAGAGAATGGAAGGTGGGGGCAGAAGAGAGAAACCAGAGGTGTTGGGGAACAAGACCAGAGGCAAGGGGGAGAAATAAAAGAGAGGCAAAGTATTCAACGGGCATGTTGCTGAACCTGTAGGGTTACCTTTCAGCTGAAGGGAAGATAAACGTTATCACATCACCAATCACATCAATGTTCACTGGGGGTGATCGCGACTGCTGTTTCCATCGCGACTGATGTTTTTTCCCCAAAACTTACCTTTGGTTGGCAGCTGCAGGGATTACATTGGTGGTTGTGTTCGGCACCAGGTGAAGGGTGGTGATAATGGGTAGGATTTTTTTTAAAGTTTCTTGTAAAGCATTTTCAGATGCAGCAATATAGTTTTTGTAAAGAGCTGTGACCAGTTAGAGATTAAATAAAGCCATTAATGAGGTTCATAAGCCAAAAAATAGCAACTCGTGATTTCTTACCAAATCTCATGATTTTTATGAATTTGTCTTATGATTTATGAGACGGTGGAGTTGGCATTACTGCTGACGACACTGCAAAAGTACTTCATTGGCTGTAAAGCTCTTTGTTTGTACTGCCTGGATCCATACTGAATCTCACAGCCAGGCGAGAGCACACCAACAAGCACACCAACATGCGCGTGTTGAGGAAGGGGGATGGCTTCACCTTCAAGAGGTTAAAACTAAATCTGTGTAGGTTCATAAAATACAAAAATGGACCAGCATTGCTAAACCCAAGCAGTGTGAGGTAGCCTCCTGCAGGCAGCTTTCCCCAGCACTTCACTCTGAGATCAGGTCTGGACCCAGCTACCGAGTTACACTGTCACTTTTGTGTCACTATGAAAGTAACTCTATAATCTCACACTGAAGCTGGTTTGAACTGATATCTGACCAATCTTTTTATGTGCAGATTTAATCCACAGGTCTTTTTTTAAAACTGCAAACCAGCATGCAATACAATCAGCATTTGGTGCTTCCTGACAAAATCAGCTTTTTTTTTCAAAGCCTTTCAACTGAAATAAAAAAAAACAGCTGGAAGCCAATTATCCCTACATTAGATACGGAGAGCAATTGTGTTGACTCTTTAATGCTAGAAATTTTAAGAAAGTTGACACTCGGAGTACTGAACTGTGAATATTGGCAACAAAAGGGAGAACATGGAATGAGTGGGAAAAAATCTAGAATCACAAGTGCAGCGAGCACAGAGTGAACTACTGGGAGTTTGGTAAGTGTGGGAGTTTTAAGGGTTAATCTCTTTTAAAATCTAATGTTAATTGCTAGTAGCTCTTAAGTAAGATCAACTGTTTAAGTTAAAATTTAAACTTTATATTTTTAAGTTTCTTCAGGCTTAAGCAGAGACAAACAAGCAAGCTCTCCTGCTAATTAGCTAACTGGATTAAACTGGTTCCTGAAACAGTAGCAGAGCAGTGGTGACTCATCTGAGTCACAAACAGTATAAACACAGGGGCCTGTGAGTGCAGCCAGCACTGAGTGCAGCAGCACAGAGTGAACTATTGGGAGTGTGGAAGTTCGGTGAAGTGGAGGAAGGAGGTGCTTGTTTTTCCTAACTTCTCCCGCAGAGCGGCGGCAGATCTGAACGGGAGCAGACTGAGGCCCGAGAGCAGGGATAAAAAGCAGCAGCAGACCTGCATCAACAAGAGAAAACGGCAGTGTGATGTCACAGGTAAGGCAGGTAAGTGATTGGTAGTGACTGTGGGCTAAGTTTTAAGTTAACATATAACATATGACTAAATTTTAAAAACTAAACTTAATTTAATTAATTTAATAAACTAAATGAGGTAAATAATTTGCTTAGCTCTAAACTAATTAATAAAATAAATAAAATAATGGGAGAACAGGAGATGTGTTGCTGCTGCAATATGTGGGAGCTTGTGGACATTTTTGTCCAGGGTGACTACATCTGCGGTAAGTGTCTGCGGCTCGAGGAACTTCGGCCCCGAGTTGAGGAGCTGGAGTCCGAGCTGCAGACATTGCGAGACATCAGGGAGGGAGAAAGTTACCTGGACATTTTGCTCCAGGAGGCAGCCACCCCCCCTTAGATTAAATACTTTAGAATTGACACGTGGTCAGGGACAGGAGGGTGTGACTGCGAGTGATCCAGGAGGTAGTATTGCAGGAGCCTCAGTCCCTGCAATTGTCCAATAGATTCGAGGTTCTTGCAACCCTTGTGGACAAGTGCAGGGAGGATGAGCAAATTGACCACAGCACCATGGTACAGGAAGCCATTCAAGTTGGAGGAGTAAAAAGGAAGGTGGTTGTAGTAGGTGACAGTATAGTTAGGGGGAGAGACACTGTTTTCTGCAGCCAGGAACGCGAGTCCCGAAGGCTATTTTGCCTACCCGGTGCCAGGGTAAAGGACATCTCCTCCGGGCTGGAGAAGAACTTGGAGTGGGAGGGGGAGGATCCAGTTGTCGTGGTCCATGTAGGTACCAATGACATAGGTCGGACAAAGAAAGAGGTTCTGCTGAGAGTTTGAGCAGCTAGGGACTAAATTAAAAAGCAGAACCACAAAGGTCATAATCTCTGGATTATTACCGGAGCCACGGGCAAATTGGCATAGGGTCAATAGGATGAGGGAGATGAATGTGTGGCTCAAAGATTGGTGTGGGAGAAGTGGGTTTCGATTCGTGGGGCACTGGCACCAGTACTGGGGAAAGAGAGAGCTATTCCGTTGGGACGGACAACACCTGAACCATGCTGGGACCAGAGTTCTAGCGAATCAAATAACTAGGGAGGTAGATAAGGCTTTAAACTAAATAAGGTGGGGAGGGTCCCGGTGGAGAGAAATCTAGAATGCTAAAGAGAAAAGACAAGGAAGCAGTGCAGGAAAGTGATTGGGGTAAGGATAACCAGATTGTGTCAGGAAGGGACAGAGCGTACAAACAAAGGAGTGCACTAACAAATAGGGTCCGGATAAGAGAAAATGGTAATAAGATAAATAGGGCCATAGTACAAAAAAAGTTAAGATGTCTAAAAATGTTAAAAAGACAAATCTAAAGGCACTGTATCTGAATGCACGAAGCATTTGTAATAAGGTAGATGAATTAACAACGCAAATAGATGTAAATGGATACGATATAATTGCGATTACGGAGACATGGCTGCAGGGTGACCAAGGCTGGAAGCTGAATATCCAAGGATATTCAATATTTAGGAAGGACAGGAAAAAAGGAAAAGGAGGTGGGGTGGTGTTGATAGTAAAGGATGAAATCAGAGCAATAGTGAGAAAGGATATTGGCTCAGAAAATCAAGATGTAGAATCAGTCTGGGTGGAGCTAAGAAGCACCAAGTGGCAGAAAACATTGGTGGGAGTTGTCTATAGGCCTCCAAACAGTAGTGGTAATGTAGGGGATGGCATCAAACAGGAAATTAGAGATGCATGTAACAAGGGTACTACAGTAATCATGGGTGACTTTAATCTACATATAGACTGGTCAAACCAAATTAGCAATAATACTGTGGAGGATGAATTCCTGGAGTGTGTACGAGATGGTTTTTTAGACCAGTACGTTGGGGAGCCAACTAGGGAACAGGCTATCCTAGATTGGGTATTGTGCAATGAGAAGGGGTTAATTAACAATCTTGTTGTGCGGGGTCCTTTAGGGAAGAGTGACCATAACATGTAGGAATTCTTCATTAAGATGGAAAGTGAAGAAGTCCAATCTGAAACTAGGGTCCTAAATCTAAACAAAGGAAACTACGAAGGTATGAGGAGTGAGTTGGCTATGATAGATTGGGGAGCTTCATTAAAAGGCATGACGGTGGCTAGACAATGGCTAACATTTAAGGAATGAATGCATGAATTGCAACAGTTATACATTCCTTTCTGGCGCAAAAACACAAAGGAAAAGTGGCCCAACAATGGCTAACAAAAGAAATTAAGGATAGTATTAGATCCAAAGAGGAGTCATATAAAGTTGCCAGAAAAAGTAGCAAGCCTGAGGATTGGGAGCAGTTTAGAGTTCAGCAAAAAAGGACCAAGAGATTGATTAGGAGGGGAAAAATATAGTAAGAGAGTAAATTTGCAAGGAACATAAAAACGGACTGTAAAAGCTTCTACGAGTATGTAAAAAGAAAAAGATTAGTGAAGACAAATGTAAGTCCCTTACAGTCAGTAACGGGAGAATTTATAATGTGGAACAAGGAAATGGCAGAGCAATTAAACAAATACTTTGGTTCTGTCTTCACGGAAGAGGACACAAATAATTTCCCAGAAATGCTAGGGAACCAAGGGTCTAGTGAGAAGGAGGAATTAAAGGAAATTAGTAAAAAAATAGTGCTGGAGAAATTAATGGGACTGAAAGCCGATAAATCCCCAGGGCCTGATAATCTGCATCCCAGAGTACTAAAAGAGGTAGCCATGGAAATAGTGGATGCATTGGTTGTCATCTTCCAAAATTCTATAGATTATGGAACAGTTCCTGCAGATTGGAGGGTGGCAAATGTAACCCCACTATTTAAAAAAGGAGGGAGAGAGAAAACAGGGAACTACAGAACGGTTTGCCTAACATCAATAGTAGGGAAAATGCTAGAGTCTATTATAAAGGATGTGATAACAGGACACTTAGAAAATATCAATGGGATTAGACAAAGTCAACATGGATTTATGAAAGGGAAATCGTGTTTGACAAACCTACTGGAGTTTTTTGAGGATGTAACTGGTAGAATAGATAAGGGAGAACCAGTGGATGTGGTGTATTTGGATTTTCAGAAGGCCTTTGATAAAGTCCCACATAAGAGGTTAGTGTGCAAAATTAAAGCACATGTGATTGGGGGTAATATACTGGCATGGATTGAAAATTGATTAACAGATAGGAAACAGAGAGTAGGAATAAATGGGTCTTTTTCAGGGGTGGCAGGCGGTGACTGGTGGGGTACCGCAGGGATTAGTGCTTGGGCTCCAACTATTCACAATATATATCAATGATTTGGATGAGGGAACCAAATGTAATATTTCCAAGTTTGCTGATGACATGAAACTAGGTGGGATTGTGAGTTGCGAAGAGGATGCAAAGAGGCTTCAAGGCGATTTAGACAAGTTGAGTGAGTGGGCAAATACATGGCAGATGCAGTATAACGTGGATAAATGTGAAGTTATCCACTTTGGTAGGAAAAACAGAAAGGCAGAGTATTATTTAAATGGGGATAGATTGGGAAATGTTGATGTACAGAAGGACTTGGGTGTCCTTGTACACCAGTCACTGAAAGCAAACATGCAGGTGCAGCAAGCAGTTAGGAAGGCAAAGGGTATGTTGGCCTTCATTGCAAGAGGATTTGAGTACAGGAGCAAGAATGTCTTACTACAGTTATACAGGGCCTTGGTGAGACCACACCTGGAGTACTGTGTGCAGTTTTGGTCTCCTTACCTAAGAAAGGATATACTTGCCATAGAGGGAGTGAAGCGAAGGTTCACCAGACTGATTCCTGGGATGGCAGGACTGTCGTATGAGGAGAGATTGGGTTGACTAGGCTTGTATTCACTCGAGTTTAGAAGAATGAGAGGGGATCTCATTGAAACGTATAAAATTCTGACACGGCTAGACAGACTGGATGCAGGGAGGATGTTTCCCCTGGCTGGGGGGTCTAGAACGAGGGGTCACAGTCTCAGGATAAGGGGTAGGACATTTAGGACTGGGATGAGGAGAAATTTCTTCACTCAGAGGGTGGTGAACCTGTGGAATTCTCTACCACAGAAGGCTGTGGAGGCCAAGTCACTGAATATATTTAAGAAGGAGATAGATAGATTTCTAGACACAAAAGGCATCAAGGGGTATGGGAAGAGAGCGGGAATATGGTATTGAGATAGAGGATCAGCCATGATCATATTGAATGGCGGAGCAGGCTCGAAGGGCCGAATGGCCTACTCCTCCTCCTATTTTTCTATGTTTCTAAGTTCCTCACACTAATAAGTAAGAAGCAAATGGCATCAAATATATGGGCCCATATTATGCGGTGGTAATGATGGCAAACTGTCAGTGTTCGCCATCATTCCCCTCTGAAACTGACCATAACTTCAGGATTTAGCGCATGCGCAGATAAACAGAGAAATCCTAAAGTTGCAGTCAGTCATTCCCTGCTCCGCCACAGGCTGCGCTGTGGAACTCCCAATAGCCGGCAATCAGTGAAAACAGTTGAACTGATGAAAACTTAGGGGGGAAAATTCGGTATCGACCATTTTGGGGCGCTAACATCGCCTGGGCGGAAGAAAATTTAGCGCCGGTGACCGCAAAATTCAGTTTTAACGCCCCAAGAGGGAAGTGGAGCGCTAAATCAAGTGCTACACATTTTTCTTAGGGCGCTAACGTCGGGGAACGGGGCGCTACCTCAGAGTGCTACTCAAGCTCATGCGCTGTCAATTACCTAGTACTCAGACAGACTGGCGCCTTTCTGTTCTTAAAGGGAAGGGTTACTCATGCTGCACAGCCTCACCCTGATCATTGCTGCTTGTGACCTGGGCCTGCAAGGAGGTGCAATCCATCAACCACAAATCTCATGGCTGATCAGAGGCCCAGGGAGAGAGCTCGCCGGTTCATCGACCAGGCTTTGGAGGCTCTGGAACGCCGATGGGCAGTGCTGTACCCACCTCTCCCTCTTCTCTCATACCACTTCCACCTCATAACACTTTCCATCTAAGTATACTGTCTCCATTCCTTGCTCCCTTCCTTCCCCCCTCCCCTGACCTTAACCTCACTCTTGTGCCTTAATGCTTTCAGATAATCAGCCAACCTCTGCCCAGCCTGTCCCTCAGCCTCCCAGTGGCAGCGGTGCAGGAGAGGAGGAGGAAGAACGATCCAGAGCCTCACTGCCTATGTCTCCCAAGGTCGAGAGGTCCGATAATGGGGCCACGCAGTCGCTGGAGGGGAGCAGAGGAAATGGCTCTGATGTGGGAGAAGCTCTGGGACCCAGCGGGCTGCAGCAACGCCACGGGGAAAGGGAAGCTCGGGGGCCATCTCCCCAGAGGGTGAGTGCGCGCACGAGTTCTGCTGCACAGGACTCAGATGAGGACCTTGATGTGGAGGCATTGACCACACAGGTGATGAGCATGCATACTGAGCTCATGGGTGCAATGGCAAGGGTGCCCAAGAGCATGGATGCACTGGCTCGGAGCGTGGAGGAGTCCGCCTTCAGCGTTGCTCTCATCTCTGCGCAAACCTTCGAGCCCATCCTTGGCACTTTGCAGAGGATGGTTGACTTGCAGAGAGACCTTGGGGACCCAGACCTCATGCCGCGTGTCATGGGTGAGGTGGCAGCAGCTAGTGCAGCACAGGCCGAAGCAACGCAACGTCTTAGTGCTGTATTGGAGTCAGTGGTTCCTGACATCCAATCTCAGACTGCTCTCATGCAGTCTCAGGTTGATGCCATGCAAGCGCTGACTGCTGCCATTGTAGCTGGGTCTACCCACTATCCACCGGGGATCTCACGGTGCCGCAGCAGGCCAGCAATCTGTGTTCCGCATAAGAGATTAGTGTGCAAAGTTAAAGCACATGGGATTGGGGGTAAGTTACTGACTTGGATAGAGAACTGGTTGGCAGACAGGAAGCAAAGAGTTGGAATAAACGGGTCTTTTTCCGAGTGGCAGGCAGTGACTAGTGGGGTACCGCAGGGATTGGTGCCAGGACCCCAGCTATTCACAATATATATTAATGATCTAGACGAGGGAACTAGATGTAATATCTCCAAGTTTGCAGACGACACAAAGCTGGGTGGGCGTGTGTGCTGTGAGGAGAATGCAGAGAAACTCCAGTATGATTTGGACAGGTTGGGTGATTGGGCAGATACATGGCAGATGCAGTATAATGTGGATAAATGCGAGGTTATCCACTTTGGTGGCAAAAACAGGAAGACAGATTATTATCTGAACGGCAATAGATTGGGAAAAGGGGAAGTGCAACGAGACCTGGGTGTCCTTGTGCATCAGTCGCTGAAGGTAAGCATGCAGGTACAGCAGGTGGTTAAGAAGGCAAATGGTATGTTGGCCTTCATAGCAAGAGGATTCGAGTACAGGAGCAAGGATGTCTTGCTGCAGTTGTACAGGGCATTGGTGAGACCACACCTTGAGTATTGTGTGCAGTTTTGGTCGCCTTATCTGAGAAAGGATGTTCTTGCCATGGAGGGAGTGCAGCGAAGATTCACCAGACTGATACCTGGGATGGCAGGAATGACGTATGAAGAGAGATTGAGTCGATTAGGCTTATATTCGCTAGAGTTTAGAAGAATGAGAGGGGATCTTATTGAAACTTATAAAATTCTAACAGGACTAGACAGACTAGATGCAGGAAGGATGTTCCCAATGGCGGGGGAGTCCAGAACCAGAGGTCACAGTCTAAGGATAAGGGGTAAGCCATTTAGGACTGAGATGAGGAGGAATTTCTTCACCCAGAGAGTGGTGAACCTGTGGAATTCTCTACCACAGAAGGCAGTTGAGGCTAATTCATTAAATATATTCAAGAAGGAGTTAGATATATTTCTTAAGGCTAAAGGGACCAAGGGATATGGGGAGAAAGCAGGGACAGGGTACTGAATTTGGATGATCAGCCATGATCGCATTGAATGGCGGAGCAGGCTCGAGGGGCCGAATGGCCTACTCCTGCTCCTATCTTCTATATTTCTATGTTTCTATGCTGAGGTTCTGCCCTGGAGGAGTGACAGTGTGTTGGTTGAGCAAGAAAGTGCTGTCCTCTCTCAGGATGATAGCATTCCTGCTCCCACCACTGCCACTCCACCATTGTACTTGCCGCAGCCTGTAACCCAGCCAGCCCAGACTGCTGTCACCCATGCTGAGTTGGTGCAGTCTGCAACCGGGCCTTCAAGGCCGAGAGCTGGTCGAGGGCGCCCTGCAAGGCCATCTGCAGTCTCTGTCTTCCAGACTCTGCAGCCTTCCACCAGCCTTGCTGCAGCCACTGGGGCCATATTACGGAGGAGCAGTAGGGTTGGGAGGGGGAATTGCAAAGGGGAGCGAAATCATTGAGGAAGACCCAGTAAATAAAATGTTGGGATTGTGTGTACAAAAGTTGATGTGTTTGTAAATATATTGTTCAGTTTGGTAAGAAATAGTTCCGTTTGCTAAGAACCAGTTGTGTTTGTTTATAAATTGTTGTGTTTGTTTATTATTGGTTGTCTTTGATAAGAGAGAGTTGTGCAGAATAATAAATGTTGATTTTGACATAGCAAATTTTGTGATGTTTCTCATTTGAACTTTGCCCGGTGATAAGGGCTGCGAGCTGGCTGTAATGATTGTTCTGTGCAAATGCCATGTGATATATCATTTATTGGAAGCGCTGTGTAATGAGGCGTCACGAACGGCCCTTGCAGAAGCAACATTGAGTGGCTCCCTTCTACATTGCTGCTGCTCCTCCTCCTCTGCCTCCTCCTCCTCCTGTCTCTCTTCCTCCTCCTGAGGTGGACCTGCAATCCCTGGTGGCAATGGCTAGTCCCTCAAAATGGCCAATTTGTGCAGCTTGCAGCACACAACATTGAAAACGGAGACTCGATCAGGGGAGTACTGCAGGGCTCCTCTAGAGCGGCCAAGGCAGCGGAACTGTTGCTTTAGCATGCCGATAGTCTGTTAGATCATGTTCCTGGTGACGCTATGGCTCTCATTGTATGCGTGCTGAGCAGGAGTGTTGGGGTTGCGGAGAGGTGTCATCAGCCAGGTGGCGAGTGGATAACCCTTGTCTCCGAGCAGCCAGCCGCGAGCTTCATGTGGTGGGTGGAACAGTGCTGGGACACCAGTCTGTTGCAGGATAAATGCATCGTGACTGCTGCCAGGATAGCGGGCATTGACGGCGAGGATGCGCTGTCTGTGGTCGCACACCAACTGCACGTTCAGAGAGTGGTAGCCTTTGTGGTTGCAGAACACCTCTGCATTGTGACGAAGTGCCCACAATGCCACATGGGTGTAGTCAATGGCGCCCTGAACCATGGGGAAGCCCGCTATCCTTACAAAGCCACATGAGCATTCATGCTCTTTGTCTCTGGTCATGGGGAATAAGATGTACTCCCTTCTCCTTCTGTGCAGAGCATCTGTGACCTCCCGGATGCAGCAATGGATGGCGAACTGTGAAATGTTTGCAATATCCTCTGTTAAAGCTTGGCAGGAGCCACTGGCGTAGAAATTGAAAGCGACTGTGACCTTAACTGCCACTGAGAAACGTCCTGGTCCTGAGCTGAGGCTGGAGCTCTGGCTGCAGGAGGTGGCATGGATAGAGGATTGGCTAACTAACAGAAAACAGAGAGTCGGGATAAATGGGTCATTTTCAGGTTGGCAAACTGTAACTAGTGGGGTGCCGCAGGGATCAGTGCTGGGGCCTCAACTATTTACAATCTATATTAATGACTTGGATGAAGGGACTGAGTGTAATGTAGCCAAATTTGCTGATGATACAAAGATAGGTGGGAAAGCAAATTGTGTGGAGGACGCAAAGAATCTCCAAAGGGATATAGACAGGCTAAGTGAGTGGGCAAAAATCTGGCAGATGGTGTTTAATGTGGGAAAATGCGAGGTTATCCACTTTGGTAGGAAAAATAAAAAAGCAAATTATTATTTAAATGGGGAGAGATTACAAAATGCTGAGCTTCAGAGGGATCTGGAGGTCCTTGTACATGAGTCACAAAAAGTTAGCATGCAGGTACAGCAAGTAATTAGGAAGGCAAATGGAATGTTGGCCTTTATTGCAAAGGAAATGGAGTATAAAAGTAGGGAAGTCCTGTTACAACTGTACAGGGCATTGGTGAGACCACACCTGGAGTACTGCATACGGTTTTGGTCTCCTTATTTAAGGAGGCAGTTCAGAGAAGGTTCACGAGGTTGATTCCGGAGATGAAGGGATTGTCTTATGAAGAAAGGTTGAGCAGGTTGGGCCTATACTCATTGGAGTTTAGAAGAATGAGAGGGGATCTTATTGAAACATATAAGATTCTGAAGGGGCTTGACAGGGTAGATGCAGAGAGGATGTTTCCCCTCGTGGGGGAATCTAGAACTAGGGGGCATAATTGCAGAATAAGGGGACACCCTTTTAAATCGGAAATGAGGAGGAATTTCTTCTCTCAGAGGGTCGTGAATCTCTGGAATTCTCTTCCCCAGAGAGCTGTAGAGGCTGGGTCATTGAATATATTTAAGGTGGAGATAGACAGATTTTTGAAAGGTAAGGGAGTCGAGGGTTATGGGGAGCGGGCAGGAAGTGGAGTTGAGGCCAAGATCAGATCAGCCATGATCTTATTGAATGGCGGAGCAGGCTCGAGGGGCCAAATGACCTACTCCTGCTCCTACGTCTTATGTCTTATGTTTTTATGTTCTTATGTTTATGGCAGAGCTCTGTGACCACCTCCTTGCTGAAGCGGAGCCTTCTAAGGCACTGCTCCTCTGACAGATAAATGTAGGAGCACTGCTCCCAGAATACCCTGGGAGGGTAAGGTCTCCTGTTGAGAGCCCTGTTGGCCTTCCTCCCTCTGGCCACATTTTCCAATCTTTCTCTCTGCCTCCGCTGCCTCCGATGGTGAAGTTGCAGGGCGAGGTCCCATGCCAGTACAGCCCCATTAAGGGTTGGAAATGTTGCAGTATCAAAAGTAAGACAAATGAACCTGATAAATCTTTGTCAGGAGCAAAACTCCTTCAAGCAGGAAAACCTCAAATGGGTCAAAACGCCTGTCTGCTTTTGTCAAAGTGACAAGGCAGCATTTTTTGCCAACAAAAAAACCAGGAAGTGCACGCCTTTAAATAGCGCTCCTGCAGCTCCCAGCCGACTGCAAACTGCCTCCTCTACCTGTCGTTCCTAACGGCAGGCGCTGAGGCAGGGGGCGAAAATGAATTTCCAGTCTGGGGCGCTACCGAGGCGATGTCACGATCTCTGGGCGCAGGAGATCGTGGCGGTAGTGTTTAGCACCACCACAAACTGCCAGGTGAATTTTGCCGGTGGCGCTAACATCGCTGCTCCCTGGCGGTAAGCCATTAGCACCCCCCGGAGGCACTAACCAACTGAATTTCTCCCCCTTAAGCTTTTCCGATCTAATTGTGCTGTTAAGCACCCCATGAAAAGTTAAGCCTTGTTGGAATAGGTGTAACTGGGATTTTAACAGCATAGTGACTGCTGAACAACCGTTCTGGCCCTGAAAAACAAATTTTAGATTTGTGGAATGTCAAATTTCTCCATTATGGTAGAAAAATATTAGATTTTTTAAATAATAAAAAGTATTTTTTAAATTTTTTCTAAGCATTGTTTATGATATTTCAGCTTCTACCTTAACCCCATGTGTATGTCCCAATCTTTATTTCGCTCCCTGTAAAATTTTTAAAAAGTGAATTGAATCAGTGCTTTATATTTCCCAGTTTGCTGTCTGTAAGAATTACTCAATGTAACTCAATGCTTAGACATCTTGATGATAGTGCTACAATCAATTTAACGTCGAGAAACCTAAAGCTTTTGCCACAGAGATCTTGAGAACTTTGTGGGCAGCTTTCTTCGTGGTCAGCGGTGATCACCATTGCTTCACCGCTGACCGCAGATCCCGGCTCATGATTTCTTAGACAGGAGGCACGATTTAGGAAATTATAGAAATTTCAGCACATTGTGCCAGTGCAGAGATTCAACCCCATTTCCCTGTTCTTTCTCTGTACTCTTTAATATTTTTCCTTAAGGATTTCTCCAATTCGCTCTGCAATGTTGTGATTGGCCCGACTTAAGTAGTCACTTGTGGTAATGAATTCCATATTCTAATCATGGTCTGTGTGAAAAAATCTCTTTAACCTTCAAAACTTCTGAGATGTGATGATCAATGAGTGACAGGCAGCCTTGAAGATCCAATGTAAACTCAATGGATTTGATCTTCGAAACATTAAACTTTTGTAGTGCAGTGAAAAGGTGATGGCTTCTTCCTACATTGGAAATGTATTATTTTCTAAACTGGACCAAACACATCAATCATCTAAACAGCAATTTGTTCTAAAACTTTCCCGAAGCCTTATTTTGCAAATCTGATAGCTCGTTTTTTTCCCCGCCAAGTCACATAGATGAGATAAAAGGACTTACACCTTTTATCGCCATCTTCTTAGTGTCCCAATATAATCAAAGTTTTTAAGGATTGGATTGATATATTTTATAATGTACCCAATCTGTGGTGCAACTATCCCATGTTATTGTCAAACTGTTCCTGCTGTTCTGAGTGGGTGTGACAGTTTCTCCACCGTCTGCAAGAATGGCATCTTTTGTGTAAATGGCAGCAACGGGGAACCAAATATAGCACTCTGCAGCAGCTGGTACTACACTAGGATCTTATCTCGGGGGCAATGATGCACCATGTGACCATGAGTAGTCAGCAGTGGTGTAGTGGTTATGTTACTGGACTAGTAATCCTGAGTTTTAGACTCATAATCCAGAGAACGTGAGTTCAAACCTCACTCCCGGCTGATTGAGAATTTGAATTCAGTTTAGAAGAAGCCTATGTGACTCCAGATCTACACTCACGTGATTGACACTTAACTGCCCTCTGAATGGCCGAGAAAGCCATTTAGTTGTAACAAACCACAACTAGTGATTCAAGGAGAAAACCCACCAACCACTTCCTCAGGGCACTAGGGATGGGCAATAAATGGCGGACTTTCCACATCCCGAGAATGAATTAAAAAAGAAAATCAACTGCATACCTGAAGCATCACCTTGTGCCAAAACCATAGGCATAGCTGCAAGTGGCAAGCTGCATCAATCAATGAGCATTTCTCTTACTGCTGATTCAGCCACTCTGAATCACTGATTTTCTTCAATTAGAGGAATTGGGTCGTGCCTTTTTGTAATTACGGGAAGAAGTGCACAGGCAGCAGAAGGGCAGTGCAAAAGTGGTGTCACAATATTTTTTTGCTCTCCTCTCTCATTGTCTTATCTACCTTTCTCTTTTAGTAGTCATCTCCTTTATCTCTTAATCCAATCTCACTTTTCTTGTATCTTCCCTTACCTTTCTTTTCTGTTCCCTTATTACTTCACAAGATTTTGACATCCAGCAACAAGAGTAAAGAATTAGTGATAAGTGTGTACAAAACATCAGTTAGGCCACAGTTGGAGTACTCTGTGCAGTTTTGGACAGCCCATTATAGAAAGGACAATAAAGTCACAGGCTGCAATTTCGTCGATCGGGGCGGCCGGGGTCGGTGTTGCGGTCCCAGCCCGCTGCTGACTGCAGCCCGCACTCGCCAAGCGATTTTACATTGATTGGGCTTGCTAAGCCCGCCCTGTGACGTTCCTGGCCAATTAAAAGGAAGCAGGTCTGATGACGTCATTTGATGACGTGTCATCAGCTGGTTTTCTTAAAGGGGCCATGTCCAAATTGATCTTGACAGTTGTGCTATCCGTGTTCTACAGCATTGAGGTGCTGCAAACACTGACAATGACTGCACAAAGGTGCACGGCTGCACCTAGGCTCTCCCATGACTCCCTCCATAAGCATGCAGGGAGGTTCTCTTCCCTTCCCATGGGCGGAAGAGACCTCCCCAGGAGATCAACGCAGCCTGGTTGCACATTGCACAGCTGTGCACAAGCAGGGGATGTCGTCAGGAGGACCAGGCTGCAGTGGCACAAACCTTTCAATGATCTGAGTATCTGAGATCACGAAAAGTTACTGCCAAGCCACACTCAACCTCATCCTGCTGTGCCACTCATCACATCCCCATCACCCTGCCGTCCCTACCCTACTCCTGCACATCTTTACTCACACCAACTTACCTTGCACCTCTACCCATCCCTCTCTATCTACATTATCACTTCCCCATCTCACTAGCCACCTCTCACACTCACTGTCATCCTAGTGCAAGCATACGAACTAATAACACACAAGGGTAGGCACTATGGCGGTTTAGCCAATGTTCATATGAAGTTTCTGTTAGTGTGTTGTCAAACATTGAAATCTATATTTTCAACACTTTACCTTATTGGACAGATCTGTGCTTACCTTTGGAAGTGTCTTAGTGAGTTCCAGTGAATATTGAGACATAACTTCCATCCCCCCCCACAATTGTGATGAGTGTGAAAGGAATGGCTTGGGCATTGTAGGGATGCTTTATGGTGCTGGTGTGTGGGGTGGTGTCAACCTGGCGCATCATGTGGCAGCCAGTGTGAAAATTAAAAAATCTAGACTCCAACCCGCCTCCAATTGCTCACTTCTGGTTTTAAAGGAGGTGGGTTGGGGGGGCGGGCGACTAACCTCCTCTTAGAAGGTTGGTCACTAAAATATTTTAATGCCTCCAATTGAACAGTATTACCTTCAACGCCTATGGACCAGATATCTCGTGCCTCGGGAAACTTGGCAGCTGAAGGGAGATGAGAAGGGACGGATCCAGCAGGTAAGTGCCTTTATAGCACTGCTTGTGGGCCAGGAGGAGCAGAAGTGCTTCCCCCTAGCCCACCAAGCTTACCTGCTTCCCTCCCTATGATCGAACCCCCATGATCGGCTGACAGCCCCCCCCCCCCCGTGCGATCAGACCCCCCGATGTCTGACTCACCTCCCTCCGATGTTCGATTTGCAACTCCCTCTCCATTCTGCAACTCCCTCTCCAATCTCCCCCCATGTCCAACACCCCAATGTCCGACCCTGCCCCCATGTCTGACCCTCCCCCGATGTCCGACCCCACCCGATGGCCGACCGCCCCCTACCCCCCCATGTCCGACTTAACTCTGCTCTGCTCCCCGGCTGCATTCCCGCCCGACTGCCAGCCTCTCAATTTGGCTGTCTGCGGCCAGGAAACCCATGCAAAAGAGTTAAATTTGGCAGGACCGCCAGGAAGCATGTACTTCCGAGTTTCCTGGGCGAGAAATCACCCACCCCGCTCCATTTCCGCCTCCCAGTTATAATGGGGGCTCATTGCCTCAGATAAGTACATGAGATAGTGCACCCCCGACTGTACCTGTGTGACCTTTCTATTTCCAATATCAGTATTCCTTGTGGTCTCCCTAAGTGAAACTGCCAATTAGTGCGACTTCATGCTGTGAACATGCACCCACTAAGATATGTGTTGAGACTGCCCAAATTCATTTTAACTTCAGACCCTTAAAGTCAGCAGAGAGACGAACCTTTCATCCCACCAGTCTGGACTGGATTCAAACACAGATCACACAGAATGAAAAGTGAGTGCTCTAGCCCCAACAGTCCCGATTACCCAGTGATTCTTTCAATACATCCTTCCCCATGAGGGAAATATGTCCAATAGATTGTTGTTGGAACAGAAAAATGCCCAGTGTGAAAGCGCTAACACGACTGGAAAAGAGAAGCTAATCAATAAAACCTTGTTGGGTGCACTGCCGCTGAGGTATTACATCCAACCTTTTTAATAAGCCTGAGCAATGCTTCAGGATTACCACACTTATACAGGTGAGCAGATACAAGGCTTTACTTTTTTAATTATTTGAAAAGCAACATCATTAGTGTTGTGTTTTGAGATTGCTTTTGACCCAGTCCCCCGGCCATACAGGGAGGGAGGGGCTGGAGCCTCAGGGGGAAAGTTCTGGAGAGTTCTGCCCCCTACCTCATGGAGAGAGGTTTGGCTGTCTGTTACAGTTCTTAATGTAATGTCCTATTTACAGTGTTTTAATAAATAGTAAAAAGACATCCTGTCTCCTTGACTAATGAATGTTAGGTCAAGATGTAAAAATTAACACTGGCCCAGAAATTGATCTCGCTCTGTTCCCGCGGGGGTAAGCCTTTCCCGCGATGTCTCACCTCGCTTATGCTTTTTCTGATCCAGCTCGCACGAAATTGATGTTCCAGACATCAGCTGTGCTGGGCTTGCGTATCCCAGCGGCGTAGTTAATTCGTGCGAGCTGTGGGATCACGTGACTCAGTTAGAGCCAATGGCAGCACACCATCTTCCATTCATAAGTCTCACAGCATGGCTGAGAGACTTATGAATCTTACACCCCCCCAAAATAACAGCTAAACCTCAATTAAATTTAAAAAAAAACCCATCACATTAATAAAATAAGTATAGTTAATTAAATTAACCATTTTAAATAAAAAATTAAATTTTTGAAAAAATTTAAAATCTTTTAAAAAGTTATAAAAATAAACTTACCTGTCTTTAAAGTCTATAAAAAAGATATACCTGTAAAAAAAAATTCAAAAAAATACTTAATTCACTACTTACCTTCTTAAAAGCGGGTCTTACTCCTCCTTTTTACATTTCCAAAATCTTCAGTACTTACCTGCGCGTCCAAAGCATGAAGTGCACAGCGTGCGCGCAGCCTGTAGCGCGCACGCGATGCACTCCGGCCCCGCCCCCTTTTCGGAAGAGCAATTGCCGGTTTTCAGCGCATGCGCAGGGCATGCAGAAAACCGGCAATTGGAGTGGGAATACGCGAGAGTATGCAGTGCGTACTCTCGCGTCCCGGGATCAATTTTCGGCCCAATATAATGTAAACAACTTGACATTTTGAAATATAATCACTGTGCTTTTACCTTTCAACGTGGAGTTACTTTTTTATTTTGTCTAGCGCCCTGATCAAAACTCAATTTGACAGAAACTCATAAATATAATCCTTGATTTCCCAACTTCCCGGCACCGATGTGCATTGCATGACCGGAACCATCCTGGATTTACAGATTTGCGTCATTAGCATGGCTCCCAACGTGCCCCTGAACAGAGGCCTGTGCCCAGGCCTGCAATGGCTGGTGGCATTGGGGCCTTCTTGCTGCTGGGCAAAAACCAGAGCCAGAAGGCCTGCAGTCCTGAGGATCCAATGGGTCACTATGGGGTGGGGGAGGGGTAGGAAAAAGGCCATTTACCCTTCTAGGTCTCCTTGGCCTTGCTGTCTGCCCCTCTCATACTCTCCGATCTGAGGGATGCCAATGCGCAAAGGCTCACAACTGCTTTACAGGCACCTCTCAAAATGGGCACCTAACCACTATTCTGAGAGGAAAATGAAGTGGGAGGGGCCATTATACCTCCCCCTATTTCTATGCAATTAGAATGCTGGCTCCCCCATTGGGGTAAGCCTCAGGAATCCCAGGGCAATGTAAACGGGGACAGAGACCCCAAGTCACATCCCTCCACCCCTTATTGCTAGGCTTTGCACCTGGGAACTGAGTGTTCCCCAGACAAGGTGCTAGGAGAGAAATATCATAGAATCATAGAATCATAGAAGAATCATAGAATGAAACAGCACAGAAGGAGGCCATTCAGCCCATCTTACCTGTACTGTCCCACTCCCCTGCCCTTTCCCCATAGCCCTGCAAATTTTTTCCCCTTCAAGGAGATATCCAATTCCCTTTTGAAAGTTATTATTGAATCTGTTTCCACCACCCTTTCAGGCAATGCATTCCAAATCACAACAAATCGCTGCGATAAAAAAATTCTCATCTTGCCTCTGGTTCTTTTGCCAATTACCTTCAGTCTGTGTCTGCTTACCGACCCTTCTGCCACTGGAAACTGTTTCTCCTTATTTACTCTATCAAAACCCTTCATGATTTTGAATACTTCTTTTGAATCTCCCCTTAACTTTCTCTGCTCTAAGGAGAACAGCCCCAGTCTCTCCACATAACTGAAGTCGCTCATCCCTGGTACCATTCTAGTAAATCTCCTCTGCACCCTGTCTAAGGCCTTGACATCCTTCCTAAAGTGTGGTGCCCAGAATTGGCCACAATACTCCAGCTGGGGCCTAACCAGTGAGTTATAGAGGTTTAGCATAACTTTCTTGCTTTTGTGCTTTCTGCCTCTGTTTATAAAGCCAAGGATCCCGTATGCCTTTTTAACAGCCTTCTGAACTTGTCCCGCTACCTTCAAAGATTTGTGTACGTACATCCCCAGGTCTCTCTGTTCCTGCACCTCCTTTAACATTGTACCATTTAGTTTATATTGCCTCTGCTCATTCTTTCTACCAAAATTAATCACTTCACACTTCTCTACATTAAATTTCATCTGCCATGTGTCTGCCCATTTCTCCAGTCTATGTCCTCCTAGAGTCTGCTACTATCCTCCTCACTGTTTACTACATTTCTGAGTTTCGTGTCATCTGCAAACTTTGAAATTCTGCCGTCATAGCCAAGACCTTTTAGGAACAGGATAAGACCATTGGGACCAAAAGGTCTGTCCTTGTTTTCATAGACTAACTCCACCTACCTACCTTCTCATCATAGTGTTCAATCCTTTCTCTTTTTAGAATGTATATAATGGTCTCATTATATACAGGTATAACAGGTATACCGCTAGCTTTAATGACCTTACCTGATAATTCATTCCATAACTCTATCACCCTTTGCATGTTATGCCTGATTTACTATTTTATCCATAACTTCTTAATTTTAATATGTGTGTTCAGGGAATTGAACTCCTCACCATTGCCTGGATAAATGTTGTGAATTCACTTCATAATTTTGCCAACCTCAGTTAGAGCCAATGGAAGTATACTCTTTTTCATAAAAAAACAAGCCCAACTCACTTCTCTTTATCTCATCATTTAAATTATTATCACCCAGAATCCTGTTACCCTCTCAAGTGCAACACTATCCCATCTACGATTAGAAGCAAGCATTACATCAGATGGGGTTTGGCCATAAAAAAATAACACAACTTAATACCTCAAATGTAACTCAGTACTTTAATTATTTTTTTCTACCGCAACTAAGCAATGCGCTTATCAATTGTCACTCCTGGATCTTTTTTTTGTGTGATCATATTGTGCCAGATTTTGCTCTGAGTGATGAACAAATGGCACCAGCCATTCATTAGACTTGCACTTGCCCATAGACTCTTTATGGGCTTTTGCACAGCAAGTTCCTGTCAGCCAACTATCCAAAAAGTGCAATGCCTTCTACAGGGCATCTGGGGGACCTGTGCAAAGAGGACAAGCAACTGTGTATCTCCTTAACCAATCAGATTGAAGAATCATTAATGAGCAGGAAGGGTACGTTAGAATATTGAATTCAATATCAAATCATGTACAGAAAGCGAAATAAAGAGAGGAAAAGAAAGATAGGATTAAGAGAGAGAGACAAAAGAGAAAGAAAAAGTTTTTAAAAATCATTTAAATTTTTTTATTTTTTTAAATCTCCAATAATAATTAAAATCTGAAGGAATGAGACTCCACACTTGTAATAGTTAATTTTCAGTGCCAGAGAGGTTGTTTGGCAGTAATTAAGGCTGCGATTTTGCGTTCGGTGTCGGGATGGATGCATGTCAGCTGATTTCCGGTTCCGGTCCCCCCCCCAGCTGCCTCCGCTCCACAAACGTGATTTTCCCTTGATTGACCTTGCGGGCTTAACGGCCAATTAACAGGAAGCAGGAATGATGATGTCATTTGATGACGTGTCATCTGCCAGTTTCCTTAAAGGGACCATGCACAATTTTATTTTGACAGTTGATTTCTCAGTGTTTGACAGCATTGAAGTGCTGAAAACACTGGCAATCACTGCACAAAGGTGAACTCTTGCACCCAGACTCTCCAATGATTCCCTCCATATGCTGGAATAGATGGCAGCTGCAGGTCAGATGACAGAAGCGATCTGTCACTGGTGAGAGAGGTTCTCCCAATGAGGTGGCGCTGGACATATAGTTGGATTTAAAAACTTGTAAGCTAAAGAAATATGTGTATGTTTTAAAAATGCAGTAACCAACATTTTCTTTGCTTTGAAACTCACCATATGCAACATTGCATCCTTCACACCACTTCTGCAGCTGTCATCATTTCACAAACATTACACCAGACTCACAACACGCCACACTTAGCTGGCATTGTGCCCGGACGTCGGGAAACCTGACCCAGAAGCGGGAAAATCCAAAAACAGGTTGAAAACTACTGACAAGTACCTGTTAATAGGCAGTTAATTGCCTTTAATCCGCTTCCCGCCGCTAGGTGTCGGGTCCATTTGCAAATCGGGGACCCGACACTTGGGAAAGCTGTTTGGAGGCGGGTTGACGGTGGGTTCGGGACCCACCGTCAATCAATAGCACTGTAACCTCTGACCCGCCTCTCTGAGCGCCGGCAAAATTGCGGCCTAAGACACCATTAAATGATTACTTACACTGGAATGGACAAGCCCTACCTTTTTTTGACGCGGTTAGTCCATATCGATGAGCTAAGTATAGCAACTTCACGCCATTCAATACATTTAAATGGTGAGTCAGACGGCGCCATGCCGTTTTCAGGAAGCTTATGCAGGAACGAAGCATCTCGGACAGCAACTTACGGAATCCGCATGTGTGTGGTCTCTGTCCAAGTTCCACGTTAATATCGGTGAGCGCTGTTAGCCTCACCATTTATTCTCCAACAAAATCCAGCCCATTATCCTCTTGTGTGCTGGTACATAGTGAATGTTGATTAGCTGTGAAGTGCTGCATTGTCCCACTCAAGCCCCGATTTTAACTCAGAGCAGAAATCGGGTGAGCGTCACACCATCCCTGAACTCAACAGCGTGAACTCTAGGCGATTTTAACTCCCGGACCTTGTCAGCATGTCCCCAGTCAGTTGCCCAACTGAATATGATGAGAGGTGACAACTGGCCGGCGGGCTGGAGCAGGATTTTGGGTGGCAGGAGGTCGGCAGCCAGGACTGAAGGAACAGTCCCTGGCACTCAGGTTAAAGTGGGGAGGGGGTTTGGGAGGGTCTCACGATTGGGAGGAGGGCAGAACCCAGGACAGGGCAGGGCACTCCTGCTCCTCCTGGTCCCACAAGGCAAGTTAGAAAAAAGTTTTAAAATGCATCTGTTTGTACCTCTTCTGGCCCTGATTCTTCTTCCTGCTAGCTTCACCTGGCAGGAAAGCCACAGCAGCTTTCTCGCTCAGGCTACTGGCTAAAATTGCAGTCGGGGCCTGATGACGTCATTGGAGCCCGATTTGAATTTTTAAAGAAGGTCTCTGCTGGTTTCAGTTGGGTGCCCGTGCCTGAGCAGGTTAAAATTGGAGATAGTGGGAAGAGAGCAGGACATCGGTTGGTAAGTCTCTCGGCCAATTTTAACTGCCTGCCCGCCTGACTTCAATAGAAAAGAAAAGCGGGAGAGGCGTTTAGCGGGTGGCCGAGCCAATATCGTGTGTTTTACACTATCGGTAAAGTCAAAATTACCCCGACCATGTGCACTGCCACAATATGTGGCTGGTCACTTCAAATTGTGATCGCTGCATGGTGAGATAGAATCTCCCAGCTGTCTGTCTCTCCATTTACTTGTTTTCTACGCATTGGAAATGATACATATCACTGTCTAATATGTAAAATATTTCTTCAAAGGCAGATGATCACCACCGTCCAGATAGATGACATAATGAGCGTTATGTGCCAAGCTCACAAAGGTGACCTAACAAAAGTGTCCGACAGAGTGAAATCAGTTGTGATTGTTTGTGACATCAAGAAATCCGAGTCCCAAGGTTGTCACAGCTTGCTTTTATCCTGGGAATTGATCAAAGGCTTGAGACAGTTTTCTGAGAAAAGGGTTCTTTCCTTTCAAGTTTAGTTAATGGTGGGCTCTGTATCCAGAGGTTGTCTGTCAATTCTGTGGATGAAAGTGAAAGCCTTCTCTCAGTCCTTCAGTATTTTACATACTACCGTACCGCAGCACTCATTGAGATGAACTCATGGAGACTCCCTGGTGGTTAGATGAAAGCTCATGTATAGGTTTTATGTTACCATTGCTGGTCCAGTTTTAGTGTTACTAAGGGAGTTAGAGAAGTGTCACAAGTTTTGTTACTTTTGTATATCCAAGGAGATACAACTTAAAAGTTCTGTAATCAAATAAAATCTACTTTTTATTGACAATATACCTGATTTACAGTTGATAACCCAAATCGCACAACATATTGGGCCTGAATTAGCGATCGGAGGCTTCCTGCAGGCGGATGACTCCGATCATCAAAAAATCTACGCATTTACCTGGTGGTCCGGGAGATATGGAGGCTTGCAATCCTGGGCCTCTCCTGGTAGAAATGCGTAGAGGTCCACGTATCCCAGGGGCGCAGGCGGTTTTCAAGCGCCCCTGGGATCACGTGGGCCACCCAACCAATGAAAGAAGAGAATCCCCATTCATACTTATGGGAGTTCCGTACGTATGGAACTGTCATAAGTATGAATGGGGATCACTTAGAAAATACACGAACACATGCAATAAAAAAAATTACATATATAAAATTAATTTAAATGGCATTTAATTAAATATTTTAAACAAAAATGAAATTTTTTGAAAAATTATGTTTTAACGGGGCTAAATATAAACTTACCTTATTGGACAGGGTTTTTAATGTATATGTGAGTGATAAAATTTTATTTTTCTATTTTTTTAAAACTCTTAAGCTGGTAAATGCCGGTCTTACACCTGCTTTTACCAGGCATAAGAATTCCACGGCCTTTCAGCGGGCGGAAGTTGGGCAAATAGCGCAACTGTCCACCCGCAGAGGCCCTCCTCCCGGGGATGCGGAGGATCGGTCAAGAAGATGCTTGACAGATCGCAAGGGCCGGGTTTCAGCGCATGCGCTTCGCATGCCTAAACCAGGAACTTGCGTGGCCCCTACGGGCGCGTGTGCACCTCGTACGCACTCGTAGGGGTCGCAAAATATGGCCCAATAGTGTTTATGCTTCCACTATCCAAAGACCAGGAGAACACCAGAGGGCTCATGTCAATTCAATGAACTAATTATGATAACAAGTGTTTCTGTTTGACCTGTGGGAGATGCTACATCTCGAGAAATTTTAAAGTTGCACTCCAGTTCATAGAGACGGAAGGCTCACTTATAGTTTTCCTTGATGGTGGACACAAGGGAAACATCTGGTGAAGTTACAGGATTTCCTCCTTCTGCCACTTACTAGGTTATTTTCCTATCAGTATGCCTCTATTTTATTCCTAATTATGTATTCCATTAATTGTCAGTTACTGATCTAAGACTATTGGCTCTGTAATTACCCAGACAAGTTTTATCTCTTTTCTTGAAAATAGATACCAAATTTTCTTGTTTCCAATTTGTGGGACCCTCCTGTAGTAATTGATTCCCTAGTGAGAACCACCAGCTCTTCATAAATTTTGACAATATTCACACTTAGCGTCCTCAGTTATGTGGCATCCATTCCTGGGAGGGATGTTGGTTTATCTTTAAACCTGTCTATGTCAATGTTCATGCATGTGATTTCAAACTCATTGGGGGAGAAATTTGTTTTAGCCAGTAAAGTTGCCGGTGTCACCCCTGAAAATGGCCGCAATACTAACGGAGCAAGATTCATCTGGGGGGATGGAGATTGTTGGCGCAGCGCTTACCTGCCGTGCAAAGCTGTCCTGGAGGCATCCGACCTGAAGTTCGTGAGCAGGTGCGACGTTGCAGCTTCCCACAGCCTCTGGAGGTGAGGCTGTGGAGCTCGCAAGGAATTGTGGGCAATGAAGAGGTCTGAGAATTAAAGGGGCCATGCACACTGAAGCAATACAAATTAGAATGAAGTGAAACAATGCAGTTTTCAGCCCTTTCTGCGTTAAAAAAAATTAACATTAAAAAGAAGTCCCAAATGGGAATATTCAGCTCTTAAAGCTGAATTCCTTCCTAACCTCAAAACATGGGAAAAATGCCTCAGCACTATCACAAATGGCTCAGCAAGCCAGGGAAGGGGTACCCAGGGTCTTGCACGCAGCACTCCAGCTTTGTGCAGGGGGTCAACACTGTAAGATAGGCCCTCTACCCACAGGGGCCAGGAGGCCCTCCAGAAAGAACAATGTGGGACTACATCACCGAGGCCATCACTGTCAGCAGTGTCGCCCCCCACCACCTGGCTCCAGTGCCCAAAGAAGCATCATGACCTCAGACCACTGGTTAAGATCAGTGAATGCATCTTCAAAAGCCGTCTCCTACCAACTGCACCGCTAGCCTCACACACTGCTCAATGCACGACCCCCACCCCCAATCACTCACCTACCAACAATCTGCACCAATGATGAGGTACATCTCCCATTCCTAGCTTCACCTCACCCCCTTGGAGGAGACGGTGCAGGCCATTCTTGGCAGGGGCATGGTTGAGCCCTTAGTCAGCGGCAGGGCTGAAAGGATAAAAGATGCCGGTATCCTCATACGTTATCCTTGTGGCATGCACCTCATGCTTTCCCACCCTCCCATCACCACAACGCCACTCTTGTGCCTTCCTCATTTCACACACCCAAGAAATGTAGCCAGTGGGTGACCAAGAAGAGGGAGAGGAGAGTGAAGAAGAAGAAGAAGAAGAAGATTGATTTGACACTCCCAGCCACCAGGTCCTCAAGGTCAACCAGCAAAGCCATGTGCAGTGTCCCCCACTGAAAGTCAGCAGCCTTCCAGCAGCTATGCTGCAGCCACTGGGGTAGCACTGTATGACATCAGTAGGATAGGCAAAGGCACACACAAGACACGCACTAAGAGAATGCACAAGGGTGATGAGTTGATTTCTTGATGTCACATTGGATGGATAGACGTATATAGATGGATTGGATAGTTTGCTTTGCGGTGGCTTTTATTTCAGTATTGTGGCCAAGAGGACACTGTGATGGTCAGTAACAGAGGGGAGGTAAGGTGTAGGACTAATGTTGAAAGGGGAATTGGGGTTGTGGTCACTGGGACTGGAGGAGGATGATTCCATCCTGGATATCCGGGCCGCAAAGGGGCTGCCGGGATGCATCCTTCCATCTGATTCCTCCTCTTCTGCTTCCTCCTCTTCGGCTTCCTCCTCTTCTGTGTCTTCCTCTTCCCTCTGCAAGCGGATGATGTAAATGTGAAATGACAGCATAAAATGCTGGAAATACTCAGCTGGTCAGGCAGCATGTCGACCTGAGGCGTGAACTCTGTTTTCCTCTCCACGGATGTTGCGTGACCTGCTGAGTATTTGCATCTTGTTCTGTCTTCTCAAAGGCCTTCATTTACCATCCGAGCCCTTGCAAGCATCCAGCAGCACTGCCTACACACTTAAAAAACTTTTCACATCTATTGCAACAAGCCACCACTTCAATAAAATCAAAACAGTCCAGTCCAAATCCTTACATCCAAACTTACCTGAACGATATGTGTGACCTTTTAAGAGGTGCAGACATCACCACTGTCACCTTGCTTGCTCGTCAGGTTAACCTTACCTTTGTGCTGCCGGTAACTGACAGCGGCATGCTGGAGAAAACGGCAGCCGCCCCGGGAACCGTCAACAGCTGGTGAAAGAGCGGCGGCCACCATTTTAGCTCCATTTAATGGCGCTACGGAGTGGCGCTAAGGCCACGAATTTCTAGCCCATTAACTTTAATTTTAGACCGTCCTATTTTGAGTATTGTGCTATTTGTCCTTCTCTGGTGAATGCTTCCAAGTAGTAATCATTTAGTATTTTAACTAGTTTTAGTTCATCTTCAATCTCCACCCTGCTTGCATCTTTAAGGGATCTTAATTCTTCTTTGACCACGTTTGTGCTGTTATTGTACTGGAATCATTTCTTACTGTTGTGTCTTGCTCTTACAGCTATGCTCCTTTCTCATTCCCTCTCTGACCACCTTCCTAACTTTTTTGGGGAGATTCTTGAATTCTTCCCAGTGGTTTTCCTCAACATTTTACTTTGACCTGGTGATCTAATCCAGACTTCTAGAATTATTTTTGCTGCCTTTGCACAACATACTTCTAGCCAGGCTTTCACATTGCAAAGCTTATTGAATGAGTGTACTTCCTTTACCTCTGAAGCATCCCAGGCATATTGAGTGACTCCATCTCCTGTCCAGTTTAGTCTGTCCTCCTGAACACTCTAAAGCCTTGTATGTTGTACTGACTACCGTCATTCGGGGTCAACCATGTTTCTGAGATCCCTATTACATCATAGTTCCAAAATGCCACAACAACCTCAAGTTCAGTCATCTTAGGCCCCGATTTTAACCTGGGGTGGGTTCGGTGCGGGTGGATGAGGGGCTGTGCGGAAGACCACCTTCCCCACGGATTCGACAACATAAAGCCCTAATCCTTATCCTCATTTTAACATTTAAGATTTGTCTCCCACTTTACACCCGCAGGAATGACGTTAAGGCCTGCAGGTGGGAGCTGGACAATGTTGGGGACCCAAGGGAACAGTCCTTGGAGTAAAGTGCTGAGGGGTTGGGGTGAAGGGATAATTACAAGTCTTAGCCCTTTCGGACTACCCCAGATCAGGCGTATTCCCCAAACGTTTACCTTCAACTAAAGTTAGCGGTAGCCGGACCCCATAAGATGCTTAATTGGGTCTAAAGGTCAGACTACCTCTCCCTAAAGGAAAGAAATGGTCTAAAGATGTTACCGTCCTCCGGATAGTACTTTTAATAAGTTTAACTAGACTGTAACCTTCCGGACATTATGAGGGTCCGGAATACCCCCCAGAATTCTGCAACTCCTCTGAGTGTACAGAAATTGAGTTCGCAAGATGATACAGAAATACTCTTTGAGATAATTCTAAAAATATATAGATTTATTAAAGAACCAACATTTATTTAACAGCTGCTATGGCAATCGCAACTTTAATCGTTCAAAATACAAATAGTTTACATTTCTTATCAGAGATCCTTATTCTCAAATCTTAACTTCGTTACATTTCCACATTTCTACTTATTTCTTAATCCAGAATATCCACCAAAATCAAATACCTTGATTACCCGAGACTCAAAAGTTGTAAACTTACAGAGAATGTCTGTAAAGTTGAGAAACGCTTGTCTTCCCAGCGACTTCTGCTTTTCTGTTTGAAAAGGTCTATGTTTTATACCTTTTTTTGGTGGCTTATCCTTTGAAGTATTCGTGATGATGTAAGCTAATTGTATCAAGTCATTCTTTGCTGACTTTGTTCTATTCTTTATTGATATCTCTGTTGAATGCTTTCTGTCTTTACTGTCAATTTAGCCACTGCATGCATAATTATGTCTCTACCTTAGATGTTTCAAAAACCATCATAAACACAATGACAGCAATGGTTTCTGTTTGATGCAATTCTTAGTAAGTCTTTCTATTGAATTTCTAATACTACTTTAACTGGTTATTATCAGACATTGTGACTCCGTGGTATTCCAAGTTCAATACAAGAACAATGTGATTGCATGATGCATCCATTGAAGTAATATTTTCAAAGTCGTCTTGTTTGTGTACCTTTTACAACTTGTAAATTAAAACCACTTTAACTAGTATCTTCATGCATTTCTATTTACTTCAATTGGTTTTTATCAGACCTCGGGACTCCATATTTCAAGCTTAACATTAAAACTATTTGTTCAGCAGGCGTTTCTTTTACTTGATGTCATTTCTTCAAAGCCTTCTGTAGGTATCATATTTACAATATGTAAATTGAAAACACTTTAACTCAGTGTTTACTTGTTTTCTAGCTAGCTCAATTGGTTGCATATTTAATCATGTTTCCTGTCTTATTTGATGTTATATTATGAAGGCTTATGGTTGTTTAATATTCTAAGTTTCTGTTTGCATCAGTGTTAGCTTTTAACACTTTAAACTGGGTGATTCCATTGCTTTGGTTCCAATGTTCAGACATTGAGGAACCTCCCAATGGTTTGCTTCAATAGGGCATTGTCTTTGTCAATATCCCATTCCCATATCAAAGCTTGTGTTCACAGCTTTGTGTTAACAAACCATCTTATCTCATAAGCCTGTATTGTGCCTGCAGCCTGTGTCTGCTAAGGCTTATATCTTTTAAACCCAGTATGTCATTTATTAATAATTTCAGAAATCTGTTCTTAGTATCGTGTATTTTTCTGAATCCTGGCTATTCCTTCACAGGGGGAGGTTGTAAAGTCAATGCTGGTCAGAGGAGGGAGAGGCAATATCACGGAAGGGGAGCCCAAGGATTTCTTGTGAGGCTTCCTGAAGATCAGACCTTGGCCAAGACTGAGACTTCCAGCAGGTGAGAGTTTGCGGTTGAATGGAAGGCGAGGAGGCTGTATTGCGGCCCTCTCCCTCTACTGGGGAAATTCTAGGTCTTTTCCACCTCTTCCTAATTTATACTGTCAGCGTTCACATGGTGGGAATCAGCAGTAAGTGGAGCTAAAGGATGGAAATCCACTGGGGACCCATGCCCTGCCCCTATTTACATGCAGTGGGTGGGGAAGGAATGGCCAGTGGCAGTTCCGTTGGGGATGGGGGAGGGGAAATCCCATTGAGTTGGTGAAGCCACTGTAGGCCCTACTGCCCAAATTTTCCAACATGCATTCCCGCCCAACAGAGAATTCCTCCCTTAATTTCTAGAAAGAAGCTTCTTGAAAGGTAATCAAAAAGGAAAAATGATAAAGAAAGCTAATATTTAATGTTATCATGAATAGCTTTAATGAAAGGAATAGAAGACCCAGCAGTTCCTTCTCAGAGCAACTAGGGATGGGCACTAAAAGCCACCCTTGCAAGTGATCCCCACATTTCTGGAATGAATAATAAAACAAATCGCAAAGATAACTTATTCTCGAAGGGCAATCAGTTGAAAGAATGACAGTGCCATACAGTTCTTCATACAATGCTTCTCAAAACACTTCCCATTTGAACTTTTCCCAGTGGCATAGTATGTCCTTGAATCTGATCGTGGAGACTAACTACTGAAGCAGAAATACTTGCCATGGAAATGTCATCTCCCCAACACACGGGTCACTAAACAGTTGGCTAATGCTGTTTTCTTATTGTTATATCACTGGCACTTTTTGATGTGAAAAATTTCAGGACATAAATACCGACTGGTAGGGCAGGGCCCAGCAAGAGGTGGAACTGAAGTCATGAAATGTGCTTCAGGTGCTTTGTGGAGATATCATTTAACCCAATTTAAACAGGAGCAAATCTCTTTCCTACTCTTGTATCATATTAAATTCAGAAGAGTTCTTGTAATTTGTGGGCTCATTTTCTGCAGTTTTAAATTTTGCTTTACTGGGTTGTAAATTGTGGACAAATGATTGTCTTTGAGAGTAGGATCCATTAGAATTATTGTAGACTGGTGTCACTGTGGAGTGTAACTTTTATTACGCATTTAGTATTAATCTTGTTTGATGTAAACATTAAGTTTGGAAGAGAGAGAGAGAGTTGCCATGAGAGTCTTGCAAGGAGTTCAGTTTCCATTGCTGCTGGTGTTAGGAGTACGGTCAAGTACACTAAATTCATTTACATCGAAGCACATAGGAACATAGGAATTGTTAGACCAAAAAAGAGCAGGGTCCATCTTCGATTGAAATTGTTGTGCTTCCGCTGGGCAGGTGGGAAATGAACTCACCTGCGTGGTATCCCTCCAGAATCCGCTGGGAATTAAAGTCCACCTCTCAGTCTCTGTCTCTCACACTTTTGCATGCTGACAGTCCCTCTGCTTGTCACTTTATATGTGTGTCTCACTCCATCTTGTCTGTCTCTCTCAATCTTTTCGGTCTCTCACTCTCTGACTCACATCTTTCTCTCTCTCACATGCGCACACACACGCCATGCACACGCATTCACCAGGCTGATTTGTAGGCCGTGGGCTTACCTTTCCAAATGGTAATGCCTCACGAGCCACATTTGAATGTCATTTTGCACGCCCTCCCCTGCTAATAGCTTCAGCCTTAGGACCGGAAGATTGACCCTATCATACACAGGTGAAGCCAATGCCTCTTGACACATCCACATCAACCTTTGCCATTCATATGTCATCCCTAAAGATAACCCTCTTCCTTTCATGATCGATTTTTCTAACTGAAATATAGTGCCTTTCAAAAGTATTTAATTGTATGTCATTTATTCTTAACTTTATCAGGGACTATTGTGAATATAAAAGCAGTTTTACATTTTTTTTAAGTGAGGAAGTTGAATGAAGGGCTGCAGCATGCAGTGCAGCACATCATCAAGGCTGAAATGAGTTAAAGAAGAAGGGAAGAATTTCTGGAGAGATTTTCTGATCCCCTGCCATAACTTTGGCGGAAGAACAGCGGAAACCTTGGAGAAACGGCACAAACGGTCATGTTTAACCGTCTGCGCTGCTTCCCCAGGGAGAACCCAAACGGATAGTTCAGGTGATGGTGAGATACCTTCGGCAGGGGTAATTAGCTTGTGTTTTACAAACCTGAGGATTGTAGCAGGAAGGAAGGGTTAAAGGTTGTGAGGAGTTCCACAATTTTAGGAAATAAATAGGATTTACTTGTCTATGCAAGAGTCAATTCATATATTTTGAAAGAAGAAGTGTCAATTGAAGGCTTGTGTCAGGAAAGGTACCGATGGGTACAAGAGCACTAGTGCGTTCACGTAGTACTGCCACAGGCACATGCAAATATCGGCACTTGTCCTTTGTCCCCTCATGATTCTGTACATGTTCAGTGTCAGCAACCATGAAAATGCTTTTCTGCCTTCTGACTAATATTGGGCACTGTAGAACAATTACACTTCGAGGGCACAATGATCTACGTCACTGTCCAAAGAAAATACGATTATATTTCAGGCTACTTCTAATGCTCTTTATTCATATCCTTTGCGAAAGTAAGCTCTATAGGCAAGTTTGCACTTCTTATGAACAGAAACGTGACTTTATGCGCGAAAGATCTGGGATAGCAGGCCACAGAGTCAACAATGTGCCGATTTACTGTTGGAGTATGCACATGAACTTGTACAGTACGCTACTTGATTGCCTAAAACCAACATAAAACACCACGTCGACGGACTGCATAGGTCAGGTTAAACTACTAATTAGCGTTTATTTAAAAAAAATTAAATTAGAAAGAAACAAGAATAAATTGCCAGCTTCAGAAAAAGGTATCATCTTTAATTCTCACCATTTTTTTGATAACAATTTTTCTCAAACCAAAATATTAAAAAGTCTTTTGTTGAAGTGCTTTTTATGTAAGCACACACTTTTTCACATGTGGAGTTCTGCCTCACCCCAGCAACCTATATATGTGATAGACCTGTAAGTGAATTGAACTAAGAACGAGGGAAAGGTTATTATATTCATCCCCAGATTCAGGCACCTTCTAGCTGCAGAATTGCCAATCAGTAATCAGAACAAAGACATAATGGCACAAAATGGCTCACATACTGTTGTTGATTGGCAGTGACACCTTTGTGGTTTCTTTGACCAGGATATGCTACTGGCTGACACAATGTGTGACTGGCTAGCTTTTAGAAAAAAGCATTATTTCTGATGGTTCTATGAACAGAGATAATGCTGGCAAATTTACACATGTTAACATGTTACCAAGTGTCTGGCCAACCGATATGGAATCTGATGAGGGACTATTTATAAAGATTTGAAATAAAAACGTAACCCTCCCCTTTCTACTTTGTGTCAAACCCAGACAGATTGTATCTTCTCATCTTCAGCAAGACAACAGAAATTTCTCCCAGAATGCAGTAGAAACTGTTTCCAGTGGCAGAAGTAAGCAGAGGACACAGATTTAAGGTAATTGGCAAAAGAACCAAAGGCGACATGAGGAAAAAGAATTTACGCAGCGAGTTATTATGATCTGTAATGCACTGCCTGAAAGGGTGGTGGAAGCAATTTCAATAATAACTTTCAAAAGGGAATTGGATAAATACTTGAAGAGAGAAATTTTCAAGGCTATGGGTAAAGAGCAGGGAATGAGACTAATTGGATAGCTCTTTCAAAGAGCCGGCATAGACGTAATGGGGCGAAAGGCCTCCTTCTGTGCTGTATCTTTCAATGATTCTATCAAAATCCCTCATATTCAAAAAAAACCTCTCTTAAATCTGCTCTGTAGATTCCAAATCTAAACAGGAAACATAAACAAAATCCAATGGTGCATATATTAAAGTAATTTAATCATTTGCGACAGAATTTTCTACTATCTAAATAGATTGACAATAGCCTATTGAACTGACAAAGAATAGCCCATAATCACTAAATTATATTTGTAATTATTAATGAAATATTCCATTAAACAATGAATCAATCATACTTACTGGTAAGCTCTGGACTCAGTCATCCATAATTCTGTTCCTCCTTGTCTAACTAGTAAATTGGAGAAATGTGCCACCTGGCCATTTGTCGGCAGGACTGCTACACGTTCCACAACTGAAGTCAACAAGATGTAACTGTCCGAGAGGTAGGACAGATAACAGCAGTGTCTGATCTGCACTGTTCCACCTATCAGGCCAGCCAAGAACATTTAAAACCCTACACTAATGTGAGTTGTCCGCACTAGGATTGGATTCCAAGAACAGAGCAGCACACAGCAAGAACTTCAAAGCACTGTGCAAGTATCCCCAGCCCATGGTCCTGCAATTGAATTCTATGTAAAACTGTCTGAAACCCACTGGCAAACTCTTTCGGCTGAAAGCTCTGGTGGATTTCTCTCTTACAGCATCATTAAATGTGAGTCCTAATACAGGCTGCAGAAAATGTTGGTCCCTGCTTCACACCTTTTCTCTTTCACTAAAATAGGTGACATTAATCACCATACATTCAGACATCTCATCTATTGTCTGGACATGTGCTGTTGTCCATTAGTGTAAGATACACAAAATGTACACCAAAATAACGAGATATAACACACTCATTTTCAAAAATTTGGGTATATTATAATCACAGAGCCAATTGTAAAATCAATTAATCCTCTGGATGTGAAATGATTATGCTAATAGGGATTTATGTTGTGCTTTTAATGGAGAATAAGTCTATGCTTTCTCGAGTTTAACAGAGCCATTTTAAAATCATTTTCCTAAAATCATTTTGCCTTCCTGTCTCTGTAATTTATGCAGTCCATTAGCATTAGCAGATGTGAATCTGCCAAACTCACCACCTAGGTTGGTTCTGTGCTCACACCGGTTAAGCCTGTAAATTGTTGTTTAATCACCATAAATAGCAAAGTATGCTTTCATCCAGATGTGGAGTGCACAAATCTTCCAGGGAATGGATGAGCAAAGATTCTGTATGGTGAGGTTCATTGATTGGTTGTCATCACTCTATAACTAAGAGGAAAGTTGCACTTTTCAGGCCGAGGGCTGTTCCACCAATACCTAAATAAAGTATATATATCTGAATGAAATGATGAGCTGAACCTTGTTAGAAAAATAACGGCGTGTTAATGACACACGTCGTTATTAATGTGCAAGTCGGCCAGCAAATTCAGGGGATGAAGAGATACGCCGTGAGTTGCGAATCTCCAGAACTTGCTGCTCAATTTACGCGCTCCGCTGTTTGCTTGGCACCAACGACATCTCACTCTTACCCTCCCCGCTATTTTTAAGAATTTGCTGGAGTTGCATTTTAATTGCGCATTAAACTCGCTGCAGAGTAACAATCCATATTTGAATGTGAAGCTGAAGGTGTCACCACACCTAATATGGTTGTGAAGGAAATATTTTAATTGATTATTTTAACGTTTTTCAATAACAAATTGACTACTTATGAATTCAAATACATGGTTGTCATGCTAGATGGGAAATTAGTCTGAATTATGAAACATGTCACTTTTGTGTTTTACGATCAAATTTATATGGAACAAAAGGAAATGGAGGGCCAGATGTTAGGCTATTCTTAAGAAGCCTTTAATTGCATGTGGACATAGAATTAGCAGTTGATAAACGCACAAACACTGGGCCTCAAGTGGTTATGGATGCTGACAGGCCACCTGTTATATACCACATAAAACACATATTCTACATATGTTACATCAACATCTTCAATACACTCTGTGCACAAGGAAAAAGAATCGTAGCCAAATGAGGCAATAATAATGTTCCATCTGTTCTTCTCTCACCGCATGGTAAACCAAATGGTTTGTAGTGAGTCTTGGAACAGCACCATTCTGTAGAGGGCCAAGTGTCAATCACTCCCATTGGTTCTAAAAGCAGCCCAGATATGGATAGCGCATGTTCATTTTTTAGTGCGGGATACTGCAGTTTGGGGCGAGGCTTAGATCATTGGTGATGAAGAGTCGGTGGCGTAGGGTCCTGGGCAGCATGCTCCTCATCAGTTACCTTGGATACTCACCTTTTGAACAAGAAATGTTGCAACACTTAGAATGCATTGAACTGGCAATTGACTATGTTGAGCAGGCACCCACGGCACGACAAAGAATGAAAGAGCAGTTATGAGGTACATGGAACAAGAAGTCCGAGGAAGACCAAGTAAGTGCTGGATAGACAATGTCAAGAGTGACTTGTCACAGAAAGGGATACAGATGACTGAAGTGGCCGGGCTAGTTCAGAACCGACAACAATGGAGTCAATTCATTCGGCCCCATCCTCGCTGCTGAGTTGACAGATAGGAATTTAGCAGTAGTAGTAATAGTTTTCCAATGAGCAGGAAATACCAGGAGCAACTGCAGTGGCGACCTCAGGGACATAGGTCTGATACATAGCAAGGAGAATCTCTCGTGAATGCTTGCAGTGATGCTACAGATGCTTTGAGGTCCAAGATTGAAGAAGTCAAGACCAGCTCCAAGTTGCTCGGACAAACCATCAGGAAGGGATTTAAAGATCCTGTAGAGGCCCACTCTTACACATTACAACAGAGTTTCGGGCCTTGTGAGCTAACAGAAGACAGCAGTGACGCGTGTGAAGAAACACACAGTTGGTGGCTGAGGAATTGTCATGTAACTTAGTCACCATTGGTAAGTAATTCTTTCTTGGGATGTGGGCATCGCTGGCAAGGCCCATCTTGGAAACTGAGTGGCTTGCTAGGCCACTTCAGAGAGCAGTGAAGAGCCAACCACATTGGTGTGGGACTGGAGTCATGTATAGGCTAGACCGGGTAAGGATGGTAGATTCAGTGAACCAGTTGGGTTTTTACAACACATCTGCAAATAGTGGACCATCTGAATCCCAGTTGGCTCATTCATCAACCACTACTGCTACTCCCTCATCTAGTAGAGCACTCAGGCATAGAGCACACGAAGAAGCAACGTGTTGAAGGGACAAATCATATGGGGCACTTTAAAGAACCACAGAGAAAGATACTGAGCCCTCGCACCACAACCACTCATTCACTAAATAAAATTACATGACTTGGAATATCTATTATAATCAATCTTTCTTTCATCGTGCTGAAAAGAAAACTTCTTTTGTTCCACAGTACACCAAACTGGCCCATGGCAGTTAACTACCACTAAATAGATAAAGCAACTAGCAGTTCTGTAACTGTAGATCTGTTCATTATATTTTTATGATGCTCATTTCCAGAGCACAGTCGAAGCTTTGTGCAGCAAGACACTTCCACTGCAGTGGTATGTGGGTTAACAATGGCTGTACATGAACTCACACACACACATCACTAACTCATTGGCCTGAAGGTGAGCACATGACTAAACGTTGTTAGCCTGAGCTGAGAAGTTGTGAATTTTTTTTTTGCTGATTGGCCTGTAACAAGGTCTTAACAACTAGTGGTAGCCAAAATAATGATGGGTTTTGATCGAGTAAATAAGGAGAAACTGTTTCCACTGGCAGAAGGGTCGATAACCACAGGTCAAAGATTTAAGATAATTGGCAAAAGAACCAGGTGGGAGATGAGGAGAATTTTTTTTTATGCAGCCAGTTGTTGTGATCTGGAATGCACTGCCTGAAAGAGTGGTGGAAACAGATTCTTCCACCACTTTCGAAAGGGAATTGGATATACACTTGAAGAGAATAAATTTGCAAGGTTCTGGTGGAAGGGGCAGGGGAATGGGACTAATTGGATAGCTCCTTCAAAGAGTTGGCACAGGCACGATGGGCCGAATGGCCTCCTTCTGTGTTGTATGATTCTATAAGTAACCTTTTGTTTGGGCTCGGTTTTATCAACATGTTTTCAGTGTGAGAGCAAAGCTGTGAGCTGCATTAAAAATGGAAGAAAGGACTGTTACTTACTCACCAGCGTACTCATGTTTAAATCTACTTTAAACTTGGAAGGAAATAAAGCCCTAAGAGTCTGTGTTTTAAGACAAATATTACATTCCAATTGCCAGGACTGTGCTCTGTCATAAAACATGACCAGCAAGTGATTGCGGATCTCGTACAAATGACTTAACTACTGATTTAAAGGTGATGTCAGCACATCAAGATTACAGTCAGATTAATTACTGTGCTGGCTGTTGTCATGTTGCTACTTCACCGTCCCGAAAATAAATGTGACTTTTTCAAATGTCAGAGGTTTCTGTGTAACATTCAATGCAGCCTGAGAAAATTCAGAAGCTCAGAACTCAGTCGCTCCCTGCCAAGGCTCAAATTTCCCATTACCCATAACTTCTTTTATGAATCTAAACTTAGAAAAGCAACGTCATTGTAATGTTAACTAAAGTTTATTTAAAAAAATAAACAACCTGACGACTCCCAGTGATGCAGAGACACAGAGGGCTGGATTTTGAATGACCCGTGGAGTCGGGTTTGGAGGCGTGTGGGGGGTTAAAGTAGCAGATTCGGGGGTCCCGACCCCATCCCGACTCCAACACGCCTCCACACAATTTTGACAAAATCGGTCGCGGGGTTCCCGACTCCGTCCCGCCTCCAAGAGGCGGGAGAGGCCATTAACACCTTTAACAATCCCTAAAGTGGCTCAGTAATGCCATTTTGAAGCATTTTAGGCAGTTTAACCCTTTTCCCATGTGAAGCACGCCTGATGGGAAACACTCCAGTGAAACCTGGCGGGAGCACCAGTGGATTGCTGACTCTCAGCTGCAGCTCAACCTTTAAATAGAAGATTTGATCAGCCATCAATTGCAGGTGGCAGGACTTTGTTGTCACAGGTCTGGGGGAACTTTTAGAAGGCATAACCACAGCTCTGGAAGTTTGGAGCCTGACACCCATCTCCAGTGTGACCTCCTGGGAAACCCCTCTCGCCACCCTCATTGAGGGCTTCCTCAACTGAGACATATACCAGAGGCATGGGAGCCATTTATTTCCTTCCCTTCTGGGTATCCGATGAGGAGGAACAACAGCCGCGGCACCAGCAGAACCATGAACAACAGTACCACCAACAGCAGCAGCAACAGCAGGAGCGCCAAGCTGCTGCTCACCCACCTGAAGCTGCACAGGACAGAAGGGGCCAGCACATGGAAGGCCGTCGGCACAGGAGATACCCCCCAAACAGGGTCTACAGACAGAGGGTCAGCTACCTCAACATGTCTGAGCAGCAGTGCCAAAGGCGGCTCCGACTTTCGCGAGAGGTAGTGGGTGACATCTGCGCAATGCTGCAACAAGACCTGGAGCCCAGAGGACCAGGTGGACGCCCCTTATCAGTGGCCGTCAAAGTCACCACCGCACTCAACTTTTTTGCCTCAGGCTCATTCCAGGGATCAGCAGCAGACAACTGCGGCATCTCCCAGGCGGCCGCACACACCTGCATCACGCAGGTAACCGATGCCCTCTTTGCCATTGCGCACAATCACATCCATTTCACCAAGGATCGAGCAAGTGTCACAACGCGTGCGGTTGGATTAGCTAATCTGGCAGGCTTTCCAAGGGTGCAGGGCGTCATTGACTGCACACATGTGGCCCTTAAGGCACCCCATCACAATCCAGGTATTTTTGTCAAGCGCAAGGGCTTCCACTCCCTCAACGTTCAGCTGGTGTGTGACCACAACAAGGAAGTTCTGCATGTTTGTGCCAAGTACCCTGGCAGTTGCCATGACTCCTTCATACTGCGCCAGTCTAGTGTGCCTCCGCTATTCAGTCCACCAGACCAACTTCACGGATGGCTACTTGGAGACAAGGGCTATCCCCTAAGGACGTGGCTAATGACGCCGTTGAGGAGCCCATCCAACGCAGCTGAGGAGAGCTACAACTCCAGCCACATTTCCACCAGAGCCATAATCGAGCAAACCATCGGTATGCTGAAGATACGCTTCAGATGCCTGGATAGATCAGGTGGAGCCCTGCAATACTCAGCAGCCAGGGTCTCCAGAATCGTCGTGGTTTGCTGTGCACATCTGGCTTACAGATGCCAGAGGACCAAGTGGCTCCTCACATAGCCTCCTCAGATGAGGAGGAGGAGGAGGAGGAGGAGCAGGAGGAGAGAGAGAACAAACAACTTGCAGAGGCCCCTCAACCAGCGGCAGCATTACGCGAGACCATAGCTGCCCGGAATGCAAGGAACGCACTCATCTTGGCCAGATTTGCTTAGCCTAGACAAGAAAGCACTTTTGCCTCGCAGCTTCTTACCAGAGCTACGACAATGGCCCAGACCCAGCGGATCCCTAACAATGTGACCACCATACTGACAATTGCAAGTTATCCTAAGGCCTCATTGTGGAAGTCCCATTAGCGAAATGACAGACGCCACAACTGCAGCTGTAGCCATCAGAGTTTTTATTTAAACTTTAGACCTGATGGCTTTTTCACAATACACATCAAAATTCACCCAAGCGACTACCCTTGTGACTATTTGTGCAGTTTCTTTCTCTTACGCGTGCTCCTACGTGGTGCTTCCCCTGTGGCTTCAGCAGAAGTGGAGGCCCCCTGCTCACTTTGTTGCTGCTCCTGTCTCGACTCCTTTGGCGGGCGTCCTCTGGGGTTACGAACCTGAGAGGGCTCGGCAACAGTCTGCTGCTCCTGCAGCTGGGCAGGGGTTGAGACGCCGATCTCACTTGGGTGCGGACTCTGGTGGGTCTCTGAGCGAGGACCTGTCAGTGGCATGGAAGTGTGAGCACTTGGAGAGGAGCCCCCACCTCCTTGTTGTGTGCCACCAACATCCCTCATGGGTCAGGTCCACCTCAGTGCTTGCAAATGGCTTTAGAGCACCTTGCTGCACATCAGGGGGGGGCCATGGGGACCCGTATCTGCACTGGAAGTCCTACTCAGAAGGACTTCCATGAAGGTCTGGTTTCTCTGTTCAATAGATGACCATCGCTCCTCCAGAGATGTCATTCTATTCAGAACACTCATTATGTTTTCTGGACTCTGGCGACTTATCACCTCCATGGAGGTTGCCATCCTTTCCATGGTGATGCGTTCATGCGCCAATGACTCCACAAAGGCTCTGCTCATGTTCACTATGGACTCCTCCATTCGCTTCACACTCGCAGCGACCCTGGAGACAAAACCTGTCAGAGACTCCTGCATCTGTTCCTGGAGTCCCAGCACCGCTGATCTTATGGATGGACCCAGAGGCAGAGGGTCGACATGCAGCTGAGCCGAGCTAGGAGAGTCCTGCGCCCTCCAACTAGGACTCGCCACTGCTGTCCCTGTCTCCACCATCTGCTGATGCTCACTTGTGAGCTGTGATACACCAGGTGACAACACTACTCTATGTCCCGAGGGTCCCACCGAGGTGTGAGTGTCTGTGCTGGTGCTGGGTGCGCTTAGTTCTGCTGATGCTGCGCCCTCAGAGGTTGCAGCTTTCTCTGAGGAGTCTATTTACTCAGGCTGTTCCTCCTAGCTAGTGGGGACGGGTGCTTGCGATGGTCCTGTGGGGAGTAAAGGAAAGAGTCAGAGATGTGATGCCAAGGTTACATGCACATTGCATATTGCAGATGATCATAAATCCATCTGTTAGAGCTTCAGATTCATTATCAGCGACTCATGCAGTGTCAATGAGAGAGATGGAACACTATTCAGTCACCAGCTTGCTCTGATGCACCCGTCTGTCCGTCCCCCACTTGCGTTTCCTCCTCTACGCTCACGATCTCCAGGACCGCATCCTCCCAGGGGGTGAGCTGGGCTACTGAGGGTGGCCCTCCTCCTGTCCTGGCTCTTTCCCTTTTATTGTGAGCTCTCTTTTCCTGCAATGAGGGAGACAAGTGGAGTTTGAGTGAAATTGAAGGAGTGAGTGTAGAGAATCCATAGCATAGATGCTTAGAAGGAGACAAAGATGTATTGAGCTGGTGAGACTAAGGGCCCTCCCTGTGTGTTGTAAGTTGTTTTCAAAGCATGACAGTGATAGGGAGTGTGAGGGCTGCATAGTCGAATAGTAAGGTGAATGTGACCATAGAGGGAGAGGGAATGGGTAAGGGTGCATGGATGTCAGTGTCAAGTGGGATATGGAGGAAGAGGTTGCTAAAGCTGAGTGCTGGTGAGGAGAGGCAATGGGGATAAGATTGAGGGTGAAGGGAATCTCATACTCACTTTTGCAGTACGTAGAAGGTCATGAAACCTCTTCCTGCACTGGATTCAGGTTCTGCATGTCAATGATAAAGAGGTGACCTCCTGGGCGATCTGGACCCACACAGCCTTTGTCGGCTGGGGAGGCTTCTTCCTCCCTGAGGAGGGGAAGAGCACCTCCCTGTTGGCTCTTGCTCCATCCACCAAAGCCTGAAGGGCAATGTCATGGAATCTGGGAGCAGCCCTGGGCCATTGGCTGGCCATTCCTGCTGCAGGTTTTTAGATTTGATGTCCAAAAGCTTGGCAGCCTGCAGAGGAAGCAAGGCTTGTTGCAGACCTTAAATGCAGCAGCAATGATGACGTCATCGGAGGCGACTTTCAGACTGGAATAACTCATTGGCCATGGGTTCCCACATGTTGGAACTCAATTGGCCAATTAAGTTAAAATCGCATCATTCATCCATATTAATCTGGAGTCGGGGGGGCAACACGAAATGCGGGTAACACGACCCCAACCCGACCCCAAGACAAAATCTAGCCCAGAGTGTCCACGGCGCCTGGTCTGCACTCAAGGCCTCCATAATCAGCACCTGTGAAGAGACGCTCGGTCACTCAACCAGGAAACATCAAGACTGGTTCGACGAGAACGACAAGGAGATCCAGGAGCTAATAAGCCGCAAGCGCAAGGCATTCCTGATCTGGAAACAGCAACAGAACTCGAGAGCAAGAAAGCAGCTCTACAGACACCTGAAGGCCGAGGTCCAACAAAAACTCGCGACCTAAAGAACAGATGGTGGGTGGAGAAAGCGCAGGAGATTCAGCAGCTAGCCGACAATCACGACATGCGTGGATTCTTTAGTGCAGTCAAGACCATCTACGGCCCAAGCACCCAAGGCCCTACCCCACTGCGGGCCAAGAACGGAGAGGTACTCATCAAGGACAGAGAGGCAGTCAGTGCCCGCTGGAAGGAGCACTTCGAAGATCTCCTTAACTGAGACTCTGTCTTCGACGCAAGTGTCCTCAACTCCATCCCGCAGCATGCTACCCGCCACCATCTCAGCACAACCCCAGCCCAGCATGAGGTTGAAAAGGCCATCCGACAACTGAAGAACAACAAGGCCTCAGGAGCAGATGGAATCCCCGCCGAGGCACTAAAGCATGGCGGAGAAGCACTACTGGCGCAAATTCATGAACTCATTTCTCTTATATGGAAGGAGGAGAGCATGCCAGGGGATCTCAGAGACGCTGTAATTGTGGCCATCTTCAAGAAAGGTGACAAGTCCGATTGCGGTAATTACAGAGGAGTTTCCCTGCTGTCTGCCACAGGGAAAGTCATCGCCAGAATCCTCCTCAATCGCCTTCTCCCAGTGGCCGAAGAGCTCCTCCCAGAGTCGCAATGTGGATTCCGCCCACTAAGTGGCACAATGGACATGATCTTCACCGCACGTCAATTACAAGAGAAATTCAGGGAACAGCACCAACCACTGTACATGGCCTTCTTTGATCTCACAAAGACCTTCGACACTGTCAACCGTGAGGGATTATGGAGTGTCCTCCGCAAATTCGGCTGCCCTCAAAAGTTTGTCACCATCCTCCGCCAGCTTCACGACGACATGCAAGCCGTGATCCTGACCAACGGTTCCACCACAGACCCAATTCACGTACGAACCAGGGTCAAGCAAGGCTGTGTCATCGCACCAACGCTCTTCTCGATCTTCCTTGTTGCAATGCTCCATCTCACCCTCAGTAAGCTCCCCGCTGGAGTGGAGCTAATTTACAGAACAAACGGGAAACTGTTCAACCTCCGTCACCTCCAGTCAAGATCCAAGGTCGTCCCATCCTCTGTCGTCAAATTACAGTATGCAGACGACGCTTGCGTCTGCGCTCACTCGGAGGTCGAACTCCAAACCATCGTCAACACCTTCACCGAAGCGTACGAGAGCATGGGCCTTACACTAAACATCCGTAAGACAAAGGTCCTCTACCAACCTGCCCCCACCACACAGTACTGCCCCTCGATTATCAAAATCCACGACAAGGCCTTGGACAACATGGACCACTTTCCATACCTCGGGAGCCTACTGTCAACAAGGGCAGATGTCGACGACGAAGTCCAACACCGCCTTCAGTGTGCCAGTGCAGCCTTCGGTCGCCTGAGGAAGAGAGTGTTTGAAGACCAGGACCTCAAACCCGGCACTAAGCTCATGGTCTACAGAGCAGCAGCGATACCCGCCCTGCTGTATGCCTCAGAGACATGGACCATGTACAGCAGGCACCTCAAAGCACTGGAGAGGTACCACCAACGCTGCCTCCACAAGATCCTGCAAATCCATTGGCAGGATAGGCGCACCAACGTCAGTGTTCTCGCTCAAGCCAACATCCCCAGCATCGAAGCTTTGACCACGCTCAATCAGCTCCGATGGACGGGTCACATTGTCTGCATGTCCGATATGAGACTCCCAAAACAAACGCTCTACTCGGAGCTCCGGCACGGCAAGAGAGCCCCAGGTGGGCAGAGGAAACGCTTCAAGGACACCCTCAAAGCCTCCTTGAAAAAGTGTAACATCCCCACCGACACCTGGAATCCCTGGAGGAGAAGCATCCGGGAAGGTGCCGAACACCTCGAGTCTCTTCGCCGGGAGCAAGCGGAAGCCAAGCGTAGGCAGTGCAAGGAGCGCACGTCAACCCAAGCACCCCACCCACCTGCTCCTTCAACCACCGTCTGCCCCACCTGTGACAGAGACTGTAGGTCCCGCATTGGACTCATCAGTCACCTGAGAACTCATTTTTAATGTGGAAGCAAGTCATCCTCGGTTCCGAGGGACTGCCTAAGAAGAAGATTTTAAAAAATAGCAATTGTTTACAATTGTAATTTTTTTCAATGCAATGCCAATAAACTGTTGTGAGAACTCATATAGCTAATTTATTCAGACAGTTAATTATAGAAAAGAATTTTCATTTGTATAGCGCCTTTCACAACCTCGAGACATTTACAGCCATTGAAGTACTTTTGAAGTGCAGTCACTGCTGTAATGTCGGAAACACAGCAGTCAATTTGCACACAGCAAGGTTCCACAAACGGCAATGTGATAACAACCAGATCATTTGTTTTTAGGTGTTGGTTAAGGGATAAACATTGGCCAGAACACTATATATGGGAGCTATAGATGGAGAGATAGAGAAAGGCACCATTTTAGCTTCCTTCTTTGCTTTGTAAATTATTGTTTTTTTCCTGCTAGATTCTCCCTTCTCTGTGCCTTGTGTCATTCTGTGACCAAGAAGGGGTGCATGAGAGGACAACCTGTTTCAAAGGCTGCTGTGAAATCCGTCACTGGAGCTGTATAAGAACAGTGCAGCCTAACATACCTTTTTTAGTTTCCCCTGGGTATAACTATTTGTATCCACTCAGCACTTCCCTCAGGCAGCAGCCGAGGTCAAATGAACAAAAAACCTAAAGTAAAATCTAATAATTGCAAGGTAACAAGCTAATAATTGCAAGTTTCAAATTTCTTTTTGTTATTGAATTTGAGTATAATTTTACGTGTACTTACATGCACATTGCATTACCTGGTCAATAACAGGCATCTAAAACATCAATTTTTTTAAAAATGGCGTATATTTGTGAATCTGTTGTGTACCTTGAAAGTTATTGACATAAATTTCCATTTTGAGAAAAAGCAACTTGTATGTTTGGAACTGTTTAAAGCAATATTTCTACATGATTTGTGTAAATAAATAGGTGCAACGTAAAAGTACTTCCAATCACATGTAGCAGTGGAAGGGAACTGCCTGGTACAGCTGTGATGAAGTAAAGCAAACTGGCTTCCTTGTTAAATAGAATGTTAAAACTATTTGTTGCGATAGGTGCTGTATTCCCTTGTGAGTGAAGATATTCAGGCATACATTGGGCAGCTAGTTGCTTGATTGTATGAGATGGCGAGAAGCTGGGGGTCCTTGCAGCTTGTCTACAGTAAGCATGCTGAGGAGCTCATTTTAATTATGTAATTTATTAAATCGGTCTTAAAACATTAAGCACATTTAAACATATGCATCTGTAGTGTTTAACAAAGAAGAACTCCCAGCAAAAAATCTCATCAGGATTCTTATTTCTATTATCCATCTGAACAGATTACTTTTCCATGTTAAGCAGAAAATTTCCTGTATATGGTTGAACCATAACATTAAGTTGGGCAAAACTGGCCTTCCAAACTATAAAAACGTCCTTGCTTTGTATATATCCATTGGAGTCAACGTTCTGTTGGAATTAAAAGAGGAAAAGCTGTTTACCTAAAGACTAATTTGGACGGGGGCCCTCCAGTATTTGAAAGTTAAACCAAAGAAAGGTTAAAAAAAGAGTTGCGAAAAGTCTTAGCACCATTAGATCGTTACCTGGTTCAAAAGCAAATGGCGTCTGGATGCATTTTACATTAGCTTGCCATTTTGATTGCACCTGTCACTCTGAGATTGCAGAAGCATGCTGTTGAATGTAAGTGCTGTCTGACACCTTGCAGACCATTCTGATTTTTTCTCAAAGGAAGAAAAAGGCCCACCCCACTAATTTCTGGTCTAGACAATATTGTAGGTTATCCCTCTTGTGGAGAATACTTTTGAGAACAAGCTTGGAGCTGTTGTCTCTTTGTCAACAATGAGAGTTCTAGATGCAGAGTCTTGTGCTTATAGATTTACTAGAGGAAATTATACTCACAGACAACACACACAGCGATGCAAAGGCTGTGGGAGATGCTACAGTTGCTGAGCTCAGTAGCAGGGTGGCCAACCCTCGATCTTCCTAACTTCCCGTGACAATGGTAGGCAATTATACCCTCATAACTCTTCCATGACCTTCAACCTTGGTTGTATCAATGGCCATTAGCTCATCATTCCACAAAGTTCTCCCTGTGGTAGGAGCAATAAGAACATAAGAACATAAGAAATAGGAGCAGGAGTAGGCCAATCGGCCCTTCGAGCCTGCTCCGCCATTCAATAAGATCATGGCTGATCTGATCCTCACCTCAAATCTAAAGAACACAAGAATTAGGAGCAGGACCCGGCCACTCAGCCCCTGGGCCCGCTACGCCACCCACAGGGCCTCGACCGATCCGAACTCAGCCTCATGTCCAATTTCCTGCCCGCTCCCTGTAACCCCTAATTCCCTTTACTTCTAGGAAACTGTCTATTTCTGTTTTAAATTTATTTAATGTTGTAGCTTCCACAGCTTCCTGGGGCAGCAAATTCCACAGACCTACTACCCTCTGAGTGAAGAAGTTTCTCCTCATCTCAGTTTTGAAAGACCAGCCCCTTATTCTAAGATTATGCCCCCTAGTTCTAGTTTCACCCATCCTTGGGAACATCCTTACTGCATCCACCCGATCAAGCCCCTTCACAATCTTATATGTTTCAATAAGATCGCCTCTCACTCTTCTGAACTCCAATGAGTAGAGTCCCAATCTACTCAACCTCTCCTCATATGTCCACCCCCTCATCCCGGGGATTAACCGAGTGAACCTTCTTTGTACTGCCTCGAGAGCAAGTATTTCTTTTCTTAAGTATGGACACCAAAACTGTATGCAGTATTCCAGATGCGGTCTCACCAATACCTTATATAACTGCAGCAATACCTCCCTGTTTTTATAATCTATCCCCCTAGCAATAAAAGCCAACATTCCGTTGGCCTTCTTGATCACCTGCTGCACCTACATACTAACTTTTTGATTTTCTTGCACTAGGACCCCCAGATCCCTTTGTACTGCAGTACTTTCCAGTTTCTCGCCATTAAGATAATAACTTGCTCTCTGATTTTTCCTGCCAAAGTGCATAACCTCACATTTTCCAATATTGTATTGCATCTGCCAAATCTCCGCCCACTCACCCAGCTTGTCTATATCCCCTTGTAGGTTTTTTATGTCCTCCTCACTTTCTACTTTCCCTCCCATCTTTGTATCATCTGCAAACTTTGATATGTTACACTCGGTCCCCTCCTCCAAATCGTTAATATAGATTGTAAAGAGTTGGGGACCCAGCACCGACCCCTGCGGAACACCACTGGCTACTGGTTGCCAGTCCGAGAATGAACCATTTATCCCAACTCTCTGCTTCCTGTTAGATAACCAATCCTCCACCCATGCCAGAATATTCCCCCCAATCCAGTGATTTTTTATCTTGAGCAATAATCTTTTATGTGGCACCTTGTCGAATACCTTCTGGAAGTCTAAATACACTACGTCCATTGGTTCCCCTTTATCCACCCTGTACGTTATGTCCTCAAAGAACTCAAGCAAATTTGTCAGACATGACTTCCCCTTCATAAAGCCATGCTGACTTTGTCCTATTAAATTATGTTTATCTAAATGTTCCGTTACTGTCTCCTTAATAATAGACTCCAAAATTTTACCCACCACAGATGTTAGACTAACTGGTCTATAATTTCCAGCCTTCTGCCTACTACTCTTTTTAAATAAGGGTGTTACATTAGCAGTTTTCCAATCTGCCGGGACCTTTGCTGAGTCCAGGGAATTTTGGAAAATTATTACCAAAGCATCCACAATCCTTACTGCCACTTCCCTCAAGACCCTAGGATGTAAGCCATCAGGTCCAGGGGATTTATCCGCCTTGAGTCCCATTATTTTACTGAGTACCAATTCCTTAGTGATTTTAATCGTATTTAGCTCCTCCCCCCCTAGAGCCCCCTGTTTGTCCAGTGTTGGGATATTCTTAGTGTCCTCTACCGTAAAGACTGAAACAAAATATTTGTTCAGCATTTTTGCCATCTCCATGTTTCCCACCATTAATTTCCCGGTCTCATCCTCTAAGGGACCTACGTTTGCCTTAGCCACCCTTTTTCTTTTTATATAACTATAGAAACTCTTGCTATCTGTTTTTATATTTTTTGCTAATTTATTTTCATAATCTATCTTCCCTTTCTTAATCAATCCTTTAGTTACTTTTTGCTGTCTTTTGAAGACTTCCCGATCTTCTATCCTCCCACTAAGTTTGGCTACCTTATATGTCCTTGTTTTTAGTTGGATACTATCCTTAATTTCTTTACTTAGCCACGGATGGCTGTCATTTCTTTTACACCCTTTTTTCCTCAGTGGAATATATATTTTTTGAAAGTTGTAAAATAACTCCTTAAATGAACACCACTGCTCATGTACCGTCTTACCCTTTAATCTATTTTCCCAGTCCACTTTAATCAATTCCGCTCTCATACCATCATAGTCTCCTTTATTCAAGCTCAGTACGCTTGTCTGAGAACCAACCTTCTCACCCTCTAATTGGATATGGAATTCAACCATGTTATGGTCACTCATTCCAAGGGGATCCTTAACTAGGACATTATTAATTAATCCTGACTCATTACACAGGACCAGGTCCAAGGTTGCTTGCCCCCTTGTAGGATCAGTTACATACTGCTCAAGAAATCCATCCCTAATACACTCAATAAACTCTTCCTCAAGGCTGCCCTGCCCAATTTGATTTGTCCAGTTAATATGATAGTTAAAATCCCCCATAATTATAGCTGTTCCCTTATTACATGCCCCAACTATTTCCTGATTAATACTTCTTCCAGCAGAGTTGCAACTATTAGGAGGCCTATATACTACTCCCACTAGTGTTTTTTTCCCCTTATTATTCCTTATCTCCACCCAAACTGTTTCATTATCCTGATCCTTTGACCCAATATCATTTCTCTGTAATACAGTGATTCCTTCCTTTATTAACATAGCTACCCCACCTCCTCTTCCTTCCTGCCTGTCCTTCCTGATTGTTAAATACCCTGGCATATTTAATTCCCAGTCGTTGTCACCCTGCAGCCATGTTTCTGTAATGGCCACAAGATCATACCCATACGTAGTTATTTGTACCGTCAACTCGTCTATTTTGTTACGAATGCTGCGTGCATTCAGATAAAGAACTTTTAATTATGTTTTGTGACAATTTATTCCTGCTTTTACCCCCTTTACTACTTTACCTTTATCTTTATATATTCTGTCCCTTCCTGACACGCTCTGGTTTTTAATTACCCCACTGCTACTTTGCTCTATTGCCTTCTCCGCTGACATTTTTATTTTTTGCTCTCTTGCAACCTCCCCCCCACTAATTAGTTTAAAGCCCTCTCTACAGCCCTAGTTATTCGATTCGCCAGGACTCTAGTCCCAGCACTGGCCAAGTGAAGTCCGTTCCAACGGAACAGCTCTCTCCTGTCCCAGTACTGGTGCCAGTGTCCCAGGAAGCAAAACCCATTTCTCCCACACCAGTCTTTGAGCCACGCATTTAACTCTCTGATTTTATTTACCCTAGCCAAATTTGCTCGTGGCTCAGGTAGTAATCCAAAGATTACTACCCTAGAGGTTCTGTTTTTTAATTTGGCCCCTAGCTGCTCATACTCCCTCAGCAGAACCTCATTCCTTGTCCTATCTATGTCATTGGTACCAACATGGACCACGACAACTGGATCTTCCCCCTCCCACTCCAAGTTTCTCTCCAGCCCAGAGGAGATGTCCTTAACCCTGGCACCGGGCAGGCAACACAGCCTTCGGGACTCTCGCTCTCGGCTGCAAAGAACCCTATCTATCCCCTTAATGATACTATCCCCTACCACTACAACATTTCTTTTTACTCCCCCCACTTGAATGGCTCCCCGTACCACGGTGCTGTGGCCAGGTTTCTCATCCTCCCTGCAGTCCCTGCTCCCGTCCTCACAGGGATAGTGGGCCTCACTTACATGTCTCCTTACATGCACAGAAAAGGTAAACATCTAGTTGTCAAACAAATAGATTTATCCAGTGGAAGGTCAAAACACATGAATCAGAAAACTATCTTTAATGACGCCAACGCTATCAACCTTAGCAAGGGCCCTTGGCATTCCAAGCTTATTATTAACATTTTCAGATACTGCCTGTTTCAACAGATTCTGCAAAAGCTGTCTTTTAACCACAAAATATAGTCCTGAACATAAAATGGATTCTTTAATACGACCTTTCCTGTTAACATTCTTAACACTCTGACCAACGCACTGTATCCCTAGAAATTAGAGTTGAATTGCACTTTAATTGGCCCGAACAGAGCATGACATCATTCAGTGAAATAAGGTGCGATAATAGATTGAAATTTGGACCCCTATAGCACTGAAAGGATGACATCAATGAGCTGCCCTTTCCATTTTGCCTTCGGGACTAATTAAGACAAAAAAAAAAAATTCCTTCACCAGGTTACATTACCTGTGGGCAGCTCTGCCTTTGCTAACAGCAGGCAAGGACGTCAGTGAATTATTTAGAATTTTACTGTGGAGCGAACTGCCCCCCACCCCCCCCCCCCCATATAATTCAGGGTTGATATACAGAGTGGCCTAGGAACCATGAAGAATAATGAATGCTGTCACTGGTATAAACGTAAAGACTCAGTTCTTAAAAGATTTAGATATTGTTACAAACCATGTATGCGTTGGTGATTTAATTTAAAACAAATAGCAAAATGTAAACCATTATCTTCAAGGTTTCCATAGCTCCGAATCCCTTCTTTCTGTCAGGAGGCAACTAATAGATCAACTATAGATAGAGCAGGACACCATACTTGTACCACATGCAGTGCAATTTATTGGTCAAATACTGCAATTTTACATATAATGTCCCAGAGGCAGTGAAAATGCTGGATGCTGAGCACATCTGAGTGATAATAAATCATTTTCTCCAACTATAGAGAAATAACGTGGTATTCATGTTCCATTAACATTGTTATGGTTACTTTTAGAGTCACTAAGTGAAAGGCATATGAAGTCCAAATCCTAAAAATCAAGTCTACACGTGTAAAGCACCAAGAAAATTTAAACCAATCGTCCTGAAAAGCAAGACTTAAACATTCAAAGAAATTGATTCATGCTCCAAAACGCAATTATAATCACAGGGATCATTTATTAAATAGCAGTTTAAGGTATCAGTAGGTATATCTTCAGCTCTTCGCTCTTCACTGGAACAGTAGCTGTGAGTCTGAAGCTGGGAACACTTTCACTTATTCTTTTTTACTGCAAATAGTTAACAGAGGACAAGATCCTCCTAGATTTCTGTAACGTCCTCTCGCCCTACAAAATCTCCGCATTCTCTGCGCTACTCCAATTCTGGCCTCTTGCACATCCCTGATTTCCATTGCTCCACCATTGGCGGACGTACCTTCAGCTGCTTAGGCCCTAAGCTCTGAAATTCCCTCCCTAAACCTCTCTGTCTCTCTACCTCTCTCTCCTCCTTTAAGATGCTCCTTTAAACCTACTTCTTTGACCAAGCTTTTGGTCACCTGTCCTAATATCTCCTTATGTGGGTCAATGTCAAATTTTGTTTGATAACACTCCTGTGAAGCACCTTGGGACGTTTTACTACATTAAAGGCGCTAACTTTAACTTCTATATAGATTAGGATAAGCAGATGAGCTCATGTCAGAAAGGTAACAAATTTCTTGAGTGTGTTCAGGACAGTTTTCTACAACAATATGTCCTAGAACCAACAAGGGAGCAGGTCATATTAGATTTAATAATGAGTAATGAGCCAGATTTAGTTACCAGCCAAACGGTGCAGGAACATTTATCTAATAGCGACCATAATACGGTTGAGTTCAACATAATGTTTGAAATGGAGAAATGCAAAACAGCTGCTAAGCTTCTAGTTTTAGTTAAGGCCGAATTCAACGGGATGAGACAAAGACTGTCCACAGTAAACTTGTCAAATCTGTTAATGGGTAAACTGACAGAAGATCAGTGGGAGGTGTTCAAAAAATAATTTAACGTGATATAGAACCAGTTTATACCCCTAAGAGCTCTACTTGCCAAAGTAAACAGCCGTGGATGACTTAACAGATAAGGGACAACATAAAATTAAAAGAAAAAGCATAAAAAATGGAAAAGATAGCACAGATCTTGGCAAATGGGAGAGATACAAAGAACAGCAGAGGGTGACAAAACAGATAGTAAGAGCTACAAAAAGGGAGTATAAAAGAAACTTGCAAGGGATATCAAAATCAACACTTTTTTTTACAATTTTATTTGGAAAAAGAGGGTGGTCAGGAGCAATGTGGGTCCCTTAAAAACTGACAATGGTGATATTGTAAATAAAAAAGAAATGGTGGACATGTTAAATAATTACTTTACAGTAAAAGAAGCTGGACACCCCAAGGAAACTAATATTGAATCAGGGATGGGGACTCACCATAACTAAAACATAAGAACATAAGAAATAGGAGCAGGAGTAGGCCATTTGGCCCCTTGAGCCTGTTCTGCCATTCAATAAGATCATGGCTGATCTTCTACCTCATCTCCACTTTCCTGCACTATCCCCATATCCCTTGATTCCCATAATATTCAAAAATCTATCAATCTCTGTCTAGAATATACTCAACGACTGAGCCTCCACAGCCCTCTGGGGTAGAGAATTCCAAAGATTCACCACCCTCTGAGTGAAGAAATTTCTCCTCATCTCAGTCCTAAATGGCCGACCCCTTATCCTGAGACTGTGACCCCTGGTTCTAGACTCTCCAGCCAGGGGAAACATCCTCCCTGCATCTACCCTGTCAAGCCCTGTAAGAATTTTGTATGTTTCAATGAGATCACCTCTCATTCTTTTAAACTCTAGAGAATATAGGCCTAGCCTTCTCAATCTGTCCTCATAGGACAATCCCCCCATCCCAGGAACCAGTCTGGTGAACCTTCGTTGCACTCCCTCTACGGCAAGTATATCCTTCCTTAGGTAAGGAGACCAAAACTGTACACAATACTCCAGGTGTGGTCTCACCAGGGCCGTATATAATTGCAGTAAGATGTCTTTACTGTTATACTCAAATCCTCTTGTAATAAAGGCCAACATACCATTTGCTTTCCCAATTGCTTGCTGTACCTGCATGTTAACTTTCAGTGATTCGTGTACAAGGACACCCAGGTCCCTCTGAACACCAACATTTCCCAATCTCTCACCATTTAAAAAATACTCTGCTTTTCTATTTTTCCTACTAAAGTGGATAACTTCACATTTCTCCACATTATGTTCCATTTGCTATGTTCTTACCCACTCACTTAGCCTGTCTATATCCCCTTGAAGCCTCCTTGCATCTTCCTCACAACTTACATTCCCACCTAGCTTTGTATCATCAGCAAACTTGGATATATTACATTTGGTCCCCTCATCCAAATCATTGATATAGATTGTGAATAGCTAAGGTCCAAGCACTGATCCTTACGGTACCCCACTAGTTACAGCCTGCCAACCTGAAAATGATCCGTTTATTCCTACTCTCTGTTTTCTGTCTGTTAACCAATCCTCAATCCATGCTAGTATATTACCCCCAATCCTATGAGCCCTAATTTTGTTTAATAACCTCTTGTGTGGCATCTTATCGAATGCCTTCTGAAAATCCAAATACACCACATCCACAAGTTCCCCCTTATCTATTCTGCTAGTTACAACCTCAAAAATCTCAAATAGATTTGTCAAACACGATTTCCCTTTCATAAATCCGTTTCGACTCTGCCCAATCCTATTATTATTTTCTAAGTGCTCTGTTACCACGTCCTTAATAATAGATTCTAGCATTTTCCCTACTACTGATGTCAGGCTAACTGGTCTGCAGTTCCCCATTTTCTCTCTCCTTCCTTTCTTAAATCTTAATTAACGTAAGCAAATTAACAGTAATGAAGAAAATAATGACACTAAAGAGTGACAAATCCCCATGACCAGATGGTTTCCATCCCAGGGTTTTAAAGGAAGTTGGTGAGCACATTGCAGATGCCCTAACTATAATCTTCCAAAGTTCTCTAGATTCAGGAATTGTTTCTCTAGATTGGAAAATTGCACATGTCACTTTGTTATTTAAGAATGGTGAGAGAGGGAAACCAGGGAATTATAGACCAGTTAGCCTAACATCTGTTGTCGGGAAATTACTAGAGACTATAATTAAGGATAGGGTGACTGAACACCTTGAAAATTTTCAGTTGATCAGAGAGAGCCAGCATGGATTTGTAAAAGGTAGGTCGTGCCTGACAAACCTGATTGAATTTTTTGAAGAGGTGACTGAAGTAGTGGACAGCGGAATGTCTATGGATGTCATTTATATGGACTTCCAGAAGGCATTTGATAAAGCCACTCATAAGAGACTGTTAGCTATAGTTGAAGCTCATGGATTTGATGGCAAATAATTGACCTGATTAGGAAATTAGCTGAGTGGACGGAGACAGAGAGTAGGGATAATGGGCAGGTACTCTTATTGGCAGGATGTGACTAGTGGTGTCCTGCAGGGATCTGTGTTGGGGCCTCAACTATTTACTGTATTTATTAACAACTTAGATGATGGGATAGAGAGCCACATATCCAAATTTGCCGATGACACAAAGATAGGCGGCATTGTAAACAGTGTAGATGGAAGCATAAAATTACAAAGAGACATTAATAGATTAAGTGAATGGGCAAAACTGTAGCAAATGGATTTCTATGTAGGCAAGTGTGAGGTCATCCACTTTGGTCCAAAAAAGGATAGATCAGAGTACTTTCTAAATGGTGAAAAGCTTGAAACAGTGGAGGTCCAAAGAGACTTGGGGTACATGTACATAGATCATTAAAATGTCATGGACAGGTACAGAAAATAAACAATAAGGCTAATGGAATGCTAGCCTTTATCTAGAGGACTAGAATACTAGGGGGCAGAAATTATGCTCCAGCTATACAAAGCCTTTGTTAGACCACACCTGGACTATTGTGTGTTCAGTTCTGCGCACCATGCCTTAGGAGGATATATTGACCTTGAAGGGAGTGCAGCGTAGGTTTACCAGAATGATACCCGGACTCCAAGGGTTAAATACCGAGGCGAGATTACACAAACTAGGGTTGTATTACCTGAAATTTAAAAGATTAAGGGGTGATTTGATTGAAGTCTTCAAGATATTAAAGGGACCTGATAGGGGAGATAGAGAGAAACTATTTCTGCTGGTTGGGGAATCTAGGACTAGGGGAGTGAAATTAGGAAACACTTCTACACACAAAGGGTGGTAGAAGTTTGGAACTCACTTCCACAAATGGCAGTTGATGCCAGATCAATTGTTAATTTTAAATCTGAGATAGATAGAATTTTTTTAACCAAAGGTATTGAGGGATATGGGGCAAAGGCGGGTATATGGAGTTAGGCTGCAGAGCAGCCATGATCTCATTGAATGGTGGAATAGGCTAAATGGCCGACTCCTGTTCCCGTGTTCCTATATATAATGTAAGTTGTTGTTGTTGTAGATTTTAGTTACTTCAGAGTTCAGATACTGATGAGTTAATGATGCTCCAACACACTGTGGGGTCAATTTGCAGGACTTGGGTGATTGCTTTCATCCTTTACTCACCAATCTCCCACCATCAGTTATATCATTAGGGGAGGTCAGGCACTTCCACATAGGAAGGAAGGGAAGAATGGCAGCAACATCATACTGAGCCACACTCACACACCTCCTAGTGCCAGATCAGTGTGTCATTGGAAGAGAACCCAGGAAAAGGCTATTTGGATGCCATCTTGGCCATAATTGGTGCTTGGAGACCAAAAGAGGGGAAGAAAATAAAATGTCTTGCAAGGGTGGCAGGGAGGGTTGGGGGTGGGGGGGGGGGGGGGGGGGGGGCTGCAGTGTTGGTAGTGGTGAAAGGAAGTGAAAATTCTGAAACAGAGAATAATTAGATCATCAGGAAGCTTGACTAACTTGGTGTACCAGCAATAACTACTGCAAACTCTGTTTCAAAGTCTCCTCCCTCATTAATTAATACTATAAAATGAATTATTGAAGCTGTCAAAAAGATACTTTGTCATGCACCCAGTAATTTAGGCTTATTGCACAAGTTATCTGCAGGGATAATGTGACACATTTATCTTTCATTAGCAACACTGCAAACATCATTTCACTTGAAAGATACCTGAATATCATCATTATTCAACCTCTCGGCATGTCACTTTGTATTTCTTTATATATTATATAAAAATACAAAAATAAAAAATTGTATGGCTATAAAAATGAATTTTGACCTCTTCATTCACAGCAAAAGATGGTAGGTAGTGGTAAATATTATGGGTGAAAAATTGGGTAGCGCCCCGAAAAACTTAGCGCTTCCGCGGCCGAAATTCACCGGTAGCACCCCAAGAGGGAAGCGGGGTGCTACTGGAAGCGCCCCGCCTCCCTCTTGGGGCACTGCGAGTGAATATCGCAGTGGTGCTGCGGCACGTCGCCTCGCGGTACTGCAGGCCTTTCTCCCCTTCTTAAAGGGGAGGGGTCTAGCGCAGCGCGACCTGGGGCCAGCTGGGCCACCAGGGATTGGAGTGCCGGCAAAAGAGCCCGGCACTCAAGAGAAGTGCCGGGCTCACGGAACACAGCCGGCACTCCGCGGGGGTGGGGGGGGGGGCGCTGCAGAGGAGGCTGGGGACGGCAGAGGGGGCAGGTGCTGGCAGGCGGCCAGCAAAAAAAATGGCCGCCCGGCACCTCCCCTTTAATTTGCGCTGCCCCGGCAGCAGGTAGGCCCCCCTGACCCCGTCGGACATAGCGTCCGGCGGTAAGTCAGGGAGCGCTACCGAAGATTGTGGCCGGGGCGCGAGTGGGACGCTGCGCACGGCGATGCCGTCATCGCCAGTGGCGCAGCGCAGTGGGGCGCTAATGGTTACCGCCGCCGCTAATCTCCTGCTGAATTTCGTGGGAGGCGTTGACGGCGCTGCGCCCAGGCGCAAGTTGCTTTGCGTCCTGTTAGCTCCCTCTTAGGGCGCTAACTGGAGGCGCAAAGCAACCGAATTTTAAAGGCCTATACCTTTATTGATTGAAAATACTGGAATAGGGAACAGACGAGTGCTTTCATCAGATTAAAGTCGCCTGTTTCAGTTCTAAACCAGTCCCATGTTGCGTCTCTCAGCCTGAAGAGACCAGCTTGGATGATGCTTAAGATGGCTTGGTCTCTGCCCTGGTATCAGGTTGTGTGTTCAAGTCCCACTCCAGGACTTGAGCACATAATCTAGGCTGACACTCCAGTGCAGTGCTGAGGGAGTGCTGCACTGATGGAGGTGCCGTCTTTCGGATGACTCATTAAACCGAGGCCCTGTCTGCCCTCTCAGGCGGACATAAAAGATCCAACAGCACTATTCGAAGAAAAGCAGGGGACTTCTCCCTGTGTCCTGGCCATCATTTAAAATGAACATCTAAAACAGATGATGTGAGCAATTATTTCTTTGTTGTTTGTGGGAGCTTGCTGCACGCAATTTGGCTTCCATGTTTCCCTGCATTACAACAGTGACTACACTTCAAAAGTACTTAATTGGCTGTAAAGCTCTTTGGGACATCCTGAAGTTGTGAAAGGCGCTATATAAATGCAAGTTTTACTTTCTTTACTGTTCTTTCACATTGGGATTGACATCCTTTACTCATGAATGCTGTTCCTGCTACAACTGATATACCAATCGAAACGAAGCTGCAATTGGTAAGAAACAAACTTGAATTTATACAGTGCTGATCACATCTCTCAAGATGCCCCAAGCGCTTCCCTTACAGTGAATTGCTTTTGAAGTGTGGTCACTTGAGAGAAGTACTTTATGCTAAACTCTAACTCAGATTGACCAAATCATTTAAAAATGAGATATCGCTTTTGGTACTTCCAGTTGACTTGCCATGCAAGTTGTGAATACTATATTAGGTTTGCCAGAAAATATTATTTGCACTAGAAACTGACACAAAATTCAGTAGTGGGCGTAAGGAAAATATCCTGTAGTAACTGCCCATGAGTAATTTTAGTGATTGCCAATATTTTCTTAACACTGTCACATTTCTAACCTTTTAAAATAAAAAGAGCTTTAAATAATTACATAATTGCACTTGTTTTTTTGTTGTTGCTAGTCCGATCCAACTATAGTTAAATCAACATTGACCTTGAAAGCCTGGTGCTGAGGCACGATTGTTTTTAGGCTCAGTTAGACCAAGCCAGATACACGGTGCTAATGATAGCGTTGCTAACCTCTGATTATGTGTTAAATCTAGAATGTGAGCTATCCTAGTCACCCTTTATCTTCTGGCAAAATGTAGCCTAGTTCTAGCTGAACTAAGTGAAAAAGAAAATGCCACCTGTTAAATTTATTCACACCGACCACAATACTGTCTGATTCAAATGTCATTTTCATCATAAAAAGACAAAATATAGAATAAGAAAAGGCCACTGTGGCCCACCAAGCTTGTTCCTTCTGACTGACAATCTACAAGGACTCTCCTCCACTTAATCTACTGAGAGAGGTTAACAACCGCAGGCAAAACTTCCAAGAAGTTGAAGAATTGTGAGATTTCTTCCTAACCTTCCCTCACTACCAAAGACAATTAAGGAAAATTTCCAGGATCTCAATCTACTATTACCCACATTATTCAATCCTTACAGGTAATGGCCGCGAAATTTGGCACCTTAGCTCCTCCGGCAGCTAAGGCCAGTTTTGGAAAAAAAATAGCGGCCGCCTCGCTTCCGCCCACTTCCGGCGCCATCTTGGTGAGGGTGATAGCGCGGGCGGGAGATGCGTGCGCTGGCACTATGCAGAGTGGGCAGATTGTGACGTCAGTCAGCATGCAACGCTGATTTGACGCACGACCTGCCATTTTCGATGTCGCCGTTCCAAACAGCGCCCTCTCCTAAACTCACACAGCTGAACGCGCGGTCAGCTGCATGAGGGACCCCCCACACCAGCGCTATTTAAAGGGAAACATCCAACTTGCAGGTAAGTTGATTATTTCTCGTGTACTGGCTCCTGCAGAGTTTGTCTGAATACTGGCTTGCTGGAAGACATTTATAAAGTTGTTAAAGTGTGCAGGGAGTGCTGCTGGATGTTAGGAAGGTGTTGGCTGCTACTGGAAGGCCTCTGACTACACCACTTGCTCCCAGTCATGGGAGCTCTATTTGCAGTCCCCCTCGTGCTGCAGCATGACAGGGAGATGGAGCAGAGGCAGCAAAGACAAGCTGCTCATAGAGGGAGGAGGAGGAGAGGGAGGAGGAGGAGAGGGAGCAGGGCTCTCAGCAGGAGGCCTTATCCACCTAGGGTCTTCAGGGAGCACTTCTACCTGCATATAATCCAGGAGAAGTGTATTCACCGGCTCCACTTCACCAAGGAGGTAGTCACAGAACTCTGCCACTCTTGGAACCAGACCTGAAGCCTCAGAGCAGGGCGATGACGGTGCTGCCAGTGGCCCGCAAGGTGAACGTGGCCCTGAATATTTTTGCTAGTGGATCCTTCCAGGCTGGAACAGCGACATAGCTAACATATCGCAGTGTGCCATCCATCGCTGCATCCGGGAGGTCACAGAGGCTCTGTACTCCAGGAGAAGGGACTTCATTGTCTTCTCTCTAAACAGAGAGAAGCAAGAGGAGTGCGCACGTGGCTTTGCCAGGATATCGGGCTTCCCCAGGATATCGGGCTTCCCCAGGATATCGGGCTTCCCCAGGATATCGGGCTTCCCCAGGATATCGGGCTTCCCCATGCTGCAGGGCACCATCGACTGCACATATGTGGCCTTTTGGGCGGTGCACATCAAAGCTGTAACCACAAAGGCTACCACTCTCTTAATGTGCAGTTGGTGTGCGACCACGCCCAGCACATCATGATAGTGAATGCTCGGTATCCTGGCAGCAGTCATGATGACTTCATCCTTTTTTAAATTAATTCATGGGATGTGGGCATCGCTGGCAAGGCCAGCATTTATTGCCCATCCCTAATTGCCCTTGAGAAGGTGGTGGTGAGCCACCTTCTTGAACCGCTGCAGTCCGTGTGGTGAAGGTACTCCCACAGTGCTGTTGGGGAGGGAGTTCCAGGATTTTGACCCGGCGACGATGAAGGAACAGCGATATATTTCCAAGTCAAAATGGTGTGTAACTTGGAGGGGAACTTGGAGGTGATGGTGTTCCCATGCATCTGCTGTCCTTGTCGCTCTAGGTGGTAGAGGCCGCGAGTTTGGGAAGTGCTGCTGAAGAAGCCTTGACGAGTTGCTGCAGTGGTTCTTGTAGATGGTACATCCTGCAGCCACGGTGGTGGAGGGAGTGAATGTTTAAGGTGGTGGAATGGGCGCCACCCGCTGTGCCAGCAATCTTCCAGCCACCACGTCGAACCCGAGGGTGGCTGCTAGGTGACAAGGGTTATCCACTCTACACCTGGCTGATGACTCCCCTCCGCAACCCCACCACTTGTGACAGCAATCATATAATGACAGTCATGCTGCCACGTGGAACCTCATCCAGCAGACCATTGGGGTGCTCAAGCAACGGTTCCACTGCCTTGGCTGCTCGGGAGGAGCCCTTCAGTACTCACTGGAGTGGATGTCCCAATTCGTGGTGGTCTGCTGCATCCTCCACAACTTGGCATCATGAGGGTGTAGCCCCTGCCACCATGGGTTCTGCGATTGCCTCAGGAGGAGGAGGAGGAGGAGGAGGAAGAGGAAGAGGAGGGGAAGAAGGAGAAGGGGGAAGGGTGGAGACAGCCTGCAAATCCCCATTCTGTACGGGCTGTCCGTGAGTGCCTCATCAGACTCTGAAACCCCAGATCCCCGTTGTTCAACACTTTCCAGCCCTCTGTCACAGAACATCACATCGTCCTCTTGGGCACAATGCTGAAATGAAAGCCACCACAAGATAAACATTCCAAACATAATTTATAAATGATTAATTCCAATATTACATTACAAAGTCAACCAATCACACTTGTGCATTCCCTTAGTGTCTTACACAGTGCTACCCTAGTGGCTGCAGCACGGCTGGTGAAAGACTTTCCATGGGGGAGACTTTGAGCAGCTCTGGGCCTAGAAGGCCCGGCTGTAGACTGCACCACCTCAGCATGGTCGGCAGCAGTCTGGACAGGCTGGCTGACAGGCAGCTGCAATGGCACTGGCGGGGTGGCGGTGGTGGAAGATCCTGAGAGAGGACAGTAGGTTCGTCCTCCACGGAGCCACTGCTAATCCCCCCGGGGCGGCACCTCAGCATTCCTAGCCTTCTGTTGGAGGACAGATTGCTGGACTGCTGTGAGATCCTGCAAGCCCCTTTCCACACTTGTAAATCCAGCCACGATGGCAGCAGTCTGATCTTGCGTGGCAGCAAGCTGAGCTTGCATGACAGAATTCTGAGCTTCCACTGCAGCACTCAGACGTTGGGCCATTTCGGCTTGTGCTGCAATGGAAGCTGAGACATCGTCCATCACACCCAGCATCATGGTTGGGTCCACGTGTTCTAATGATGTTGCCCATCACTTCCATTCTGGAAATCATGGGCTCCAAGTTCCGCGCAGAGCCCTATGCAATGTTGGAGCCGCTCTCCTCCATGCTCTTTGACACTGACAAGAAGTTCTCTGGCAGGCCTGCCATTGCACCAAGCATTTCTGTGTGCATGCCCATCACCCTTCTTCTGAAGGCTGTCCCATTGAAGTCCTCATCTGAATCCTGTGCAGCAGAACTCGTGTGTGACCTCGCCCTCTGGGGAGCTGGCACCTGCACTACCCTTTCCCCTTGGACTGGCTGCAGCCCACTCATTCCCAATGACTCACCACGTGCAGATCCCGCCTCTATACCACTCTCTAAAGTTCACGCAGTGCCATTTTCTGAGCTGGTGCCTGGGAGTTTCAGATCGATTGACGGTACCCCTTCTCCATCACTCTCCTCCTCTACTTCTTCCTGTACAGGCTGGGCTGGTGGCAGTTCTTGGGTATCTGAATTGAGAAAGGCACAAGGGTTGGGTTGTGGTGAGGGGAGGGGCAGAAGCAAGATGTGCATGCTTACACCATCAGCAGTTTGTAAGTGAGAAGAGATTGTGGCATGAGGGAGAAGTGAGATGTGAGAAGAAGGTGCTTGCCCCCTGCCTGTTTGCTCCTGCTCGCGCTGGTTGGCCTGCAAGAGAAAGGGACGTGTGTCAGTGAGTGTAGTGCAATGTGATTGAGTGATGTGCCTGTCATGGTTGAATAGCTGGCATTGTGTGCAAGGTGTGAGATTTGGGTTTGAGGCTTGCAGCAGTGGTAAGGGTGTGAGGGTGAGGTGAAGCTATGATTGTGAGGTATGAGTTGTGATTGCTAGAGATTTTTGGTAGGTGAGTGATGGGGGTGTGGTGCACTGAGCAGTGTGCGCGGCTAGTGGGGCAGTTGCTGGGTTATGACGTGGCATTCACTCACCTTGACCACTCGTGTGAGGTCATTAAACTTCTTCTGGCACTGGATCCATGTCCTGGGGGAAAGACTGGTGGCGCTGACGGCTTCAGCAATCTCCGCCCCCCGGTTTCAAACAGTGTGTCTGGAAGGCCTCCTGCCCGCCTGCGGGTAGAGGACCTGTCTCCTCCTGTAGACCACATGCACCAAGGCCTCTTGTGCTGCATTGGAGAACCGAGGTGCCCTTTCTCTGCCCTGTTGAGACATTGCTCCAGCTCCAGTCACAATGAGGTACTTTCTCTCACAAAGCACCTCCCCTTTAAGAAATGCAGACAGCCTTTCACTCTGCAGGCAACCTTTAAATAGAGAGCAGAAACCACACGATATTGGGCCTCCTGTTGAGCACCGAGCCAACCAGCAGCGCATTTAGCGCTGGGCTCAGCGCTGCAATCATGGTAATGAGCTGCCAGCACTACTTTCAACAGGTGAGGGCAGATTGCGCATTGCGATCACCGTACCTGTTTTTGGCCCTTATCCAATTTAGCCCCCACTATATTTCAAGGTCCCGGCAGGACTTGAAGTCAAGGCTATCCAGAGTACTTGAGAGTATGTCCAGAGGGCAAGTTCAAATAGTCAAAGGAAAAGTTAGGGCTGATGTCACACAAATAATGATTGACATTTGGAATGGGCTTCCGGTTAGGATAGTGGAGGGGAGAACCTTGTAATCATTGAACAAGTTGGATGGTGTGATGCGGGGACTATAAATAGTTTATGGATGGATGAGTTTCACAGTGCTCCTCATCTGTATCTATACTTGTGATCAAAGCTTATCCTTATAAACTTCAGTCGAATTCCTGTCAATTTATTCATCCAGTTCCTTTTTCAAGGAGTGTTCAATGCAACATCAACTGTTTTGTTGGATATGATTTGTAGCCATACCTCAGACTTGCCAGATTTCTTTTATTCCTTCTGGTTCTGTCGTCCCATTTAAAGTGAAATGACCTGCTTATATTCACAGGACCCATGCCTTTCATTGTTATTTTGGCTCAGTGGTAGCACTCCCACCTCTGAGTCAGAAAACGTGGGTTCAAGCCCCACTCCAGGGACTGGAGTACGTAACCTAGGCTGACACTTCAGTGCAGTACTGAGGGAGTGCTGCACTGTTGGAGGTGTCTTTCAGATGAGACGTTAAACTGAAATCCCACCTGCCTGCTTAGGGGGATGTAAAAGATCCCATGGCACTATTTGAAGAGGAGAAGGGGCGTTGTCCAGGTGTCCTGGCCAACATTTATCCCTCAACCAACACCACAAAATAACCACTTTATCTCATTGCTTTTTGTGGGACCTTGTGGACAAAATGGCTGCTGTATTTGCCTATAGAACAGTGACTACATTTCAAAAGTAGTTAATTGGCTGTAAAACACTACGGAACATTCTAACAATATGAAAGGCACTATCTAAATGTAACAGTTTGTTCTTTCTTTTAAAAACCAGGACCACTTTCCTGCTAAATTTTCATTTTTCACATGACAAATGCATTTTGTCATTTGCTCTTAAAAACTTTCATTTCCAGAACTATCTGTATTACTCTTCCTTGACTTTTGTGTAATGTACCAAGATCCTGGCAGAGCCTAGAACATTATTCCATTTGTCTCTCAGTTTTGCTTTATCTTTAATTTTACTGGGGTTATTTTTTTCAGTGACCAATATTCTCGGTAGGGAGCTTGAATTGTCGCATTTGTTTAAAATGTACGAGATGAGTAATAGCCTTTTAAGAATAAAAATAGACCGGGAAAACAAGAAGTGACTTTTTTTTAAATGTTAAATCTTGCTTTAATTACAGCCTACCTTTAACAATGAGCCCAATCAATTTGGATCCTGAATTGGGACAGGTGCTAAAGAAGCTCTTGATTCTCTATCAGAGTGTTGTCACATGACTCACCTGAGTCTGTTCATGGTTTAATTTCCTGCCAGCGTTTCAGTGTGTTTGCGTGTCAGTGAGGTGTAATGCACAGGTGTCAAAGAAAGCTTTTGTTGCTTGTGCGGTTTAATAGCACAAGTGTCTCCTCTAACCCTGGACAGCTGTACTACAATCCATAGAATAAATCTTCAGTCAGCACGAAGGCAGTCAGCCAAACCAGACAATCGCAGTGTCTGTGGGAGCAATTCAAGTCGACAGGAGATGCATATGCACATAAAGAGGGAGACTGAAGCAACAGGGATGAATAACCCCTCGGCGTCATCACAAATCTTAATTTCAAATTGTTTATTTTTCAGGAAAAGAAAAGCATGCTCGGGAATAATCTGAGTTCTCACCGACCTTTTTTTTTAATAAAAACCAAAACCCCAGCTGTTCGAAGTAACATTTATTTCAAATTAAAAATGCTGAATGTCACTTGCTACGAAAGGTTTAGATCCTTCTTCCTGGAAAAGGATTGCAAGAAGCCAGTGAATTAATTAACTAATTAAGTAACTGCATGTCACATCAATTAGGCTGCTGTAGAAACACATCCAGCAGAGATCACACCGGCGGGTGCCGGAGGGACTGGAGTGCGTCATCACCCCCGGAAACAAAATTTTAATTTGATTTGTTGAGGTTCCTTTCAAATTTATATTAATTTACAGTTTTTATTGGTGGTGCCCCTTTAGAGTCATACGGCACAGAAGGAGGCCATTCGGCCCATCGAGTCCGTGCCGGCTCTCTGTAGAGCAATCCAGTCAGTCCCATTCCCCCGCTTTATCCCCGTAGCCCTGCAAGTTTATTTCCCTGAAGTGCCTATCCAGTCTCCCCTTGAAAACATTGAGTGTCTCCGCTTCCACCATTTCCGTCGGCAGCGAGTTCCATGTCCTCACCACTCGCTGCGTAAAAAAGTTTTTCCTCACATCCCCCCTGTATCTCTTGCCCAAAACCTTAAATCTGTGTCCCCTAGTCCTTGTACCATCAACTAGTGGGAACAGCCTTTCCCCGTCTAGCCTATCCAAACCCGTCATAATCTTGTACACTTTTATCAAACCACCCCTCAACCTCCTTTACTCTAATGAAAACAAATCCAGCTTCTCCAACCTGTCCTTGTAGCTAAGATTCCCCATCCTGGAACCATTCTGGTAAATCTCCTCTGCACCCTCTCGAGGGCCTTCACATCCTTCCTAAAGTGAGGTGACCAGAACTGGACGCAATATTCCAGTTGTGGCCTAACCAGCACTTTATAAAGGTTCAGCATAACAGCATGGTTGGCTTTTATTGGGCAATTGCCTATGATGAAGAAGAGTCAGCAGAGATCGCGCCAGGGGGACTGGAGTGCATCATCACCCCGGAAACAACATTTTAATTTGATTTGTTAAGTTTCCTTTTACTTTGTTTTTTAAGTTACAGTCCTTATTGGTTGGGCCCCGTTAACATGGGGGTACATGCTGAAACCTAATAGGGCAACTACCTGAAATAAAAAGATTCAGCAGAAATCACAGGTGCCAATTTTATTTCTGTTCTTCAGAGAGAAAGAACAAATGTCTGAGGATTTTGTCTGTTGGATCAGAGGAATCAAAATGAGTGAATGTTTGGACACATTTTTGTAGACATTATCAGGATAGAACACTCCAGATGATTCGAGCCCAAGGCTGAGGCTCAGAAGAGGCTAATCGGATCCAAGTAGCGGTGCTGTTACAGTAGGCCTCAGTGTTTCAGGATTGGGGTGGGGAGGGGGGTGAAATCATCGTGGGTTCCTGCTCCTGACTAATGTTCAACGAGCCCTGCTGGAACGTGCAAATGTGCTCGACGAAACTTGAGAGCAGGTTTGGATCATCTACAACAAGGGAAGCTCAACTACTTCCCCCAGCCTTCAACAGCAACATCTGTTATGTCCGAGTAAACACTCAGATTGGTGTGGTAATAACGAGCTGCTTTTATTCCCAGTCCCTCCAGAACATTCCGGTAAGAGCAGTCCTTGGACTGTAATTTCTACAATGTGCTTATTCCCATCGTGGGGGCCACCGAGTGTTCAGTTAACAAAATGCAAAGTACCATACATATCAATATCCTAACCGAGTGATACTCCACCATCAACATCTTGCGGGGTCACCATTGACCAGATGTTTAACTGGAGCGGCCACATCAAAACAATAGCAGGGCAAGAGGCTGGGTACTCTGCAATGAGAGGCTCACCTTCTGACCCCTCAAAATCACTCCACCATCTACAAGGCTCAAGTCAGGAGTGTCATAGAATACTCTCCACTTGCTTGGACACAGCAGTTTTATTGATTAGCCCCCCTGCTGCCGGACTGTAAGTTCTATCTAAGGTCATAGAACAGAGGTCAAGAATGTCAGTAGATCCAAAAAACATGCAAGGGTGTGCATAAAATGTGAGCGAATATTTGCAACAAATATTCTTGCTTCTCGTCAATAGTGGATGAAGGTGAGCTTTGCATCAAGTGAATTATAAAGTATCATACACTGCAGGTCCACTGTTGATGTCCTTTTCATGATTTTTGAACAGTAATTAGCTGCTGCAGGCAAATAGTTGTATAACTCATTCGTCAAAGGACCACTGACTATTCAGAATTGCAAATTGGAAAGCTCTGCTCTGTAACAAGAACTGTTCTGACATTAAAAATGCAGGCTAGTTGAGATCCAGCGGGTGAATTTGGAAAGTTCCTATATGCCATGCCGCATCCTGGGCAAGGGGAATGCCACTGCACATGTTCTGTTATGGAAATGTCCCCAGGGAGAAGAAAGTTCCCTAAATATGGAGACCATTGCAGAAACATCTATGAGGGAGCTCAGGGATGGACCTCTTCATTGCCTGATCACAGAATCATACACCACAGAAGGAGGCTACTCGGTCCATGGTGCCTGTGCCAGCTCTTTGAAAGAGCGATCCAATTAGTTCCTCTCCCCTGCTCTTTCCCCATAGCCCTGCAAATATCTCCTTTTCAAGCATTTATCCAATTCCCTTTTGGAAGTTACTGTCGAATCTGCTTCCACCACTCTTTCAGGCAATGCATTCCAGATCATAACACCTCGCTGCGTAAAACAAATTCTCCTCATCTACCTTCTGGTTCTTTTGCCAATTATCTTAAATCTGTATCCTTTGGTTATTGGCCCTTCTGCCAGTGGAAACAGTTTCTCCTTATTTACTCTCGCAAAACCTTTCATAATTTTGAACACCTGTTAAATTTGAACACCTCTATTACTGTAAATATATTTCTGATATGTTTCTTCTGTAATGTGACTTGGATTTCAGTGCTCAAGAAAATGAAGACAAATCTAACTAACACTGGTCTGTATTCCACCTGCTTACAATTCTATTTAAAATATTGGGCAACAATGTATTAGAATGACACTGTTTGGTAATAATTAGTTTGTAATGGAGAACCAGAATATGGCTTTTAATCACAGCTTTACTCCCATCCAGCTTTCTCATCTACCCTGTGACTTGGGTTACAGAACTGTTGCCTAACTAATAGTTTTGTCATAATCTGCCCTACTTCAGAGAACAGTTGGTGTCAGTTGCTCTTTTTAAATACCTATCGATTCAATCAAGACTTCTAACACATGCAAAATGATCTTTCAGAAATATCGTATTCAGCTCATCAAAATTAGCTGAGGTTTCTTCTGCAGACTTTAACCTCTTGGTCTTAAATATACATATACTAATCATTTTGAGTTTGGTCCTATAACTAGTCCTTTTTATCCTTTATATTTTAAAACGCGCTTGAATTTTTCTTAAAAGAACAGCCCTAGAACTTTTGGAAACGGAAAACGATCGTTAGACCCAATAAGCCTCGTCATTACTCATAGATCAACCAAATCTACCTTGTCATCTCAATCCAACTTAGACTGTCTGCATCAATGAATGGCCTATCTGGTAAATTATTCGGCAGCACTGTTATTCTGATGTCCCTTCTTATTCCTAATGAGTCTCCAGGCATTGGAGTTTAGGAATGTGGACAAAAATAACTTGTGTACACTATTTATTTTAGGATGTGGATAAGCTGCTGTTTTAGTTCCTATGGTTTAAGCTCCACCATGTGTTCATCAGTACCATGTTGATTTTGATTAATTGTCTTAATACTGTAATTGGTGGAACAGAAGAATTTTGGGCTTTGAAAATTTTTGCAGAATCATCTATTACTTCAAATTATTTCATTTCTTAAATGGGGAGCTGCGACCTCCTGGCAAATGTACTCTGGATACGATTACAACTTGTGGGGAGTCACTTCATTACCTTCAATCTTTGTTGTATGATCCATCTTCTGTAAGAGATTGATGGCATGATTTTGGATGTGAATGTGCATTGCGAATGTTGGAGCAACACATGCTACATTGTGCTGTGACATCAACATGAGAACATCCATAGTTGACCTCTGGTCAACAAACTTTTCAATGATTTGACAGTAATAGATGTGTGAAAATGCCACTGTCACTAGCTAATACCCAGTTGTGGAAATGAGATATGTGCATTGTCTTCTGGGAAGCAAAAGGAGTACTTACAATGATAACCTGAATTTAATTAGGAACTGAGTTTCCACAGAGATTTAGTGCTACCAAACTCTTCAGCATTGGTTAGGGCCTTGCAGCACAGTGCAAGTCTTGGCGTGACCTCCTACTGCAGAGGTAGGATAATACTGGGGCTAAAAGGGTTAAATTATATGGACAGGTTGCTTAGACTAGGCTTGTATTTCCTTGAATATTGAAGATTAATGGGTGTTCTAATTGAGGTGTTTAAGATAATCAAAGGATTTGTAGGGTAGAGAGAAACTACTTCCTCTGGTGGGGGAGTCCAGAGCAAGGGGGGAATAGCCTTAAAATCAGAGCTCGGCCGTTCAGGGGTGATGTCAGAAAGCACTTATTCACACAAAGGGTAGTGGAAATTTGGAACTCTCTTCTCCCCAAAAAACTGTTGAGGCTAGATTAATTGAAAATGTCAAAACTGAGATTGATAGATTTTTGTTAGACAAAGGTATTAAGGGTTACGGAATGGGTAGATGGAGTTAAGATACCGATCAGCCATGATATAATTGAATGCCGAAACAGGCTTGATGGGCTGAATGGCTCCTGTTCCTATGTTCCTATGTGAAAACTGAGAACTTTTGTTGACCCTCTTAGACTTGTATTGTGAGAATGATAGATTTGATGAAAGGCTAGCTTGTTACTATTAAATAGATGGCTAGGTTTATACTGTGCACAGAATGAGCTTTCAGATCCATCAAATCTAGACAAAAGGGTTCCACTGAATACTAACAAGACAATGCTGACAATAGGACATACAAAAGCATAAGCACATACTTTTGTGAAGCACTGCAGGTTATTATGTTCTGGTGACATTGTTTTTTTTGTACAGTATATTAAGCATTCATGAGAAAATTTCCAATTGAAAATCTTGTCATTTGCCTTGCGGGTCCTTGATCAGAATAACTTCTCTGTAGAATAATGATTTGTGTCAATGATGGGGTTTAGAGAAGATGCTTCCTCATTCCACAATCAGGCATTGTTACACCATTGTTATGCTTTGTGTTTCTGCAGCAGTCTTATCACCTTTTATTTTAGTCCACAGGTCATTCACATTCACAGTTGCACACGCACCAAAATTAGGCACAGAAGTCGGTCAAGTGTGGTGAAAACAATGAGCCACACTGGTGTTCTTATCAAGGCCAGGCCAAAGCAAACTGTTCCATTGATTAGGGGTGTCTTTTTTATCTGGAAGTTGCTGTCCGTGATACCCTGTTCCTCCACAGGATGCGCTTTAACAGTCTTTGCAGATGTAATCAGCACAGAATCAGTGATTTGACATGAACTTCAACTTTTTATGCACTATTCTCGCTGTAAAAAACCATTGAAAAAGTTAAGCCTTGCTGAATGAGGTGTAAATGAGTTTTTAACGGTGTACTAAGTCATAATTACTGCTGAACCTCTCTGGCCCTGAAAAACTAATTTTAGAAGTATGAAGTGTCATTCCCTCCATTCCATGATAAAACTTCCATAGATTTAAAAAATAATAAAAATTAATTTTTTGTTTTTTAAATTTGTTTATGATATTTCGGCTTCTACCTCAATCCCATGTGTATGTCCCAGTATTGATTTTGCTCTCTGAAAAATTATTTAAAAATGAATGCTAATCAGTGCTTTTTTCTTCCTGGTTTACAGTCTGTGAGAATTCTTCAATCTGATTGGCTGCTCAGCCGACTTGATGACTTCACTGTTCCTGGATACCAGAAATCCACAATTGATTTTTAAAAATTAATTCCTGGGATGTGGGCGTCGCTGGCAAGGCCAGCATTTATTGCTCATTCCCAATTGCCCTTGAGAACCTGGTGGTGAGCCACCTTCTTTAACCGCTGCAGTTCTTGTAGTGAAGGTACTCCCGCAATGCTGTTAGGGAGGGAGTTCCAGGATTTTGACCCAGCGACGATGAGAGAACAGTGATATATTTCCAAATCAGGATGGTGTGTAACTTGGAGGGGAACTTGCAGGTGATGGTGTTCCCATGCGCCTACTGCCCTTGTCCTTCTAGGTGGTTGAGGTCGCGGGTTTGGGAGGTGCTGCTGAAGAAGTCTTGGCGAGTTGCTGCAGTGCATCATGTAGATGGTACACACTGCAGCCATGGTACGCTGGTGGTGGAAGAGTGAATGTTTAAGGTGGTGGATGGGGTGCCAATCAAATGGGCTGCTTTGTCCTGAATGGTGTCGAGCTTCTTGAGTGTTGTTGGAGCTGCACTCATCCAGGCAAATGGCGAGTATTCCATCACACTCCTTACTTGTGCCTTGTAGATGGTGGAAAGGCTTTAGGGAGTCAGGAGGTGAGACACTCGTCGCAGAATACTCAACCTCTGACCCGCTCTTGTAGCCACAGTATTTATGTGGCTGGTCCAGTTAAGTTTCTGGTCAATGGTGACCCCCGGGATGTTGATGGTGGGGGATTCGGCGATGGTAATGCCATTGAATGTCAAGGAGCGGTGGTTAGATGCTCGCTAATTGGAGATAGTCATTGCCTGGCATTTTCGTGGCGTGAATGTTATTGCCACTTATCAGCTCAAGCCCGAATGTCGTCCAGGTCTTGCTGCATTTGGGCATGGACTGCTTCATTATCTGAGGTGTTGCGAATGGAACTGAACACTGTGCAGTCATCAGTAACATCCCCACTTCTGACCTTATGATGGAAGGAAGGTCATTGATGAAGCAGCTGAAGATGGTTGGGCCTAGGACACTGCCCTGAGGAATTGATGTCGTAATAGGGGAAATTGATGCCACAGAGCCCACTAAATCTTTGTGGACAGCTTTCTTCGAGGTCAGCAGCGAGCACCGTCCCTTCACCGCTGACCGCAAAATCCGGGCCAGTGTGTGCTGACAGTAGGGGCTAGGATGGGAAGTTGGGAGGTCAGCAGTTTATTGGGAATGGGGTCAAGGCAGAGGATGAATCTTGTGGAGAAGCTGAGCTTAGAGAGGGCATAAGGAAAGATGGGAGAGACGCAGGATCAGGCAGGGGCAGAGGAGAGCATGGGGGGACATTTTGGCTTGGTGGGCAAGGGGAGGAAGGGGAAGCAGCTTAACAGATGGCTTCAGCTGTGGCTCAGTGGGTAGCACACTCGCCTCTGAGTCAGAAGGTTGTGGGTTCAAGTCTCACTCCGGGGACTTGAGCACATAAAGCTAGGCTGACACTCTAGTGCAGTGCTGAGGGAGTGCTGCACTGTCAGAGGTGCCGTCTTTCAGATGAGACGTTAAACCGAGGCCCCGTCTGCTCTCTCAGGTGGACGTAAAAGTTCTCATGGCACTACTTCGAAAAAGAGCAGGGGAGTTATCCCCGGTGTCCTGACCAATATTTATCCCTCAACCAACATAACAAAAACAGATTATCTGGTCATTATCACATTGCTGTTTGTGGGAGCTTGCTGTGTGCAAATTGGCTGCTGTGTTTCCCACATTACAACAGTGACTACACTTCAAAAAGTACTTAATTGGCTGTAAAGCGCTTTGAGACGTCTGGTGATTGTGAAAGGCGCTATATAAATGCAAGTCTTTCTTTCTTTCATTCTTGGTGACAAGGAAATCCACGAGCTCCTTGCACTTGTTACTGAAGGTAAGGGGAGAGGCGACAGTTGGTAATGGAGAAAAGAAGTTGGGGGCTAACTTTGATCTCCACATTGATCCTGGAGTAGTTTCAGCAGAAGAGAATGCAGCCCAATGGCACTTGATGCGGCCCAATGGTACAACTCTAGCCAGTTGTGTGCCAGATCTGCTGAATATATCTTGGGGAGAAGCTGGATAGGATAGACAATGAATTGAGGTTTAGCTGTTATTTTGAGGGGGTGTAAGATTCATAGCTTTCACAGCACGTATGTGAAACTTATGAATGGAAGATGGTGTGCTGCCATTGGCTCTAACTGAGTCACGTGATCCCACAGCTCGCACGAATTCACTACGCCGGTGGGATACGCAAGCACTGCCCAGCTGATGTCTGGAACATCAAGTTCGTGCGAGCTGGATCTGAAAAAGCCAACGCGGAGTGAGAGATCGCGCCTGCTCCTTACCCCCGCGGGAACAGAGCGAGATCAATTTCTGAGCCACTATAAATAGGATATAAAGGCACTGGAGAGGGTGCAGAGAAGATTTACAAGGATGATACCAGAAATACGAGGGTATCAGGAAAGGATTTTATATATCTGGAAAGGATGGACAGGCTGGGTCTCTTGACACCGCAAACTGCCGGCTCAAAGTGGAGAGAATCGCCAAGAAGATCGCGCATATTGACACAGACATCAAGTACCTGCAGAGTAGTCTCTTGAAAAAAGAAGGCTGAGGGGTGACATAATAGAGGTCTTTAAAATTATGAAAGGTTTTGATAGAGTGGATACAGAGAGAATGTTTTCACTTGTGGGGAAGAGCATAACTAGAGGCCATCAATATAAGAAAGTCACCAAGAAATTCAATAGGGAATTCAGGAGAAACTTCTTTACCCAAAGAGTCGTGAGAATGTGGAACTCGCTACCACAGGGAGTGGTTGAAGCGAATAGTATAGATGCATTTAAGGGGAGGTTAGACAAGCATATGAGGGAGAAGGGAATAGAGGGTTATGCTGATAGAGTTAGATGAGGAAAAACGGGAGGAGGCTCGAGTGGAGCATAAACCCCGGCATGGACTGGTTGGACCGAATGGCCTGTTTCTGAGCCGTATATCCTATGTAATCCTATCTAATCCAAGGGGTGATAAGGGCCACACCACCATTGCAATGGTGTGGGTGAGGCAGGCTAGCTGTCTAAAGTTTGCAATTGTTCATCAATATTGTCAGATTTCCCATTCTTGATCATGGTGAATCACTTGCCTCATGTCCATTTTTCTGTGTGATGTTTGTCTCAATTACCTCTGTACACTTTCTAATCCTTTCGAATCTTCTAGCATCTGCATTTTTATCAATTGATTTGAATGCAGGTCATTGGGTTTGTAAGAATGATCTTTATTTCAATATGAATGGGACCTTTTATTCAGCTGGCTGTTGCATGATGTTTCTTTTCCTGAGCTTTCTGGATGGTAATAGGCTCTTTTCATCAGCAGAGAATTTGGCCTTAAGGAGACTGTTATAATCTACTGTTATGATTAGGATACTGTTTAGTTGTACATGCCAGTCAACAATTGCAACAATTGGTAGCATTTTCTAGTTGAAGAATCAGATGCTGTTGGGTAATTTATTTTAATGTCCCTCTTGACTAATTTAAATTTTGACCTATCACGATGAAAAGCAGCAAAGCATTATGTCTATCCATGATATATCCAGGATCAAAGTCTAATCCTGATAACTACAGGCTAGGATAGCTGCTAATAATTACATCAAATATTCTCGGAGCTATAATGATGGAACGACTATTGTAATAGCTTCATCAATGGCACCTGTGAATTGGTCACTATATTCATTTCAGTGCAAACTGTTTAGTTTTTGGTGCTCTCAACATATAGGCCAGTAATAAAATAATCCTCTCAAAGCCAAGCACTGTTGGAATAGTAGGCTATGTGGTATCTTTGCACCATTGAAAAGCTGACCTCGTGTGGCATTCTCAATATGGATACGGACTTCTTCACCAATTGGTTTACAATAAACTGATATCCACTTTATTAGTACACATAAGCAAAGGTCCCTCAAGGAGGCACAGTTGCCCCTCTTGTCTTCTCACTGATCTGATGTCATTAAAATTGGTATTTGTATTGTTAATGATCTGACCCTGCATCGAGTGATTTAAGATGGTTGAATGGTTTCTGAACCATCCATTGGTTTTATGGTCTGCATTCCCTTTGCTGGCTATACAGATCAATTATGTTAATATAACATTTGGAGCAGTTTGAGGGGTGAGAAAAAGTTCTCTACAAATGTCCAAATGTTTCTATGTTGCTGGGTGATGGCTCAGAACGGCTTGATTTCTTTCTCACCTAATTTCAAGTGTCATCTCAAACACTCCCAGTTACAGCTGAATGAATGGTATAAAATAACTTGTGCAATTACATGATCCTTGCTCCTAAATTCTTTGGGAAAAGGCCTGATACGCTTTGGTGGTCATTTCAGGAAATTCTGCATCTAACAAAGACATTTCCACCTACATAACGTTTTCATAGAAAAATGACTGTAATACCTGAATGTTCTGACCTTCCTACAAATAATTCCCCTCATTTCCAGATTGTTGTTTCAAGTTGGTGGATGAACTATAAGATCAACCCAAATCAGATTTTCAAAGTTCATTCCTGTGGGGCTGCAACTGACTGACTCCACTAGGCTCCTGAATGTTAGTTAGTTTCAGTGGAGTCCCACAGTCCTATATCTCTATTTCAACATTATAAATTGTGCATGTCACTGATTTGTCACGTTCCTTGTCCGACATCCAGTACTGGATGAACAGAAATTTCCTCCAATTAAATATTGGGAAGACCAAAGCCATTGTCTTCAGTCCCTGCCACAAACTCCATTCCCTAGCCACCGACTCCATCCCTCTCCCTGACCACTGTCTCAGGCTGAACCAGACTGTTCGCAACCTTGGCGTCCTATTTGACCCTGAGATGAGCTTCCGACCACATATCCGCTCCATCAACAAGATGGCCTACTTCCACCTCCGTAACATCACCTGTCTCCGACCCTGCCTCAATGCATTTGCTGCTGAAACCCTCTTCCATGCTTTTGTTACCTCTAGACATTACTATTCCAATGCTCTCCTGGCCGGCTTCCCATTTTCCACCCTCCATAATCTTGAGCTCATCCAAAACTCTGCTGCCCATATCCTAACTCGCACTAAGTCCTGTTGATCCATCACCCCTGTGCTCGCTGGCTTACATTGGATCCCAGTATGGTAACGCCTCGATTTAAAAATTCTCATCCATATTTTCAAATCCCTCCATGACCTCGCCCTTCCCTATCTCTGTAACCTCCTCCAGCACTACAACCCACCGAGATATCTGCACTCCTCCAATTCTGGCTTCTTGCGCATCCCTGATTATAATCGCTCTAGCATTGGTGGCCGTGCATTCAACCCTAAGCCGTAAGCTCTGTAATTCCCTCCCTAAACCTCTCTCTCCTTCTTTAAGATGCTCCTTAAAACCTACCTCTTTGACCAAGTTTTTGGTCATCTGTCCTAATATCTCCTTATGTGGCTCAGTGTCAAATTTTGTTTGATAATCGCTCCTGTGAAGCACCTTGGGGCGTTTTACTACATTAAAGGTGCTGTATAAATGCAAGTTGTTGTTATGGGTTAAAATTGATGCAAGTGAGATACGTTGCTGCACAAGTTCCTTCTGATTTCTGAATGGGGTGGGGCGAGAGAAACTGTGCTGAATTCATAGAGTCATAGGGTCAGAGTGTTATACAGCACAGAAAGAGGCCCTTCGGCCCATCGTGTCCGCGCCGGCCATCAAGCCCTGTCTATTCTAATCCCATTTTCCAGCACTTGGTCCGTAGCCTTGTATGCTATGGCATTTCAAGTGCTCATCTAAATGCTGCTTGAATGTTGTGAGGGTTCCTGCCTCGACCACCCTTTCAGGCAGTGAGTTCCAGATTCCAACCACACTCTGGGTGAAAACGTTTTTCCTCAAATCCCCTCTAAACCTCCTGCCCCTTACCTTGAGACAATGCCCCCTGGTTATTGACCCCTCTACTAAGGGGAAAAGTTCCTTTCTATCTACCCTATCTATGCCCCTCATAATTTTGTACACCTCAATCAGGTCCCCCCTCAGCCTTCTCTGCTCTAAGGAAAACAACCCCAGCCTGTCCAGTCTCTCTTCATAGCTGAAGTGCTGCAGCCCAGGTAACATCCTGGTGAATCTCCTCTGCACCCTCTCCAATGCAATCACATCCTTCCTATAGTGTGGCGACCAGAACTGCACGCAGTATTCCAGCTGTGGCCTAACTAGCGTTTTGTACAGCTCCATCATAACCTCCCTGCTCTTATATTCTGTGCCTCGGCTAATGAAGGCAAGTATCTCATATGCCTTTTTAACCACCTATCTACCTGTCCTGCTGCCTTCAGGGATCTATGTACATGTACACCAAGGTCCCTCTGATCCTCTGTCCTTCCTAGAGTCCTACCATTCATTGTGTATTCCCTTGCCTTGTTAGTCCTCCTAAAATGCATCACCTAACACTTTTCAGAGTTAAATTCCATTTGCCACTGTTCTGCCCATCTTACCAACCCGTCTATATCGTCCTGTAGCCTAAGGCTTCCCTCCTCGCTATTTACCACCCCACCAATTTTCGTGTCATCTGCGAACTTACTGATCATACCTCCTACATTCATATCTAAATCATTAATGTACACTACAAACAGCAAAGGACCCAGCATCGATCCCTGCGGTACACCACTGGACACAGGCTTCCAGTCACAAAAACAACCTTTGACCATCACCCTCTGCCTCCTGCCACTAAGCCAATTTTGGATCCAATGTGCCAAGTTGCCCTGGATCCCATGGGCTCTTACCTTGTTGACCAGTCTCCCATGCGGGACTTTGTCAAAAGCCTTACTGAAGTCCATGTAGACCATATCAACTGCACTACCCTCATCCACACACCTAGTCACCCCCTCAAAAAATTCAATCAAATTGGTCAGACATGATCTCCCCCTGACAAAGCCATGTCGACTATCCTTGATTAATCCTTGCCTCTCCAAGTGGAGACTAATTCTGTCCCTCAGAATTTTTTCCAATAATTTCCCTACCACTGATGTTAGGCTCACTGGCCTGTAATTCCCTGGTTTATCCCTACTGCCCTTCTTGAATAATGGTACTACGTTAGCTGTTCTCCAGTCCTCTGGCACCTCCCCTGTGGCCAGAGAGGTTCTGAAAATTTGTGTCAGAGCCCCTGCAATCACCTCCCTTGCCTCACACAGCAGCCTGGGATACATCTCGTCTGGGCCTGGGGATTTATCCACTTTTAAGCCCGCTAAAACCGCTAGTACCTCCTCCCTCTCAATACTAATTTATTCAAGTATATCACAATCCCCCTGCCTGATTTCTATGCCTACATCGTCCTTCTCCATAGTGAACACAGATGCAAAATATTCATTTAAAACCCCACCTACATCTTCTGGCTCTACACACAGATTGCCACTTTGGTTCCTAATGGGCCCTACTCTTTCCCTGGTTATCCTCTTGCCCTTAATATACTTATAAAACACCTTGGGATTTTCCTTTATTTTGCCCACCAGTGTTTTTTCATGCCCCCTCTTCGCTCTCCTAATTTATTTTTTAAGTACCCCCCTGCACTTTCTATAGTCCACTGTTTTTAGTCCTTTGTATCTGCCAAAAGCCTCCCTTTTTTTCCCTAATCCATTCTCGTATATCCCTTGACATCCAGGGTTCCCTGGGCTTGTTGGTCCCACCCTTGACCTTTACAGGAACATGTTGCCGTTGTACTCTCTCTATTTCCTTTCTGAAAGACTCCCACTGCTCTGATGTGGATTTTCCTACAAGTAGCTGATCCCAGTCCACTTTGGCCAGATCCTGCCTTATCATATTAAAATCGGCCTTCCCCCAATTTAGAACCTTTATTTCCGGTCCATCTTTGTCCTTTTCCATGACTACCTTAAATCTCACCGAATTATGGTCACTGTCACCAAAATGCTCTCCTACTAACACTTCTACCACTTGCCCGGCTACATTTCCTAGAATTAGGTCCAGTACCACCCCCTCTCTTGTAGGACTTTCTACATGCTGGCTCAAAAAGCTCTCCTGGATGCACTTTAAGAATTCCGCACCCTCTAAGCTTTTCACACTTTGACTATCCCAGTTAATATTGGGGAAGTTGAAATCCCCTACTATTATTACCCTATTATTTCTACACTTCTCTGAGATTTGCCTACAAATCTGTTCCTCTATCTCCCCCTGACTGTTTGACATATAGGATACTGAATGAAAATCCATCATTCTTATCATCCAATCTTGAATGATATATATCAGTGCTTTGTTGCACAGTATAGGAAATAACTTTTTTGACCAATGAATTATGCTTCCACCAAAACGCAAAGCTGAGTCCCACAATATGATTTCTAAATGCTATGCTTCAATAATTGAATAGTAAATATAGTTTACTCCACATCCATAAGGAAGACCAGGAACATTAACAGATGCAATACTGAAATCCTTTTCTTTTCTTGTCCCCTCATAGCAATCATATTACCAATAGTCCTTTGGCAGTATGTTGATGCTTTGTGCATGGTGAACTAATGAGTCATTTCTACTCCTCCATTATAATTGTCAGAAGACCCTATTGTCCTAATGCACTAAAATCATGAGGTCGAATTTCAAAGCTGGAAACATGACTTGACATGGTGACAAATGGTTACAGTCATGTATGAATCGAAATTGTGAGATCGAAAATTGCCTTGTGGAGACTGTGCTTCATTAGATCTTTATTTTTGCGCTCAAGGCTAAAATCTAACACAGTCCAGGTGAGAATACTAATGTGATATGAAATGTTGTCTTTTTTTCACTTGCAATATCATTTTCTTCCATCAGAGACTTGCTTTGCACATACAGAAGGTTTCTTCAGTTGAAAAAGAAATATGTAGTGACCTTACTAAGAGCCTCCTTTTTAACATTAGTAAGCGGGTGAATTCAATCCATGACTGAACATTTCAACATTTCTAAACAGAGATTGATAGATTTTTGATAGGTAAGGGTGTTAAGGGATATGGAACCAAAGCGGGTAAATGGAGTTAAGATAGAGATCAGCCATGACTTAATTGAATGCCGGATCCTCGAAGGGCTGAATGGCTTACTCCGGTTCCTACGTTTGTGAAATGCTTCCCTCCCCTACCCCAAATACACAGATAGACAGACATACAAGGTGATTTTGTCCAACTATTACTTTCAGAATTATTTTCCACATTACTGCATATATCTTGTGAAGTTTACAGCTAAGCGACATCCGAAAACAGGGTACTGATTTAAAACAAAAATAAATCTGTGGATTATTTCTATTGCACCTGGAGCTGGCTCTCTTCCTCGTGCATTATTTTCCTCATACCATTATCATCCTGGCACAAGAAACTTGCATTGTATTGTTCTGAAATAAAACTAGTATCAAGGCTACACTTAAATTGCTTTCTGGATGTTGTATTTTAGTGTTGGGAGTTGGCACTTGGTCAGCGACAAGAAGGAAAGAAAGATTTGCATTAATATGGCACCTTTCACAACCTCAGGATGTCCCAAAGTACTTAACAGCCAATGAATTACTTTTGAAATGTACTGTGGGAAATGCAGCAGCCAATTTACACACAGCAAATTCCCATAAACAGCAATGTGATAATGATCACATCAGGTGTTGGTTGAAGGATAAGCATTGGCCAGGACACTGGGACGAACTCCCCTGCTCTTCTTCAAACAGTGCCGTGGAATCTTTTAAATCCACCTGTGAGGGCAGACGGGGCCTCGGTTTAAGTTCTCATCTGAAAGATGGCACCTCTGACAGTGCAGCACTCCCTCGGTGTAACCCTAGATTATGTGTTCATCTCTGAAGTGGGTCTTGAATCCACAACCTTCTGACTCAGAGATGAGAGTACTACCACTGTGCCAAGTACTTGAACAACTCAATGGGCCAAAATTTGTGGTCGGAGGTGTACCCCCGGAGTATGCCTCCAACCCGAAAAAAAAATACGAAGGTACCTGGTGGCTCCTGAGCTTCGGCGTCTTCAGGTCCTGGGCGTCCAGGCGTATACCTGTGTAAAGGCCCATGGATCCCAGGGACGCAGGCGATTCGGAAGGGTAACTGGGATCACCTGGGCCCGGCCAATCAATTAGAAAGGGGGATTCCTTATAAGATTATGAGAAATCCCCAAATAAATAAATAAATAATGCAATTCTAATAAAAATAAATATTCCCATGTTCAAAATTAATTAAAAGTCCCTTTGATTAAACATTTTAAATAAAAATGTAATTATTTGAAAAATAATAAAAACATTTTAATCCGGCCCAAAATTTATATGAACTAATTTAAAATGTTTTTGTATGTTTTAATCATTTAAAAAATTTTAATTTAACATTTATTTTAATCCTTACGCTGGTAAAAGTAGGCCCTACACCTGCTTTTACCAGGCGCAAGGGTTTCATGAGCATTCGCTGGGCAGTAGTTGGGCAAATAGCCAACCCTGTGCCAGCTAAAGTGTTTTTGGGGCGCGTGCGGACGGCCTGTCCAGATGAACCTTGACAGATCGCAAGTTCCGGGTTTTCGTGCATGCACAGCTCATGCTGAAACCCAGAACTTGTGGGGCCATTCTGAGGGCTCACGACGGCGTACACTGTGCGTATGCCGTCATTGGCCCTGCAAAATCCGGGCCATTATTAAAAACTATATCATATAGTTACCAATCTGCAAGCTACCAAGTTGTCGGATTGAAGCAAATATCATTGTTCTATAATTTGTATATAAATCAAATACATACTCGCATGCTTTTGGGAATTAGTGCATGGCCTTTTTCTTTTATTACATTCACCATGAAGCTATGAGCAAAATTGTGTTTCACCCCAAAGACCCACCTATCCATTTCATACATCATTACATAAATTTAAAACAGAAATAGACAGTTTCCTAGAAGTAAAGGGAATTAAAGGTTACGGGGAGCGGGCAGGAATTTGGACATGAGTCCAGGTTCGGATCGGTCATGGTCCTGTGGGTAGCGTAGCGGGCCCAGGGGCCGTGTAACCTGATCCTGCTCCTATTTTGTGTGTCCAATTCTGTTAGGTTCAGGAGATGGTTCTGTGATAGTAGATTGGCGGTTAGGATCAGATCAGCCATGATCTTATTGAATGGCGGAGCAGGCTCGAGGGGCCGATTGGCCGACTCCTGCTCCTATTTCTTATGTTCTTATGTTCTTATACCTACCACTTGATGTAATCTTCAGGCTGCTAAAGGATCAGTGTTGCCCAAAAGTAAATGACCCCCAATAAATAGATCAAAAAACAAGTTGTGCAATCTTGTGGAAAGGAGTGATCAATATGTGATGATTTGTTTTAGAATTAGGCTGTAAAAGTTTAGTTTTAAATGAGGATGCTGATTACTCACTGTACCTTAAATTAGTTAATCTCTACTGACTTTGAATTCAAGTCTTTTAACAGCTTGATTATTGTCCTTCCTTTCTTATAGGGAGAATTGCTATATATAGAACAAGTTGGCTGATGATCTTGAGGCAGTCAGGAAAATAATTTGTCGGTGAAACATCCATTACCCATCGTAATTGATGGGATTGGTAGTGGATAACAGAAATTAGTGAATAATCAAGTAGCTCAGATTTTGATCTTGTACCTAGAACAGTGCCCTAGCCATGCAATGAAGAGACGGCCAACATGGATAACAAAATAAACACCTTCAATGAGATAAACTCTGCAGGGCTCGGTCCTGCATAAATTCTGGCAGATAATCTGGAAAGAAGCTAGCTGTACTGTTGATCATGGACATTCCATAGGTGGAACCACTGGGAGGGATTTGGGGAGGCATAAAGGTGATGTGTCACCCTCCCGCCTACCCCCCACTCTCTGCCCCACTTGCGTGCATGGGTCCTGTCCCTTTGATAAATTGTCAGGACTGCTGAGCTGCAGTTGACCTCGGAGCTGGATTGTTTGCATCCAAGAACAACAACTTGCATTCATATAGTGCTTTTAACATAGAAAATCGTCCCAAGGCGCTTCACAGAAGTGTAATCAAACAGAAATGGACAACGTGCCAAAATTAGGAGGGGTGACTGAAAGCTTGGTCAAAGAGGTGGATTTTAAAAAGGGTCTTTAAAGGAGGAGAGGTAGGTGGAGAGACTGAGAGGTTTAGGGAGGGAATTCCAGAGCTTAGGGCCTTAGATGTCTGATGACACAGTCGGCAATGGTGGGGTGAAGAGAGTTGGGGGATGCACAAGGATCCTGTATCTGTTGCACTCTACAGGTCTGTGGGACAAATACTTTCTGTACAGGTGGCATGCTCTGTGACTTGTAGAAGTGGAGATAAAATGCTTTTCTTTTTTATTTGAAGAAAGGAAACCTGAACAAAACCAAAGAACCCAGAAGCAGACTGAGTCGCGGCACAGAATGTGATCCAGCGACTTGCATTGGGAAATGAGGATGTTGGGCCCGTGGCTGGCTGTAATGCTGGAGGTGTCTGGGCCTTGAACTGTGGAGTATTTGAAGAGGCCAAGTGCCTGAGATAGGCTGCTTGCTTGTCACTTGGAAGCAGACTGCAACTTCTCTTCACTGCGTCTTACACATGAAATGAGATAGAACCTGCCTTCACACTTATTTCTCCTCTTGCCAAATAAATTCACCCGAACTCAAAGCCCAGCACTAAACCTTACTTTTGATCCTAAAACCAGCCTCAGTCCTAACCTAAATCAAGTCCTAACCTAACCAAGTTCCTGCAAGTCAATTCTGGGACAATTTTGTTTGATTTTATTGTTTGAGGGGTGGGGCAGGGGGAGTTTCAAGAGGGCAGTAGGTTTCTCCGAACTGGTGGCAAAGCCTAGGTTTGGGGGGGGGGGGGGGGAGGGGGTGCAGGGGGGGCTTGGATCGATGACAAAAGGCCGGGACTGAAAAGGTGAGCAGGGGAGAAACCAGGTCACTGGAGGTGGTAACAGGGTTGGAGAGTTTGGAGCCAGGAAGCTGTGAGGATTCAATGGGAGCCAGAAGAGAGATGCTGGCTGGGACAGTCTGAAACCTAAAGAGTTACAATGATAATTCACTGGTCTGGGAGCATGTGCTATTTAAGTATGAAGGGTTGAAGCAAGAACACAAAGCTCTTTTGTAATCTCATGAGCACCAACACAAATTTGGAAATCTATTAAGAAAAAGAACCAGTTTTATGTGAGACAAGAATGTTGTCCTGAACCACTTTAATCTCTGCACATACATGTGAATATTACTGTGAAGATATGAGTGTAATCTTTTTTATTTCTTGGATTTCTATTGCAATTTAACTATGCAAATAACTAACAACATTTTCAAGTGGTATAATATACATAGGGGGAAAAATTCAGTTGGTTGTGCCTCCCGTTAGCGCCTTAAGAGGGCGTTAATGGGGCGCAAAGCATCTAGCGCCCAGGCACGGCGATGTTTGCGCCGCTCGCGAAATTAACTAGACATTTTGTGGCGGCGCTAAACACTACCGCCACGATCTCCTGCGCCGGCAGATCGTGACGTCAGTCGAGTGCGCAACGCCCCGGTATCGCCCCGGAGCAGATATTGAGTGGCGCCCCCTGCCTTACCGCCTGACGCTAGCAACGACAGGTTGAGGGGAGCGAATTGCAGTCATGAAGGGACTGGGGGAGCGCTATTTAAAGGCGACCGCTTCCTGCCTTTTATTGTTGGTGCCATTTTTGAACCACACATTCTGAGAGAGAGAGAGAGAGAGAGACTTCTGGAGAGATTCAACGCTGTGTGAAGGAGTTTTGGGTACTGAGCAGCACTTTGCAGGTTCATTTTGATTTGCCATTCCTTGTATCGATTTAGAAGAGACTGTGGGGGCTACACTCTAAGCTCTTTCCCTGGTACTCTCCATTGTTCTTTCCAGCAGATTTGATGTGCAGGTCTCTCCAGGCAGAGATTCAAGGCTGCAATGAGCAGGATGTGGATGGAAAGCAAGATCAACCCTCCCCTTTAAGAACTGGCCGGTGCCATTGTGTGTGTGTTCCATTGCTGACTGACATCACATGAGCTTCGCCAGCGCTCTGAGGTAGCGCCTCGCTCCTCGGCCTTTGCGCCTTAAGACAGGTGTGAAGCGCCTGATTTAGCGCTCCAATCACCTCCAGGGGCGATAAAAGTCAAGTTTGCAGTCGGTGGCGATAATTAGCGCCAGGCGCTAATCTTTGTGCCCGGCCGATAATTGCGCCCCAAATGGGGCGATACTGAATTTCTCCCCCATACACTATTAATTGGTGTCACATCACCTCCAAATGTCATGCCCTTCAGTTTTTTAAAAAGTTAATTGAAAAAAATTACAAGTAGAAAGTAAGGTTCTTTGCTCACTAATTTGTCAAATGCAACCATTTTGTTATTATTGTATGAAGTAATACACACAGTTCACTCCAAAATGGAGGCAATGCATCAAATGAAGTGTTGATTATATTTTTTTGCAGGAAGTATTTCTTTTCCCCTCCTCCCCCAACCATACAAATAAATCACATTTGCATCCCCCACTATCGTCCCAGACCCCGTTATGGGTAGCTGTCTCTTATTACCTTGGCATAAGGCTATCATTATGCCAACCCCCCACTTAAATATTCTAGAATGCCCCTGAAGAGCAACTGCCTATACTTGGTTGCTACTGAATAATCCAATTTAATTCAATTGTTTTATAGATGTCAGTGTTGGCCTAAAGCAAAAGGTCTATAAAATTGATTTTTTTGTTTCTAATCAGAGGTTAATGTTTTGGAATATCTGCAGCAATGATTTTCTCCAAGTTTTGAATTGTTAAACTGTATTCCCAAAGAACGTAAAATTCTATGGCTTTTAGAAAATCCATTAAAAATATGTTCAAAGGCCATGTTCCCACTACCATAATTTTAAACAAATCCTTGCCAACTTATTTGAACATCCTCAGCAGTGCAGTATGCCGATGGAGCATGAATCTGTAATTGGCTGGAGATTTGTGCACTTTTGCTTATTTTGACTTGGTCACATTATGTTCCAGCCTTCTGAATGTTACAGTTGTGTTTTTGCATTAAAATGCAAAATATAACCAGATTGAGCTACTTTATTGTAAGAATATTACAAGGGAAGCATGTTCCCTGTGTTGTACATTTTTCTAATTCTACACTTACAATTTTCACTGTTGGAGCTGTACAGCATCACTTGTGTGGATGTTTAATGAAAGAAATGATGCATACACTTAAAAACCAACAAGGGGTGAAGTGCTGTGATAGGATTTCGCTGTACAATAGCTGAGATCTTACATAAACCGTGAGTGTGAAAAAAACCAGCTCCAATATTCAGCAAAGTGAAGTGAAGATAAATCCGAAAGGATCTTTATTGGGCAGATTATAAATCCCACAGGATTTTAATAGATAATGTTATGATGCACAGCATGATCCAGTATGGCAGGGGTATCCTTGAGTAGTCATGAGTTTCTCTCTCTCTCTTATCCGCTCCCTCACAATCACTCTCTTGCACACTAATCTCCGCTATGATTCAAATCATATTGCCTGTCCTATGTGTTCAGTAAAGAGCCTGAAGATTTTTTTAAGGAGATTAGGTCACAGGGGTGCTTTATGGTTGTGTTTATTTCCTTTACTCAACAGCCTACAGGTGCGCTGTAGTTGTATTGCCTAGAAAACTGCTTGTTTTTCAAGTCCTCTCAAGTTTCTATTGCTGTGCAAGAGGTGTGCATGCAGTGAGGTATTGTGAAGGAATAAGCCATATTCAGAAAAATACACCATTCTATGAAATAATTCTGGCCTTTGTAACATGATAAACTGGGCTTGAAAATCTAAAAACCTAACAATGGAGAAGCTGTGAACAGCATTCAGGCTATTGAGATAAGATAAGTTGTTGACACTGAATCAATAACCTTATTGAAACAGGAGGTTGGAGGCTCCTGATAGTCTGAAGCCTTGGAAAGAAAACAATGGTACACCCTGTTAAGGTGTCTTAAATTACACTTTGGAAAGAAACACATAAAATTAAGAAACATGTACCTTCGTAAAAATGACATCAAATGAAACACAGGAGACATGATTCTGTGTTGCAACCAGCTGAGATAATTAAGAAGACAATGGTGCACCCAGTTGAGGTGTTTTTAATTTACACGTCGTAAAAAGACACAAACAGAAGACCTTGGTAAGAATGACATCAAATAGATGCACCTACTCCACACCGTTTTTTATGATAAGCTTCAACCACCTAAAGGTAGAGACATGATTCTTAATGCTACCAGCTGAACTGACTGTAAGAATAGCAGGGGCCAGCAGAAAAATGACTAGAGATAATTAGCTTACATCAGCAGAAAACTTCAAAGGACATACCACTGAAAAAGGATATAAATATTGAACTTTCAAATGGGATGATAGTCTCGCTGTAAGGGGCAAAGCGATTCTCGGCTTCAGAGGCAAGCTCTGTAAGTTTACAACTCTTTGTATCTCGGGGATCAAGGTATTGTACTGTATTTGATTTTGGTGGATATCCTGGAATAAGACTAAGAAATGTAAAAACGTAACGAAGTTAAGATTTGAGAATAAGGATCTCTGATAATAGAATTGTAAGATTTCTGTTTTTGGAACTGTTAATGTTGCGATTGAATCACCAACTGTAATTACATGTCGATTCTTTAATAAATCTATATATTTTTAGAATTGTCTCACATAATACTTCTGTATCAAACTCGCAAACTCAATCTCTGTACGCTCTTTGGTGAGGAGTTGCAGAATTCTATGGGAGTTATCCGGACCCTCATAATATCTGGAACGTTACAGTCTAGCTAACTTATTAAAAGTGCTATCTGGAGGACGGTAACATCTTCAGGTTGTTCCTTTCCTTTAGGGAGAGATAGTCCGGACTTTAGACCTAATTAAGCATCTTTAGGATTCGGTTACCTCAAACTTTAGTTGAAAGTGAATGTCTGGGGAATACGCCTGATCCGGGATAGCCCTAAAGGGGCTAGGACTAGTAATTATCCCTTCAGTTCGCGCCCAACGTGTGTGTTAACGAGTTGATACAGAACCTATACTTATATTTATATCTTTATCCATCTTGTAGATTGTTAAGTATAGAAGGAGTGTTTTCCTGACAGTGGTACTAAGACCCAGATTTAAGTCTCTAGAGATGACAAACCTGATCTGGCCTTGTAGAACTTAAATCAGAACTCCCTCAATATACCATTGAGGTCTAGAAATTTCTTATAAAGTTCATATTAAACCCTAACCGAGGTTAAGTCCTGACGAAATGGCAAACCCTGTTGGAATTGGCCAAGTCTTTTTATAAGGAAATTCAAATGATTGCTTTATTAGGGGAAATAATCCTATCTCTGTACCTCCACAAAACCAAGTGATAATTTTTGAAATAGAAGGCTTTGATGCCGACGGAGCCGTTAGAACTCATGGCACGATTGATGTTGATCCCCAGAACCAGGGGATACAGAATATCCAGTGGGATAATCAAACAAATACTCCAAATCCACTAAATTCCTTAATGAAAAGGTGCACACCAGCACAATTGGGAGGCCTAATGAACGGTGCCCAACAAGGTGGTGGCAACCATGGCCGAATAGTAGGACCCGGAGCAGCCTATGCTCCCGGGGGCCATGGATTCTGGTTAAGGTGGCAAGCTCATGATGAAATAAATGACCAGAATCTTTGAGAAAACTATAGACAGCTTAGAATCCATTATAATCAATGCCGATAGGCACTAGCTCAATCTTATCTAAATGCTGGAGGCGCAATAATTACTGGTCCAGTAAGCCAACCCCAGCAATCACACATTGCACCCCTAGGTTAAGTAAACCTGAGCTCTATCTACACAATGTGTCCATGATGCGGAGATGCCAGTGTTGGACTGGGGTGAACAAAATTGAGAAGTCGCACAACACCAGGTTATAGTCCAACGAACTTAACTTGAGATTGTGCGGCGGCGCTAAAACTTACCGCTGCGACCACCTGCGCGCGCAGATTGTGACGTCATTCCATGGTGCAACGCCCTTGGGGCGCCCCGTAGCGGAAATTGAGTGGCGCCCCCTGCCTTACCGCCTGGCGCTTCCAACGACCAGAAGACTGGAACGCTATCAATCGCTGTGGGGCTGGGGGGGGCGCTATTTAAAGGGGGCCTCTTCCTGTCTTTTATTGTTGGTGGCATTTTTGAACTACGCATTCTGAGAGAGAGAGGGGGAGACTTCTGGAGAGATTCAACGTTGTGTGAAGGAGTTTTGGGTACTGAGCAGCACTTTGCAGGTTCATTTTGATTTGCCATTCCTTGTATCGATTTAGCAGAGACCGTGGGAGCTGCACTCTGAGCTCTTTGCCTGGTGCTCTCCATTGTTCTTTCCAGCACATTTGATGTGCAAGTCTCTCCAGGCCGAGATTCAAGGCAGCAATGAACAGGATGTGGATGTTTTATTTGAAATCACAAGGTTTCGGAGCGGCTGCTCCTTTGTCAGGTGAAGTGAAGAAATACAAATCGGCACAGCATATATAGACAGAGAACAATGCCTGTGCAGAGTACAATGTCAGACGACTACAGTTAATCTTTCTGACTGTCTTTTATCACACCTCGGCAGAGAGACAATCAGGTCAGTCAGGAAGACATTATATCAAAGACATAGCAAAATACAACTAAGACAATGAGGTGGGGTCACAGGGGGTCTAATGTGTCAGATGCTGCAGTCTGTATGGAAAACCATAAACTTTAAACTTTTTACTTTTTTTACTGGAAATCACATCTGTAAACAAGCCAACGACGACTCGAGTCTGGATGACTCCAGGCACAGGCATTGTTCTCTGTCTATATATGCTGTGCCGATTTGTATTTCTTTACTTCACCTGACGAAGGAGCAGCCGCTCCGAAAGCTTGTGATTTCAAATAAAACTGTTGGACTATAACCTGGTGTTGTGCGACTTCTCACTTTTGTACTCAATGTGTGGTAGACCGGGAAACACCAGCCAGGAAAAAACCTGCTGGATTCTAACTAACCTTGAAAATTGGAAACCTGTTGCTAAGATTGGAATGCCCAACACCTGAGGCAACTATTACAAATGATACTAAGTTCAGACTTAATTCCCCCATTAAACCAGTGCAACAACTGGGTTCAAATATATGCCTATGTTCTCACGGCAACTCAGGGAGGGCATGTAATGGGTTCCATCAAAGAAATACTCACTAATACAGCCACAACTAAAGGGCTGGTAGCTGCCTACAGATTAGGCAAAGTACTTACACAGGATAACTGGGACATTGTCCATGGTTGCCTGGCCAATCAATACCAAACTACAGCCCTCAAACTTGCCTGTGAGGGTGCTCTAAACGATTATCGAGATAACCAACAAAGATGGGATAATGTCAATCGCATTATCCAATTAAATCATGACCTCTTAGGTCTACCCCAAACTAAACCTATAATGAGATCAGAAACTAGGGATAAAAAAACCGGAGAAGGTACCTTTGGTACTCAGAAACAAGGACTGTATAGACCCAAGTCTCAAGTCCATCCCACCCAGACACAAACTCGTGGCTCGGGACCCCCAAGAGGGTATTCCAGAAGGTTTACACCCCCAACTCGCCCACAATACGAGACAGATTTCTCCCCAGAAAGATAGGATAGACGAGGGGCTAGACCGCGAAAGGAAAGCGAAGGACAGTGTACTCCCTATGGGGACAGCTTTTACACTGGCCAAAGTTATCAAAGAGCCATGGGAGGATACCGGGAAAACTGAAATGGGGATCAAAAGGATTCCCGGCAGAACCAACATCCACCCCAACAGGAGGATCGTCAAGATAATAAACAGTCCGACAAACCCCCTAAGGGATCTGGAAAACATGAAACCCCCAAGAGGGAGGAACAAAAATCAGTTAAAATAATTAAAGACAAAGCAGCAAATGAAACTCAGGATCCTGAGGATGAACAATCCTAGGATTGAAGACCTGGCACCCAGCCAGCACCTCTTGAGTTCCCCTATGCCCTGGCAACCTTGCCCACAAACACACAAGTGAAGGCCCTGTTTGATACGGGAGCTGATTACACTGTAATAGATCCTGCAATTATAAAAACTAAGTGGACAGATTTGGGGAGCCCAATTTGTAAAAGACCATTAGGGGGATTCACACATGACAAAACCAAAATAATTAATTTTTACAAAATACCTATTACTATATTTGGAATCACGGTGACCCTAGATGTAGGACTGGTACCACAATTGGCCTGTTCCCTCATTATAGGACAACCAGACATGAAACATTACCTTAAAATCTCAACGAGACCTGTAGAAGCATCCACAGACCAGGATGACAGGGAAAAACATGTTCGGCCACAGCTTGATCGAACTTGCCTAGAGGGGGGAGGCAAAGACCTCCTCGAGCAACTCATTAATAGATACTACCCTTATCTACAACACCATCCAAATCAATGTGGAAAGATAGACATCAAACCCCACCCACTTGATGCTGGCTGGCACAAACCTAAAAAACAGTGGCCTATTCAAGACCACAAAGGAAAAATAGATCTCCTAACAACACTGAAAGAACTAACAGAACAAGGTGTCTTAATCAAAATGGCATCTAGAACTAATTCACCATTGTTTGGTGTTGCTAAACCAGATCGGAGGTGGAGATTAGTGGTCGATTATACAGCCTTAAATAGGGTAACGGCCCCACTTACTGCACAACAGCAAAATTCTACAGCCCTTCTCTCTGGAATCACGAGGGAAAAATATAAATCTTGTATTGATCTAGCAAACGGCTTCTGGTCACATCCAATCGAAAAAGCTGATTGGCCAAAAACAGCGATGACTGGACCCGATGGTTATCAGTACTGCTGGACCAGATTGCCCCCAGGGATTTCAAAACAGTCCCGTTCTCTTTTCAGCCCACATCATTGACCTTTTAAAAGACCTACCTAATGTCAATTCTTATGTGGACGATATATATCTGTCACATGACAATCTCCAAGAGCACTTGAAAGCCATTGATAGTGTTTTATCCAGACTTACAACTGCTGGGTACTTAAACAACATAAAAAAGAGTCAACTAGTTAGGGAAGAGGTAGATTTTCTGGGCCTGCGAATAACTGGAAATGGTAGAGATTAACTCAATCCTATAAAGAAAAATTAGCCACCATTCAATATCCTAAAACGCTGAAAAATCTGCAAGCAAGTTTAGGACTCCTGAATTTTGCTCGATCCTTTACGCCAACCTTTGCTGAGCTCTCAGCACCCCTGTATGCTAGAGTGGGCGAAGCAGCAAAAGGACCATTCATATTTTCACCAGACGATTACTCAAAATTGCAACAATTATGCCGAGAGGTACAAAAAGCCATAGACCTGGAACAGAGGGACCTACAAGTTCCCCTCAATATTCATCTCAGGTCATCACCTAAAGTGGCAGTTGCAGTTTTCTATAATGAAAAGAGCATAGTGCCCATTCAGTTCCATTCTTATAACTTTTCCAATGTCGATAGGAGGTACATTAAAAAAGAAAGGGTCATGACTATGGTAGTCCAATGCCTCATCAAGGCACGAACCCTTCAAGGGAAATATCCCATTACCATCTATACTGAGATTCCTGATTTAAGATCAGTATTGAGGATGGCCTCTGATGAAAAAAGAGCAACCCAGATCCGATATGATAAATGGGCATCGTTCTTGAATGATCCTACACTCATTTTTAAATTCCTCTCCCTGGAAATGGACTTAGAGCATCTCCCCATCATGGAGGATGATGATACGGAGGAGGGAATCAGACAAATACCTATGAGACTGCTTACAGAGTACCATCAAGTCATTTACTGTGATGGATCTTCAATGACGATTAAAAAAGGGACATCCCAACAATCCTCAGCTGGGATGGGGATAGTAGTAGGGACTTTTCGAGATTCCTATTCTTTTTATCCAGAAGAATTACTGTCCATACCCCTTGGCCATAAGACAGCGCAATATGCTGAAGCTGCAGCATTACGGTATGCTTTAGAAAAGGCAGACCCTATTAAACCCACACTAATCTGTACGGATAGTGACGACTGTAAAAGAGGATGTAACCAAGATCTAGTTGTCTGGGAACAAACAAATTTTACCAATCATAAGGGTAAACCCATAAAACATAAGTCATTGTGGGAAGACATTCTCCATTCGAGGATGGAGAAACAGAATTGTCAGGTGATTCATGTAAATGGGCATACCACTGGGACAGTACACTCAAAAGGAAACAGTCTTGCAGACGAACATGCAAAACGTTCGGTCTGCATGACACCCCCTCAAGAGGGGCCTGCCAATATTAGTGTAATCACTAGGGCAGAACGGGCAGCTAATCAGGACGAGGAACTGATTCAGCTATTAGACCCAACAAAAGAGAATCCACCAGGATATCCACCAAAGTACTTTTACTCAGAAACCCCTACAGGTATTGTGCTAGTTAAGTTGCCCAAGGGAAACCGAGAAGTACCCCCGAGACACAAACGAGAACAGCTTGTAAAAGATGCTCACGAGGGCATAGGTCAAGCACATTGTGGTGCCAGAACAACATTCTGCAAATTGACCACCTTATATTGGTGGCCAGGCATGCTTAAGGCCTATAAAACATACATGGCAAATTGTGAGCCATGCTATTTAACCAATAAGTCATCACTAATTAAGCCACCACCATTGGCTCCTGTGAAAGCTGATGAGCCAATGGGAAAATTCTTTATTGACTTTATTGGACCACTTCCCCCATCTTTGGGATACAGACATGTTCTCGTTTGTGTGGATGGATGCACTTCCTTCTGCTGGCTGGTCCCCACAAAAACTGTTTTGGAAAACGCACTCGCCAATGCTATTACTGACATAATTACTGTAGCTGGTGCACCCAAAATCTTACACTCCAATCAAGACGGAGCCTTTGTCTCCAAGGTCTTCAAAGACTACTGCGAACAAAGGGGGATTGGGTTAGAGCACAGCACGCCACGTCATCCGCAATCAGCGGGGCTGGTGGAACGTAAAAACCAGGAAGTAAAAAAGCTATTGGTCAAACTGTTGAGAATCAGTAGAAATAAATGGACCACCGTCATTCTGGAGGTGCAGCTATCACTTAATAATGTGCCTGCATCTGCATCAGGGACAGTGTCCCATAAAACTCCATATTATCTGATGTATGGGGTTGAGATGCATACACCACTTACCCATAGTTCTTTTATTGCCTCTACACTCTCTGAGTCCTTGACCCGACAGCGACAGTTAGATTTAAAAAAAGAAGTAACAGAGGAGATTCCAGAGGGAGGCAAATAGGCAGAAAAAATTGACAAACAAAGCGTGGCAACCCCTAGTAGGAGAATGGGTACAGGAAAAGAAGTTCAAGCAAAAACCTGGTTTAAGACCGAATTGGAAAAAACCTGTTCAAATACATACTGTTATTAATGAAAGAACAGTTAAAATACATATTAATCAGCCGAATGGCAAGCATATTCTTAAAACTGTCTCCATAGACAATCTCAAAAGATGTCCTGCGGGATACTGAAATGGAGGAATAATACAAGGTGCAGTCGTACACTGTCTTTCAAGACCCAGCTTGGAGCACAACACAGGAAATGGATGCAATCGAATTACTGACGATGGTCAGTCAGATGGTATCGCCGACTCCTCCACACGATGCTTGGCAACGCCTCAGGAATTGGATTCGCGAAAAGCCACAACCGAAACAAGGCAAGATCAACGAGTTACTTCAACGAAGGAGGAAAACACCGCGGATGAAGACGGAATCAACTGAGCGCCTGGCAAGGCCTTTACGAAAACAAGAATCAGTCCACACGCCGGATCGAAGGAACAGTGTATCAAGCTTCAGCTAGTTCCAAATGACGTCTCCTTGACTCGTATGAATAACTCACCTCTACGGAACGTACATCTGCCGATTGGACATTCTAAGTACATGTTGTTTCGCTAATTGCATGGCAATGTACCTATCATCCTTTTAAATTGTGTTCAATTTAAAATAAGGCAAAACATTGTCCTAGGATGACTTAAACAGAATTTTCATGCAGCACATGATTGTGAATCTCGTGAAATTAATGTGCTATTGTAACCTTATTAGTAAGGGGCAAAGCGATTCTCGGCTTCAGAGGCAAGCTCTGTAAGTCTACAACTCTTTGTATCTCGGGGATCAAGGTATTGTACTGTATTTGATTTTGGTGGATATCCTGGAATAAGACTGAGAAATGTAAAAATGTAATGAAGTTAAGATTTGAGAATGAGGATCTCTGTAAGATTTGTAAGATTTCTGTTTTTGGAACTGTTAATGTTGCGATTGAGTCACCAACTGTAATTACATGTCGGTTCTTCAATAAATCTATATATTTTTAGAATTGTCTCACATAATGCTTCTGTATCAAACTCGTGAACTCAATCTCTGTACGCTCTTTGGTGAGGAGTTGCAGAATTCTGAGGGAGTTTTCCGGACCCTCATAATATCCGGTCTAGCTAACTTATTAAAAGTGCTATCTGGAGGACGGTAACATCTTCAGGTTGTTCCTTTCCTTTAGGGAGAGTTAGTCTGGACCTTTAGACCTAATTAAGCATCTTTAGGATTTGGCTACCTCAAACTTTAGTTGAAAGTGAACGTCTGGGAAATACGCCTGATCTGGGGTAGCCCTAAAGGGGCTAGGACTAGTAATTATCCCTTTAGTATTACACTGTCTACTCTTGCTGGTTGCTTTGTTTCTCAAGAATATATTGCATTGCAGGCTGATACCCAAGTTAGTAGTAGCAAAAGACAGGCAGTTAATCATAAGGATGGTGTACTGAGGAGGAGACAAGAAAGGATGGACAAACAGAGGAGCAAGGGAAGCATGAAAATGAAGATAATGGCACATTAAGGAAAGGGAACAACAGCAGCTGAACAACACAGTATATAAATAAAAGTCCATTAAAAATATATTTAAATGGAATATTCTCTCTACCATCATTTTAAACAAACTGGTAGGAAGAATAGGGATGTCACTTATTACTTGGGGAGTGCGAGTCTGGGTGGGGTGGACGAGCAAAGGGATCTCGGAGTACAAATACACAAATCACTAAAACCAGCAACACAAGTTAACAAGGCCATAAAAAAAGCAAACCAAGCACTCGGGTTTATTTCTAGAGGGATAGAATTGAAAAGTAGTGAAGTTATGCTAAACTTGTATCGAACCTTGGTTAGACCACACTTGGAATACTGCGTACAATTCTGGTTGCGATATTATAAAAAAGGATATAGAGGCACTGGAGAGGGTGCAGAGAAGATTTACAAGGATGATACCAGAAATGCGAGGGTATACCCATCAGGAAAGGATGAACAGGCTGGATCTCTTTTCTCTTGAAAAGAGAAGGCTGAGGGGTGACCTAATAGAGGTCTTTAAAATTATGCAAATTTTTGATCGAGTAGATACAGAGAGAATGTTTCCACTTATGGGGAAGAGCAAAACTAGAGGCCATCAATATAAGAGCCACCAAGGAATCAAATAGGGAAGTCAGAAGAAACTTCTTTACCCAGAGGGTGGTGAGAATGTGGAACTCGCTACCACAGGGAGTAGTTGAGGCAAATAGTATAGATGCATTTAAGGGGAGGCTAGACAAGCATATGAGGGAGAAGGGACTAGAGGGTTATGCTGATAGATTTAGATGAGGAAAGACGGGAGCTTAAAGCTAAAGCTATCAAGGGATATGGGGAGAAGGCAGGTACAGGGTACTGAGTTTGGATGATCAGCCATGATCTCATTGAATGGCGGAGCAGGCTCGAGGGGCCGAATGGCCTACTCCTGCTCCTATCTTCTAAGTTAGGAGGCTCGAGTGGAGCATAAATGCCGGCATGGACTGGTTGGGCCAAATGGCATGTTTCTGTGCCGTATATCCTATGTAATCCTATGTAAATTCTTGCCAATTTATTTGCTGAACATGCTTAGTGATGCAGTGAAGGTATGACGATGGAGCCTGAATCTGTGCTTGGTTGGAGATTTGATGCCATTACATTGTACTTTTTGTCCGCTACAGTGGCGTTTCTGCATTGGCAGTCGGGCTGTTGACTCTTGTGATATCTGAGGATATTTGCTTGCAAATCAAACATAAGTATTTTGCAGAAAGCAAGGAGCGCCAATGGCTTCAAATATTTTTAACATTGAGTTTTGACTATGTGCATGTCATGATTTTGATTATTCTTTACCTGTAGGCCATGTATTCATCCATGTATAATCTCTACAACATTTGGCTATTTAAATAACTCAGTAATTTTACACAGAGGAAGGAGGGCTTGAGCTGCCTGATGTGGTTATTAGCTACATGCGTTTCAATTTTTCACTTGCTCCCCAGGGGTTTTCCTCTATTTCAGATGGTGACAGCTTGAAAATAGTGTTATTTGCTTCTTCAAAATTGCCTTCCAGCATTAACCCTCTGATGTATATGTATGTGTGTGTGCCCAGCTCTATACAGGCAAAGATCTAAGCTTTGTATTGGAGATTTCTCAAATATTAACAGGAATGTCTAGTTTTTATACAGAGGCTGTTTTTGCCACAATCCATTTCTCCATTTTCAGTTGGACTTCACGAAGCCAAGACTTGAGCAGTCAGGTGCTTTTTGGGTATGCAGAAATGTTGGGGTCAAGACCTGCAGTGATTAGATCAGTGCAACAAATTCTAAAACACATTTTAGTAGAATGATCAAGACCTCAGGGCATCCCAAAGTGCTTTACAACCAATTAAGTACTTTTGAAGTGTAGTCGCTGTTGCAATGACGCGGCAGCCAATTTGCACACAGGAAGGTCCCACAAACAGCAATGAGATAATGAGCAGATAATCTGTTTTAGTGATGTTGCTCTTCTTCAAAATAGCGCCATGGGATCTTTTACATCCCCATGAGAGAGCAGACGGGCCTCGGTTTAATGTCTCATCCGAAAGATGACACCTCCGACAGTGCAGCACTCCCTCAGCACTGCACTGGAGTGTCAGCCTGGATTTTATGCTCAAGAGTGGCCCTTGAACCCACAACCTTTTGACCCAGAGGCGAGAGTGCTACCAACTGAGCCAAGGCTGACACCTTGGTTGAGGAAAAGATGAAAACAATTGTGGTTTCAAATTCTGTGAAGCTTAGAACAGTTGACTCATCATTTACTGTGTATTTTGCATTCTCCAAAGTACTTTGTGGTTTTGCTAATATAGTCGTATGGTACATCATGATATTTTAATAAATTGTTTTCTGTTTCCTCAGAGCAAATTAAATTGTCATTCTATGTCGACAGAAAAAGCGCTGTGAAAATATTGATTTGTACAGTTTTGGAAAATTTGATGTTATACCAGTTGTGGTATTTGGAAAATGGAGATGAAATGATACTCTTGCATTCCTTGTGTACTAGATCTGAATATTTCTGTGATTAATAATTTGCATGCACTTGTGTTTGTGATAATGACTATTCAGGTTTGTTATTAAAACCCACTTCGCTGGAAATGAAGTGCAGAGAATTAAATTTTGATGATTCAGCGACGATTGAAGTCTTTGGAGATACAATGTCATCCATTAAATTAAAAAGTTCCATAACAGACAGATGAAATTCCACTGGGAAATGATAACAATGCTGATTTTGCCACATGGTAAATCACAGGCAGGCACGAAGGTGCAGTTGGGGTGCACTGTGGTATTAATGATGGGTTGAAAATTCCAACATGGGTGCAGCAGTCTGTGAAATCTGGGGGTAAAAACACATAAATTTAACCAATTATTTTCTTGGGGGCAGGGGGAGTGAGGGGTGGTGGAGTTCGAGGGGGCGGCAGAGGAAAATCACCCCAATCAACTTCAGTAAATGTTGCAACTTCTAAATTGTTGGATGCCATACTCTACTGAATGATAAGTTGCAGCCACAACTTTGAATATGCCAATGGACAAGGTAATTGAGACTTTCATTCAAAAGCTTTCATAATATGTCAGTTAAGACGAGCGCGCAGGGCACTGTGATGTATGGGGAGACATCGTGGGCCAATAATGTTTCATTTGTGCTAGTGTTTCCATTGAATTAGGTTAGTTCATGACTCGCGAGACATTGAACATGAGTACAACCGTAATACTCAGACTGAGATAATAATTTCTCTGTTGCTTCTGGCACATCCCCAAGGCATACTTTGTATGAACATATTCATTACAGCAGCACCCTCGAGAAACATTCCAGAATCTATTCGTCAAACCCCAGGAAGGTGAACAGCCACTCGACTGAAGGGTGCACTGTGTAAGAACTAGGTCTGTCAGACTGGTCTGGAGGAGGAATAGGCACTGGAAATGTAAGTGACAATGATAAACATATTTTATTCCACCAAATAGAAAAATATTGCAGCTAAATCAACTTGGAATGCGATACAAATAATTGGTTATCTCCTGTACAATCTGCAGTTATAACTTTAAATATATATAAAAGCAACACCAGTTCATCTATGCAATATTTGCAATGCTGTGTTAATTATGTTCAGTATGGAAGCAATATGTACAGAAGCTGAACATTACAGGGCACTGCCATATCTCCATGTAAATACCCCGATGTGTTCACCTGATCTCTGCACTAAAATTCTGATACTCATTAATTTTCTGATCTGCAAGTTTGGCTGCTGAGCTTTGGAAGGGTCTGTTTGTGAAATAACATAAGAACATAAGAAGTAAGAGCAGGAATAAGCCATACGGCCCCTCGAGCCTGCTCCGCCATTCAATAAGTTCATGGCTGATCATTGATCTCAACTCCACTTTCCCGCCCGATCTCCATATCCCTTGATTCCCCATGAGTCCAAAAATCTATCAATCTCAGCCTTGAATATACTCAAAGACTTAGTATCCACAGCTCTCTGGGGCAGAGAATTCCAAAGATTCACAACCCTCTGAGTGAAGAAATTCCTCCTCCTCTCAGTCTTAAATGGCCTATCCCTTATCCTGAGACTATGTCCCCTAGTTCTAGACACTCCAGCCAGGGGAAACAACCTCTCAGCATCTACCTTGTCAAACCCCTTCAGAATCTTGTATGTTTCAATGGACCCTGCCCAGGTCGGTTTCTTTGAATCGGAGGCCACCTCAGCCATAGAGGCAGATATTGGTTCTGGAACCACTATGTAAGGAACTTCAGAGAACTCACGAAGAGCTCTGAGTGGCTACATCCTAGAATAATATGGAGGAAGGTTGTTGTCAGTTTCGTACATTACAACAGTGACTACCCTTCAAAACTACTTCATTGGCTGTAAAGCGCTTTGGGGCATCCTGAGGTCATGAAAGGTGCTATAGAAATGCAAGTCTTTTGTTTTCACTCTTGTAATAGGCATATTGCCTCCCATGTCAATTAGTTCTACCAACTTCCAGTCCAGTTGCATAATATTATGTAAAGTAACCATATTTGTAGGTATGAGCCCTGATCCTATGTAATTGATGGCTCGATGAGGAGCCTTAACTGTCGGGAGCGTATGTTGGAAAATCACAAGCACTTGCCCCAAGATTTTGCTGTCCATTTGGATGGAGCATTGTTGGGAACATGCTCATTTTTTTTATTTGTTCATGGGATATGGACGTCGCTGGCAACGCTAGCATTTATTGCCCATCCCTAATTGCCTTTGAGAAGGTGGTGGTGAGCTACCTTCTTGAACCGCTGCAGTCTGTGTTGTGAAGGTACTCCCACAGTGCTGTTACGGAGGGAGTCCCAGGAACTTGCAGGTGATGGTGTTCCCATGCGCCTGCTACCCTTGTCCTTCTACGTGGTAGAGGTCACAGGTTTGGGAGGTGCTGCCAAAGAAGCCTTGGCGAGTTGCTGCAGTGCATCTTGTAGATGGTACACACTGCAGCCACAGTGCACCGGTGGTGAAGGGAGTGAATGTTTAAGGTGGTGGATGGGGTGCCAATCAGGAGGGCATGATTTCCCAATATTAGCTCATCTGATGATACATTACTTGTGGGCCGGGCTCAGTGCCAGGAATGCATGTTTCCAAAAACTGCCTTCTGATGATCCTAAATGGCATATTGCTGTAGACAATATCAATGGCCTGCCTGCACAGTCAAATGCCCTCCTTAGCTATAGGATAGCAGTATAGGTGTCAAAGAGCCATATTTGTCCAGTGTTGCTGTGGTATCCATGATCTGTTGTTGCAAACTCTCTGGCATGTTTGTAGCACCTAGCAGAGGTCCATGAAAAGGATCTAGTGGAAGCTGTCTGCTCCTTCTCCCACTTGCAACACAACAGCTGTGATTTTGCAAATGGATGTGGCTTGGGAGTGGGTCAGCTGGTTTCTGAGTTCCAGTCCCGCCCCCAACTGCATCTGGCCAACGGACATGATTTTACGTCTATTGGCCTTGTTAAGCCCGCCCTGCGGGCTTGCCGGCCAATTAAGAGGAAGCCGGTCAGATGACGTCATTTGATGACGCGTCATGTGCGGTTTTCTTAAAGGGACCATGCACAATTTTTCTTTGACAGCTCATTTCTCAGTGTTTGACAGCATTGAAGTGCTGCAAACACTGACAATGACTGTTCCCAGGTGAGCTCTTGCACCCAGGCTCTCCAATGACTCCCTCCATAGGCTAGAACAGATGGCAGCTGCAGGTGAGGTTACAGAAGCGATCTGTCACTGGTGAGAGAGGTTCTCCCAATGAGGTGGGACTAGACAGCCAATTCAAAACTTGTTACCTACAGAAAAGTTTAAATGCATTAAAAATTATTTTCCCAACATTTTCTTACCTCTGAAAATCACCAGTGCACCATTGGATCCTTCACACCACTTCTACAGCTGTCATCAATGCAGAAACATTACAGCAGACTCACAACATGCCACACTTACCTGGCGTGGTGTCCAGACATCGGGGAACCCGAGGCAGAGGTGGCAAAATTGAAAAAGAGCCTGTTAACAAGTATCAAGTACCCGTTAACAACCAGGGAAGTGGCTATAATCCTCTTCCTGCCGCTAGGTGTCGGGTCCATGCGCAAATCGGGGACCCAACATTTGAGAAGATTGATTGGAGACGGGTTGACAGCGGGATTCCTGCCCGCTGTCAATCTTTGCGATTTTGATAACGGTCTCGCCTCCAATCCCGCACTCTGAGGACTGGCAAAATTGCGGCAAACATGTCTGATGACTGTTGATTTCCTATTCGCCAAAGGATTCTTTGCCTCCTGCCCCCTCAATGGATTCATCAGAGGTGAGTGAGGGTCACTTACCTGTGAAGAGAAGAAGAATGTTATGCAGTTCATGAACTAAGACTATATTCCCTTGGGGAGCTCAAATGCTGTTTTAGTTTTGCTTTGAAACTCTTTAGAATTCATTTCTTTTCCTTGCCATCACTATAAGGCTACTAATATGATTCCAGCAACTTTGGTATCCCGTTAAATTTATTTTTTGAGATTCTGGTATATTTTTGTGCTGCAACAGTTGGTAAAGTGGATTTGTTTCAAAGAATGTGGCCAGAATTTCCCCGCTTCTGGGGGGCGGGTTTGGAGGCGGGTCAGCAGTAAAAGTTGGCGACATTGCGAGCGCGTCAGGAACCCACCGTCATCCCGCCTCCTCGCGCCTTTAACTCGGATGCGTTTGCCAGCCGCCATGGACCCGATCGGGAGAGGCGGGTGACCTAATTAAGCTCATTAAATCCTTGTTGAGAGAACCATAACAGGGTTTTTAACCAGACCCTTTCATTTTTACTGGATGACCATGGGAATCACGCAGCTCGGGAACCTCGTCTGTCAACGTGAGGCGGAGGCTCAGTGGTCATTGTGCAAGGTCATTAATGGAGAGCATGGATAGCATAATAAATACTCCCACATGACACCTCATTACTTGCCTAAGGGAAAGGCTCTTGCTGACACCATTTTAAGCACAGATTTAGGTGTCTAGAGTTTGCAGGTCTTTTCTGCAACCTCGGAAGCCACTCTCACCGCATTACTAGTATCTATCACAACATTGACAGATTGGTCCTCTGATCTCTACTTGACCTGCCATCTATTACATCAGCACGGGTGCCGCTTATACTGTTTCACCTTGGTCCTCAGAATCAGACCAAGATGAGCCCCAGCACCAGCAGCACCAGGCACACCATTCACTGGCTGCTGACATCAGTCCCCATATGAGTGACTGCTGTATGCCATGTGGCTGTATGAGATGTAATTCTTGTCGTAAGAATTGTCGTAAGAATGAGCCTTACGCATGGTGAACTTAAAGTAAGCTTTAATCAACTAAAAAGGTGCTACATACAAAAGAGGTCTTACTCTATGCCTCTCCAGGATCCAACTGATCAGCCCAGTATTTATCCTGGACTAATCACAGGAAGTCATGTAATAAAGTTCGAGTCACAGGAAGCTGTATTGTGTTACCACATTCTCCCGCCCCCCAAAAGATTAGGAGGCCGGGATGAAGTTCGAGTCACAGGAAGCTGTATTGTGTTACCACATTCTCCCTCCATTTCGTAGCCGCTGGATGAGGGAGAGCGGCACCCGTTTGGGTTCTCGTAGCGGTAGAGGGCCCCTAGCCCGTTTACCCGCCGCGGGCCGTGGACCAGAGTCCGAGTGATCCAGCCCACTCTGTGAGGGGTCAGGATGATCCTGACTGTGCACTGGTGCCCGAACGGGTGTCGGGCAGGGCTGTGGCAGATCCGTTTCCGAGCGTATGGTACGGGGTGGATCGTGGCTGCGCGTGCAAGCCCCGATGGGCTCATAGTCAGTCTGCCCCAGGTCGGCATGCTGGAGTGAGGTACCAGCTGGCGTCAGATCCAGATCGTGATGAGAGGCACCTGGCGAGCCCAGAGATGTGCCTGGTACAATATCATCCCCTGGTGTCCCTCTATGTTTCGGCGGGCAGGGAGCCAGATCCCGCAATGACACGGTAGATTCCCGACCGTCAGGATACCGAATATAGGCGTAGGTAGGGTTGACGTCAGTGAGCTCAACCTCATCTACCAGGGGGTCATTCTTAGACGCCCGGACATATCTTCGGAGTAGCACTGGTCCCGGTGCAGTCAGCCACGACGGGAGAGATATCCCATAGGATGAGCGACGCTGAAATCGGAAGAACCGTTCATGAGGCGTCGTATTTGTGGCGGTCGAAAGGAGGGACCGTGTGGAGTGTAATGCGTCTGGAAGTACTGCTTCCCATTGCTGGTTGGGTAGGCCCCGAGATCTCAAAGCCAGACGTACCGCATTCCAGATGATAGCGTTAAAACGCTCGACTTGCCCATTCCCGACCGGATGATAAGGCGTCGTTCTGCTGGCAGCAATACCCCGTTCCGAGAGATAGGCCTTGAGTTCTCCTGACATAAAAGAAGGGCCCCGATCCGAATGAACATAGGATGCCATGCCACAGAAAGCAAATACCTGCTCAAGGCAGCTGATAACCGTGGTCGTCAGCATATTGGGGCAGGGAAAGGCAAATGGAAAACGGGAATACTCATCGACCATGGTCAATAGATAAGTGTTGCGAGTTGAAGAGGGCAACGGCCCCTTAAAATCGATGCTAAGCCGTTGCATTGGCTGGGTCGCATGTATGAGTATACCACCCGAGGGGCGGAAAAACTGAGGTTTCAATTCCGCACAGACTCTGCAGTCCGAGCACATCTTCTTTACATCCCCGGTAGAGAATGGGAGATTTCGGGACCGCACGAAGTGTAGCATGCGAGTAACGCCCGGATGACACAACCCATCATGGATGTCTACGAGCGTAGAGGGTGCCATGGCGGAGCAGAATGCTCGTGTGAGGGTATCCGGAGCCACATTCTCCTTGCCAGGTCGATAGTGGATGGTGTAAACAAAAGAGGCCAATTCCAGCCGCCAAAGCTGGATTTTATTATTTTTAATTTTGGTCCGTTTTCGATTATCGAGCATGAAGGCGACCGATCGCTGGTCCGTGATTAAGGTAAAGTGCTGGCGAGCTAGGAGATGCGTCCACTTCCGTACTGCCTCTATGATGGCTGTAGCTTCTTTCTCGACTGGAGGATAATGTAGCTCAGCCCCTTGAAAAGTCCTGGACAAAAATGCCACCGGACGACCTTCCTGATTCAGAGTGGCCGAGATCGCCACCTCCGAGGCATCACACTCAACAACAAAAGGAAGACTCTCATCGATGGAGTGAAGAGCCGCTTTCTCCAACTGTTTTTTCAGGAGGTTAAAGGCTGCAACAGCCGCTGTGTCTAGTGGGAATGTGCTGGCCTTCAGTAGAGGTTGGATTCGGTCCGAGAAGTTAGGAATCCATTTAGCATAGTATGCAAACAGGCCGAGGGCCCGGCGCAAGGAGGCCGGATTCTTAGGTGGCGGGAGTTCTTGGAGTGGGCGAAGCCTTTCAGGGTCAGGTTTAATGATGCCATTGCCCACACAATAGCCAAGGATGTTGATGGTTGGTTGTGACTCAATGGATTTAGCCGCATTTAATGTCAAATTACGGTGCTGGAGTGCATCCCAAAATCGTTGGAGATTGGCGTCATGTTCCCGCTGATTGCGACCTGCGACAGTAATATTGTCCAGATAAGGAAACGTATCCTTTAAGTCTTCCTGTTTGACCAGGTCATCCATTGCTCGCTGGAAGACAGCCACTCCATTAGTGACCCCAAAGGGGAGGCGCCGAAATTGATACAGCCGTCCATTGGCTTCAAAGGCCGTATACTGCTTGTCTGAGACCTTCAAGGGTACCTGATGATAGGCACTTTTCAGATCATATGTTGAGAACACCGTGTACTCAGCCAGTTTATTAACCATATCATCGATGCGCGGCAATGGGTATGCGTCCAAGTCCGTATATTGATTGATGGTCTGTGAATAGTCAATGCACAGCCGTTTCTTGTGAGGTTGTAGAGGGTTCTTAACAATAACGACCTGGGCGCGCCATGGTGACGAACAAGGCTCGATGATATCCTCTGCTAAAAGCCGAGAAATCTCAGCCGCAATAAAAGACTGGTCTTCCTGACTGAAACGTCGTGACTTTGTTATAATCGGTTTGCATCGAGGAGGGATACTGGTAAACAGTGAGGGTTCATCCAGTGAAGCTGCTGACAATGCACAGAATGGTAATCGAGGTCGTATATTAGAAATAGTGAGTTCAGGTTTGGATCCGCCGAACTCAATGGTGAGCTTCTTATGCTGCTTTTGAAAATCTAGCCCTAAGATAAGATCACTACATAAGTCCTTGAGCACCGAAAGCCGGGTGGAGGGATACCTGTGACCATTAAGTGTTATTTCAACCATACAAAAGCCAGAAATTCTGGTATTAAGTGATAACTGAGCCATCGCAATTGCCTGGTCCGATGGGAAAACATGTAGCTTTAACTCTGCAACAATCTGTTCCCTAATGAAACTATCAGTGCTACCTGAGTCAATTAAGGCATCTAAAGTATGTCCATTAATTGATGCTTTTGTAGCTGCATGGAATAGGTTCTGAGGACAAGCAGCTGTAATTGGTGTCGTTGCACAAAGAGTGGCTGAAACTCTAGGTGTGTTTCTTCGAGAGAAAACCCGAGAGGAAGCACGATAGATTTTAGCCGGAACATCTTGATAGGCCCTTACCGGGGCAGTTCGGTAGGACTTAGCTTGATAAGCCCTCGTAGAGGCTCTTGATAGGCAAACCTTTGCAAAATGACCCTTTTTGTTGCAATGACTGCAAAACGCATTGCGAGCAGGGCAGAATTTCCGAGGGTGAAACTCATCACCACAAAAGAAGCATTTCTTAGATTGCCAAGAGGCTGCCACAGTGGGGTCATCATCCTCTTCATCAGTGAAGTCATCAGATTGATCATCAGGGATAAAGTCCTCCCTAATAGAGTTCACCTGTGGCCTCTTAAATTGCCTGACTGTAGTTAAGGCAGCAGACCGAGGTCTGGGCACTGTATAAAGGTCTGCATTTCTTTTTGCCAGATCTAGAGAGCAAGCCATGTCATAAGCTCTCTGAAGCTCAAGTGTCTTACTTTCCAGTAGACGCTGGCGTATAAATGGGGAGGCAAGCCCGCAGATGAAAGCATCACGGATCATTTCTTCACGGTACAGCTCAGCTGAGGCCGCCTGAAAGTTACAGTCCATACTAAGTCTGCGAAGCTCTTGGAGGAATTTATCAATGGATTCCTCCGGCCCTTGTTGGGCTGTAGCTAGTAGATGTCTGGCATAGACCTCATTCGGTGTCTTAGTATATAGTCTTTTAAGCGTCCGAATTGCCTCCTCGTAACTGCCCCATTCCTCGACATACTGAAATACATTCGGGGTGACACAGTTGATGAGTATCCGCAATTTTGAGTCATCATCAGCCTTGCAATATTCGAGAAAATTGTCAAACGTGCGATACCAGTGTTTCCACACCTTACCGGCTGCTGGGGTGTTTGGGTCCAAGTCAAGACGCGATGGTTTAAGGATGTTTTCCATGATGGGTGATTCTCTGGATCCTTAGTTCCGAGTTCGTCCAAAAAGTTTGAGTGCGAAGTTTTTCAAAGTTGATTAAATTGTCGTAAGAATGAGCCTTACGCGTGGTGAACTTAAAGTAAGCTTTAATCAACTAAAAAGGTGCTACATACAAAAGAGGTCTTACTCTATGCCTCTCCAGGATCCAACTGATCAGCCCAGTATTTATCCTGGACTAATCACAGGAAGTGATGTAATAAAGTTCGAGTCACAGGAAGCTGTATTGTGTTACCACAATTCTGTCACTAGGTTGCTGAGAAGTCCCCCTCTCTCCGTCTCCCACTGCCAGCAGCTTTGCAACTCCCAATATCTCCAGGGCGGCCTCCTCTGCTACAGTCAACGTGCTGAAGGCTGGAGGGCCACCTCCGGTTCTCTCCCTCTCCCTGTTGTGGGCTCTCTTCCCCTGCAAAGAGGGAAAGAAGAGAAGTTTGAGTGAGAGTGATGGAATGAGTGTGAGGAATATGTAGGTTACATCTGTAGAGGGTGCCAATGCCAAATGGCTTCCTTCTGTGGTGTTACTTGGTATGATTGCACTAGGATGAGGGTGAGTGTGAGGGGTGGTTAGTAAGATGGAGATGTGATAATGTAGACAGAGAGAGAGGGATGGGTGGACGTGCAAGGTAAGTTGGTGTGAGTAATGATGTGCAGGAGTAGGTTTGGGAAGGCAGAATAATGAGGATGTGATGAGAGGCACATCAGGATGAAGGTGAGTGTGGCTTTGCACTCACCTTTCCTGATCTCATCAGATCATTGAATCTCTTCCTGCATTGTACCCATGTACTCCTGATGACATCTCTGCTGTTGACCTCCTCAGCAATTTGGAGCCGTGCCCTTTTGGTTTCCGGGGAGGTCTCTTGCGCCCATCAACGAGGAAGAGGACCTCCTTGAGCGCTCTGACTCCCTCCACAAGAATATGTAGCAAGTCATCGGAAAACCGGGGTGCAGCCCTCTGTCTCTGGGAACTCATATTTAGAAATCTCAGCAATAACCCAATCCTCCAATATACTCCCTCCACACTCCTACATGAACCTTCAAGTGCAAAGTGGCCAACGCTGCTTTAAATATCCCCGCTGGAAATGAGTCATCGATGACATCATCAGGCCCGCACCATTTAATAGGGCCAGTAAATGGGCATGACTGTTGTCTAGGGGCCATTAACTGAAAGTCGCAGTGGAGAATGCACGGTTCACTTCTTCGGGCTCCCGACCCGCTACGCAGCTCATACCCACGCAACCCATCTCAAAGGTAAAAATTCCGGCCTGTGTCTTTTCTTTTCAGTGAAATGGTTAACCAGGCAACTTGGGAAGTAGCAATTGGGCTAATTTTCAGGTTTGGAAATAGAGAAATATTACCAAATGCCTAGCTGATTGCTATGGTAGTTACCTATATCTGGCACACTATCATATGCAATTAGTTGTAATTTTTAGAGTGTAATTTTAATTGCAGAGTGTAAGGCAATATGCAACATATAATGATTGGTGCTTATGCATTATTAATATCCAACAAAGGCTTGGGATAGTCCTAATCATGTTTATCAGCCCTGGATGGGTATGAATCATTGACATATAATCTATGAGATGATTCCAATCAGATAGAGAAATAACTATGATTATAGTTATGACCTGTGTGCACTTTTTCTTTAAATTTATGGTGAAAAAATGCATACTATATATCTTTATGAGAACCTAGCTATTATTTTAATTCAAGAATTCATTAGGCATGGTTTGTGCTTGATGAGAAGCAGTGATGTTCTGCCGCTTGATCTGTGAATGAGGTTGGCAGGATTTATAAATGTATTTGTATTCAACAGATCCAATGGGCTGAATCTTGACCAGGGCGGGCTGCGTAGGTTGGGGGGGGGCAGAGTTTCTGTGGGGAAACTCGGAAGTCCGGGTTTCCCCACATGGGGTAGAGTTTTAACTCCACAGCGTGCCTAGCTTTGCTTTGACAGGTTCCGCGCCCGGAAGTCAGCCTGATTGACAGGCCTGGCTCCCAGTCAGGTGGGGAGCACTCTGGACAAGCTGCAGCTGCTGGTAAGTCGCCTGCTGCTACTAGTGGGAGCATGGGAGGGGGTTCAATTCTCGACCCGGGAAGGGGCGGTTCCGATCCCCAACCTGGGGTGCTGGTGGGTAGGGTGGTCTGATGCGGCGGGGGTAGGTGGGTGGAGCTTGGGGGCCGGGGTGGGGCGTGGCGGGAAGCACTTACCTTTTTCCCGAAGTTGTCCTCACCTCCCTTCAGCTGTTGGGTTTCCCGAGGCCTGGGAAACCCGGCCGGCCACCTGCAAAGCAGGTTAAATCAGAGGCTACCAGCCTCATTAAAATATTTAAATGGGCAACCCACCTCCTGGGAGCGGATTGGTTGCCTGCCCGCCTCTTGTCCCACCTCCATTAAACCTGGAAATGGGCGGGTTGGAGACGGGTTGGATTACATAGGATTACATAGGATATACGGCACAGAAACAGGCCATTCGGCCCAACCAGTCCATGCCGGCATTTATGCTCCACATGAGCCTCCTCCCGTCTTTCCTCATCTAACTCTATCAGCATAACCCTCTATTCCCTTCTCCCTCATATGCTTGTCCAGCCTCCCCTTAAATGCATCTATACTATTTGCTTCAACCACTCTCTGTGGTAGCGAGTTCCACATTCCCACCACTCTTTGGGTAAAGAAATTTCTTCTGAATTCCCTATTGGATTTCTTGGTGACTATCTTGTATTGATGGCCTCTAGTTATGCTCTTCCCCACAAGTGGAAACATTCTCTCTGTATCCACTCTATCAAAACCTTTCATAATTTTAAAGACCTCTATTAGGTCACCCCTCAGTCTTATTTTTTCAAGAGAAAAGAGACCCAGCCTGTTCATCCTTTCCTGATATGTATACCCTCGCATTTCTGATATCATCCTTGTAAATGTTCTCTGCATCCTCTCCAGTGCCTCGATATCCTTTTTATAATATGGCGGCCAGAACTGTACGCAGTACTGTAAGTGTGGACTAATCAAGGTTTGATATAGGCCGAGCATAACTTCCCTACTTTTCAATTCTATCCCTCTAGAAATAAACCCTAGTGCTTGGTTTGCTTTTTTTATGGCCTTGCTAACCTGTGGCACAGCTTTTAGTGATTTGTGTATTTGTACTCTGAGATCCCCTTGTTCCTCTACCCCACCTAGACTCGCACCCGCCAAGTGATAAGTGACCTCCCTATTCTTCCGACCAAGATGTAATACCTGACGTTTATCTGTGTTGGGGTTGGATTTGAGATTTTTAAAGTTTTAACATCTCACCCCACCCCACCCCACCCCGTTTTGGGAGTTGCAATTCCACCCAATGTATACAGAAGTTTGACAACATAATCTGTTCTGCTGTTCTATAGGATGTGAAAATAATAGTAATATAAGGTTATTTAAAGCTCAATTAAGTTAATTTAACAAAAGCAAAATACTGCAGATGATGGTAATCTGAAATATAAACAGAAAATGCTGAAAACATGCAGCAGGTCAGGCAGCATCTGTGAAGAGAGAAACAGAGTTAACGTTTCAGGTCGATGACCTTTCATCAGAACTGGAAGATGTTAAGAGATGAACAGATTTTAAGCTAGAGCTGTTAATTTAACAATATTGCACAAAGGGCAAAGGAATTGTTGTGAGAATGGTTTATCCATACCTCTCTCCTTCTAATTACTTTGCAAATAAATATTGGGAAGACCGAAGCCATTGTCTTCAAGGCCATTGTCTTCGCTCCTCGCCAGAAACTCCGTTCCCTTGCTGCCAACTCCATCCCTCTCCCTGGCAACTGTCTGAAGCTGTAGCAGACTGTTCGCAAACTTGATGTCATACTTGACCCCGAGATGAGCTTCCGACCACATATCTGCGCCATCACTTAGACAGCCTATTTCCACCTCCGTAACATTACCCAACTCCGCCCTTACCTCAGCTCATCTGCTGCTGAAACTCTCATCCATGCCTTTATTACCTCTAGATTTGACCTTCCAATGCACTCCTGGCTGGCCACCCATCTTCCACCCTGCATAAACTTGAGGCCATCCAAAACTCCGCTGCCCATGTCCTAATTCGCACCAAGTCCCATTCACGATTCACCCCCGTGCTCGCTGATCTACATTGGCTCCTTATTAAGCAACGCCTCAATTAAGCAAGTCTCAATTTTAAAATTCTCATCCTTGTTTTCAAATCCCTCCATGGCCTCACCCCTCCCTATCTCTGTAACCACCTCCAGCACTACAACTCACATCTGCGCTCCTCCAATTCTGGCCTCTTGCGCATCCCCGATTTTAATTGCTCCACCATTGGTGGCCATGCCTTCAGCTGCCAAGGCCCTAAGCTCTGGAATTCCCTCCCTAAACTCCGCACCTCTCTACCTTTAAGACACTGCTTAAAACCTACCTCTTTGACCAAGCTTTTGGTCATCTGCCCTAACATCTCAGTGGCTCGGTGTCAAATTTTGTTTGATAACACTCCTGTGAAGCGCTTTGGGATGTTTTACTACATTAAAGGCGCTATATAAATACAAGTTGTTGTTGTACTTTCACCAAGCATAAATATTTTCAGCAGCTTTTCTTGAATTGAGTTAAATTGAGCAAAAGTTAATGGGCCGAATCTTGCTAGAACGGGACATCTCACAACGTATGCTGTTAGTTAGACTTTTTCCTGCAGCCTTCAGCTTGAAAATCTTTTGCGCCATAATTTGCTGGAAGTGTGAGCTGATAACGGCACGGCGAGAGCAACAGGGACCTCAGTGAAAGGCAAGACCAACAGTATATCCCTGAACCAATACGATTTAAGGATTGAGAAAGAAACTTTTTTTTTATTCATTGATGGAATGTGGGCGTCGCCGGCAAGGCCAGCATTTATTGCCCATCCCTAATTGCCCTCAAAGGTGGCGGTGAGCCGCCTTCTTGAATACAACTGAGTGGCTTGCTGGGCCATTTCAGAGGGGCAGTTAAGAGTCTGGGTCTGGAGTCACATATAGGCCAGACCAGGTTAGGGTGGCAGATTTCCTTCCCTAAAGGACATTAGTGAACCAGGTGGGTTTTTACAACAATCCAGTAATTTCATGGTCACCATTACTGATACTACCTTTTTAATCCAGATTTTTATTCATTTAATTGAATTTAAATTCCCCAGTTGCCATGGTGGGATTTGAACTCATGTCTCTGGATTATTAGCCCAGGCTTCTGGATTACTAGTCCAGTACAATAACCACAATGCTACCGTACCCTATCCCGAGGGACAACAGAAAAGGAGGATGAATTAGAGTCAAATCAGGTACAGAAAGAGAAACAAAGAGAGGGAAAGAAAGATTGGATTATGTGTGACAGAAAGGAAAAGTAAGAAAAAAATGTAAAAACTTAAAAGTTGACATTTTTAAAACCTCTAACAATAAATGATACATGCAGCAATGAGATTGAACACTTTAAATTGTTCCCATTCTGGACCAGAGAGGCATTAACAATTATCATGTCGTTAAAAAGCTACTTGCGCTCTTAATTACCAGACTTAACTTTCTGTGCCGAGTTTAATGGGCAATTAATGTGCAAATCCAGCAAGTTGTTAAAAATAACGGGGAGGCTAAGGGCGAGATGCTGTTTGCGCGAAGCAAATGGCGGCGCAGCATAAATCGACCAGCCAGTTCTGGAGATTTCCAGCTCATGCCGTATCTCATCATCCCCTGAACTTGCTGGTCGATTTGCACATTAATAACAGCGTGCATCGTTAACCTGCTATTATTTTTCCAGCAAGATCCGATACATCATCTTGCATTTTCTTTGAATCCAGAAGAAAAACAAACCTCCAGTTGCATATTCTTTGTACGATTGAGTTTGCTGTTGTAGGAAATTACAATGAGTGTTATTTTGTGATGTGCAGTAATATTTATATTGATTTATCAGTAAGTGACATACAAAGCATTTTAGGTTATATTCAAACAGTATTAATGCCCAATTTGCAAATTCTGACAGGTTCAACACAGTGGTAAATCTTTGGATTGAAATGATCAATTTAATCATTTAATCAACTATTCAGTAGAAGTGCGACCTAAAATATCTTTGGACAAGCTGCAAATTCTGACTAATTACATAACCTATTGTATTGTGGTTGTAAGTTAGGAGCATTAGGGAATTTTGACTGCAGTCTTATTATTAAAAACGCTCATCTTTCTTCAGAAAAATGCACCTAATGTATGCAATATGAAAGATGAATTACACACAGATCCTTTAAAGCTTTAAATCTAAAAACAACAATAAGCATTTCTGATGAGAATGGCATTCTTTATTAAAATTCTTAACTGCCTCTCCTCCATGATCCACTGGTGTGGCACTGCCCTCTCATGGTCCACTCCTACCTAATCCAATGCAGTCAGTACATCTCCTACAATGGCTTCTCCTCCAGTGCCTGCATGGTTACCCCTGCTGTGCCTAAGGTTCCACCTTGGTCCCTTCCTATTGTTCAACTGCATGCTTCCTCTCTCTCATATTATCTGTAAGTATGGGGTAGTGTCTACGTGTATGCAGATGGCACCCAGCATACTCACCCATCTGTCACCGTACTTGATTTCCCAACTGTTAGTGTGCTGTCATGCTGCTTGTCTAACATCAAGTCCTGACGTTCTCCAGCTGAACATGGGAAAAACCAAAGCTATCCTCTTTAGCTCCCACCAGAAACTCCACACTCTAGCCCTTGATTCTTCTCCTGCTTCATCAGTGACAGTCTTCAGCCAGCCAATCATGTGCAGAACGGCACCAAAATACAGGAAGAGATAAACAGGCTTTCAAAGTGGCAAAGTAGATAAATGGCAAATTAAATCCAATATAGTGAAGTGTGAGGTGGTTCATTTTGGTAGGAGAAATAAGGAGGTCACTTATTCCTTGGAAGGCAAATAACAAAATGGGGTAGAGGAACAAAGAGATCTGGAAATACAGATACATAAATCGCTAAAACTTGCAACGAAAGCTCATAAGGTCGTGACACAAAGTACTGGGGTTCATTTCTGGAGGAATAGAATACAAAGCAGGGAAGTACATTGTTACATTTATATACAAACTTGGTTAGACCACATTTGGAGTACTGTGCGCAGTTCTCGTCTCAATACTACGAAAAGGATATTGAAACGCTGGAGATAGTGCAGAAAAGATTTACGAGGGTTTTACCAGAATTGAAAGGATGCAACTATCTGGAAAGATTGAGCAAGAGAAGCCCAAGAGGAGGCCTGATAGTCTTTAAAATTATGAAGGGTTTCGATAAGGTGGATGTGGAGAAACTGTTTCCACTTGGGGGTGAATCCAGAACAAGGGGGCATAAATATAAGATAGTCAGATCAAATAAAGAATTTTGGAGGAATTTCTTTACAGATTGGTGAGAATGTGGAACTCGCTGCCACATGGAGTGGTTGAAGCAGAGAGCATTGATGCATTTAAAGGGAAGCTTGATGCATACTTGGGGAAAAAGGGAATAAAAAGACACGGGGAAAGGGTGGGAAGAGGTAATTAGTGGGAAGAAGCTTGTGTGGAATATAATCCCCGGCATAAATCATTTGGGCCGAATGTCCTGCACCTGTGCTGTAGATTCTATGTATACCATGGGATTCTCTTCCTAAACCTCTCTGCTTTGCTAATTCTCTCCTAACCATCAAAAAGCATACTCAATACCAATCCTTTCGAACCCCATCTATTCTCCAAGCTCAAGCTCAAAGTCTATTTCCTCCCTCCTTCTCCTTCCCCACCTGCCTCAGTGAAGCACCTTGGGATATTTTGATACGTTAAAAGGTGCTATATAAATTCACGTTGTTTTCAAAATAAGCTGTAATGAATCCAAATGTGAAACTAGGCTGGTTTCAAAATGGCTTCTTTTTTAAAAGTACAGTAAATCATTTCTGCATTTAGTTAGAAGTTCAATCACCATCAACAATTCAAACTGTTTCCATTTTCAAGAATTGTTTTTAAACTCAATGTGTAAACAAAGACTCTCAGAGATACTTTCTTTGCTGTTGAAAATAATGCTTTGCAAGGTTCAAGTTTTAGGTTGGTTCGGTTGGTCGTGCACTCGCCTCTGAATCAGAAGGCTGTAGGTCAAGGACTTGAGTATGTAATCCAGGCTGAAAGTTCACTGCAGTACTAAGGGAGTGCTGCATTGCTGGAGGTGCCATCCTTTGGCTGTGACGTCTGCCCGTTCAGGTTGGCATTTAGGATCCCAGGGCACTATTTCAGAGATGAGCAGATGAGCAGGGAATTCTCTCCAGTGTCCTGGTCAACATTCCTCCCTCAACAACAACACCAAAATAGATTAATTGATCATTTATCTGATTGCTGTTAGTAGGATCTAGTTGCTGTGTTTGCCAGCATAACCCTTCAAATGATTTCATGTTATGTGCTTTGGGACATTTGCAATAGATATGATAAGTCATTATATAATCTTTAAAACATTTTTAAGGAATGATACAATACCGTTTATTTGTTTTAGAGTTTGAAGAGATTTTTGTGGTTGGTGGCATTCTGCCAAGTACTTTAGAGCAGTTATTCACAATGCCATATACTGGAGGCATGCCCACCTGGTCTTCCCCACTTCACTAAGTTCTTAATCTTAGCATCACTCCCACTAATGCTGTGTCCTTCATCTTGAGGATTTGGGTTTGACTGGTCCAGAGAGAAAACTTGAATGTCTCTCATGTTCTGTCAGTTATAACTGCCCAATGTAAAATGAATTTGGACATTCTCGATCTAGTTCCCAGCTGACAATGCAGACTGCCCACCATGTGTCACAAAGTTGCACTAAATTGGTTATCTCATTCAGAAGCCAAGAATGTGTCATGATAAAATTCTCACCAATGGAATTGGAGAGGGTCGTGGTGGTTTTAAACAAAGTACCAACAGTAAAAATACTGCGAGTGGCAAATTATGGTCACCGTTGCCCTCTAACTCTGCTGCATCCATCTATTTCCCGACTAGCATAGAGGTTATTTCAAGAATCTGCCAATATGCTGCCGACAGATATATCAAATGGATGACTTGTGCATTGCTCAACAATGCCAACAGTTGCAGCTCCTTCCCAACTGAATAGCAACACTATCATGAATCAGCTGTCCAACCTTACTGCACTGCTCTATTTCCCAAAGTACAGGGGTTATTGATGGTCATGTGTCCAAAGGGGCAGCAGGTCCCTGCCCCTTCTATGGTACCACTATGCTTCTCTTCACCTATACACTGTGACTAACTTGGTGTGACCTTCTAACTTGATCCTCCAGGATGTGTGTATCTTTGCTGGTGCTTGCAATCCTTGGTGAGAGGGATGCAGGATTCTATGAGGTTCTAGGCTATTCTTCCAGACCTGCAATGACAGAAAAGCAACAAATGTTTTCATGTTGGTTCCAAGACACGTCTTTAAAATGGAGCTTGCGTTGCAAGGCACTGTATGTGATGTTTTGTGTGGTTACATGGATGCCTGTGTACTAGTGAGTGAGAAGGGTAACAAGATATAATAATTGAGGGATGGTACTAGCATTGAGCTTGGGGAAGGCCTCTGGTTTCACCTCCGCTTACTCCCTCGATGCTCTTGGAGGCTTCCTCAAAGGGAATTGAAAACTTATGGTTTCTGGGCCCTCCTCCAGTTTGGATCTGTTTCTTTGTCCTATGTGCAGGGAAGTAGTGAGATGTTGTAAATTGAAGGAGCACATACACTGACAGAACTGCTGACCATGCATCATACAGCTGGGCTCTGCTCAAATGGTTTGCCGTGCAAATCTGATCCACTGGGATGTGTGCATCTCTGTTGGTGCTTGCAAACATTGAAGAGGGATGCAGGATTCTGTGAGACGATGTCTTGTTCTAGGTTACTGGCAATATTCTTCTAGGCTTGCAATGACCGAACAGCAACAAAGCTTTTCTAAGATGTGGGTCTCAAGTTGTAAATTGCAGCTTCAATGTGTGCCTTCTGGAGTATGTGGTTACATTATAAGCAATGGAAGAACTGTAAGATTTTTTGAGGGATTAGATTGGGCCAGCAGTAAATGTGTAGTACGTTTACAGCCATCACTTGGGCCATCAACCTGGCATATGTTTCTGTTCTGTAGCTGTTCCTTGGCAGCTTTCTCAAAGTCTACTATCTTCTTCTGCATCTCTTCCTAGGTCCTGCTGGCATTATCTACATTGTTGACCCTGGCTACCACCTTCTACCAAGTATGATGCATTCTTGTACCCCAGGGAGGGTGCCTTGAGGGAACGAACAGGGCAATCCCTCTCATAACCCCTTCACATCCACTTTATTTATCAAACAACGCTTCAGATGCAGTGCTGCTCCATCTGACTCCGTTTCCTGCCTCCATGTTTTATTTTTGCCAGCCACTTCTTTTGCTTAACATAACTTTTGGACAGCCAGAAACCATTTTGGACAGCAGGAAACAATTTGGCGAGCTTCCGCTCTCTCAGCCACTACCTAGGCTTGTCCTCTGCTCTTCCTGTTGACTGCAAGTTTACTGCACTGAGCCTGCAGAACGCTAAATAGCCAACATTCCTGGTGCTTCTTGTCTTCTTAATAGTTTGTGATCATTTTATACATCAAACGAGTACTTACTTTAGGTATCTCACTTCTTAACTAGTTCTTTGTGTACAGATCATATTGCATTGTGTGTGAAATCCCGGAACTTGCAATCTGTCAAAGTTCGCCTTGACGGGTCTACCGCACCGCCCCAAAAATCACTTTCTCTGACGTACTTTCTGTTTGCCCAACTACTGCCCAGAAAATGCCCACAAAACCCTTAAGCCTGGTAAAAGCAGGTATAAGGCCTGTTTTCACTAGCGTAAGGGTTAATATAAATGTCAAATTAAAAATTTAAAAATAAAAAGTCATGCACAAACATTTCAAATTTGTTTATGTAAATTTTGGCCCGAATAAAATGTTTACATTTATTTTTCAAAATATTTAATTTTTAATGTAAATACCTTGTTAAAGGGACTTTTAATTACATTTGAAAATGGGAACATTTATTTTTATTCCAGTTGTATAAATGATTTAATAATTTGGGGATTCCTCATATGCTTATGGGATCCGTGGGCCTTTACGCAGCCGTACGCCCGCAGTCCCAGGACCCGAAGTCTCCAAAGCCCGGGAGCCTGAAGATAGGTCCAGATTTTTTTATCGGGTTGGAGGCATACTCCAGAGGTACGCCTCCGACCGCAAATTCCAGCCCAATATTTTATTTTAATTTACTTAGAAACTGACTACTGTGCACCAAATGTAACTGATAAATGGTTCTGTATATTTTTTTAAGTCATTTTCAGTTATTTAAAATTGGCTTACTCATAGAAGGTGGACTCGACACGCTGATTAAAAATGCTTATTTTTTGTGATAAACCCATTTTCAGCTGTATCAATAAAACTGCACCAGGTTACCACTCTTAAATACATCAAGGCATATTTTTAATGCAATTTTATATTTAAATTACATTCTAAAACGCTGCCCGATCGTGCTGGTTCATGGCAGATTTTACTTTGGTGATATGCAAATGCATTTGAGCGGAAACGCGAGAAAAATGTAACACTTCTGATCACCAGTTGCATCCCAAAGTGGAAACTCTTGGCCTTCGTGTCTACAAAATGCTTACCTTCCCAAAAATAGAAGATGTGTTCCCTCATCAAGAATTCTTCATGAATCATTGTAATACACTGTAGTTTGCTATCATTTTTAGAAAGTTTACAATAAATTGGTCAGGAATGCTTTTTTTTTGTAACAGCAGGGAGATTCCTTGTGCTGCATGGAAATCTGTCTTCTGCTTGCTTATCATTCGTATAATTTGTGTTACCCTCCTCCTCGAATACTGCCATACATTTGATGCACTGGCACAGTATTCTGTGAAAATATGGGCGAGCTTGCAGGAGGTGTATTGTAGCGCTCTCTTAGAATATTCAATGAGTGAAAATGTATTTTACGTACGCCCGAGGTCGCCTCGGTGACATTGAGGGCACTGGTGATTTGTTGTGTTGCTCTTCGCAGGGAGTCCTTGTCCAATATTAGTGCAGACTGTAGCTGTTGAGAACTTTAAGAATGGAGGCAAAGTGATTTGTTGTCCTGTGTAGTGAGTTAATCTTCAAACTCCACCTTCCTGTCCAACTGCAAAAAATTGGAATCTGGATTTATGGATTTTGCTGCCTGCAGCTGTGCTCATCTTTCTGTCCCCATTTCCAGGCACAGTGCCTTACCAGGGCACTAACCTGGGCCAGGAATGCGGTTGGACCATCTCTACGACCGTATATTGGTAGAAACCCTTTTATTCCCCAATCACAGCAAGTTTAATTTTGTGATATATAAACAGAAAATGCTGGAGATACTCAGCAGGTCAGGCAGCATCTGTGGAGAGAGGAACAGAGTTCACGTTTATAGTCAATGACGTTTCGTCAGGACTGGAAAAAGCTGGAGATGTAATGGGGGAAAAATTCGGTTGATTAGCTCCTCCCGTTTGCGTCCCAAGAGGGCGCTAACGGGGCGCAAAGCAATTAGCGCCCGAACGCGGCGATGTTTGCGTCGCTCGCGAAATTGACCAGTGTTTTTGCAGCGGTGCTAAACCGCAGATCATGACATAATTCGAGCGTGCAACGCCCCGGTGGCGTCCTGGACCGATATTGAGTGGCGTCCCCTTCCTTTCCGCCTGCCGCAAGCAACGACAGGGAGAGTGGAACGTTTTGCAGTCGGGAAGGGGCTGGGGGAGTGCTATTTAAGTGTGCCCTCTTCCTGCCTTTTTTTGTGGGAGACATTTTTGCCCCACTCATTCTGAGAGAGAGAGAGATTCTGAGAGAGAGTGAGAGAGACTTCTGGAGAGATTCAATGCTGTGTGAAGTAGTTTTGGCTACTGAGCAGCACTTTGCAGGTTTGTTTGGATTTGACCTTCATTGCTTCGACTGTCAAGAGACTTTGGGGGCTGCACTGATTCGGGGCGTCGTCCTGCACCTGCAGAATCGGAGGCATCAGAGACGCAGAGAGAGAGTGGCAATCATGGCCAGAGGGAGGAGGACCAACAGGTCTGTGCACAGGAGACCTTACCCACCCAGGGTATTCCGGGAACAATTCTCCTACATTCATTTGTCTGAGGAGCAGTGTTTGCGCAGGCTGCACTTCAGCAAGGAGGTGGTCACTGAGCTCTGCCACCTGCTGCAGCCAGATCTGCAGCCTCAATTGAGGACCAGGACGTCGCTGTCGGTGGCAGTGAAGGTCACAGTGGCTCTGAATTTTTATGCCATCGGCTCCTTTCAAGCAGCTACTGGGGACATCGCCAATATCTCCCAGTTCGCGGTCCATTGCTGTATCTGGGAGGTGACAAATGCCCTCTATAAAAGGAGACGCCAGTACATCTCTTTCCCAATGAGCTGGGCCAAACAGCATGAACGCGCATTGGGCTTTGCGAGGATAGTGGGCTTCCCCATGGTGCAGGGCGCCATTGACTGCACGCATGTGGCATTGCGGGCACCGCATGAGAATACAGAGGTTTTCCGAAACCTCAAGAGGTTCCACTCCTTAAATGTCCAGTTGGTCTGTGACCACAGACAGCTAATACTCGCCGTCAATGCCTGCTATCCTGGCAACAGCCACAATGCTTTCATCCTGCGCCAGACTGGTGTGCCAGAACTTTTCCAGGCACCGCATCAGCCAAGTAGTTGGCTCCTCGGGGACAAGGGTTATCCACTCTGCACCTAGCTGATGACACCGCTCCGTAACCCCAACACCGCTGTTGAGCTGCAGTACAATGAGAGCCATCTCGCCACCAGGAACATTGTTGAGCAGACGATCGGCGTGCTCAAGCAACGGTTCCGCTGTCTGGACCACTCAGGAGGAGCCCTGCAGTACTCGCCTGAGCGAGTCTCCCTCTTCATAGTTGTGTGCTGCATTCTACATAACCTTGCAATCCTCAGGACCCAGCCAATGCCACCAGACCTTGGAGCACCACCTGAGGAGGAGGAGGAGGAAGAGGAGGAGGAAGAGGAGGAGGATAATCAGCAGCAGCACCAAGGCGGGAGGGAGGCCCACAATGTTGAAACTGCAAGGGCTATCCGTCAACGGCTGATAATAAGCCACTTCTAGGCCCCTACTCAGAAGATGGCTTCTGGCATGGAGAACAACATGATGGAAAGCAACCTGTAACCCCTATAGCCGGCCAAGGCAGCAATGATTCCAAAGGCCAAACATGTACATTTTGAATACAACAACTTTTTTATTTTACAAAGGCTGTGCGTGTCATTTATTCATGACAAACTAATAGAAACAAACACCACAAATCATTAATTAACATAACTGGTTCTCACAAGCTGGAGATAATGGCCAAAACACTAAACAAAAGTTATCAGACGAACCTCGGCCTTTAATAAAAACATTCCCAACATTTCTTGAGACCTCCTACTTTTTGCCCTTCGAGGGTGATCTCCATTCCCTTGCGCACTTCCCCCCTTCCCACCCTAATGCTCCTCCGTAATGTGGCCCCAGTGGCTGCAGCAAGGCTGGTGGAAGGCTGCTAATTGTCAGATCCTGAGACTACAGATGCCCTTGAAGGATGGCCTCAACCAGCTCTGGGCCTGGAGGGCCCGGCTGCAGACTGCACCAACTCTGCATGGGCGGCTGCAGTCTGGGCTACAGGCGGTGGCAAGTGCAATGAGGAAGCGCCAGTGGTGGGAGCAGGAATGCTGTCATTCTGGGAGAGGACAGCACCTCCCTGCTCGACCGACACACTGGCACTCCCATGGGGCAGCACCTTAGCATCCGGAGCAATCTGCTGGAGCACAGTTTGCTGGCCTGCTGCAGCACCGTGAGAGCCCCGGGGAAATGTGTCCGAACCAGCGACGATGGCAGCAGTCAGTGCTTGCGTGGCCTCAATCTGAGACTGCATGAGAGCAGTCTGAGATTGGATCACGGCAGCCAGTGACTGAATTGCAGCACTAAGCAGTTGCGTTGCGTCCGCCTGTGCTGCAGCGGAGTGCTCCACACTCCTTGCCAGTGCATCAATGCATTCGGGCACTCTTCCCACTGCACCCATGAGCTGAGTGTGCATGTCCACCACCTGGGTGTTCATTTCAGTGATGAGCCGCTCCTCCTCTGTGTTCAGTGCAGCAGGACTCGCTGGCCTACTCTCCCTCCGGGGAGAAGGCCCCCGAGCTTCCCTACCCCCATCACGTTGCTGCAGCCCGCTGGGTCCTGGAGCTTCACCCTCATCAGACCCTTCCCCCCTGCTCCCCTCCAGGGAAGGCGTGTTCCCAGTGTGGGCATGGGCTTCCTCGGGAGACGCTGGCGCTGAGGCTCCGGCTTCCTCTTCCTCCTCGGCTGCGGTGTCGCTCCTACTGGCAGCTTGAGGCCCCGTCTCCTCAGCTGGTGAATCACCATCTGAAAGCAGGGAGGTACAAGACTGGCTTTAGCGTCAGGACAGGGGGGCAGTAAGGGAGCAAGGACTGGAGAGATTTCGTAAGTTGGATTGAAAGTGTAAAAGGCTGGTGTTGTGAGGGACAAGTAGAATGAGAGAGGAGAGAAAGCTGATGACCTTACCATTGCTGTCCAGAACGGGGTCGGCCTCTCCAGGGGCGACGGGACCGATCACCTGGCTTGCGATGATCCTGTGGACGCGCGCCTCCAGCTCGCTGAGGGTCTGCAGCTGAGGCGGCCCTCCACCCGTCCATTGCTGCTGCCACCTGTTGTGAGATAGCTTGGCCTGCAAGAAAAAGGATGGCGTCTGAGTAAATATGCAGCCATGGTCTTGCCTGATGTGCCTCCCACAGTTGAATAGGCCTTAATGTATGCAAGGTGTGGAATGTGCGTGTGTGTTTTATGAGATGGCCATAGGTTTTGGATGAGTGGTGGGCACTGGGGTTTTTACACCCTCTGGCCATAGAGTGAGGTTGAGATGGAGGGATGGAGAGGTATTGAAAAGCAGCCACTCACCCTGACGACCCGAGTGAGGTCGTTGAACTTTTTCCGACATTGTGTATGGGTCCTGGGCACCATGCTCCTGGAGGAGACGTGATGAGCCACCTCCCTCCACACTCTTCTATAGTCGCGGGGCAATGGCCTCCCGCCACTCTCTGGGTACAGTATTGATCTTCGGCGCTCCACTGCGCCAACCAGAGCCACCAAGGCCCGGTCACTGAAGCGCTGAGCTCGTTCCCTGGCCCCCTCCATAGTCCTTTGCAGCAGCTTTGAGGTTGAGGTCTGTCCAGGCCGAGATTCAAGGCTGCAATGAGCAGGGTGTGGATGGAGAGCAAGATCGACCCTCCCCTTTAAGAACTGGCCGGTACCAGTGTGTCTGTGTTCCATCGCTAACTGACATCACCTGAGCTTTGCCCACGGTCTGAGTTAGCGCCTCGCTCCTTGGCCTTTGCGCCTTAAGAGAGGTGTGTAGCGCCTGATTTAGTGCTGCAATCACCTCCAGGGGTGATAGAAGCCAAGTTTGCAGTCGGAGGCGATAATTAGCGCCAGGCGCTAAACTTTGCGCCCGGCCGATAATTGCGTCCCAAATGGGGCGATACCGAATTTCTCCCCCAATAAGTCTTAAGCAAGTACAGGGGCAGCGATGGGGAGGGAGGAGAGGAAAGAACAAAAGGGAAGGTCTGTGATAGGGTGGAAGGCAGGAGTGATTTAAATGACAAAAGGGATGATAGTGCAAGACAAAAGGGGGTGGTCTTTTGGGTGGGTCAAGAGGAGGCGTAAATGACAACAACAGAATCATTACCAGCAGCTGCTGTCCAAAAAAATGGGAGACTTGCGGAAATCGCCCCTCACCCCGTCAAACAGTTTCCAAAGTTCAGACCCGTGGAACAGACAACTCGAGACAAAGATTTCAGGGTAAACTATTCTTTACTTAAAATCAGCAAGAGGTTACAAGTAAGTACCAAATACAACTCGGAATCAATTCATTGACTTATTACAAGCAAACACGCAAGAATCTAAATCATTGGGCCAAAAATTCGGCCCTTCCTGGGTGAGTACGCACTGTGTACTCACCCGTAAGGCGTCCTGAAGTGCCGGTTTCCTGCATGTACTGCGCATGCGCGGGAAACCGGAACTTCCGGTCTGGTGAAGGGAGCGGTTCATAGGTGAACCGCATGCGCGGTAGAGGCTGCGCGCACGCAGCAAACTTAGTTTTCTATGGGAGGGTAAGTATTGAAGAAGCTGCGCTTTTAAAAAGGAGGCGCAGGACCTGTTTTCAACAAGGTAAGTGGTTAATTAAGTATAATTTAAAAAAAATTTCAACAGGTTTATCTTTTTTAGATACTTTAAAGAAAGGTAAGTTTATTTTTAGCACTGTTAAAAAGTATTTTAATTTTTTCAAAAATTTAAATTTTTGTTTAAAGTAGTTAATTTATTTAACTTATAGTTATTTTATAAATGGGATGGTTTTAAAAAAATTTATTTGCAGTTTAGCTGTTCTTTTGGGGCCGATTTCAATTCATAGATTTGACAGGTCTTCCTGTCAAATCTATGAATGAAAGATGGTCTGCTGCCATTGGCTCTCCATGGCCCACGTGATCCCAAGGGACGCATCGCACTAACTGCGCCCCTGGGACACGCAAGCACTGCGCGCCGGCACTTGGAGCAGGCCCAGGAGCTGAAGTTCCCGTGGGCCCAGAGGTCAACGGCAGGCGCGGTAGGTAAGTGCGCGCGTGATCCTTACCCCCGCGGCAAGCCGGAGAGGCGAATTTCAGGGTCATTGACTTTAAACTCAAGCGATCATAAGCAACCACATACGTACTAACACAAGTGAGAGGTCAATTCAGCGATGACTAGACGTATGACTTTAACTGGCAACTGACCAAGTTGCCCTCGACCGCAGCCCCGAGTGGTCAATCTACAGCATCATTTATACCCCAAAACTAGGCAACTCGGCCACAGCATTCGAGTCCTGCACTGTTTTCTCTCTCTCACTTTCTTTCTTATCTGTTTTGACATTTAGTTAACCAAGGCCAGACGTTCAGGGGTTGGAGAAATAAATGCTTAATAAAACCCGCACCCCAAGCCTTACAGGTTGGGCTGGGGTAAAGCAAAAAGTTCCCGCCGCAATGGGACAAGTCAGGTTGTTACTGTACTGGTATTCCCGGTGTATGGTGGTGACACAATACTCACCTTTCCCTCGGTACGCAGATTGTACAGGGAAATGCTGTCCTGCAATCACTTTCGTGGTGCAGTTCCATTCTATCCCATCCCAATCAAATCCGCATGCAGGAGCTGCGTGTTCTACCACGTCATAAGGGCAGATGAATGTGTCCCGAGCTTGAGCGCACCCGGTAAGATCTGGGGCCACCCATGTGGTCCCTTCCACCCGGGTCACATACTGCGGGGGTTTGTCATACCTTATTAAGTGGTCGTACTCCTATATTCTCCACGCAGAATAGAGGATTTGGGGTCACTTTTTCGTGCAGGATGGGATAATGCAATACCATTCCTAACAGGGTGATGTTGCTCTGTTCCTGCAAGTGACATTCGTGTTTTACCGGGTACACCTGTACTAACCCCCTGACTTGGCACATAGTTATGATAAATTGATAAGTGGACATTGTCCTCAGATGTCGATCAGTCACCTACAAGGGGAGTTTCCCCTCAGCAATGTTCTGCAGGTTTTCACAGGCTTGTTCCACTAACCAAGATCCATACATTACACAAACATCATTTCGCGTGGCCTCACTAGAGGCATTAAGATCCTCCTTTAAAATTTGGTTAATCTTTTTAGCATGGGATTCTAAATAGTTAACCACATCCTGCAGATCAATGGTTATAATTTGGTCCTCCTTCAATTCCTCTTGTTCCAGACCATTCATTTTATTCAGAATTTCCTTTAGACGATTTCTAACTGCCTTTACAGATTGATCCAAATGATCCAAATCAAGGCGAATACAGTATACTAAATTGAAAGAAATATAAGTAAATCACTGTTTCACTTGGAAGGAGTGTTTGGGGGCCTGGACGGTGGGAAGGGAGGAGGTGAAATGGCAGGTGTTGCAGCTCCTGCACTTGCATGGGAAGGTGCCATGGGAAGGGGAACGGGTGTTGGGGGTGATGGAAGAGTGGACCAGAATGTCGTGGAGGGAATGGTCCCTTCGGAATCTGAAAAGGGAGGGGAGGGGAAGATGTGTTTGGTGGTGGGATCACACTGGAGGTGGCGGAAATGGCATAGGATGATCCATTAAATGTGAAGGCTGGTGGGATGGAAGGTGAGGACAAGGGAAACCCTATTGTCGTTCTGGGAGGGAGGGAAAGGAGTGAGAGCAGAAGTGTGGGAAATGGGAAGGACACGGTCGATGGCCCTGTCAACCACGGTGGAGGGGAATCACAAAATTAAACTTGCTTTGATTGGAGAATAAAAGGGTTTAAAGCAAACATAATCTTTAAAATGGCAAGAGGCATACATAATGTAAACATAAGCAAGCTGTTTAACTTGGACAAAGTTAGCAAGCCTGAAGAAACGCTAAAGGTTTCACAACTGGAATTTCCTTCTTTTTCATGGAGTAATGGACCTTGGGACTGACTCCCAGCAACATCCGTTTATACGGTGTGAATTAACTCCTTCAAAGTAGAGCTGGGTAAATAGCTGGTTGGAATGGTATAGGAGTAAGTGTAGGCAGATGTAATCAAATACTCTTAAGGCCAATTGCTTTTCACAGATGGCATTTCCATGGCCCCAGATGTCTTATCCCCCCAACTCTTTATACGTGGTTGTGTCTCTGACTAATTATGCTTGTTCTTTCCATGGACTATGGCTCTCAAAGGTAATCAAGCAAAACTCCAGGACATCAATCTGGGATCATGGCAATACCATCTGCGGAAAGCCGCTGGCTAGGTTTGAATAATGGCGGTGTGGGGATGGATATCCTGGAGTTTTGCACTGATTCCCACTGAGATCCTGAGAGAAATATTTGCACAGTTTCTCTAATTTAAATCAATAGGGTGGAGTCCATGACAGAGTAGATTGTACATGGTCTGTGGGAAGAGCATGCATAATGTCTCAGAGGCACAACCGCGTATAAAGAGTTGGGGCCAGAAGGTCTAGGGCAATTCCAGAATTTGGAGTGGAGGAGAAGAGAACATAACAAGAGCCCAAAAAAAATTGGTGGGTTTAATGTATCATCCAAAAGACGGTACCTCCGACAGTTCAGCACTCTCTCGCTACTGCACCAAAGTGTCAGTCTGGATTTGTGCTCACGGGCTGGATTTTACCAACCTCGGCGAGTCCATGGCAGGCGACGTCGGTGAAGGGTTCTGGCCTCGCTGCTGGCTCCAGCCCGCTGTCCAAAGTGATTTTCCCCATATAAGCCCACCCAGCGTGTTTACCAGCCAATTGAAGGAAGCGGGTCTGATGACGTCATTTGATGACGCGTCATCAGCTGGTTTCCTTAAAGGGGCCATGCGCAAATTGATTTTGACAGTTGTGCTGTCAGTGTTCTACAGCATTGAGGTGCTGCAAACACTGACAATCACTGCACAGAGGTGAACGGCTGCACCCAGGCTCTCTCATGACTCCCTCCATATGCTTATGGAGGGAGTCACAGCACGCAGGGAGGCCCTCTTCCCTTCCAATGGGTGGAAGAGACCTCCCCAGATCAGCACAGCCTGGTTGCACATTGCACAGGAGGACACAAGCAGGGATATTGTCAGGAGAACCAGATGCAATGGTGCAAACCTTTCAATGATCTCAGTAGATTGCAAAATGTTATTGCAAAGCCACACTCAACCTCATCCTGCTGTGCCACTCATCACATCCCCATCACTCTGCCTTCCCTACCCTACTCCTGCACATCCTTACTCAAACCAACTTACCTTGCACTTCCACCTATCCTTCTCTATCTACATTCTATCTACTTTCCCAGCTCACTAGCCACCCCTCATACTCACCCTCATCCTAGTCTAATCATACCAACTAACAACACACAAGGGTAGGCACTTGAGTGTTTTAGCCAATGTTCATGTAGAGTTTCTGTTAATGTGCTGTCAAACATTGAAACCTTTATTTTGAACACTTTGCGTTCTTGGACAGATTTGTGTGCACCTTTGGAAGTGGCTTAGTGAGTTGCAGTGAATGGTGAGACATAATGGTACCCCCCGCAATGGTGATGAGTGTGAAAGGAACGGCTTGGGCATTGTAGGGATGCTTTATGGTGTTGGTGTGGGGTGATGCCAGCCTGGCGCATCATGTGGCAGCCAGGGCGTACAGCATCAAGTGAAGTAAATCTGTTCATGGTGAAGCCATCCCTGGCCTCCCGGGCAACAATGTGGTTGGGTGCTGATGCCCTGTGTCCTGTGCAGCATCAGTTAATTGCAGAGAAGGTTGGTGTTGTTGTTGGTGCTTCTGGTGTGCCTGGTGCTGCTGGTGTTGGGGCTGATCGTTGTGGGATTCTGAGGACCAAGGTGAGATAGTTTCAAGGGCACCGATGCTGATGTTATAAATGCTTGAGATGACAGAAGCAATCTGTCAATGGTGAGAGAATTTGTTCCATTGAGGTGACACTGGATAGAAAGTTTACTCCAAACACTTGCAGCCTGCATAAAGCTCAATCTGTCTTCCAAATGCAGTAAGCAACAGCTTCCGAGCTTGGAAAGTGAACAGTTGTGAGATGGGAGCTTTTATAGTACATTTGCAGCTGTCAAGTAATGAGATGATTCCAACTCCCGACCTGCTTACCTGATGTGATCCCCAAGCAGCGTGGACCCCATGGTCGACCTGGTAAACTCTGAAGGTGAGCTGAAAATAGTTCTTAATGGTCTGTTAACAAGGTCATAATGACCTGAATTGCCTCCCCCGCCGCTGCGTGTCGGGTCTGCTCAGCGTTGACAGACCCAACATTTGGGAAAGGCGCGTGGAGGCAGGGTCCCGACCCGCTGTCAAAAAAAAAACATTTTCCCACCCGACCCGCCACCGATCGCGCCTGCTGACCCCCCAAAAATTCTCCCCCATGTCTCTGGAGTGGGGCTTGAACCCACGATTGTCTGACTCAGAGACAAGAGTGCTACCACTGAGCCTATTATTTAAATTTGTGTCCTCTTGTTACCACCTTGCTGACACTTGGAAACAACCTACAACAACTTGCATTTATATAGCGCCTTTAATGTAGTAAAACGTCCCAAGGCGCTTCACAGGGGCGTTATCAAACATAATCTGACACAGAGCCAAATGAGATCTTGGGACAGGGGACCAAAAGTTTGGTCAAATCTAAGTTTTAAGGAGCATCTTAAAGGATGAGAGAGAGGTAGAGAGGCAGAGATAAAAACAGAACAAGTTGGAAACACTCAGCAGGTCAAGCAGCTGTGGAGAGAGAAAAAGAGTTAATGGGGTAATTTTACCCTCTCAAAAAGGGAGCAGTTGGGTCGGGTGGGATGTTAAAATGTAAGAAATCTCAAACCCGAACCCAACCCGCCTCGACCCGCCCATTTCTGGTATTAATGGAGGTGGTGGGCAACTAACCCACTCACAGGAGGTGGGTCGCTCATTTAAATATTTTAATGAGGCTCTATGCCTCAGATTTTATCTCCATTTTAGGTTGAACACTGGTTGGCCGACTTTCCCAGGCCTCGGGAAACCTGGCAGCTAAAGGAAGATGAGGACTGGTACGTGCAAAAGTTAAGTGCCTTTCTAGCACTGCTTGTCGGACAGGAGGAGCAGGAGCGTTTCCCCCCAGGCACCCAAGTAAATCTGTTTCCCATTCCATGCCATTGACCGACCTCTACAGTATCACCAGTCCCCCACCCCGCGATCACCGAGCCCTCCGACCTCCGATCTCTGCCACCCGATCTCTCTCCGACCTCCCATCTCTGCCACCGATCCCTCTCTGACCTCCCATCTCTGCCACTGATCTCTCTCCGACCTCCCATCTCTGCCACCGATCCCTCTCTAACCTCCCATCTCTGCCACTGATCTCTCTCCGACCTCCCATCTCTGCCACCGATCTCTCTCCGACCTCCCATCTCTGCCACTGATCTCTCTCCGACCTCCCATCTCTGCCACTGATCTCTCTCCGACACCCCGCGATCACCGATCCCCCGGCCTTCCACACCACGTCGTACCCTCCCGCTGCCCCCCATCTCATGATTTCTACCCCCAGCCGCAGGAAACCTACCTGCTCCTGCACTGCACCTCTTCTGGTGCGTTCCCCGCTCATCAGGGAGCCAAGCCTATCTCGACCAGAACTCCTCGCCACCGCTTGGAAATCCTGCCCCAGTAAATATCGGGGACAATCCTGAAACGTTGTGGGAAATTTTAACTCCCCCACAAAGTGGGTGTGGCGGGGGTTTAAAATTTTAAATCGCATAACGCGACCCCATCCCGTTGCGTATGCGCCTGTTGCCATTTTTACGGCGGTGGGCTGCAGGGTGTGTCTGTGTCCCCCTCACGAGTGGCGGAATGCCTCGTTATAATATTTAAATCAGACTCCTTACAGTGCTATTGGGAACCTGATTTAAATTTTATTCTGGCCGGCAGGGTTTCCCAGGGCTCGAGAAACCCGGCAGCAAAATGGAGACGGGAGCAGCTGGATCCAGCAGGTAAGAGCTTTTCAGAACACTGCTTGTGAGCCGGAGGAGCAGGAGCGCTTCCCTCCAGCCCACAAGGAAACCTGCCACGATCACCGACTCCCCCCATCAAACCCGCAATCCCGAGCCTTCTGCCTCGTGATCCCTTCGTCCTTCCTGATTGCTGGTCTGACCCCCCACTTCTGCCCCACAACCTTTCCTGGAAACAGAGTAAATAAAGTGAGGTCCAGGACCTCCACGTTCCTGGGAACTCGGGGTTTCCACCCCGGCAACCACACTCCCCGCCTCCCTGTAAATAGCGGAGCCGATAACTCTGTTTCTCTCTCCACAGCTGCTGCCCTACCTGCTGAATGTTTCCAGCATTCTCTGTGTTAGATTATCAGCATCCACAGTATTTTGCTTTTGTTTTAGCGAGGCGGAGAGGTTTACAGAGGGAATTCTAGAACTCAGGGCCTAGGCAGCTGAATGCACGACCGCCAATGGTGTGGGCGAAGGAAACCTATCACCATTTACTCAGGGGTCTCCAAGATTATGAAGAGCTTTATCAGGTCACTACTCGATCTCAAGTTTATCGTTGCAACTGTGACCCCCGAACTCTGACAAGTTGAAGGTCCCCTAAACTGTTCGCAGGACTTCAGTTGTGGCCTAAAGTTTTGTACAAGATCAACATAACCTCCTTTCTTTTGGATTCTATGCTTCGAGTTAAGAAACCAAACTATGACCCTTTTTGTTTTTCTGGCCTTAGTACTAGTTGTGGGTTCCAGTCCCACTCCAGGGACTTGAGCACAGAAAGCTAGGCTGACACTCCCAGTGCAGTGCTGAGGGAGTGCTGCACTGTCGGAGGTGCCGTCTTTTGGATGAGACGTTAAACCGAGGCCCTGTCTGCTCTCTCAGGTGGATGTAAAAGATCCCATGGCACTATTTCGAAGAAGAGCAGGGGAGTTATCCCCGGTGTCCTAGCCAATATTTATCCATCAACCAACATAACAAGAACAGATTATCTGGTCATTATCACATTGCTGTTTGTGGAACCTTGCTGTGCGCTAATTGGCTGCCGCGTTTCCCACATTACAACAGTGACTACACTTCAAAAGTACTTCATTGGCCTTAAAGCGCTTTGAGACGTCTGGTGGTCATGAAAGGTGCTATATAAATGCTAGTCTTTCTTTCTTTAGTGTACCTATAGAAAGCCTTTTTATTGCCTTTAAATGTTTTTTGAGCACTTTTCATTACTGTTTGATTGTGGAAGGGTCAACTTCACGTGGCAGTGCTTTGCAGCACATGTACTGAAAGCGCTAATCTCTTTCCCACACTCTAAGAATCATGAGAAATCGATGGCAAGAATATGACGTTTTGTTTTGTCGGGTATTCTCATCTCTGTTACCAATGTCCCTGTATGTACCTTGACGCTGTCTAACCACCTCGTCCAGGATTAGCCGTGACCACGTGTTCACTCAGCAGGGCAAAACATAATTACCTGTGGTCGCCGTCTATCTCACATATAGTTGACATTTCTGCCTTTGTTCTCGTTGGGTCTTATCGTGTGTCTTTAATTCTAGCTTGCTGTCTTATCTCTCTCTTAATTATACGGTTCCCTCAGTGAATACAAAGTATACATAGTTCACACACTGGGCTCAATTTTCTCCTTGGCTCCTCGACACAAACACCTTTTTTACAGTTTGCCTTATTCCAGTTGAAATTGTGACACACGGAGAATTTGTGCTGTGGTTTGCATTGTAGGGGATTTTCACACTGAACCACTGTAGTTGCCGTCACCAATACTACCTTGTATTTTTGAAGATAATTAATACTTTTATTAAGGGTCATGTTGTTAATAGGAGTGTTCAAGGTATTTCTGTCTCGGCGAGTACTGAACCCTGACATTAAAGAAATGTATTTTGCAGCTGGTCTTAATAACGCTAAAGCCATGGAAAAGAGCAGCAGGTCCTTCAATAAATTAACACGTCCAAACAAAAGAGTTAGAATCATAAAGGGGAATTTCAACCCCGAACAATGGGTGGGTTGGGAGCGGGTGGCGGGGGGGGGGTGTGTAAAAGTTACTGATTTGTGGAGCGGGAGCGCGACGGTTTAACGGAGGCCTGTTTGGATGCCGACGAGAAATCTACACGCTGAAATCGGGTGTTTAATAATTGGATGGGGGCGGGTACTTTAACGTCCTTAGGAGACATTAATGAGGTCTTCTTAAATTGCTTTTAACTTGGTTCCAAATTTTACTTGTGCAGCATGGTGCAAGATTCGGATCACAGGTCGCACACAGATTACCCAAGGGGTCTTAGGAGTTGTAAGGGTTTTTATTAAAGAGCTACAGTTTTAAAGCATAATCAGGTTACATGTGGTTTAAGCTGAGTATAATAGACATACAACCCGTGACAGTAAAGAACAATCTACGACTCCCGAAGTGGAATGCCACGCCCGGACGGACGGTTGGTTCGATGTCTGATGAGACAGCGTGGAGGTCTCGGGTCAGCGGGTTTCTGCAGCCAGTAACAGCAGTCACTTCTGTTGATTCGTTCCCCCGAGCTGTTGGAGGTGTTAGGCATAAACCAGCATTGATCCACCTCAGAGGCTAAACTTAGTCAAGGTGTTAGGCCTGAGCCAGCATTGATTTCCACCTCGAAGAAGCCTTCGCCCCTCGCTGTCTGATTCCCTCTCTCAGCCCTCTATACTTATAGTTATTTCGGTGGGCTGTGATCTATCTAGTGTCAATCACCTATAATCCAAGTGTGGTGCGGGAAGACATTTCTCACTGCCCCTTTCTGCATGGCTGATGAGGCCTTTCTCTTATCTTTCTGAGGAATGGTTTGTTATGTTTCTTTAAGGACATTTTATGACTGCGTGGCTCCTTATTGTTTAGTTACGGTATCATCATCTTGTGTTTTCTTGCATTTTATGATCCTCTTATCATTTCCATTTGTAGAAACATAGAAACATAGAAACATAGAAAATAGGTACAGGAGTAGACCATTCGGTCCTTCGAGCCTGCACCGCCATTCAATGCGTTCATGGCTGAACATGCTACCTCAGTACCCCATTCCTGCTTTCTCGCCATACCCCTTGATCCCCTTAGTTGTGAGTGTTATATCTAACTCCCTTTTGAATATATTTAGCGAACTGGCCTCAACAACCTTCTGTGGAAGAGAATTCCATAGATTCACCACTCTCTGGGTGAAGAAGTTCCTCCTCAGCTCAGTCCTAAATGGCTTCCCCTTAATCCTTAGACTGTGACCCCTGGTTCTAGTGTTCCCTACCATTGGGAACATTCTGCCCGCATCTAATTTGTCTAAACCAGTCAGGATTTTAAATGTCTCTATAAGATCCCCCCTCATTCTTCTGAACTCCAGAGGATACAAGTTCAGTTGACCCAATCTTTCTTGATATGTCAGTCCGGCCATCCCAGGAATCAATCTAGTGAACCTTCGCTGCACTCCCTCAATAGCAAGAATGTCCTTCCTTAAGTTAGGAGACCAAAACTGCGCACAATACTCCAGGTGTGGCCTCACCAAGGCCCTGTACAACTGTAGCATCACCTCCCTACTCCTGTACTCAAATCCCCTTGCTATGAAGGCCATCATTCCGTTTGCTTTCTTGACTGCCTGCTGCACTTGCATTCCCACCTTCAGTGACTGATGTACCATGACGCCCAGGTCTCGTTGCACGTCCCCTTTCCCTAATCTGCCACCATTCAGGTAATAGTCCGCCTCTCTATTTTTACCACCAAAGTGGATAACCTCACATTTATCCACATTGTACTTCATCTGCCATACATTTGCCCATTCACCCAACCTGTCCAAGTCACTCTGTAGCCTCCTAGCATCCTCCTCATTGTTCACACTGCCTCCCAATTTAGTGTCATCCGCAAATTTGGAGATATTACATTTAATCCCTTCGTCCAAATCATTAATATATAATGTAAACAGCTGGGGTCCCAGCACCGAACCCTGCGGTACCCCGCTGGTCACTGCCTGCCATTCTGAAAAGTACCCATTTACTCCTACTCTTTGTTTCCTGTGTGCCAACCAGTTCTCAATCCACGTCAACACATTACCCCCAATCCCATGTGCTTTAACTTTGCTCACCAATCTCTTGTGTGGGACCTTGTCGAAGGCCTTCTGAAAGTCCAAATACACCACATCTACTGGTTCCCCCCTGTCCACCCTATTGGAAACATCCTCAAAAAATTCCAGAAGATTTGTCAAGCATGATTTCCCTTTCACAAATCCATGCTGACTTGGACCTATCATGTCGCCACTTTCCAAATGGTCTGTTATGACATCTTTAATAATTGCTTCCATCATTTTACCCACGACCGATGTCAGGCTGACCGGTCTATAATTCCCTGCTTTCTCCCTCCCTCCTTTTTTAAAAAGAGGGGTTACATTGGCCACCCTCCACTCCATCGGAACTGATCCAGAGTCTAAGGAATGTTGGAAAATGATCGTCAATGCATCCACTATTTCCAAGGCCACCTCCTTAAGTACTCTGGGATGCAGACCATCAGGCCCCAGGGATTTTTCAGCCTTCAGTCCCATCAATTTCCCCAATACCTTTTCCCGACTAATAAGGATTTCCCTCAGCTCCTCCCTCTTACCAGATCCTCTGACCCCTTTTATTTCCGGCAGGTTGTGTGTGTCCTCCACAGTAAACACCGAACCAAAGTACTTGTTCAATTGATCTGCCATTTCCTTGTTCCCCATTACGACTTCCCCTGTTTCCGACTGCAGGGGACCTACGTTTGTCTTTTTGTGTTTGTTATTTGACCTCGCTGACACTTCAACCATTTGTTCCTGACTGCATTTCAATCTCTGTTCTAAGAGTCAAACTTCATTTATGAATCTAATAGCTATTTCTTAAAACGGGTTTCCCGGGGCTCGGGAAACTAACCAGGGAAAAGGAGATGAGTTTGAGCAGCACTTCAGGTGAGTATTTAAACTTGTCATTGCCCCATCTGAATAAAAGCTCACTTATTGCAACTGCTGTCTCAGTTCCCTCTGGAAAATGTCTGGTACAGAGTGTTTGTGTGGGTACAGCTTTTTTCAACCTGGGAGGATTTCAAATTGACAAAATTAGGATAGGAGGTGCCTTCGATGTGCTGACAAACACATCAAAGAGAAAGACCATCATCACCATTCACAGCAGCGACAACGTGCTGTGGTGGGATCAGCACAGGAGAGAGGTCCACAGGAGGGAGGTTTACAGGTGCAAGAGGAAAAAGGGGCTCATCATTCATCTTCGGATGAGGAGAACATAGAGGAGGAGAAGCAGCAGGAATATGAAACATAGAAACATAGAAACATAGAATCTAGGAGCAGGAGTAGGCCATTCGGCCCGTCGAGCCTGCTCCACCATTCAATACGATCATGGCTGATCATCCAAATCCAGTACCCTGTCCCCTGCTTTAATCCCCACAGTACACATATCCCACCCTACCCCCGTAACCCCACGTATTTAATTCCCTCTAACATATCCCATCCTATCCCCATAACCCCACATATTTAATCCCCCCCTAACACTAAGGGTCAATTTATCATAGCCAAATCAACCTAACCCGCACATTTTTGGACTGTGGGAGGAAACCGGAGCACCCGGAGGAAACCCACGCAGACACGGGGAGAATGTGCAAACTCCACACAGACAGTCACCCGAGGTCAGATTCGAACCCGGGTCCCTGGCGCTGTGAAGCACCAGTGCTAACCACTATGCCACCGTGGGGCATCCATCGCCAGATCAGCCGCTGTCCTTTTTTGTTTTATTCGTTCATGGGATCTGGGCGTCGCTGGTGAGGCCAGCATTTATTGCCCATCCCTAATTGCCCTTGAGAAGGTGGTAGTGAGCCGCCGCCTTGAACCGCTGTCAGGGATGCCAGGGATGCCCTAATATCGCAAAGGTTCACCTAGTGTGGACCATAACATGAAATCCTGCAGTCAGTTCCCACCACCAGCACCAATCACCGCCCCCCCCCCCACCCCCACTTTGCACTAAACAGACCTTCAACCACTCATCCAGCCATTACACATCCGCCCAAAGGATCCCGTCATGTATTGACATTCATCATGAAACAAGTAAAAGTGCAAGTTGGTCGTCGGGACGCAATAATGGGCAAGGCGTGGAAGTGGTGCAAATCATTATATTTTATGAGGCATTATTAAAAAAAAAGAAACTTAACAATATAATATTTTGACAAACACCCTTGGTGAATTAAAATTTCTTCAACTTACGCTTCCTACCTCTTCTACGTGGTGTATCCCGTGTAGCTTCAGCAGAGGTATCGGCAGATCCTGCTCAGATCCCTGCCTGACTGCTGAGAAGCATTTGGCCTATGTCTCTGGGTTTTAGAACTTCTGAGAGCCCCGGCAAAGAGTGCTCCACCTGCACCTGTACAGGGGCAGACTCGGCTATCAGGGGATGAGGCAGCATGTCGGGTACTGGCTGAGGGGGGGTGGGGGGGGGGGCGTGGGGGCAGTGGGCGAGAAGTCAGAGCGCTTTGAGTGGTGTTCCCACTTCCATGCCCCTTTCGCCTGGGCCAGCGCCACATCACTCCTACCACTCTGCTGCACACCAGCTTGGCAGAGATCAGTGACACGTTGTAAGGCCATGGGTAAGGTATCTGTCACCCTGTCTAAGGCGGCAGACATGTTGGCATCCAAAGTCTGCACGGCCCTGGTCATGGCCTGCATGCACTCATTTGAGAGCCGTGCTTGAAGCTCCATGGAGGCGGCCACTCATTCCATGGTAGACATTCTCGTTAATCCCTGCACCACCACTCCATTTTGCTGTGCTAGGCAGAAAGTGGGATTAATGAGATTGTGGCGGATCGCCACCTAAACGGGCATGATCCACTTTTCTGTCCGTGGACAATATATCGAGCACCTTGCCTTTAAGGCACCTTGCCTTTAAGGCAGGAGAGAAGAAGTGGGCGGGGCCTCAGGCTTTTTCCAGAGAATTCTGGGAGCAGGCTGTTCAGCCATTTTGGACCATGCAGTTGTATTAAAAAGTCTCTGTTTTTCCACACATGGATTCAGTCTTAATTCGTGTTTCGCGGCAGCCTCAACAAGATAGCTCTTTTAAAGAGCCGGCACAGGCACGTTAGGCCAAATGGCTTTCTTCTGTGCTGTAAGATTCTGTGGCCCTGATATTAATCTGATGCTGGCTACCAAACGGGGTGGTGGAATTGTGTGGGAGAAAGCCAACTGAGTGGGTCGGAATTTGAGATCACTGCATTGTACCAATTATTTTGACTTCTGGGTTTCACATCTCCAAGCTGCGCAGCGGGCATGATGCGCACCCGCACAATGCAATCTCAGCTGTATTTAAAGGGACAGCACACAAATGGAAACTGGCGGATGGATGGTGGACATAGAGCAAGGGTAGCACCCAGATTTAATGATGTCTCACTGGAATTACAGCTGGGTGCAGTCAGGAGCAGGAGGCACATACTTTTCCCCAGTAATGGGAGGAAGAAACCTGTGGATCTCCCCAAGAAGACATGGTTGGAGGTAGCTGAGGAGGTGAGCAGTAAAGCATGGAGCCCAGGTTATGGATGCAATGTAGGAAGCAGGTTAATGACCTAACCAGGTCAGAAAAAGTGAGTACATTTGCTGATTCACCTACATCCTGTGCTTTAAGCTGCCCCCGCCCTTTCACTCTGTCTTGCTAAGCGTTCTCCATCACATCGCTCCTCACACCCACTCAACTTTCAGCAACATCCAGCCCTCACTTTCTATGTACTTCATGACTTCCCCATTTATCCATCCACTGTTGACACTCACCCCCAATCCTTATGCAATATCTCTGACACACATATGCTGACTTCATTTCATCAATGACTGAACTATGAGAAGACTGAGTAAGGTGATTGTCAAGATTGTGACTTTGCCTTGACTAAATCATATCCGTTTCTTTTGTCTTCCAGGGCCTTCATGCATACAACAAGTGTCGCTGGACATCCATGAGAACGATTCCTCAGAGGACCTCATTCTTTCTGAGGATGCACCCTCACAGGACATACAGCCATGCACCAGCACAGATACTCACACTTCAGTGGGTCCACTTAGGCAGTTAGTTGGGTTTTCACCTGGCGATTCACACCTCACAAGTGAGCACGAACAGACACTGGTAGCTGTAACAGCTGTGGAGAGTCTGCGTTGGTGGGGGGGGGGCGGGGGGGGCGCAATCCTCTCCACACTCTGCTCAGCTGGACACAGATGCTAAATCCCAGGGACTATTGTTGAGAAGGAGAATGCTAGAGCTGCATCAGCAACTTAGCTAGGTACTGACAGGCATGCCACACACACTCTCCATAATAGCAGAGAGGATGAAGGAGTCCATCTTGATCGCTAGTGGATTGGTGGCGCAGGGATGAGCGAGAATGTCTACCATGGAGAGAGTGGCTGCCTCAATGGAGGTTCAAGCACGGCTCTCAAATGAGTCCATGCAGGCCATGACCACGGCCATGCAGACTTTGGATGGCAACTTCTCTGCCGCCTTAAACAGGATGACAGATACCTTATCATTGGCCTTACATCGAGTCACTGATCTCCACCAAGCTGGTGTGCAGCAGAGTAGTAGGAGTTGCTGGTCCAGGAGAGAGATGCTGGCGAAAGGGGCATGGAAGTGGGGTTTCCACTCAAAGCGCTCCCACTTCTCACCCATTGTCCCCCGCCCCCCTTCAGCCAGTACCCGACAAGCTGCCTCGTCTTCTGATGGCCGAGTCTGCCCTGCACAGGTGGAGCAGTCTTTGGCAGGTCCCTCAGTGGCTCCGAAACCCAGAGGCCTCAGGCCAAAAGCATCTCAACAGTCAGGGAAGGGATCTGAGCAGCCTGCCTCTACCTCTGCTGAAGTCACATGGAATGCATCACGTAGAAGCGGTAGGAATCGTAAATTGAAGAAATTGCTGATCTCACCACAGCACGTTGTCACTGCCGTGGGTCGTGATGGTCTTCCTCTTCTGATGTGTGTCAAACACATTCAAGGCACCTCCCATCTGATCTTGTCAATTTGAAATCCTCCCAGGTTGAAAAAAGCTGTATCCACACAAACACTCACTGCTAAACATTTGCCAGAGGGAACTGAGACACCAGCTGCAATAAGTGAGCTTTTATTCAGATGGGCAATGAGAAGTTTAAATGCCCACCTGAATTGCGGCTCAAACGTGCCTCTGGTTCCCTAGTCAGTTTCTCAAGCCTGGGGAAGCTCGTGCTGCTCAAGTTAAATTAGGAAACAAGTTAAAAACAATTTTAAAAGAACTCATTAACGTCTCCTAAGGAAATTACTTGCACCAATAAGTACCCGCCTGCATCCAATCAGGAAATATCCGACTTCGGCGCTTAGGTTTGTCGCCGGCATTCAAACACGCCTCTATTAAACTCGTGAGTGGGCGCGTTGGAGCCAGGTTGCGCTCCCGATCGAAAAATCAATTATTTTTACCCCCCCCACCCGCTCCCAAACCACCCATTCCTGGGGGTTAAAATTCCTTCCATTGTCTCTCCTTTTCTTTTTATGAAGAGCATGCCTCTTTACATGAACAGATACGTATTTATGTAACTATTTTGCAGGAGTATTGAGTTGGTTTGTACTTTTGCCAGTAGCTGTAAAGTTGACAGCAGTCCTCCATTTCTATGCTACTGAGACTTTGATTCTGCAGAGAACAGATGGATTCCCTTTGACGTAAGACTACTAAACTGTACGTGGCTCCTCTAAATGCATTGCACCAGATGCTGGTCATTTTTTTAATATTCATTTCTAGTCTTTCTCCCCCCACCCCAGCATCTTATGCAAATTATTATACTTGGGTTCTCTGCCTGTAAACACCAGCACCATATCGCCCATAACTAATTCAGTAGCTGATGGCTTGATTTTATTATGGTATAATCAACGAACAAATGTTCCTGCAGAATGCTGCTCCTGACTATGTCTATAAAGTACTTGTTGATCACGGATAGAAACCATGGGGATGACGGTAATGGGATAAGTGGACATGCAGGCAGCAGTGGAGGAAAAGGTGTTTGCTCGAGACTCTGATTAAATTCCACTTACAATGAAAAAAGAGATTGAACTTAAATCTTCACTGCTTGGTTTAATAAGAGAGTCCTATATTTATATGGCCATGATACATAGCATTCCAGCCTGAGGTCAAGTTGGCAATGCTCCTTCCATACAGGAGGCATGGGGCTGGCAGGGTTATTTATCAAGCAGTTGGCCTTTTATCAGCTATTGCTATTGACCACCTTTAATTAGCTCCAAGAGCAGTTGAATAATGAATGCCTTTAACAGCCTTCACAAAATATAGTCAGAAGAAACCAAATACTGCCAATTGATGAATTTGAATGCAATGATGTAAAATTAGACATATTTGCAGACAAATATTTTGAAATCGATGCTATGCTCGGGAATCGACCAAAATTGGTATTCTTGCTATTTTTGTACAGAGATAGAGCTGAAGGCCTCAAAAAGTTAGTGCGTTAGTGATGCTCAGACTACAACACAGACCACTCAAATTTGTGTTTGTCAAGCTGCGTGTCCTGGGCAGTTAGTAAGCACCAGTTACCCAAGTTTAGGAGGAGAATATATGGGGACACATGTACTTAGGTTTATTTGCATGGCTAATGAAGAATCTAGGTTTACAGAGAAAGAGAAAGAAAACCTGTTTTGGATCTTGCTGTAACTGGAATGAGCAAGAGTGATGCGCGATGTTGAGCTGGTGGTTCCCACTGGAGCCTGTACCGTGAGCTGGTATGCCAGGCTCAACCAGGTGTATTGACACTTGAAGGGGTGGATGTGAGATATACTTGGGGTATAGGCCTGGAACCCCTCCCCTCCCCCGGTCCGTTATAATTGGGGTCAATTGGACATCAGAAATTTTCAGGACATACCGGCAGCTCCACTCACGGCTGGCCAATCCCACATTTCTCCATCCCCCCAGTCCTTCCGTCTTTTGGTTGGTGCCAAGCCAAGGTGATCTCCTAGTTGCATGGGCATCTGGCTGTATTATGCCATATTAGGTGATGTCCCCCTGCCCTGGATACTTTGCAGGGGTCAGAAGCAGAGGCCAACAGTGGGTGCTCCCCAGTAGATTTTCTGGAGCTTTGTCCTCTACAATATGGATTTGCCAACTGAAAACTTTCATACCATTCAGCGTGACACAGACCCACCATAGCAGACATTTTATAACCTGCAATAACTCCTGCAATGGACCATTTGCCATTATCAGTATTACATTGTGTGCTATGCTGGTGTTGCGGAGAAGACCTAATCCATCAAGATGCTTTTCCCTTCATAAATGTGGAGGCATTCAAAAATATGCCTCCTGAAAAGAATGGACAAGACCCAAATCAGTCCAACCATGGCCCCCAGAAAAAGGAAAACAGAGCAATTTAACAGTTCTAGAGGTACATTTGTGGTAAGACCCAATTTTATATAGAAAAAGGATAACCCACTATCAGCTCCATCCAAAGCTTTAAGTCAGTGTTTCAGTTTCTAGATGCAGATTTTAAGAAAAGGCAGTAAGGAACTGTAGGGTAGAAGGTCTATTCAAAATCATTTATCTTCAACTCTTTAGGAGTACAGTAGTGCCAGACAAATTCAAGCTAATATACTGTACCTGCCCTTCCCAGAGGGCAGCTCCATCAATAATTTCATAGACACGGCCTTCTGTGAAGTAAAATATGCCAAGATCAAGCAGACAATGGCATTCGTTCAAGAGTGCGGATGGAGTTTGCTTATGGAAAAGAGCACCATCAAAGTTTGCCTTTGGCCAGTTCTAGTCTGGCTGAGAGACTTTTGGCCTGTTCAATTTGAATTTCCACAGGCAATATTACTTTTGACAAATGCACAACAATAGGACTGTCTATCTTGCACACTTGAAAGAGTCACTACATTTCTTTTTTGGAATGTCTTATTAATGTTAACATGGATATTACATCTATCTTGCAGTGCAGTGAAATCTGGTTAGAACAATCTTTGTGCTCATCTTGGAACGGTTTTCTAGACAATTGGCTTTGTATAGTACTTAAAACCATTTTTTTCAAGTCACACTGCACATGCACTACATAAACATTTCGGAGAGGGGTGCTTGACTGATCAAGAGCAGGAAACCTGGGAGAAATATTTTTCCATCCATTGCCGATGGACATTTGAGGACAATTGTTCGTTTTTTTTAAATTCGTTCCTGGGATATGGGCTTCGCTGGCAAGGCCAGCATTTATTGCCCATCCCTAATTGCCCTTGAGAAGGTGGCGGTGAGCCGTCTTCTTGAACTGCTGTAGTCAGTGTAGTGAAGGTACTCCCACAGTGCTGTTAGGGAGGGAGTTCCAGTATTTTGACCCAGCGACGATGCAGGAACGGCGATATATTTCCAAGTCAGGATGGTGTGTGACTTGGAGAGGAACTTGGAGGTGGTGGTGTTCCCATGTGCCTGCTGCCCTTGTCCTTCTAGGTGGAAGAGGTCGTGGGTTTGGGAGGTGCTGCTGAAGAAGCCTTGGCGAGTTGCTGCAGTGCATCTTGTAGATGGTACACACTGTAGCCACGGTACGCTAGTGGTGGAGGGAGTGAATGTTTAAGGTGGTGGATGGGGTGCCAATCAAACGGGCAGCTTTTTCTTGGATGGTGTCAAGCTTCTTGAGTATTGTTGGAGCTGCACTCATCCAGGCAAGTGGAGAGTATTCCATCACACTCCTGACTTGTGCTTTGTAGATGGTGGAAAGGCTTTGGTGTCTCCACTACAGTTCCAGTGAGATCAACTAACTTAGCACAGACAAAGGATCAAATCTGGTACTTTGTATGCTCAGTACCACATCCCATAGTGGATTTACCCATTGAATCATCGAGGATACCCCTTTATATCTACTCAAGTCTTAAATCATTTAATTTGATATGGAGATCTTAAATGGTTGGGCCTCAAAATTCCACAGGGCTGATGACGTACTGCAAGGAAGGGACTTCCACCCGCCAATCCTATCCAGCGTTGACTCCGTCCTAGAAGCTGAGGTCAGCTCATTTGCTTTCAAATAATGTGTACAAGTGGCGGATCAGGCAGAGGCACGGCAAGAGGGGAGAAGAGCATTGGAAGGAGGCAGAAAAGAAGAGCCCCAGAAAAATCACTGGTCATCCTCAGTTACATAAATTAAAATAAGCACCCAACAGCATTGGTATGTGCACGTATGTCAGGCCCCAGACCTGAACAGAAATGTCAGTGTTGTCATTATGGGGCGGAAACCTGACCGTAATGGGTTCTGCCCCAAACTGCACCCTAAACAATGAGGGTACGCTGTAGGTACACTCCAAATGCAATGCAAAACATAAGTAAGTTTAAAGCCTTGGTTGTTAAAATAAATTCCATTTCCCTTAAGTAATTACCTGCTCGTGAATAATGCCAGTTTCACTGAATCTTGCTGTTTTTTTTCATGCAAGATTTATTTTCTCTCTTCTCCTGAAGATACTGACTTCTAGCTCAGGTCTAATTTTCCTTGGGGCTAGACAACATCTAATAACTCACTGAAATGATCATTATTTATGTGCAAGCAAGCCTTGAGAGTGAATGCCAGCAGGTTGTTTGGTTGTGAGAGGCATCACAGCCAAGCTCAATCTTTCGTCTCCTTACATGAATTTTCAACGGACTACTGGATAGTGGCCAGGATCATCAAAACAGATAGATGTCCCCCTCCCTCTATGCCTCAACTCATCGGATAAACTCACTAAGCCATTTGGGGAGCTTTCATCCATTTAATCTTAAGGATTTTTTTGTATACTAGCTGATCTTACATGGCACTGCTAATGGGTAGTCTTGGGTACAACTGTGGTCCCATTCTGGGCTGAAAAGTTAAGGGCAGCAGGGATTGTGGATTGGAGCACAGCTGGAGGTGGGCAGAGTACGGGATTTTAAAATGAAAACTACTGACCCCAAAGGAAGTACAGGTCTGTTATGCCTTTCCTGCAGGTAACTACTAACTTAAAAAAAAATCAGATAACTCACCAGAGCAGTTTTGAAAAGAATAGTCTATTCAGTGCAGATAGACCCAGTTCCAATTAATCTCCATTGATAGAATATTTTAAGATGATTTAAATGGTCAAGGTAGCCCAGCATCCTTTCCCTTAGCCTTTTTAGTGTTAGACACCACATACCACAGTAAAAGATAAAGGGGTAGAAATTAGGTCGCGCCCCATTTGGGGCGCAAATATCGTCCGCGCGCAAATATTAGCGCCTGGCGCTAATTATCGGCACTGACAGGAAACTTCACTTTTACCGCCCAGGGAGGTGAGTGGAGCGCTAAATTAGGCGCTGCACACCTCTCTTAAGGCGCAAAGGCCTAGGAGTGAGGCGCTACCTCAGCGCACGAGCGCAGCGCAGCTGCTGCCAGTTAGCGAGGGAACACAGACACACTGGCGCCGGACACTTCTTAAAGCGGGGGGGGCCACTTGCTCCCCAGCCACACCCTGCTCATTGCAGCCTTGAATCTCAGCCTGGAGAGACCTGTAATCCATTTTGCTGCCAAGCATGGAGAGGGTGAGAGAACGCGCTCATCGCTTCACCGAGCGGGCCTTGGATGCTCTGGTTGACGCAGTGGAGCGCAGACGATGCATGCTGTTCCCGGAGAGTGGCAGGAGGCCTTTGCCACGCGAGTTCAGAAGAGTGTGGAGGGAGGTGGCTCAGAGCGTCTCCTCCAGGAGCATGGTGCCTAGGACCCATGTTCAGTGCCGCAAAAAGTTCAACGACCTCACTCGGGTCGTCAGGGTGAGTGGCTTTTTCTCAATACCTCTCCATCCCTCCATCTCAACCTCACTCTATGGCCAGAGGGTCTTAAAACCCCAATGCACAACACTCATGCAACACCTATGGCCCTTTCATCAAACACACACACACATTCCACACTTTGCATACAGTAAGGGCTATTCACCTATGGGAGGCACATCAGGCAAGACCATGGCTGCATATTGTAAGGGCTATTCACCTATGGGAGGCACATCAGGCAAGACCATGGCTGTATATTGACTCAGATGCTGTCCTTTTTCTTGCAGGCTAAGCTGGCTCATAATCGGAGACAGCAGCAACGGACGGGTGGAGGGCGGCTTCAGCTGCAACCCCTCAGCGATCTGGAGGAGCGCGTCCACAGGATTGTGGCAAGCCGGGTGATCGGTCCCGTCGCCACTGGGGACGCCGACCCCGTTGTGGACAGCAATGGTAAGGTCACCACCTTTTCGTCCTCTGTCCTTCCACTTGTCCCTCACAATACCAGCCTTTGACACTTTCAATCCAACTTGCTAACTCGCTGCACTTATTCCTCCCTTACTGCCACCCTGTCCTCACGCTAAAGCCACTCTTGTACCTCCCTGCTTTCAGATGGTGATTCACCAGCTGAGGAGATGGTCCCTGAAGCTGCCACTGGGAGTGATGCTGCAGCTGAGGAGGAAGAGGAAGCCGGAGCATCAGTGCCACCCTCTCCCGAGGAAGCCCATGGCCACACTGGGAACACGCCTTCCCCGGAGGGGAGCAGGGGGGAAGGGGCTGATGATGGTGAAGTTCCAGGACCCAGCGGGCTGCAGCAACGCCATTGGGGGGGGAGGGAAGAACGGGGGAGCAGGGGGGAAGGGGCTGATGATGGTGAAGCTCCAGGACCCAGCGGGCTGCAGCCACGCCATGGGGGGGGGAGGGAAGAACGGGAGCCTTCTCCCCAGAGGGAGAGTATGCCAGACACTCCTAATGCAATGGACGCAGAGGAGGAGCGGCTGATTGCAGAAATGAACAGCCAGGCGGTGGGCATGCACACTGAGCTCATGGGTGCAGTGGGAAGGGTGCCCGAATGCATTGAGGCACTGGCAAGGAGTGTGGAGCACTTCGCTGTAGCACAGGCGGATGCCACACTAAAGCTTAGTGCTGCAATTCAGTCACTGGCTGCCAGGAACCCATCTGAGACTGCTCTCATGCAGACTCAGATTGAGGCCACGCGAGCACTGACTGCTGCCATCCTCGATGGTTCGTGCACATGTCCCCGGGGCTGTCACCGCGCCGCAGCAGGCCAGCAATCTGTTCTCCGGCAAATTGCTCCGGATGCTGAAGTGCTGCCCCGTGGGAGTGCCAGTGTGTCGGGCGAGCAGGGAGTTGCTGTCCTCTCTCACGATGACAGCATTCCTGCTGCCAACACTGTCACTTCTCCACTGCACTTGCCACCACCTGTAGGACAGACTGCTGCCGCCCATGCAGAGTTGGTGCAGTCTGCAGCCGGGCCCTCCAGGCCCAGAAGTGGTCGAGGCCGTCCTTCAGGGGCATCTGCAGTGTCAGGGTCTGACAAGCAGCAGCCTTCCACCAGCCTTGCTGCAGCCACTGAGGTCCCATTACGGAGGAGCAGTAGGGTTAGAAGGGGGGAAGTGCGCAAGGGAAGGAGATCACCCTCGAAGGGCAAAAAGTAGGAGGTGTGCCAAAATGCTGGTCATTTTTTTATTAAAGGCCGAGGTTCATGGCCCAACTTTTGTTTAGTGTTTTGGACATTATCTCCAGGTTGTGAGAACCAGTTATGTTATTGACTGTTTTTTTGTGTTTATTTCTATGAGTTTGTCATGAGGAATTGACACACACAGAGTTTGTACAATAAATAAGTTTCTGTATTCAAAATATACATGGCTGGTGGTTGGAATTATTGGTGCCTTGGCCGGCTTAGGGGTTGCGTGCTGGGTTGATTCGTGTTTGTAGCAATGGCAGGGGCCCTAGAAGCGGCTTGCTATTAGTCGTTGACGGACGGCCCTTGCAGTTTGACCATTGTGGGCCGCCCTCCTGCCTTGGTGCTGCTGCTGATCATCGTCCTCGGCCTGTTCCTCCTCTTCCTCCTCCTCCTCTTGTGGTGCTGCAAGGCCTGGTGGCATTGGCTGCGTCCTGAGGATTGCCATGTTGTGCAACATGCAGCACACCACTACGAATTTGGAAACTTGCTCAGGCGAGTACTGCAGGGCTCCTCCGGAATGGTCCAGACAGCGGAATCGTTGTTTGAGCACGCCGATTGTGCGCTCAATAATGTTCCTGGTTGCTTGTTGGCTTTCCTGGTACCGCGGCTCAGCAGGGGTGTTTGGCGCACGGAGCGGTGTCATCAGCCAGGTGCTCAATGCGTACCCCTTGTCCCCCAGAAGCCAACCAACTGGCTGATGCGGTGCCTCGAAAATTTCTGCCACAGTACTCTGGCGCAGGATGAAAGCATCGTGGCAGCTGCCCGGATAGTGGGCATTGACAGCGAGAATCACCTGTCTGTGGTCACAGACCAACTGCACATTCAAGGAATGGAACCCCTTTCTGTTCCGGAACTCCTCTGCATTCTCTCGCGGAGCACGCAAAGCCACATGCGTGCAGTCAATGGCGCCCTGCACCATGGGGAAGCCCGCTACCCTCGCAAAGCCCATAGCACGGTCATGCTGCTTGTCTGGGGTCATAGGGAAGGAGATGAAGTCTCGTCTCCTTGTGAAGAGGGCATTGGTGACCTGCCGGATGCAGCGATGCACCGCAAACTGGGAGATATTGGCGAGGTCCCCAACAGCAGCTTGGAATGAGCCAGTGGCGTAGAAGTTCAAAGCCACTGTGACCTTCACTGCCACCGACAGAGACGTCCTGGACCTCAGCTGAGGCTGCAGATCTGGCTGCAGCAGGTGGCAGAGCTCAGTGACCACCTCCTTGCTGAATCGCAGCCTTCGCAAACACAGCTCCTCGGACATGTGGATGTAGGAGAGCTGTTCACGATATACCCTGGGAGGGTAAGCTCTCCTGTACATGCGCCTGATGGCCCTCCTCCGTCTGGCCATCATTGCCACTCTCTGTCTGCGTCTCACTATCCTCCGATTGAGCTGGAGCAGGACGACGCCCCCAATCATTGCAGCCCCCATCTTCTCTTTGCCAGAAAAGTAATGAGGTACAGCAACGAAAGTAGCAGCAAAGTTAGGATGAACTAGGCAAAACTACCTCACAAAGCGTTGAGTCAATGTAGAAGTCTCTCTCTCTCTCTCTCCGAATCTCTCTCTCTCTCTCAGAACGAGTGGTGCATAAATGTCGACCACAGAAAAAGACAGGAAGAGGCCCCCTTTAAATAGCGCCCCCCCCAGCCCCACACCGATTGATAACGTTCCAGTCTTCCGGTCGTTGGAAGCGCCAGGCGGTAAGGCAGGGGGCGCCACTCAATTTCCGCTCCGGGGCGCCCCAAGCGCGTTGCACCACGGAATGACGTCACAATCTGCGCGCGCAGGTGGTCGCAGCGGTAAGCTTTAGCGCCGCCGCACAATCTCAAGTTAAGTTCTCGAGCGGCGCAAACAGCGCTGCGCCCGGGCGTTAGCGCCTTAACGCCCCATTAGCGCCCTTTTAAGGCGCTAACGGGAGGCGCAACCAACTGAATTTTTACCCCAAAGAGTGGCCGACGCATTTATAATAATAAACAAGCTTGTAGAACAGAGGCAAAGGCTGAAAAGATTGGAAGCAGGTAAATATGTGGCCTCAGCAAACGTGCAACTACTATTCTGTTGTACATAGACACGGCCCAAAGTTGTATTATAGCATAAGAATAGAACCTGTTTCCCCCCCCAAGCCAGAGCGTTCTCAAGGTGGTCAGGAGCCACGCAGCCGTGCGGAGGGCCTGGAGGGCTGGAGCTGGTCGCTCCAGGTTTGGGAACCAGGGTGTGTTGTGCTCTTGGGGATCGGAGCATGCTCCTGAGGTAGTCGGAGCCTGGGAACCAGGTTGTATTATTTGCTTGTCATTTAATATAATATAGCAGACCGTTATCAGTCAATGTATTAAAGCTTGTTATTAAAATCACTAAAGTGTGAGTCATGAGTGGATTTATTGTCGCCGGACTAACAACCCTTTGTTGGAAAGGTAACCACTGGGAAAGGTTATTACCAAGACCATTACCACTGAAGCAGGGCATAAGAATATAAGAACATAAGAATTAGGAGCAGGAGTAGGCCATACGGCTCCATCATTCAATAAGATCATGGTTGATCTTCAACCTCAACTCCACTTTCCCACCCGATTTCCATATCCCTTGATTCCCCTAGAGTCCTACAATCTATCTATCTCAGCTTTGAATATACTCAATAGTTTAGCATCCACAGCCCTTTGTGGTAGAGAATTCCAAATATTCACAATTCTTAGAGTGAAGAAGTTCCTCCTCACCTCAGTCTTAAAAGGCCAACCCCTTATCCTGAGACTATGCTCCCTAGTTCTAGACTCTCCAGTCAGGGGAAACAACCTCTCAACATCTACCCTTTCAGTTCCACTCAGAACCTTATATGTTTCAAAGGACCCAGGTTAGTAGATAAAACAATGGCCATAATTTTTTTACCTGGGTGGGTCCGGTGCGGGCGGTCGCCGTGGCGGGTCGCGACCCCGTTCTTGCTTCCATCCCGCCGCAGAAATCGACTTTGTGCTAATGGGGCCTATTAAGCCCGCCCTGCACGTTACCCGGCCCTATTAAATGGTGCGGGTCTGATGATGTCATCAATAACACGTTCTCAGCCGGGATATTTAAAGAAGCCTTGGCCACATGTCATTTGAAGGTTCATCTAGGAGTGTGCAGTCACTGCACTGGAGGGTTAATTGTTCTAAACACTTGGAAACATGACTGCACAGAAGCAGAGCGCTGCATCCAGGTTCTCCGATGACACGCTCCATATGTTTGTGGAGGGAGTGAGAGCATACAGGGAGGTCCACTTCCCTTCAAATGGGTGGAAGAGACCTCCCGAGGATGAAGGGATATTTACTAGTCCTAGCCCCTTCAGGGCTACCCCGGATCAGGCGTATTTCTCAGACGTTCACTTTCAACTAAAGTTTGAGGTAGCCGAATCCTAAAGACGCTTAATTGGGTCTAAAGGTCTGGGCTATCTCTCCCTAAAGGAAAAGAACAACCCGAGAATGTTACCGTCCTCCAGATTGCGCTTTTAATACGTTTAGCTAGACTGTAACGTCCCGGATAATATGAGGGTCCGGAAAACTCCCTCAGAATTCTGTAACTCTTCACCAAAGAGTGTACAGAGATTGAGTTTGTGAGTTATTGATACAGAAGACTTATGTGAGACAATTCTAAAAATATATAGAGATTTATTAGAAGAACTGACATGCAATTTACAGTTGGTGAATCAATCAATCGCAACGTTAACAGTTCTAAAAAGAGAAAAAATACTATCTTATTATTAACAGAGAATCTTACTTTTAAATCTTAACTTTGCTACAGTATTACAGTTCTTAATGTTTTCTATACAGGATATCCATCAATATCAAATACCTTTGATCCCCGAGGTACAAAGGGGGAAAAATTCAGTCGCGCCCCGTTTGGGGCGCAGATATCGTCCGGGCGCAAAAATTAGCGCCTGGCACTAATTATCGCCACCGACTGCAAACTTGACTTTTATCGCCCCTGGAGGTGATTGCAGCGCTAAATCAGGCGCTTCACACCTGTCTTAAGGCGCAAAGGCCGAGGAGCGAGGCACTACCTCAGAGCGCTGGCGAAGCTCATGTAATGTCAGTCAGCAATGGAACACACACACAATGGCACGGGCCAGTTCTTAAAGGGGATGGTTAATCTTGCTTTCCATCCACATCCTGCTCATTGCAGCCTTGAATCTCGGCCTGGAGAGACCTGCACATCAAATGTGCTGGAAAGAACAATGGAGAGTACCAGGCAAAGAGCTCAGAGTGCAGCCCCCACAGTCTCTGCTAAATCGATACAAGGAATGGCAAATCAAAATGAACCTGCAAAGTGCTGCTCAGTACCCAAAACTCCTTCACACAACGTTGAATCTCTCCAGAAGTCTCTCCCTCTCTCTCTCAGAACGCGTAGTTCAAAAATGGCACCAACAATAAAAGGCAGGAAGCGGTCACCTTTAAATAGCGCTCCCCCTTTCCCTTCATGACTGCAGAACGCTCCCCTCAACCTGTCGTTGCTAGCGTCAGGCGGTAAGGCAGGGGGCGCCACTCAATATCCGCTCCGGGGCGATACCGGGGTGTTGCGCACTCGAGTGACGTCATGATCTGCCGGCGCAGGAGATCGCGGCGATAAAGTTTAGCGCCGCCGCAAAATGTCTAGTTAAGTTCGCGAGCGGCGCAAACATCGCTGTGCCCGGGCGCTAGCTGCTTTGCGCCCCATTAGCGCCCTCTTAAGGCGCTAACGGGAGGCGCAACCAACTGAATTTTTCCCCCAAAGAGTTGGAGACCACAGAGCCGCTTCTGTAGCCGAGAATCGCTTTGCCCGATTAAAGTGAGTCTGATATCCCATTTGAGACTTCAATATTTATATCCTTTTCAGTTGTATTTCCTTTACGGTTTTCTGCTGATGCAAGTTAATTATCCCTATTCATCTTTCTGCCGACCTCTGCAATTCTCACTGCTACATCAGCTTGTAATATTCCAGAATCTTGTCTCATCTCCAGGTGTTCTGGGCCATATAAAATGGTGTGAAGGGCAGGTGTCCCTTATTTTATGTCATCTTTACGAGGGCAGATGTTCCTTATCTTATGTGCCATCTTTACGAAGTTTAAATTAAAACACCTTAATCCAGTATGGACCATTGTTTTGTTCCCAGAAGGTCAGCCTGTCGGAGCCATTCACCTTCTGTTTCAATAAGGTTATTTATTCAGGGTCAACAACTGTCTTATCTCAATAGCCAGAATTCTTTCACAGCTATTTCATAGTTAGGTTTCTAAATTTCCAAACCCAGTTTGTCATGTTTTAATAAGGCCAGAATTCTTTCATAAGATAGTGTATTTTTCTGAATAGGTTATATGGCTTATTCCTTCACAAGGAGACAAAAAGAGCCTGGCTCGAAATTGCAGAGGAGGTCAACAGCAAGGATGTGGTGAGGAGGACCTGGGTGCAGTGCCGGAAACATTTCAATGATCTCATTAGATCAGGAAAGGTGAGTGCAAAGCCACACTCAACTTCATCCTGCTGTGCCTCTCATCTCATCCCCATCACTCTGCCTTCCCAACCCTATTCCTGCACGTCCACCCATCCCTCTCTCTCTATCTATATTATCAGATCCCCATGTGACTAACCACCCCTCACACTCACCCTCATCCTAATGCAATCATACCAACTAACACCACACAAGGAGGCCACTTGGCATTGCAACCCCACTCCATCATAGTCTCCCTCTAAAGATGTAACCCATCTGCAAATGTGCAGAGAATGGAGGAGTCCATCCCCAACATGAGCACCACCACATCGCAGGCGATGGCGACTGTAGACTCTTCCATGGATAGGATGGCCACCTGCATGGAGCAGCTAATGCGCCACTCACAGGAGCACATGGTCTCTATGGAGAATAGATGGCAGAGGCTCATAGACCTCCTCTGTAGGAGGGATGTCAACGTAGAAGTGGGTCCTCATGGCCCCACTGCTGTGCACCAAGGTGCTCTCCAGCTCCTTGCTAGCAGGGAAGTGTGGGTGGCCCGTGAGAGTGATGATGGTGAGAGGGGACATGCAAATGGGGGCTCCTCTCAAAGCGCTCACACTTCTCCCCCATTGGCCCCCCTCAGTTAGAGCCCCACATGCCGCCTCGGACAGCGATGGCCAAGTCTGCCCCTGCACAGTTGCAGAAGGTGCAGACTTTGGTGGGGCCATCACAGGCTCCAAAACCCAGAGGATGTCTGCCAAGAGTGGCTAAGCAGTTGCAGCAGGGAAGTGAGCAGGCTGCCTCTACCTCTGCTGAAGCCACAGGGTAGCACCCCATAGAAGCACGCGGAAGAGAAAGATGACACAAGTAGATTCACAAGGGTAGCCACTTGGGTGTGCATCTGACCTTTGTGATGCATCTGTGGGCGGCCGACTGAGAGATGCCACAAATGTCTGCTGCAGATCCCTGGAGGGAGCCTGAGGCGAAGATGTTGAGGACGCTGGTGACTTTGACAGCCACTGGTAAGACGTGTCCACCCCCTCCTCTGGGCAGCAGGTCTTGTTCCAGCAATCTGCAAATGTCTGCAACGACCTGGCGCGATAGCCTGAGCCTCCTTTGGCACTACTGCTCAGTCATGTTGAGGAAGCTCATCCTCTGCCTGATACCCTGTGTTGCGGGTATCGCCTCCGGCGCGGTGCAGCCCTGCGCTGATGCACTCTGTCCTGTGCAGCATCAGGTGGTTGAGAGGAGAAGGTTGATGGTGTTGTTGTTGGTGCTGCTGGTGTGCCTGGTGCTGCTGGTGTTGGGGCTCAAGGTGGTCCGATTCTGAGGGCCAAGGCGAGACAGTAAAAATGGCACCCATGCTGATGTAATAGATGTGATGCGGAGATGCTGCAACGCAAAGAGGCAACAGCTCCGAAAGCTTGTAACTTTAAATAAATCTGTTGGACTGTAACCTGGTGTTGTGCGACTTCTCATTGATGTAATAGATGGCAGGTCAAGTAGAGATAAGAGAAACAATCTGTCAATGGTGTGATAGGTTCTACCAATGAGGTTAAACTGGATGGCGGCTTTGCTGGAAACACTTGCAGCCTCTAAAAAGCTAAATCTGTGCCAGGAATGTAGTCAGCAACAGCTTCTGCCTGAGGAAAGTGATCAGCTGTGAGGTGGGAGCTTTTATAGTACATTTGATGCTGTCAACTAATCAGCTGGATCAATGGCCACTCAACTCCCATCTCAGGTTGACAGACATAGTTCCTGTGGCTAAGGTTAATGTTTTTGTTGTGGATTATTTAACTTTATTACATGAGAAGTTTTACTTTTAGTACTATATCTTGAGGCCAATGAGAGGGTGGTGGCTGAAAGCACTTTTAGAAAATATGCTGTGAATTAAAAAAAAATTATTAGTTCCCTTTCTACTCCGTGCTAGTTTATACGTAGTCTTTTCTGCTTTTCTTATTGGCAAAGTTTTTGTTGTTTTTTTTTGCAGTTAGCTCATTTCTTATTGATAGTTTCCTAACCTGTTCGGTCATATTGGAGGCAATCAGCATCAATCAGTTAACCGTAATGTCTTGCTTTGTTCTATGAATGACGTTTGTAGTAATCAAGCGAATGTGACCGATAACACGACCTATACTTTGCGTGTTTGACATTTTGAAGTGTGAAGATTTGTACTGGAGGCAAGACTTTTAATTAAGTAGTTAGATGTGATGGCATAACAACCAGCGCTGTCGAATGCAACTGTAAAGAGGAGATATGCCTTATGAATTTGAACTCGATTATTGGGAGAAGCACAGCGAGAGCTGTATTGTTATGCTGATAGGCAAAGCAGAATTTTTTGCATAGCATAAAATATGGTCCCAACAAAACTTGGCTCATCAATTGATGGGTAACTATGCATTACAATTGCTGCGCATATTGCAGTATGGGGTATGGGAGTCATTTTTCATAGGAAGGAGAGTGCTGGAGCTAGCGGTTTCACCAGTAGCATAATGTGCCAACCTTTTGACTTGGTACGAAATGCCGCAGTGGCTCTTGTGGTTCCGAGAGCAAACATGGAGGCTGGGCTTAAGCCCTGGCAATTCTTGTGGCCCTGCTTCAGTCTTAGGAACATAGGAGTAGGCCATTTAACCCATCGAGCCTGTTCCACCATGCAATGAGATCATGGCTGATCTGTGACCTATCTCTAAATACCCGCCTTTGACCCATATCCCTTTGGTTAACAAAATCTACCAATCTTAGATTTAAAATTAACATTTGACCTAGCATCAATTGTCGTTTGACATCTTGGTTTTGTGGTGAACTTCACTCAAGTGTGTTCTTCGATTCATTGAATAAGCCCATTTCCTAGGTAGCTGTTTCTCTGGAAGAAAACAAAACATTGTTTTGAATGACAGACTTTATTCGGTGGCCATGGCATCAAGATTGCTGGAGGGGAGAGAGTGAAAAAAAACTGAGGTAGTGTGTCAGTAAACTATTGCTGAGATAGTTAAACAACCTACGAACCCACAATTCCACATTCAAAATACATCATTTCATTTCTATAATTCGAGAAATTATTTTCTAAAATCGGCGATGACGTTACAGGGTACAATTACGGAAATGTGTATCAATATAGAAAATTTTACGCAAGACTAAGTGAGTTTAGTGCAGAGATACTATCAGGGGTTGTTTTGCCTGTCCACTCATTCATGGGATTCAGCACACTGTCATTTCCACTTTGTAGCAAAGCAAAAGTCACAGGATAGCTGTGGAGTCTGCTCCAGTGTAGCTCCCAGAAGGGGGCCATGTCACAGGGTTTCAGCTTGACAACACATGGAATGTAACCACAGCGCACGCTGTCATGTATCATTCGGTGCAGAGCAAGACTGGGTTTAAAAAGTGCTCGGAGAATCCATTGGACCTGGGCACTTATAAACTCAAGAACAAAATGTTTTAAAAGTCCCACCTGCACTCTCAATACAGCTCTGATTTACTGTTTAGGAACAGAGCTCCTGACAGAAAAGTAGGAGCTGCTCGATGCAAATCTGTACTGTCACTACTGGTCTGATTAGGTAGATTCAGTATAACTGCAGTCTTAGGGACAGTAAAGGTCTCAGAGACCACATCAATTAATTCCCATTGCAAAAGCGATGTGCTGTTGTCTGCATGCAGTTCTTACAACATATCAATTCCATATCTGTCTGGTATAATAAACAGTGAGATGGAAATGGTCAGTTTTAAACTTCTATGGATAAAATAGAAAGCTATTCCCCTGGGTCCATTGGGCTTTCATACAAGCGGCTTCTTCAATTAAGAGATGTTGGGGGTTAAATTGGCTAATCCCCGAAAACAGCCTTGGGATCACAGTACGCGATTAACCCGCCTGCCAGAAAGCCTGTGCTCAATGTCAAGGAGCATGGAGGAGTCCAGCACCAACATGGCACAGGCCTTTGCGCAGAACTTGGAGCCCATCCTTTCCAACATGGAACGGGTGGCCACCTCCATCAGCACGCCTGTGGAACCCACCGCTAAGGAAGCAATATTAGACTTTAAAAAGGACAACTAAATGAGCTTAACAGGAAGTTGGCACAGTTTGTTAGCAGTCAGGCGGCAGAAGTTGGCCATAACAACCTGCTCAGCCCTATTAGTCAAATGGAGTGGTTACCATTCTTTAATCTATCCATTCTTAGTTCATAGTGAAAGCAGTTGGCACACAAGTTTATTGGTTATTTTTCTGCCTGATCTAAAGTTAGCACCCAGGCGATGTTAGCGCCCCAAAATGGGGAGTCAGAATAATTGGTTCAAGTGATGACTTGTGTGGTCACATCCTCCACTTAAGCAACAGATTTAGCCTACAAATAGGGACACGAGGAGAGTGTTGGAGAGGAGCTGTGATAATATGATTCGTAGATCTGACCAACTTTTGATTAAGTTTTCATCAACTGCTTAATAAGTTGTTCGACAGATGGCCCCAGTAGTGTGATTGCACTCCAGCATGCTTACTCCTTGGCAGCCATCAAAGAAATACATTCCGTACAAATCCTAAAACCTTTCCTTCGAATCAGAGTCCACGATTAATTATATTTAATTAAATATAATTAAATAAATTACATGGTCACACGTACAGAAGTCACGTGACACAGTTTTCTTTCTGATGAGATAGAACAAATATTAAACGATGACACTGATTTATTTATTTATTTATTTATTCGTTCCTGGGATCTGGGCGTCGCTGGCAAGGCCAGCATTTATTGTCCATCCCTAATTGCCCTTGAGAAGGTGGTGGTGAGCCGCCTTCTTGAACCGCTGCAGTCTGTGCGGTGAAGGTACTCCCACAGTGCTGTTAGGGAGGGAGTTCCAGGATTTTGACCCAGCGACAATGAACGAACGGCGATATATTTCCAAGTCAGGGTGGTTTGTAACTTGGAGGGGAACTTGGAGGTGATGGTGTTCCCATCCGCCTGCTGCCCTTGCCCTTCTAGGTGGTAGAGGTCACAGGTTGGGGAGATGCTGCCGAAGAAGCCTTGGCGAGTTGCTGCAGTGCATCTTGTAGATGGTACACACTGCAGCCACGGTATGCCGGTGGTGGAGGGGGTGAATGTTTAAGGTGGTGGATGAGGTGCCGATCAATAAAAAAGGAAGGTCGATTTCGGAATAGGGCCACTAAGGGATGAACAGGATAATACCACAGGCAGTGATAGAGAGATGGCAGAAATATTCAATAATTACTTTGCTTCAGTATTTACCAGGGAGATGGAACAGGTGGACATAACATTGGATCATGAGATTAGTAATGAAATAACTGCATTTAAAATAAAAAGTGGAGATATATTAAATAAACTAATCAAACTCAAAGAGGAAAAAAACCCTGGTACGCATGGATTATATCCGCACATTTTAAAAGTATCTAGGGAAGAGATAGCAGAGGAATTACTACACATATTTAATAATTCATTAGAAAAAGGTGTAGTGCCAGAGATCTGGCGGATAGCTAACATAATACTTATATTTGAGAAGGGAGATAGAACGTGTCCAGGGAACTATAGGCCAGTCAGCTTAACATCGGTGGTAGGAAAGATAATGCAATCCCTACTAAAGGAAAAAATAGAAGAACATCTAGAAGCCAAAAGTTTAATAATGAATAGTCAGCATGGATTTCAAAAAGGAAAGTCTTGCTTGACCAACCTCATTTAATTTTTTGAAGAGGTAACAGAGAGAATACACAAGGGTAATGCAGTAGATGTAATTTATCTAGATTTTCAAAAGGCCTTTGATAAGGTACCCCATAATAGACTAATGAATAAGGTCAGTGAATGCGGAGTCAGGGGACAAGTAGCAGAATGGATAGCTGGCTGGCTTCAAGATAGAAAGCAGAGAGTAGGGGTAAAAGGTAGCTATTCCCAGTGGCAGAAGGTGGGTGTTCCACAAGGATCAGTGCTGGGACCACTGTTGCTCACAATTGATATTAACGATTTAGACTTTGGAATCAAAAACACAATTTCTAAATTTGCGGATGACACCAAATTGGGGGGGATAGTCAATACTGAGGAGGACTGCAACAAATTACAGGAAGACATTAATAAACTTGCAGAATGGGTATATAGTTGGCAAATGAAGTTCAACACAGATAAATGTGAGGTATTACATTTTGTTAGGAAGAATAGGGAGGTCACTTATCACTTGGAGGGTGCGAGTCGAGGTGGGGTAGAGGAACAAAGGGATCTCGGAGTACAAATACACAAATCACTAAAAGTAGCAACACAGGTTAACAAGGCACTAGGGTTTATTTCGAGAGGGATAGATTTGAAAAGTAGTGAAGTTAAGCTAAACTTGTATCGAACTTTGGTTAGACCACACTTACAGTACTGCATACAGTTCTGGTCGCCATATTATAAAAAGGATATAGAGGCACTGGAGAGGGTGCAGAGAAGATTCACAAGGATGATACGAGAAATACGAGGATATACCTATCAGGAAAGGATGAACAGGCTGGGTCTCTTTTCTCTTGAAAAAAGAAGGCTGAGGGGGTGACCTAATTGAGGTCTTTAAAATTATGAAAGGTTTTGATAGAGTAGATACAAAGAGAGTGTTTCCACTTGGGGGGAGGAGCATAACTAGAGATCATCAATGAAAGATAGTCACAAAAAAATCAAATAGGGAATTCACAAGAAACCTCTTTATCCAGAGAGTGGTGAGAATGTGGAACTCACCACCACAGGGAGTAGTTGAGACAAATAGTATAGATGCATTTAAGGGGAGGCTAGATAAGCATATGAGGGAGAAGGGAATAGTGGGTTATGCTGATAGAGTTAGATGAGGAAAGACAGGAGGAGTGGAGCATAAATGCCAGCATCGACTGGTTGGGCCAAATGATCTGTTTCGGTGCTGTATATCCTATGTAATCCTATGTAAATGGTGTCGAGTGTCTTGAGTGTTGTTGGAGCTACACTCATCCAGGCAAGTGGAGAGTATTCCATCACACTCCTTTCTTGTGCCTTGTAGGTGGTGGAAAGGCTTTGGGGAGTCAGGAGGTGAGACACTCGCTGCAGAAGACCCAGCCTCTGACCTGTTCTTGTAGCCACAGTATTTATGTGGCTGGTCCAGTTAAGTTTCTGGTCAATGGCGACCCCCAGGATGGTAATGCTGTTGAATGTCAAGGGGCGGTGGTTAGACTCTCGCTTGTTGAGATAGTCATTGCCTGGCAATTGTGTGGCGCGAATGTTACTTGCCACTTATCAGCCCAAACTTGTCCAGGTCTTGCTGCATGTGGGCATGGGCTGCTTCATTATCTGGGGGGTTGCGAATGGAACTGAACACTGTGCAATCATCAGCAAACATCCCCACTTCTGACCTTATGATGGAGGGAAGGTCATTGATGAAGCAGCTGAAGATGGTTGGGCCTAGGACACTGCCCTGAGGAACTCCTGCAGCGATGTCCTGGGGCTGAGATGATTGACCTCCAACAACCACAACCATCTTCCTTTGTGCTAGGTATGATACTAGCCAGTGGAGAGTTTTCCCCCTGATTCCCATTTTACTAGGGCTCATTGATGCCAGACTCGATCAAATGCTGCCTTGATGTCAAGGGCAGTCACTCTCGCCTCACCTCTGGAATTCAGCTCCTTTGCCCATGTTTTAACCAAGGCTGTAATGAGGTTGGGAGCCGAGTGGTCTTGGCGGAACCCAAACTGAGCATCAGTGAGCAGGTGCCGCTTGATAGCACTGTCGATGACATCTTCCATCACTTTGCTGATGATTGAGAGTAGACTGATGGGGCGGTAGTTGGCCGGATTGGATTTGTCCTGCTTTTTATGGACAGGACACACCTGGGCAGTTTTCCACATTGTTGGATAGATGCCAGTGTTGTAGCTGTACTGGAACAGCTTGGCTAGAGGCGTGGCTAGTTCTGGAGCACAAGTCTTCAGCACTACAGCTGAGATATTGTCAGGGTCCATAGCCTTTGCTGTATCCAGTGCGCTCAGCCGTTTCTTGATATCACGTGGAGTGAATCGAATTGGCTGAAGACTGGCTTCTGTGATGGTGGGGACCTCAAGAGGAGACCGAGATGGATCATCCACTCGGTTCTTCTGGCTGACGATGGTTGCAAACGCTTCAGGCCTTGTTTTTTGCACCCGTGTGCTGGACTCCACCATCATTGAGGATGGGGATATTCATGGAGCCTCCTCCTGCCATTAGTTGTTTAATTGTCGACCACTATTCACGACTGGATGTGGCAGGACTCCAGAACTTTGATCTGATCCGTTGATTGTGGGATTGCTTAGCCCTGTCGATAGCATGCTGCTTTCACTGTTTAGCATGCATGTAGTCCTGTGTTGCAGCTTCCCCAGGTTGGCACCTCATTTTTAGGTATGCCTGGTGCTGCTCCTGGCATGCTCTCTGCACTCCTCATTGAAACAGGGTTGGTCCCCTGGCTTGATGGTAATAGTAGAGTGAGGGATATACCGGGCCATGAGTTTACAGATTGTGGTGGTATACAATTCTGCTGCTGCCCCACAGTGCCTCATGGATGCCCTGGTAGATCTGTTCTGAATCTATCCCATTTAGCACGGTGGTAGTGCCATACAACACAATGGAGGGTGACCTCAGTGGGAAGATGGGTCTTTGTCTCCACAATGCCTGTGCGGTGGTCACTGCTACCAATCCTGTAATGGACAGATGCATCTGTGAGGACGAGGTCAAGTAGGTTTTTCCCTCGTGTTGGTTCACTCACCACCAGCCACAGGCCCAAGTCTGGCAGTTATGTCCTTCAGGACTCGGCCAGTAGTGGTGCTTCCGAGCCACTTTGTGATGGACATTGAAGTCCCCCACCCAGAGTACATTCTGTGCCCTTGCTACCCTCAGTGCTTCTTCCAAGTGGTGTTCAACATGGATGAGTACTGATTCATCAGCTGAGGAGGGCAGTTGGTGGTAATCAGCAGGAGGTTTCCTTGCCTATGCTTGACCTGAAGCCATGAGACTTCATAGGGTCTGGAGTTAATGTTGAGGATTCCCAGGGCCACTCTCTCCCAACTGTATACCACCATCCCTGGTGAGTCTGTCTTGTCGGTGTGACAGGACATACCCAGGGATGGTAATGGAGGAGGAGTTTGGGACATTGGCTGAAAGGTATGATTCTGTAAGTATGACTATGTCAGGCTGTTGCTTGACTAGTCTGTGTTCCAATTTTGACACAAGTCCCCAAATGTTAGTGTGGAAGACTTTGCTGGGTCGACTGGGCTGGGCGTGCCGTTGTCGTTGTCGTGTCTGAAGTCGGTGCCGGGTGGTCCGTCTGGTTTTATTCTTATTATTGTGTTTTGTAGCAGTTTGTTACAACTGAGTGGCTTGCTAGGCCATTTCAGAGGGCAGTTAAGAGTCAAACACATTGCTGTGGGTCTGGAGTCACATATAGGCCAGACCAGGTAAGGACGGCAGATTTCCTTCCCTAAAGGACACTAGTGGACCAGATGGGTTTTTACGACAATCCGGTAGTTTCCATGTTCACCATTACTGACACTGGCTTTTTAATTCCAGATTTATTTAATTATTTAATTTAAATTCCCCAGCTGCCGTGGTGGGATTTGAACTCACGTCTCTGAATCATTAGTCCAGGCCTCCGGATTGCTAGTCCAGTAACATAACCACTGTGCTACCATTCCCGTTGACTTAGTTGAGTCAGTTCCATCCCTTACTAATTAGTTTCATTTGTTCATTTACTCCTTGGGATGTAAGATATTGGGGTCCCAATTAACAAACCAAAAAGAAATGTGTGGTATTAGTGTCAAAAATAGAGTTAATGCCAAAGCAACAAATCTGTTATTGGCACTGACTATACTGGAGACAAGAGACATCACTTCTAGTTTCATGCTATTTGCAACAGAATATTTGTATTCAACGCACATTGTTAAAAAATAAATACTCATCCTGTTGGAACATGGTTTCTGTCAAAAAGAGCTTGTGGTAAATTCTATAAGCCTACATAATGCTGATTCAAACAGCATCTACCTAGCCAACTATAACTTGGCAGTGAGAAAACTGGCTCTATCATCCACACAAGAAAGTGTTTTAAATGGAAATAGCAAGATTCCAGGCAAGTTAGTTGATCAGCACACTGCAGAATGCTGAATCATCAATGGCATTTTTTGATCTGTGTCTTTAAGTTTGCATTTTCTTTTCCAGCAATATTACATTTCACTGAAAACATTTTTTTTTATATCGCAGAACTCCATCATTCTCTTCAAAACAGTAAATTTATAGCGAATTCGGAAAATACAGGTTTCCTGATTGTCAAGCCAAACGCCTTTTGCAATTCTTTTCTACAATTTTGTCAGAAAGGTGCTGGCCTCAAAATTGGATAAGGCCCAAAAATAGGCACAAGGATAGCAAAGCGCGATCAACCCGTGCCCATTCCTTCCGATGCAGGCAGCACGCACACTTGGTGCTGCCTGGTAATGTACATGATTGCAGCATGTAGCCCAGTGCTGAACGTGCTCCTGAGTGGCTTCATGCTCAGCAGGGGGCCCAAGTTTGTGTGAGACTAGAACCAATTAAAGCTAGCCTGCACTTCTTAAAGCCACCCTGCACCTCTTAAGAGGAGGTGCAGTTTGACAAGAGCAGGTGCTGGAAGTCATTCCAGGTGTGAGTTTGACCTGGGAAAGAAATAGGAATGGCACAACATGCTAGAGAGAGGGCTCCAAGGTTCTCCAATGCTGCACTGGAGGCCTTAGTCCAGGAGGTGGACAGGAGGAGAGATGTCCTGTATCCGCAGGGGGCCAGGAGGCCCTCCAGAGAGACACTACGAAGACCGTGGGAGCAGATAGCCATAGAGATCAATGCCAGCAGTGTTACCCGGATGCAGTGCTGAAAGAAGTTCAGTGACCTCACACAAGTGGTGAAGGTCGGTGAAAGCATCTTCAAATGCCATATCCCACCAATTGCACCACTAGCCTTAGACACTGCTCAATGCACAACACCCCCATCACTCACCTACCAATAATCTTTATTAATCATGACTCATACCTCACATTCATATACTACATCTCACCCTCACTCAAATGCCTTCTGGAAGTCCATATAAATGACATCCCCTGTCCACAACTTTAGTCACCTCTTCAAAAAATTCAATCAGGTTCATCAGGCATGACCTACCTTTTACAAATCCATGCTGGCTCTCTCTGATCAGCTGAAAATTTTCAAGGTGTTCAGTCACCCTATCCTTAATTATAGACTCGACAAATTTCCCAACAACAGATGTTAGGCTAACTGGTCCAAAATTCCCTGGTTTCCCTCTCTCACCAATCTTAAATAACGGAGTGACATGCGCAATTTTCCAATCTACCAACAATCTCTATTAAACAGGACTCACAACTCACATTCATAGCTCTAACTCACCCTCACACACTTAGCACTACTGTAAGCCTCACACCCACATCTCACAGCTTGCATACACTGCCAGCTATTCAACCATGACAGCCACATCAACCAAACACATTGCACCACACTCAGTGACACACTTCCCTCTCTCTTGCGGGAGAAGGTAGCTCACAACCGTAGGCAGCATCAGCTAACTGGAGGGGGACAGGCATGCCTGCCTATCCTAACTCCAATGGAGGAGACGGTCATGCCATTATTGGAGTTGCCGTGACTGAGGCCGTGACAAGCGGCGGGGCTGAAACCATTGAAGATTACAGTATGCTCATACCTAATCCTCCTTCTCACATCCCATTTCCCCCTCATCCTACGATCTCTTCTGATTTACAAGCTGTATATGGTGTAAGCATGTACCTCTTACTTTCCCTCCCTCCCTTCACCACAACCCTACCCTTGTGCCTTTCTCCTTTCAGACACCCAAGAACTCCAACCTGGGCAGGCAATGGTGAAAGAGGAAGAGGAGAGTGATGATGAAGAAGAAACACCATCACTAGCCACCAGCTCAGATACTGGCACTGTGCGTACTTCATAGGGTAGCATAGAGGCGGGATCTGCAAGTGGTGAGCCACCGGGCACGAGCGGGCTGGAGCCAGGGCAGGGGAAAGGGTAACACAGGTGCCAGCTTCCCGGTGGGCGAGGTCGCACACGAGTTCTGCTGCACAGGACTCAGATGAGGATCTCGATGGGGCAGCCAATGCGCCAAGCATTTCATTGTTCATACCCATCAGCGTTCTTCTGGAATGCTTGGTACATTGGCAGGCCTGTCAAGAAGCCTGAATGAAATGTCAAGGAGCATGGAGGAGTCCGGCACCAACCTTGCACAGGGCTTTGCACAGAGCTTGGAGCCTATCCTTTCCTGCACAGTAGTCGTGGACAAATCCATTAACACACTTGTGGACCCAACCATGATGCAGCGTCTGATGGCCAATGTCTCAGCTTCTAGTGCAGCACAAGCAGGAGCCACCCAATGTCTGAGCACTACAGTGGAAGCTCAGGCTGAAGTAATGCAAGCTCAGCTTGTTGCCACGCAAGCACAGACTGATGCCATCATGGCTACGGTTACCAGTGTTGAAAGGGGCTTGCAGGGTCTCACAGCAGTCCAGCAATCTGTCCTCCAACAGATTACTAGGATTGCTGAGGCGCCATCCAGGGGGAGTGGCAGTGGCTCCGTAGAGCATGAACCTGTTGTCCTCTCTCAGGATGACAGCATTCGTCCTCCCACCACTGCCACCCCGCCAGTGTCCTTGCTGTTACCTGTCAGCGAGCCAGCCCAGACTGCTGCCGCCCATGCCGAGATGGTGCAGTCCAAGGCCGGGCCTTCTAGGCCCAGAGCTGCTCGAGGTCATCCTGCAAGGCCATCTGCAGTGACCTCCACTGAAAGTCAGCAGCCTTCCACCAGCCATGCTGTAGCCAATGGGGTAGCACTGTGTAGGAGCACTAGGACAGGCAAAGGCACATGGAAGACAGGCACTAAGGGAATGCACAAGGGTGATTAGTTGACTTTTGTATGAATTATTGGAATGTTTTGACTTATAAATTTGGTTTGGAATGTTTGTTTTGTGGTGGCTTTTATTGTGGCCAAGAGGACGCTGTGATGGTCAGTAAGAGAGTGAAGGTAAGATGTGGGACTGTTGTTGAATGGGGGATTGTGTTCACTGGTACCGCAGTCGGATGAGTCGATCACGGACAGCCCGGGCAGAAAGGGGTTGCATTGGTTGCCGCCTCCCTTCCTCCTCCTCCTCAGCTGGTCGCCGTATGCCTGGTGGCAAGGGCTGGGCCCTCATGATGGCGAGGTTGTGGAGCATGCAGCAGACCACGACGAATCTTGAGATGTGCTCTGGAAAGTACTGCAGGGCCCTTCCAGAGTGCTCCAGGCAGCGGAAGCGTTGTTTCAGCATGCCAATGGTCTGCTCGATCACATTCCGTGTGTCAGCATGGCTTTTGTTATATGCATGCTGCCCATGTGTGCATGGGTTGCGCACCAGAGTCATGAGCCAGGTGGTCAGCGGATAGCTCTTGTCGCTCAGTAGCCACCCTCTGGTTTGTCGTGGTGGCTCAAATGCAGATGGTACAGTGGACTGCCGCAGAATGAAGGCATCATGACTGGTGCCAGGATGCCGGGCATTGACTTGCATGACGCACTGAGTATAGTCGCACACCAGCTGGACATTGAGGGAGTGGAATCCCTTCCGGTTGCGGTACATCTCCGAGTTCACATGCGGCGACCGCAAAGCAACGTGTGTGCATTCCATGACACCCTGCACCATGAGGAAGCCTGCTATCCTGGTGAAGCCGCGTGCTCGCTCTGACTGCTTCTCTCTAGCAAGAGAGAATGAAATGTATTCACCTCTCTTTGAATACAGAGCCTCAGTGACCTCCCTTATGCAATGGTGAATGGCAAACTGTGAGATGTTGCAAATGTCGCCTGCTCCAGCCTGGAAGGAGCCCGACGCATAAAAATTCATGGCCACGCTCACCTTGACAGCCACTGGCAATGCCGTCCTGGTCCTGCTCTGAGGCTGCAGGTCTGCCTGCAACAAGTGCCAGTTTTCAGTGAGCACCTCCTTAGTGAAGCGGAGACATTGCATGCACTGTTCCTCGCTGAGGTAGGAGGACTGCTCCCTGAAGACCCTGGGTGAATATGGCCTCCTGCTGAGAGCCCTTCTCCCATCCTCTCTCTTCGAGCAGCTTGTCCTCCTCTGTGTCACTTCTGCTCATTCTCCCTATCATGCTGCAGGCCAAGGGTGATATATCCATGTCTGGGAGCAACTGGTCTGAGCAGAAGCCTTGAAGAAACCTGCCACACCACTCCTGGAGACTTCAGCAACATCAAATAAGACACCAAACCAAAAAGCACCTCTACAAACTCACCAAGAGCCAGTAGAAATCAATCAACAACCAACCTGAAAGCAGGTGATGATCCCTTTAAATAGCCCTGGTTGGGGGGTGGGAGGGTCCTTATGCTGCTGAATGCATGTTCAGCTGTGGGAGGTTAAGAGAGGGTGTTAGTTCCAGTGTTGAGGTTGAAAATGGCAGCTGATTGACATCACGATCTGCGTACTCTGCATACTTCCGGCGTACACTCCCTGCGCCGGCGCAAATGACCTGACCAAAATGCCGTTCGGCGCGGCCCGCACCAGAAGTGCATGCACGACATGGACACCATTTTGGACACAAAACGGCACCCATAGTGCCGAAATATCAGGCGCTACGGGGCCGAATTTCTAGCCCAATATATTTCTAAAAGACAAAAAACTATTCTGGACTTTCAATAGATATACTGTATACCTAAACGTGTATTTAAGTCTAAAGATAACTGGGTAGAGTTTCCGCTTTGGGCTCAATCGGCGATCCGGGCACAAATTGCGCCCAAGATTGTGCTAGTTTTCTGAAGTGTTTTTTTTTGCTCGAGTTTCTGCTCAAATCATTTGCATATCGCTGAACGTAAAATCTGCCCTGAACCAGCGAAATCGGGCAGCGTTTTAGAATGTAATTTTTTTTTCAAATTTGCTTCAAAAAATATTCCTTTATATAGCTAAGAGTGGAAACTTGCCGCAGTTTGATTAATATAGCTGAAAATGGGTTTATCACAAAAAGTAAGCATTTTAATCAAGAGTGTCTAGTCCACCACCTGTGAGTAATCTGATTTTAAGTAGCTGAAAATGACTTTAAAACACTACACAGCACCATTTGCTAGCTATATTGGTGTACAGCAGTCAGTTTCTTAGTAAATTAAGAAAAAAAATATATTCAAAAGCTTTTAAAATGTGCCTATTAGTGTCCTTGCGCCAAAAAAAAGCTTCATTTTAAGAGCCTGTTCGAAGGCCTGCAAACAAATGCAATTAGTGGACACTCTCAATGGGGATTAATTCATTCTGGGGACTTGGCCTGTTTTGTGGGTGGGGCTGTCTTCCAGCGCGATGATTTTTCAACTAGTGCAAAATATCGCAGAAACTCGATTTGCGCTGAACTTAATTTGCGTTTAAAGGTCCGCTATCTTTTGCACTGGTTTGGCCCATTTCGGGCGAACGGAAACTCCAGGCCAATGTTCCTCGCATGGCAACTCCTTTTGGCCCACCTGAGCCAGATTGTCTCTCACTGCAAGTGCAGCTGTGATGGAACCAAGCCAGGCAGTAAATTGTCTTTTTTAATGCAAGCAGTGGCCTCATTGTACTTGTGTTCAATTATTTACCACAAGCAATAACAATCTGGCCCGGTGGCAGCCTATCAGGCTGAAAGGGAGACGCCTGGCTGCCGACTCTGGTTAGACGCAGCCCTGGCGGTTTCATCACATAACCTCCTGCCTCCAACCGCCCTGCCCCCTCGCTCTCGCCATTGGACACCCGACACATCCAACCTCGCTAACCAAAGCCTTCCCACGCCAATTGGAAAGCAAACAGACTCATCGATAGCTGATTGGATGATTCTTGACTGTCAATCAAACAACCTATTTCCTCTCTCCAATATTTTTATAACTAATAAACAAAATTGTTCAAAGAAAATGAAAGAAACATATAATTTCTTTCAATGTGCCTATGATTTTTCTCCTGGGATGCTCACAGCAGTATTCTGGAGATTAATCTTTAATTTCTGGAGACTCCAGGACACTCCTGGAGGTTTGACAACCCTCGTATTCAGGCAGCTTTTTAATGTGGCCTAAAAAGTAGGCCTTTCTCTGCTCAATTGTACTCTTTTTGTGACTTGTCTCCATCCAGATATGGGGCTTGATTTTCCCGTTTCCCACCCGCACGCTGCGGGGGGACCAGGGAGAGGGCGGGAAACCCGGAAGTTCGGGCTTCCCAGCATGCTAACTCCACAGCGTGCGTGCGACGTAAAGGGCAGGTTCCCCGTCCAGAAGTCAACCTGGTTGACAGGCTGGCCTCCAGTCGGGCAGGGAACGCGGACCATGAGGCAAGCAGGACCAGGTAGGTGCTGGGCCCAGGATGGTGGTGGGGGGGGGAGGTTCCAAGCCCGGGGGGTGGTTTCCATCCCTGGGGGGGGGGGGGGGTCCAATCCCCCACCCCGGGATTGAGTCGCGATCTCCAGGGGTGGTGGGTGGTCCGACTCTCAACCCTGGGCCTGAGTCGCGATCCCCGGGAGGGTTCGAAGCCCGGGGGGGGGCGGGGGGGCGGGGGGAGTCTGATCCCTGACCCCGGGGGGATGGGTGCAGGCTGCTGGTGGGGGAGCTTGGAGGGGCCGGGGGGAAGCACTCCTGCTCTTCCCAGCTCACAGGGATTGCTCCCCGAGGCTGTGGCTGCCTCGTTGAAGCTACCGGGAATCCCGAGCCCCGGGATACCCGACCGCCTGCAATAAAACCTGCAAAGCAGGTTAAAGTAGAGGCTTCAGGCCTCATTATAATATTTAAAATACCAACCCGCCTCCTGGCAGCGGGTTGGCTGCCCGCTCCCCCAACCCGCCTGAATAAAAGGTGAAAATGGGCGGGTTGGAGGTGGGTTGGGGTCAGGTTTTAGATTTTTACAACTTTCGCTGGGCGGGCTTAACAAGGTCAATCAAGGGAAAATAGCGTGGGTTGGCCAGAAGTTGATGGAGGCGGGACTGAAACCCGACAAGTGGGAGTCCCGCCTCCAAAAGCTCCCCATTGGCAAAATCACCCCGTTAACTCTGTTTCTCTCTCCGCAGATGCTGCCTGACCAGCCGAGTGTTTCCAGCATTCTCTGTTTTTATTTTTAACACCTAATTTTGTAATGAATAACGTTTTTAATGCCTGCATTTAAAAACAAAATTGGAAGAGTTTGTATTTTACTTACGGTTTACTCTGAGTTCTAGTATAATAATATTAATCTCGTGCAAACACTGAATAAATTATGAAGGTGGGCAGAACTTGCAGTTATCCTTAGTATTTTTATACTCCTTTAGAAAAATCCCTATGTGTAATCGATAGCTGTGAGTTGGCATTGACTGACTCAGTCTGCAGCTCCACTGAATACTAGCTGACTGCTAAATAAACCAAACCCCTCCCACTGTCTTGGTGCATGGTCTTCTAAGCTGCCCGATGGGTATTTCAGTTAGTTTATACCCATCAGAATCACAAGTTAATGGTGTCTTCTGTGGGCCTGAGGTAATCTATCAGATACATTTTGACCTTTTAAAAATTAACTGCAGGCAAACTGAATCACTGAAACAAAGGAAGGATGTTTCATCATCGTAAAAAAATTTCAGGACACCCGCTATTTGAATACTGAAATAATAAAGCTTATTGTGGAGAGAGTAAAATCCAATCTATTAATTTATAGCTAATCTAATAATCCAGTAATTCACCTTGGCAGTGTTATTCCCTCACTGAATTTTGTACAGGGATGGAGCATTGCAGTCACTATGAGTTCACGTGTCAGATGTAGGGTAAAGCTTCTCGTATTCTTCCCCAACCAATATGCCATAACCCCAAATTCAGAAGAGCACAATACAGTTTGTTATTTAAATCCCTGAGTCAGCCATTCCTGTAGCTTGTCTACAGAAAATAAACAGTAAATGGCAAGTTATAGACCGTTTCTACTGTGGATGTGCAGAGTAGGAACTGAATGCACTGTACATACTCATTTAATGGGGATCCTTATCAAAGAATGATACAGCACAGAATGAGGCCATTTGGCCCATCGTGCCTGTGCCAGCTCTTTGGCAGAGCTATCCAACTAATCCAACTCCCCGGCTCTGACCCCATAGCCCTGTACATTTTATTCCCTTCAATTATTTATCCAATTCCATTTTGAATGTTACGATTGATGAATCTATTCCACCACCCTTTCAGGCAGTGCATTCCAGATCAGAACAACTCGTTGAATAACATTTTTTTCCTCATGTCGCCTCTGGTTCTTTTGCCAATCACCTTAAATCTGTGTCCTCTGGTGACCGACCCTTCTGCCACTCCCTGTTTACTCAAAACCTTTCATGATTTTTACTACCTCTGTCTCATCTCTTAAACTTCTCTGCCTTAAGGAGAACAACCCCAACTTCTCCAGTCTGTCCACGTAACTGAAGCCCCTAGTACCATTCTAGTAAATCTCTTCTGTACCCTCTCTAAGGCCTTGATATCCTTCCTAAAGTGTGGTGCTCAGAATTGATATAATCCACAGTGAAATATGGGAGAGAAAGAGAGAGAGATAAGACTTTCATCCTGTCAGTGCAGTATGGCATCAAATCCAGGTAACAGAAGCCACATATGTTTAATCATATTGTATGGAAAGGGTTAATCAGATTGCCTTGAAGTCTGTGAATGTTATACTGCTATTGATTTCTCTTTATATTGCAGTAACAGTATCCTTTAGCTTTTGCCTGTTAAGTAAGGAAGTATAAGTCAATTTAGATGCAGTGACCGTTGAACTGTTGAATTTAGACGGACCTTAAAGCAATCGTCAGTTTAGTATCGAATTAAAGGGCATTCCAGTGCATACTGATAAATATATTTCAGAGAACTTTAATTAGTTGATGGCAGGCTTTGCAGATAGAAACATCAGCGACAACATCATTTTTTTTAGAAGCAGAAGATTGGTGTGGAATAGACTTATAATTAGAAGTTCCACTTGGTAGAATAGATAAGATAAAACTATTGATAATGTAACAAAGTGGAGAAGTTGTACTGGTCCACGGAAAAATAACTCGTTAAAACTAAAGTTATTGGTAAGGAACAAGCTCATTAATATTCACCTTACATGGAGCTGTATTAGGTAATGCAGAAACATGTCGATTGCCACGTAGAAGAGGTAAGAAAACGGTATAAAAAGTGGGTGTTGGAGCAGATACTTTGGAATTCGATTAAGGTCTCATCAACCTGTATACCGAGCTCGGAATGTAATGTATTTGGGTCTCCGACTAAACCCACTAGGTATTTGTTGTAAGTACTGCTTTAAGTGTAGTTTAATTGTTGTACACTTAATAAATCTCTGACATCTGACATTCAATGTTGCAAACCCTCTTGATTTGAGGAGTAAATTATGAGTAAGAACACACACATTTACCCTCCTTCTAACAATATAAAAGTATTCTTAAGTGCTCATAGGAAACATTTGAGGTTAAAGTGAGTAAATGGATTTGATTCCATTCTGTACTGACAGGGGAAAAGCCTTCTCCTATAATAACTGTGGTGGGGGGTGGGATGAGGGGTGGGGGGGAAGCGACAGGGGGAAGTGGGGGTTAAATGGCCAAGTGTGCGAAACGCGACCCTAACCCGCCGCACACGCGTATGTTTTGGTTTTTACGGAGATGGATATCGGGGCATCTGAATATCCCGCTCTGGATAGGCAGGTCCATCGTAAACATATTTAAATGAAGTTCCTATCACATGATTTTGACTGCGATTTGGAATCAACACCTGCCGCACGGCTTTCTTGGGAAACTTGGCAATGAATCCGAGGCGAGATTGAGCGGCAACTTTATCGGGATGGATAAAGATCAGGAGGCCCGATCTGAATAATGTTCAGTGCTCACAGCTGGGAAACGGTTTGTTGAGGGTACTTGCAGAGTTTGGAGGTGTTCACACACAGAACATCATGATGGGCAGCGCCATGGCTGCTCTCGCTTGGACTTCGGATGAGGAAGACAATTAGCATCGTCAGCAGCAAGGGCATGCTGTGGAGGGAGCTGCAAGTAGACAACAGAGAGGGGAGCAACAGAGGGGTCGAGGCTGCAGGAGGCACTACCCACCTAACAGGGTCTACAGATAGAGGCTCAGCTTCCTTGACCTCTCGGAAGAGCAGTGCTTCCGAAGGCTGAGATTGTCACGTCAGGTGGTGGCAGACATATACAACCTCCTAGAAGAAGACCTGCAACCTGCATTACCATTGGCTCAATTTCTTTGCCTCTGGTTCCTTCCAGGGTGCACCTGAAGACATAGCGAGGATCTGCAGCGAGGCTGCACATAAATATAAGGCAGGTGACAAATGAATTGATTGCCAGGGCTGGGAGGTATGTAAATTCCCCTGTGATGACGATAGTCAGAATGAGAGGGCACTGGAATTCGCGTCTCTGGCTGGCTTCCCACAGGTGCAGGGTGTCATCGACTGCACGCACGTGGCAATCCTAACAACCCCAGATCAACCAGGAACATTCGTCAACCGCAAGGGATTTAATTCCATCAATGTTCAGCTGGTGTGCAACCACAAGAAAAGGTTCATGCAGGTCTGCGCCAGATTCCCTGGGAGCTGCCATGATGCTTTCATACTGCAGCAGTCCAACATCCCCGACCTGTTTGTACCTGGAACGATCCTTAAAGGATGGCTGCTTGGCAACAAAGGATACCCCCTACAAACCTGGCAGATGACACCTCGCCAACGAACACTAGAAGCGCTAAAACGTAAGCAATTTAACAACCAGATGTGTCATCGAGCGAGCCATCAGCATGCTCAAGTTGTGTTTAAATGCCTGGACAGGTTTGGAGGCGCCTTTCAGTACTCACCAGCGAGGGTCTCTCAGATAATCGTGGTGTGATGCGTTCTGCACAGCATAGCACAGCAGCGAGGACGAAAGATGCAGGAGGGACAAGTCGCTCAGCACTCCTCATCTGATGAGGATTCTAATGGAGAGGAGGCAAATGAGATAAGGAAAAGGAAGATGGGGCTCCCAATGCTAGACTAGCCGATCATGTTGCTGCTCGGGATGCCAGGGATGCCCTAATAGCTCGAAGGTTCAGTTAGTCACTCACACTGGACCAAAGTAACTATCACATCCCCTGCCCCCTCCCTCCCCCACTCCCACTTACATAAGCAGTCCTGTAGACAACCATCCACTCAATGTGGCATTGCTCCAATTGGTCTCAGTCAATTCATATCTTCAGATTCGGCACCAAACAAATGAAAATCCGAGTTGGCACTCGCCATGCTAGAATGGGGTATACGGGAAAATGCTGCAAAGTAATAAATTTAATGTGAGTTGATAAATTAAAGATCGTAACACATTTTCAAATACACCCTCGGTGAACAACAAAACTTTCCTTTTTCTTTCCCTACAGTTTCTACACAGTGCTATTTCTGTGGCTTCAGCAGAGGTAGAGGCAGGATGCTCTGATCCCTGCTCTGACTTCTGAGATGCTCGTGGCTGACAACCTCTGGGTGTTGGACCCCGTGAGGGCCCCGCAAACGACTGCTCCAGCTGTGCAGGGGCAGACTGGGCCAGCGGGAGACGAGGCAGCATGTGGGGTACTGACTGGGGGCGGGGGGGGCATTGGGGAGGCGGGGGTGGTGCGGGGGCCAATGGGTGAGACGTGCAAACACTTTGAGAGGTGTTTGCACTTCCATCTTCCCATCGCCATTGTCCTTCTCCTGGGACAGCGGCACTTCACTCCTGCCTCTCTGTGGGAGACCAGCTTGGAGCAGATCAGTGTCGTCTTGTAAGCCCACGGTTAATGTATCTGTCATCCTGGTTAAGGCGGCAGAAATGTTGGCATCCATAGTTTGCACTGCCGCCGTCAGAGCCTGCATGGACTGATTAATGTGCTTCAATTCGAGTTCCACATCGGAGGCCACTCTTTTAATGCAAGGCATCTTCGCAACGGCCAGCGACATCAATCCACAAATGCTTGAGCTGGACTCCTCCATCCTCGGTGCTATTGTGGAAAGCGTGCCTGGCAGGACTGCTAGTACCTCGCACAGTTGCTGCTGACCCTCTATCATTCTCTTTTTCATTTTTTGGTCCCCCAGGGTTCAGCATCTGTCTCCAGCTAAGCAGAGCTTGGAGAAAGTTGCGCCCTCCGACACGGGCTCTCCACAGCTGTCCCTGCCACCACTCTCTGCTCGTGCTCACTTGTGAAATGCGAATCACCAGGTGACATCCTGCCTAATCTCCAAAGACTCCTGCTCTGCATTTGTGAGCTCCACGGTCTGTGGGAGTTTGCCTCTGGCCCTCTCCTGTTCCATAAGAATATAAGAAATAGGAGCAGGAATAGGCCACTTGGCCCCTCGAGCCTGCTCCGCCATTCAATAAGATCATGGCTGATCTTGGGCTCAAAGCCACTTCCCTGCCCGCTCCCCATAACTCTTCACTCCCTTATCTTGCAATTATCTGTCTATCTCCACCTTAAATGTATTTAATGACCCAGCCTCCACAGCTCTCTGGAGCAGAGAATTCCACAGATTTACGACCCTCTGAGAGAAGAAATTCCTCCTCATCTCAGTTCTAAAAAGGCGACCCTTTATTCTAAAACTATGACCCCGAGTTCTAGATTTCCCCACGAGGGGATATATCCTCTCTGCATCGACCTTGTCGAGCCCCCTCAGTATCTTATATGTTTCAATAAGATCACCTCTCATTCTTCTAAATTCCAATGAGTATAGGCCCAGCCTGCTCAACCTTTCCTCATAAGTCAACCCCCTCATCTCTGGAATTAACCTAGTGAATCGTCTCTGAACTGCCTCCAATACAAGTATATCCTTCCTTAAATAAGGAGACCAAAACTGTACTCAGTACTCAAGGTGTGGTCTCACCAATACCCTGTACAGTTGTAGCAAGACTTCCCTGCTTTTATACTCCAACCCCCTTGCAATAAAGACGAACATTCCATTTGCCTTTTTGATTACTTGCTGTACCTGCATGTTAACTTTTTGTGCTTCATGCACAAGGACCCCCAGGTCCCTCTGAACTGTAGCATTTTATAATCTCTCTCCATTTAAATAATAATTTGTTTTTTTAATTTTCCTGCCAAAGTGGATAACCTCGCACTTTCCCACATTATACTCATCTGCCAAATGTTTGCCCACTCACTTAACCTGTCTATATCCCTTTGCAGATTCTTTGCGTCCTCTGCACAACTTGCTTTCCCACCCATCTTTGTATCATCCGCAAACTTGGCTACATTACACTCAGTCCCTTCATCCAAGTCATTAATGTAGATTGTAAATAGTTGAGGCCCCAGCACCGATCCTTGTGGCACCCCACTAGTTACCGTTTGCCAACCAGAAAATGACCCATTTATCCCGACTCTCTGCTTTCTGTTAGTTAGCCAATTCTCTATCCATGCTAATATATTACCCCCAACTCCGTGAGCTCTTATCTTATGCAGTAACCTTATATGTGGCACCTTATTGAATGCCTTCTGGAAATCCAAATACACCACATCCACTGGCTCCCTTGTATTTTGCGCTCTCTTCTCCTCCAAGGGGGCACCAAAGACCTATGAATGGCTGTAAGGCATGTGTGCATCCGATAGATGTAGTGCATTCAGTGAGGTTGACTATCAGGCAGATGCATCACAAGTGTCACCAGCATGCATTTGAGACATGTGCTGAGAATCGGGGTGGGACCACATTACATAAGCATTGGTGTGACTGGCAGTGGTGGATGGAGGAAGGGGGCGATGAGGAAGTGCATTGAACCACAATGATGGGTGCTGCTGAAACTTAAGTGAGTGTAAGGAGTGATGTGAATGGAGTACGCTTGACAGGACAGAGTGAAAAGTGGGTGCACTATAGGATGTAGGTGAATCTGCAACTTTGCACCCCTTTCTTGATCTGGTTAGGTCATCAAAACGCTTCCTACACTGGATTCACATCCTCATGAGAACCCTCCTGCTGCTTACCTCTTGGTCCACCTCCAGCCATACCTTCCTTGTTGTGGCAGCAGGTTTTGATTCGCTGTTGCTAGGAAAGAGGACCTCCTACCTCGACCTTACTGCACCCAGCAGTACGTCCAGGTACGTCTTATTAAATCTGGGCGCAGTCTTTGCCCTCCCAGATTCCATTTCACAACTTCCACTTAACTGAACACGATCCACAGAAACTCCAAACCTCCTCCACCATTGCATCTGTGAAGTGGGCCTTGAAATAGTCGAGCTGAAATTGCGTCATGCAGGTCCGTGTCACGCTCGCTCACGCACTGTGGAGACATGAAACCCGGAAGTAAAATGATAGTGAGGCATCCCTGTTGAAATCGGATATTCCCTTGTGCCCCACGATCGTGCGCATTTGACACCCACTATCGTCCCCCCCACAACCCTCCAGCTCAGATTTCGTCTCCGAGTTAATATTGAGCCTATTGACTCTTCATTGGGGTATGGTTTAATAATGTCAGTCACCCTCTGCTACAAACCCCTTTTGACTATTGTGTGCAAGACTTGATGGGGATTGTCAGCAGCCTATTGAACTACAGGAACTTTCATAGCTTAGCCTAATATTAACCTGCCCAATCATATCCTGGCCTGAAATCTGTAGGCGTGCACTTCTGTAGGACTAGCTGAATAGCGATCAGGAGCGGTTTGGCTGGTTTGTATGCGTCCCCAACCCAGGGTACTGAGGCCAATTGTAATGTCTCGATGACACCCTTCACCAAGATTACTGCACTGAGCATAGATTGGGGGATTGAACCTGTGACAACCCTGACTCAGGGACTCACTGAACCAAAAGGGGGAAGCTCACAGATTGACATTTTTAATCCAAAATATGCGCAACACCACTTAAGAGAACATCTCATCAGACAAATTCTACTTCGAGTTTGTACCCTGCAGAGATATTTTCCTCAGTTTATTAAAAAGATATATTTTTATGTTCCTGTTTAAACAGTTTCATTTAATTTTTGTGGCTAAATTGGAGCCTGTGATCTAAGATGATTTTGTACCCTTTTTCTAGTATATTGCACCATTAAAGAAGTGCGGAAATGATTAGGTTCATGGCGTTACTCACTCTGCTCTCCATTTAATGACTGAATCTCAGGTATTTCTTGCTTATCTTGTCAGTGCAGTCCATGCTCCCTTATTCATACATCTCGAGTTTCCATTTGCCATACCACAATTCTTCCACCCAATTATTTTTCAATAATTTTCTTAAAATCATAAAAGGTTTCAGTACAAAAAGGCAATTTAAGCCATTGTGCCAGTACTGTCTCCCCTCCCAGAGGTATCTCCATTAACCCTATTTCCTAGCTCGTACTTGGTACCTTTTAACATTTTTCTTCAGTCCCTCTTAAATGCTGTGATTGACTCGGCTTCAATAGCCAGTTGAAGTCAAGTTTTCTATATCCTAATAACGCTTTGCATGGAAAAAATCCTTGTGTCATAAGGACATAAGAAATAGGAGCAGGATTAGGCCATAGGCCCCTCAAGCCTGCTCCGCCATTCAATAAGATCATGGCTGAACTTCTACATCAACTCCATTTTCCCACTCGATTCCCATATCCCTTGATTTCCTTAGAGTCCAAAAATCTATCGATCGCAGCCTTGAATATACTCAACGACTTAGCATCCACAGCCCTCTGGGGTAGAGAATTCCAAAGATTCACAACCCTCTGAGTGAAGAAATTTCTCCTCATCTCGGTCTTAAATGGCTGACCCCTTATCCTGAGACTGTGACCCCTAGTTCTAGACTCTCCAGCCAGGGGAAACATCCTCCCTGCATCTACCCTGTCAAGCCCTCTCAGAATTATGTATATTTAAATGAGATCACCTCTCATTCTTCTAAACTCCAGAGAGTATAGGCCCAATCTACTCAATCTCTCCTCATAGGACAACCCTCTCATCCCAGGGATCAATCTAGTCCTCCCCCATTTATTTTTTTTTTTTCATTCCTGGACTTTTCCATTTTTTATCCAACCCTAAATTTCCAGAATTTTGTATTTTCTGTATTTTTTTTGGTCAATTTGCACGGGATTCTTTTATCTGGATTTAATGTCCTTGCTTGGAAATTGTAATAATACATATGTGCTTGTGGTGGTGTCTTTCAGATTCACTTTTTATTTTTCCTCGATTCCACAGAATCTAAATTCATATTTAAGTCCAGGTTAAATAATTGGATCTTTAAAATATATGTAAAAAGCGCAGTGTTCTTTATTCTTAGCATTTTACAATTTTCTCGTAAAGTCTATTTCCTTACTTGGCAGGAGTTTTTATTTTCCCCCCAAATTTTTTTAATTAATATTTAGATTTAAAAAAATTATTATTCCGCCAAGTGCCTTCAGTCTTGTTAAATTTCCTGCAAGTTTCTTGGGGATTAAGTGTTGTAAAAATGTAAATATATTTCACGCAGGGTCTCTTCATCACCAGTGACATAATTTACCCACAGATGATGGCAAAGATGTTGTCATGACGACCCAGGTGACCTAAAGAAGTGAACAATGATAGTCTGACCAGTAGACAAGGAATAGATTTGAAACTTTCACAAAAATTTAAGTAGAGGGGAAAAAAACTGCATAACATTATAAAAGTAATTACTTCAGCATTGAGCAGTTGTTCATGACTTAATCATTTCCCATTGTCACGCAGAATCGCACTCACTTAAAGAGAATACACTGATGTGCAATTTTACGAAGATTGTAAGTCCCTAATAAGACATGCAATGGTTGACTATCTAATACAAATTGATTTAAAATTTCTCTCTCTTTTATATTACCAAGCCTCAAATCCAATGAGTGAGATTTGATCAATCAATAGTAAAGCTGGAATTGTATAATGTTGAATGCGCCTTGCACTCGTAGCATCCTGCTTTCTAGCCCAAATCACATATTTTAGGATGACTGATTGAGGTGGCCAAGAAATTAAATAAAGCTAAAATACTGGGATATATAACCAGAACAATAGAATACAGTTACTCTAAGGCTCTAAATTGTACTGGTCAGGCCATACGTAGAATACAATGTTCATCTTTTACATAAGAACATAACATAAGAAATAGGAGCTACTTTTAGCGCCTCGAAAAAGTTAGCACCCCCGTGCCCGAAATTGAATGATAACGCCCCAAGCAGGAGGCGGAGCGCTACTGGAAGCGCTCCCCCTCCCTCTTGGGGAGCTCCCATTGAATATTGCGGCGCTATGTGCAGCAGCGCCACATGCGTGGGCATGTAGTGCCGCGGTACTGCAGGGCTCCCTAATCTCATTGAAGGGAAGGGGCCTAGCGCAGCGCGCACCGGGTCCCTGCTGGACCACCGGGGAGCGGGGTGCCAGCAAAAGAGCCCGGCACTCAAGAGGAATGCCGGGCTGACCGATCGCAGCCAGCACCCCGCAGGAGGAGGCCAGAGGGCCGCCTGGCACCTGCCCTTTAATTTGCGCCGCCCCGGCCACAAACACGGCACCCTGACCCTATCAGCCAGAAGTGCCGAGTGGATGATTCCTATCGGCCTACTCCTGAGGTCCCCACCATCACAGAAGCCAGTCTTCAGCCAATTAGATTAACTCCACGTGATATCAAGAAACGGCTGAGCGCACTGGATACAGCAAAGGGTATGGGCCCCGACAACATCCCGGCTATCGTGCTGAAGACTTGTGCTCCAGAACTAGCCGCGCCTCTAGCCAAGCTGTTCCAGTACAGCTATGACACTGGCATCTATCCGACAATGTGGAAAACTGCCCAGTTATGTCCTGTCCACAAAAAGCAGGACAAATCCAAATGGCCAATTACCGCCCCATCAGTCTACTCTCAATGATCAGCAAAGTGATGAAAGGTGTCATCAACAGTGCTATCAAGCAGCACTTACTCACCAATAACCTGCTCGCTGATGCCCAGTTTGGGTTCCGCCAAGACCACTCGGCTCCCGACCTCATTACAGCCTTGGTCCAAACATGGACAAAGGAGCTGAATTCCAGAAGTGAGGTGAGAGTGACTGCCCTTGACATCAAGGCAGCATTTGACCGAGTGTGGCATCAAGGAGCCCTAGTAAAACTGAAGTCAATGGGAATCGGGGGGAAAACCCTCCACTGGCTGGAGTCATACCTAGCACAAAGGAAAATGGTTGTGGTGGTTGAAGGTCAATCATCACAGCCCCAGGACATCGATGCAGGAGTTCCTCAGCGCAGTGTCCTAAGCCCAACCATCTTCAGCTGCTTCATCAATGACCTTCCCTCCAACATAAGGTCAGAAATGGGGATGTTCGCTGATGACTGCACAGTGTTCAGCGCCATTCACATTTCCTCAGATAATGAAACAGTCCATGCCCGCATGCAACAAGACCTGGACGACGTTCAAGCTTGGGCTGATAAGTGGCAGGTAACATTCACGTCACAGAATTGCCAGGCATTGACTATCTCCAACAAGCAAAAGTCTAACCACCGCTCCTTGACATTCAACAGCATTACCATCACCGAATCCCCCACCATCAACATCCTGGGGGTCACCATTGACCAGAAACTTAACTGGACCAGCCACATAAATACTGTGACAACAAGAGCAGGTCAGAGGCTGGGTATTCTGCGGCAAATGTCTCACCTCCTGACTCCCTAAAGCCTTTCCACCATCTACAAGGCACAAGTAAGGAGTGTGATGGAATATCTTCCACTTGCTTGGATGAGTGCAGCTGCAACAACACTCAAAAGCTCGACACCATCCAGGACAAAGCAGCCCGCTTGATTGGCACCCCATCCACCACCTTAAACATTCACTCCCTCCACCACCGGTGCACCGTGGCTGCAGTGTGTACCATCTACAAGATGCACTGCAGCAACTCACCAAGACTTCTTCGACAGCACCTCCCAAACCCGCGACCTCTTCCACCTAGAAGGACAAGGGCAGCAGGCGCATGGGAACACCACCACCTCCAAGTTCCCCTCCAAGTCACACACCATCCTGACTTAGAAGTATATCGCCGATCCTTCATCGTTGCTGGGTCAAAATCCTGGAACTCCCTCCCTAACAGCACTGTGGGAGTACCTCCACCACCTTTTCAAGGGGAATTAGGGATGGGCAATAAATGCTGGCCTTGCCAGCGACGCCCACATCCCATAAACGAATTTTAAAAAATAGCGTCCAGCGGTAGGTCAGGGGGCCCGAGCCAAGTTTGCGGCCGTGGCGGGAGCGAGGTGCTGCGCACGGCAATGACATCATCGCCGGAGGTGTTAGCGGCGCCGCGCCCGGGTACTAGTTGCTTTGTGCCCCATTAGCTAACCGGCCCAATCAGTGGGATCGGGTCTGCTGCTCGACTCTGCTGACGTCTTTCAGCCAGCTGTATTTAAGGGGCCCATGCAGCCTTGTTTTTGATCAATCCTATTCTGCTGCTTCTCGGTGTACCACTTCTGAAAATGTCTGCTGCAAGACCCAAGGCATCTCCCAGATTTGAGGATGACTTCCCCCATGCTCTGTGGAGGGAGTGAGAGGGCGCCAAGAGGTACTGTTCCCCTCAGATGGATGGAGGAAGCCTCCTCAGCAAACCAAAGTAGCCTGGCTGCAAATTGCTGAGGAGGTGAGCACCAGGTCTTTGTGCTCACACACCTGGGTTCAGTGTCACAAAAGGTTCAATGATCTGCTACGCTCAGCAAAAGTGAGTATAACATCACACTTACCCTCAATCTGCTCCCCATCTCCTCTCATCACCAGCATTCTGCATTGTCAACCTACTCCTGCACATCCCATTTTACCCTTACATCTATTGCACCCTTAACCATCCCTCTCTCTCTATGTACAGAATCACTTCACCATTCTACTATGCACCCCTCACACTCGCTCTCACTGTTATGCAATGACAACAACTAACAACACACAGGGAGGGCCCTTGGTATTGGCACATCACTCCATCTTTGTCTCCCTCTAAGCATCTGTGATAGGGATTCCCTACACTCACTCCAACATTCTCACTCAAACTCCACTTGTGTCCCTCATTGCAAGAAAAGAGAGCCCACAATAAGACGGCGAGGGGCAGGACAGGAGGAGGGCCACCTTCCATTGCCCACTTGACCACTGCTGAGGAGGCTGCTCTCAACATCGTCGGAGGTGCTGAGGATCTGGAAGTGGGGGACGGAGAGATGGGCGCAGTAGAGCAAGCTGGTGACAGAATAGATTTGCATCTCTCTCATTTAGTTTGCATGAGTGACTGATATGACATCTGATGTTCATACAGATTGAGTTCTGATCATCTGCACAATTTGATGTGCCTGCTACGTTCATATCACATGTCCAACTCATGCCTTTACTCCCCCACAGGACCATTGAGAGCCCCCTCCCCACTGTCCAGGAGGAAGAGCCTGAAGACTCCTCAGAGGAAGCTGCAACCTCTGAGGGCGCAGTGTCAGCAGATTTGAGCGCACCCAGCACCAGCGCAGAGACGCACACCTCGGTGGGTCATTCGCAAGATAGAGTAGTGTTGTCACCTGGTGTATAACAGCTCACAAGTGAGCATCAGCAGATGGTGGAGACAGGGCCAGCAGTGAAGAGTCCTCGTCGGAGGCTGCAGGGCGCTCCCAGCTCTGCTCAGCTGCATGTGGACCCTGTGCCTCTGGGGCCATCCAGAAAGATAGCGGTGCTGGAACTCCAGGAACAAGTGCAGGAGTCTCTGACAGGTTTTACATCCACGGTAACTGCGAGTGTGCAGAGAATGGAGGAATCCATCTCAAACATGAGCAATGCCATGGTGGAAGCAATGGCGCATCAACATGCCACCATGGAGAGGGTGGCAACCTCCTTGGAGGACATAAGTCGCCAGACTCAACAATGCATGGTAACTCTTCTAAATAGATGGTTTGCTATGGAGGATAGATGGACAGCTATTGAGGAGAGGCACCAGAAATACATGGACATCCCCGTTATGAGGACTGTCAGTACAGAGACGGGTCCTCATGGCTCCACTGATGTGCAGCAAGGTGCTCTCCAGCCACTTGCTAGAAGCGAAGTGCAGGCGACCCATGAGAGGGATGTTGGTGGTCGACAACAAGGAAGTGTGGGCTCCTCTCCAAGCGCTCACTCTACCATGCCACTGCAGAGCTCTCGGTCAGAGCCCCAGATTCCTCACCCAACTGAGATGGCCGTCTCTGCCCCTGCACAGCGGCAGGAGGAGCAGACTGTTGCCGAGCCCTCCTAGGCTCCCAAACCCAGAGGACGCCCGCCAAAGGTGTCGAAGCAGGAGCAGCATGAAAGTGAGCAAGGTGCCTCAACATCTGCTGAAGCCACAGGGGAAGCACCACGTCGAAGCACACGTAAGAGAAAGTTAACACACAAATAGTCACAAGGGTAGTCACTTGGGTGTTTTGATGTAATACATATTTAAGATTATCATCGTCATTTCAATTGTAATAAAGGAATGCGATGGCAAACATTCAAAGAGTTGGCCTATGTGTGCCCAGAAATGGAAGTGTCACAGTAAGGTGTCAGGGCGCCTTTCATCTGTAATGATGGTGGTGAGAGTGATAGGAACCCACAGTTTATTGTACAGATGGTGTATGGTGTGTTAAGAAGATGGCAGCCACATGTGTTTGCTTCGTAAACTTAAACGAATCTGGCGTGGATTAATGCATCCCTTGCATCACGGCCAGCAATGTGTTCGTGGCTGGTGGAACTGGCACATCCGCCTCCACAAGGTCTTCCTCCTCCTCCTCCTCCTCCTCCTCTGAGGAGGAGGCTGTGCGCTGAGCCACTTGTTCCTCAGGCAGCGGTAAGCCACGCTGCTGTGCGATATTGTGCAATGCACAGCAGACCACGATGATTCTGGAGACCCTGGCTGGTGCGTACTGTAGGGCTCCACCTGATCTGTCGAGGCATCTGAATCGCATTTTGAGCAAGCTGATGGTTTGCTCGATGATGGCTCTGGTGGAAATGTGGCTGGCATTGTAGCACTCCTCAGCTTCGTTTGATGGCCTCCTCAACGGTGTCATTAGTCACGTCTTCAGGGGATAGCCCTTGTCTCCAAGTAGCCATCCGGAAAGTTGGGTTAGCGGATTGAAGAGCAGAGGCACAGTGGACTGCCGCAGGATGAACGAGTCATGGCAACTGCCAGGGAACTTGGCGCAAACATGCAAAATGTTCTTCCTGTGGTTACACACCAGCTGGACGTTAAGGGAGTGGAAGCCCCTGCGGTTCACAAATACAGCTGGGTTGTGATGGGGTGCCCTAATGGCCACATGTGTGCCGTCTACGATGCCCTGCACCCTTGGCAAGCCTGCCATATTTGCAAAGCCAACCGCACGCGCGGTTACACTTGCTTAATTCGTGGAGAAGTGGATGTAATTGTGCGCCTTTGCAAAGAGGGCATCGGTAACCTGCGTGATGCAAGTGTGTGCGGCCGACTGGGAGATGCCGCTGATGTCTGCTGATGATCCTTGGAAGGACCCTGAAGCAAAAAAATTGAGGGCGGTGATGACTTTGACAGCCACTGGTAAGGGGTGTCCACCCACTCCTCTGGGCTCCAGGTGTTGGTGCAGCATTGTGCAGATGTCAGTGACTACCTCTCGCGGAAGTCTCAGCCTCCTTTGGCACTGCTGCTCACTCATGTTGCGAAAGCTCATCCTCTGCCTGTAAACCCTGTGTTGGGGGTATCTCCTGCAGTGAGGTGCAGCCCTGCGCTGACGCCCTCTGCCCTGTGCAGCATCAGGTGGGTGAGGAGGAGGTTGGTGCTCCTGTTGTTGCTGCTGCTGTTGTGCCCGGTTCTGCTGCTGCCGTGGCTGGTCTTCCTCTAATTCTAAGGACCAGGATGAGAGGATATAAATGGTTCCCATCCTGCTGGTATATATGTCAGTTGAGGAATAGATGTTATAAGCGCTCAGGCAATGTGGGGAGAGTGTTTTCCAAGGAGGTCACACTGTATATGGATCTCAGCTTTACCACCTACAAGCTCAATAGACCTGCAAAAAGTGTTCCAACACCTCAGAAAACAAAGTTCTGTCATCTGAAAGTCAGCCATGTTACAGGTCCGCTTTTATGCTGCAGGAGCAGCTGTCAACAATTCAGCTAGTTGCTGAACCCGGCACAATCAGCTGGCGTGTTTTGCGAACGGCGTGGAACAGGCTGAAAATGTCCTAAAATGGGAAGAGCCTGTTAAAAGCGGATTATGTAGGCAGTTAACAAGCTGTTAACTGCTTTAAGTGCCTCTCCTGCTGCTTGGTGGCGGGTCTGAGCGGGACTCCCAGACCCGACACTTGGCAAAGTTGCATGGAGACGGGTTGACGGCGGGTTCAGAATCCGCCGTCAATCAAAATGAATTTAACCTCTGACCCACCTCCAAACCCGTCCTCTGAGCACCGGCAAAATCGCGGCCATACTTTCACTAATCTCTTCCTATTTACATACCTATAGAAATATTTACAATCTGTTTGTATGGGCTGGATTTTGATACTGAAACGGGTTGGGGTCATATCATCCACTTTTCGTGTTATCCACCCAACTGCAATTGGATGTGGGAGATTGATGCGATTTTCACCTAATTGGGCAATTGAGTTCCAGCATGTGGGAACCCATGAACCAATTAGTGTTTTCAGTCTGAAAGTCGCCTCTGATGATGTCATCATTGCTGCTGCATTGAAGGTCTGCAAAGACTGCCTGGCCTTTGCTGTGAGAGGACCTGGATGCAAAATGAGCAGCAGCAGCCCTAAGTCTGCTCCCAGATATTTTTGCACCACCACTCCCAGATATGTCTCATCCATCCATCACCACCACTCCCAGATATGTCTCATCCATCCATCACCACCACTCCCAAATATGTCTCATCCATCCATCACCACCACTCCCAGATATGTGCCAGCCAGCCAGCCAGCCAGCCAAATGTGCTCCCGCCAGGTTTTACATTCGTGGTTCAGAACAGGCGTGCTTCACATAGAAAAAGGGTTAAAATCACAAAGGCCTTTCAAAATGGCATAATAGAGGCAATTTAGTGCTTGTTAAGGGCTTTAACAGCCTATCCCGCCTCTTAGAGGCGGGACGAAGTCGGGACCAGCAGACACGATTTAATAAAAATTGCGTGGAGGCGGGATGGAGGCGGGCTTGTGCCCGCCCGCCAGTTTCCACAATTTTAACCCCCCACACGCCTCCAAACCCATCCCCACGGGTCAATGAAAATCCAGCCCTATGTATCTTGCTAATTTACTCTCATATTCTTTTTTCTCTTTCCTTGTCAATTTCTTGGTCCTCCTTTGCTGAATTCTAAAATCCTCCCAATCCTCAGGCTTACTACTCTTTTTGGCAAAATTATAAGCCTCTTCCTTTGATCTAATACTATCTTTAACTTCTCTTGTTATCCACGGATGGACCACTTTTCCTGTGGGGTTTTTGTGCCTTAAAGGAATGTACATTTGTTGTAAATTATGTATTAATTCTTTAAATGCTAGCCATTGCTTCTCTACCATGATACCTTTTAATGAAGTTTCCCAATCTACCTTAAACAACTGGCCCCTCATACCTACGTAGTTTATTTTGTTTAAATTTAAGACCCTAGTTTTGGACTTAACTAAATAACTTTCAAACTCAAGATAAAATGTTATCATATTATGGTCACTCTTCCCCTAAGGCCCCTTTACTACAAGGTTATTAATTAAGCCTTTCTCATTGCACAATACTAGATCTAAAATAGCCTGTTCCCTCGTTGGTTCCTCAACATACTGATCTGGAAAACTACCTTGTATACATTCCATGAACTTGTCCTCCACATTATTACTGCAAATTTGGTTTGCCCAGTCTATATGTAGATTAAAGTCCCCCATGATTACTGTATTACCCTTGTTACATGCGCCTCTAATTTCCTGATTTATACTCTGCCCTACATTACAACTACTGTTTGGAGGCCTATAAACAACTCCCACCAATGTTTTCTGCCCTTTGCTGTTCCTTCGCTCCACCCAAACTGAATCTACTCCTTGATTTTCCGAGCCAAGATCCTTTCTCTCTACTGTCTTTATCGCATCCTTTATTATCAGAGCTACCCCTCCTCCTTTTCCATTTTGCATATCTCTTCTAAAAGTTAAGTATCCTGGAATATATAGTTCCCAACCTTGGTCACTTTGCAACCACATCTCTGTAATGGCTATTAGATCAAACCTATTAATTTCTATCTGTACTATTAATTCATCTATTTTGTTGCGACTGCATTGCGCTTTCAGATATAGTGCCTTTACTTTGACTTTTTCCTATTTTTCCCTGATGTCACCTTAGTCACTGATGCCCTATTACCTTTGTTACTCTCTCTGTCCCTCCCTGACCCACTCTGCTTATTTTTAACCAAAACTGTACTCTGCTCTGGAGCCTTGACATTTCCCTTGCTGCTTTTAAATTTACTCTCTCCTGAATACTCCCACCCCCGCTTCATTAGTTTAAAGCCCAGTCTACTGCCCTAGTTATTCGATTCGCCAGGACACTGGTCCAGCCTGGTTTAAGTGTCACCACCCACAAAAAAAAACAACTTGCATTGGAAAGCTCGTGAAAAAGAGCAACAGAACTGACCCAAAGAACAAAAGGGAAAGTGCTTTGTGGGACGATTTGAGAAGCTGAAGATTTACTTGTCTGGAAAGAAGCTGGTTAATGGGTGAGGGGGGAGTGCGCTGAATAGGGAATGAGATAACCGCAGATTACTAATTCAAAGTAAACCAGCAACCAAAGGAAATAAGTAGCAATTAACGTAAGCAAAATCTAAAACGAATATCAGAAAGATCAATGATTAGATTTTTGGAATAATTTGCGAGCCAAGAAGTAGAGACGACAACATTGTGATTTCTCAACGACCTTGTCTTCCACTGACACGTTTATGCTCTTGTAATAGAGGTCAGTATGTTTACACATTCAAAAATAAGTTGGGTCATAAAGAAAATAAACTGACATATCTTCTTGCAAAGGTTGCTGGAATTCCCTAATAATTCATGGCATCAATTGACTATCTTGAAAAGGGAATTCAAAATCACGTAAGATTTATTTTCTGATGAAAGGTCATCGAGCTGAAAGGTAGACCAGAATTTTCTGGGGTCCGTTCGGGCGGGATTGGAGGCGGGTCGGGAGGGAAGTTTGAAATAACTTGGAGCGAGCTGGGAACCTGCCGTCATTCTGCCCCCACGCGCCTTTCCCTCAGGCACGTTTGCCAGCGTGGCAGCGACCCGAACGGCAGAGGCAGCTGAGCTAATTTAGATGATTATTAGGTACTTGTCAGGCCCCTAAGCATCTTTTTAACCCTACCTTTCCAACTTCATTGGATGACCACGAGAATCAGGCAGCTCAGGAACCACGTCTGTAAACCTGAGGTGGAAGTTCAGTGGCCATTGATCCAGCTCAATAGTGTACAGCATGGAAAGCACAATAAATACTTCCACCTGAAACCTGCTTACTTTGCTGAGGCAGATGCTGTTGCTGAGTGTCACCACAGATTTAACTTTTTAGAGGCTGCAAGTGTTTTCAGCAAAGTCGGGATCCAGTTTAACCTCATTGGTAGAACCTATCACACCATTGACAGATTGCTTCTGTCATTTCTACTTGATCTGCCATCTATTACATCAGAATGGGTGCCATTTATACTCTCTCACCTTGGCCCTCAGAATCGGACCACGATGAGCCCCGACACCAGCAGCACCAGGCACATCAGCAACACCATCAACAACACCGCCACCCTTCTCCTCAACCACCTGATGCTGCACAATATAGAGGGTATCAGCGCAGGGCTGCCCTGCGCTGGAGGCGATACCCCCAACACAGGGTATACAGGCAGAGGATGAGCTTCCTCAACATGACAGAGTAGCAGTGCCAAAGGAGGCTCAGGCTATCGCGCCAGGTCATCGCAGACATTTGCAGATTGCTGGAGCAAGACCTGCAGCCCAGAGGACCTGGTGGACACGCCTTACCAGTGACTGTCAAAGTCACCAGCGCCTCAACTTCTTCGCCTCAGGCTCCTTCCCGGGATCTGCAGCAGACATTTGCGGCATCTTGCTGTTGGCCGCCCACAGATGCATCACACAGGTCACCAATGCCCTGTTTGACAAGTCAGCCAATTATATCAACTTTGCCACTAATGAAGCAAGTGTTACTGAGCGGGCGCTGGGCTTTGCCGCTCTGGCTGGCTTCCGATGGGTGCAGGACATCATCGACTGCACACATGTGGCCATCAGGGCACCCCATCAGCACCCAGCCGTCTTTGTCAACCACAAGCGCTTCCACTCCCTCAACGTGCAGCTCGTCTACAACCATATGAAGATCATCTTGCATGTGTGCGCCAAATTCCCCAGCAGCTGCCATGACTCTTTTGTCCTGCGCCAGTCCACCCTCCCTCAGCTCTTCGCACCGCCAATCATACTTACCGGCTGGCTACTTGGAGAAAAGGGCTATCCACTGAAGACGTGGCTCATGACACCCTTGAGGAGGCCACGTACTGAGGCCGAGGAGAGATATAATGAAAACCATATTTCCACCAGATATATCATAGCGCAGACAATAGGTTTGCTGAAAATGCGCTTCAAATGCCTTGACAGATCTGGAGGAACCCTTCAATATGCACCAGCCAGGGTCTCCAGAATCGTCGTGGTCTGCTGCGTCCTGCACAACATAGCGCTGCAGTGAGGATTAGCGCTGCATGAGGAGCAAGGCTCTGAGCACACAGCCTCTTCAGAAGAGCAGGAGGAGGAGCAGGAGGAACCAGATCTCACCAGCACCCAAGCACATTGCTGCCCAGGAGGCCAGGGATGGCCTCATCATGGCCAGATTTACTTAACTTCAGGCATTACACCCATATGGCTGCCATATGTTGTGCCAGGCTCCCAGCACCCCACAGCAACACCATAAAGCATCCCTACAATGACCAAGCCATTCCTTTCACACTGACCACCATTGCTGGAGGTAATGTTATGTGTCACCATTCTCTCCAACTCACTAAGCCACTTCCAAAGTTGCAAACTCAATTGCCATGTCGGAAAGTGGTAATAATAATAATAATTTTTATCTGTGACATCAGATTAACGGAAACTTCACTTAAATAGTTATTAAAACACCCAAATGCTTACCCTTGTGCATCTACTTGTGTTTCATCTTTCTGTTACACGTGCTTCTACGATGTGCTACCCCCTGTGGCTTCAGCAGAGGTAGAGGCCAGCCTGCTCACTTCTCTGCTACGACTGCATAGACAGTCTGCTCCTCCTGCGACTGTGCAGGGGCTGACTCGGCCATCGCGATCCCAGGAGGCATGTGGGGCTCTGACTGAGGGAGAGGCAACAGGGGAGAAGTGTGAGCACTTTGAGAGGTGCCCCCACTTCCATGTCCCCTCTCATTGTCATCCCTCTCATTGGCCACCATCACTTCCCTGCTAGCAAGGAGGTGGAGAGCACCTTGCTGCACAGCAGAGGGGCTATGAGGACCCAAGCCTCTGCCAACTATTCTCCATGGAGACCAAGTGCTCCTGTGAGTGGCGCATTAGCTGCTCCATGCAGGTGGCCATCCTTTCCATGGAAGAGCCTACAGTCACCATTGCCTGTGACATGGTGGTGCTCATGTTGGAGATGGACTCCTCCATTCTCTGCACATTTTCAGACGGCGGTCGTAAAACCTGCCGGAGCCTCCTTCACTTCTTCCTGCACCTCCGTGATCGCCCGCTTTCTCGATGGCCCCCGAGGCTCAGCGTCTGTATGCACTGAGCAGAGCTGGGAGCGTCCTGCGCCCTCCGGTGAGGAGTCTCCACTCCTGTCCCTGTCTCCACCATCTCCTCTTGCTCACTTGTGACTTGTGAGACACCAGGTGACAACACTACTCTATCTCGCGTAGGACACACCAAGGTGTGTGTATCTGCGCTGGTGCTGGGTGCGTTTAAGTCTGGTGACAGTGCGCCCTCAGAGGCTGGAGGCTCCTCTGAGGAGTCATCTTCCTCTTCTTCTTCGACAGTGGGGGAGGGGTGCTCTTGATGGACCTGTGGGAGAGTAAAGAAATGATTTAGAAATGTCATATGAAAATTGGGTAACGATACCATTATGCACATGATGAACATTCACTGGCTGCTGACATCAGTCCCCATATGAGTGACTGCTGTAGGCCATGTGGCTGTATGAGATGTAATTCTGTCACCAGCTGGCTGAGATGTCGCCCTCTCTCCATCTCTCACCTCCAGCTGCTGTACGACTCCTGAGACCTCCAGGGCGACCTCCTCTGCTGCAGTTAAGGTGGCCAATGATGAAGAGCCACCTCTGGTTCTCTCCCTCTCCCTCTTATTGTGGGCTCTCTTCTCCTGCAAGGAGGGAAAGAAGTGAGAGTGGTGCACAGAGGTGCAGAGCTTGCACCCAGGCTCTCCCATGACTCCCTCCATATGCTTATGGAGGGAGTCACAGCACACAGGGAGGTTCTCTTCCCTTCATATGGATGGAAGAGACCTCACCAGGAGAGCAACACAGCCTGGTTGCACATTGCACAGGAGGACACAAGCAGGGATGTCGTCAGGAGGACCTGGCTGCAGTGGCACAAACCTTTCAGTGATCTCAGTAGATCACGAAACGTTACTGCAAAGCCACACTCAACCTCATCCTCCTGTGCCACTCATCACATCCCCATCACTCTGTCTTCCCTACCATACTCCTGCACATCTTACTCACACCAACTTACCTTACCTTACCTTGAGATACCAACCCGCTGTCAATCTTTTAGATTTTGACAGCAGACCCGCCACCAAACCCGCCCTCTGAGCGCTGGCAAAATTCCGGCCAGTTTTGTAATGTGATCCGTTCAACTGTCAGTCATTCTCCTATTGTCCAACTTTAGTTGGATTTAAGCTAATTTATGATTTGACAGAAGAATTAAATTTATTGCTTTAACAATAAAACATATCTTGGTATGGGTCTTTGATCTCTGGGACTTGGTTCCAGACCAGTGCAGAAGTATCCTCTATTTATTTGCTGTAAGGGTCCAACATAAAATGGGTTTGGGCAGTTTCAACCCAATATCAAGTCGGCATGGGCAGAACAACATAATTGCTCATATTTTGGCATCCGGGGCTCGATATTGGCAATCTCACTCAGGCCACAGGTCGCTGGTGTGGAGCAGATGGAGCTTCACTTTGCTTTTAGCCAAGTTTAACCAAGGTGTGTCCTCCATTTGATATTTAGATATAACTTGGGAGCTTTTCAGCTTTTCCCAAAGGGAGCTTGTTGGCTGCAAACACCTCATGGATGACTTGATCAAATTCCTCTGTTTGCAGCATCTTATTCAACAGTTGGAGCAGAATCTTTGATTTGTGAGTTGTGCTGAGATAAGATCTGCAGTGCTGCCATGTTTAGCTGTGACTTGCCTTGCAAAATGGAGACACTACAGCTTTTTGTGAATGGTCATGTCAACCTTTAAGTGCCGATGAGATGTGGTAAAATGTACTAATTTGTAAATCATAGTTACAATGCTGCAGCAATGGCATTTAACCTAGTTGTTGGCAAATTGTAAATGTAAACAAAGTGGTGCCAGCTAAGGTAGTTGATGCCATTAAAATAGATGCTTTCAAGCCACACTGAACAGCTGAAGCACTCCCTGCACCCTCCCCACCCCCGCCCCCCACCATCATGCAGGCCATCCAAGTGGATTTTAGTGTGAAGTGATTCACACAAAGTGGTTGCTCAGAAACTCTGAGTGCCGTTGTTCACAAAGGGGTATCGACCTTTCTATGCAGCACTATGGTAATTGGAGTTTTGGGGGCGAGGAGAGGGGAACTGTTATGGACACGCATAACCCAGCTGGCAGAAGTTGCTCAATGCGCCCCTCACTTCAAAGCCTATACTAAATCAGAAGCGCACATACAAGGTTGTCCATCAACCTCACCAGCTGAAAGAGATTAACAGAAATATTCAAATTAAAAATCATGGGGGAGAAATTCAGTATCGGCCCGTTTGGGGCGCAATTATCGGCCGGGCGCAAAGTTTAGCGCCTGGCGCTAATTATCGCCTCCGACTGCAAACTTGGCTTCTATCGCCCCTGGAGGTGATTGGAGCGCTAAATCAGGCGCTACACACCTCTCTTAAGGTGCTAACGCCGAGGAGCGAGGCACTACCTCAGAGCACTGGCGAAGCTCATGTGATGTCAGTCAGCGATGGAACACAGACACACTGGCGCCGGCCAGTTCTTAAAGGGGAGGGTCAATCTTGCTCTCCATCCACACCCTGCTCATTACAGCCTTGAATCTCGGCCTGGAGAGACCTGTACATCAAATCTGCTGGAAAGAACAATGGAGAGACCCAGGGAAAGAGCTCAGAGTGCAGCCCCCATAGTCTCTTCTAAATTGATGCAAGGAAGGTCAAATCAAAATGAAAACGCAAAGTGCTGCTCAGTACCCAAAACTCCTTCACACAGCGTTGAATCTCTCCAGAAGTCTCTCTCTCTCTCTCTCTCAGAATGCGTGGTACAAAAATGTCGCCGACAAAAAAAGTCAGGAAGCGGTCGTCTTTAAATAGCAGTCCCCCAGTCCCTTCCTGACTGCAAAACGCTCCCCTCAACCTGTCATTGCTAGTGGCAGGTGGTAAGGCAGGGGGAGCCACTCAATATCTGGTCTCGGGCGCTATCGGGGTGTTGCACGCTCGACTGACATCACGATCTGCGGGCGCAGAAGTTCGCGGCGGTAGTGTTTAGCGCCTCCGGAAAATGTCTGGTCAATTTCGCGAGCAGTGCAAACATCGCTGCGCCCGGGCACTAGTTGCCTTGTGGCCCATTAGCGCCCTCTTAGGGCGCTAACGGGAGGCGCAAAGCAACCGAATTTTTCCCCCAGATGAGACTAAAGAAAAGGTGTAAATTGATATAAAAACTCCGGAAAGCATCTACAATGTGACCCTCAAGTTTCGAGGAACTATTCATTACATACAACCAATAGAAATGTGTAGATTGAAATGGTCCTTCTGAGTTCTTTCCAAATGAAGCCATACAAGAACTTCGAACTCTTGTACTCCATCTTACCTGCTAATGAAAAATAAATGATCCTGAACCAAAATAATAACTAAATTCAGCAATTATCCACAACAGTCTTTGAACTACCAAACTGCAGTTTTCTGTAATTGTTCTGCAATTGGTTATTTTTGGAACTTCTTGCAGTTGAATTCAGTTACTTGCAGAACAAATGCAGAAACCTGAACTGTGGTAGAAAGGGTCCATATTTGCACCTGTGTTGGAATCAGTGCACATCAGGACAGATTGTACAGTTATTTGAGTTCAGATTTGCGCATAACCTGGATAATTATGCCAATAATGAAATGGGAACAGACTCACATTTGTGATGTTCTTGGGAATTTGCTATAGTGGCACAACTATATACGTAGTCATAGAATGGTGGCAGATAGTTAAGGCACGGACAAAGTCAGGATGCTCATTCATCCAGGGAATAGTATGGATGCTTTAGCACTTAAAAAATGATGAGGAATAAACACAGAGGATTGTTAAACTCTAACATGACTCGACCTAAGTACTTTGGTTGCTCTTTTGAGCCATTGCCTGCTATTATTGTGTCTTACAAGACAGCAGGAGCTGATCTTACATGAAGATCTATATCTGGCAATTGACTGAATTCATTAAAACCCCATTGATAACAGCGACAACAGCTTAAACTAAATGAGATCCTTAAATCACCTCAGCCCAGTGTGACAAGAAGCTGGGAACAAATGCTGCAGCATTTAATGGAAGCATTAACACCAGTGACATCTGACATCTTAGCCAGCTGACGAAAGAAGAGGAGTTAAAGAAATAATTTATGTCAGAGCAAACAAATCATCACCTGCCTGTGATGACTATATAAGCAGTTATCATTTGCTGCAGCTGGGCCTGGAGTAAATAGAGATAAGAACCGGATGTGAAAAATCACAAGGTATTACCTCAACAGTAAGACAGGATCCATATCTGATTAACTGTCTAACCAATAAAATAAGATTCTAAAAACTTTGAGTGCTTTGAAGTTTCAAACTAATTTGTGCCATTTCCACTTTGCGTTTTCTGAAATCAGTTGCTTGTGATTTATCCCATTGGAATGAACTGTAGCGTAGTGGTAACGTCACTGAGCTAGTAATCCAGAGGCCTGAACTAATGATCCAGAGACGTGAGTTCAAATCCCACCATGGCAGCTGGGGAATTTAAATTCAGTTAATTAAAAAAATCTGGAATAAAAAGCTAGTATCAGTAATGGTAACCATGAAACTATCGGATTGTTGTAAAAACCCATCTGGTTCACTAATTCCCTTTAGGGAAGGAAATCTGCCGTCCTTACCTGGCCTGGTCAATATGTGACTCCAGACCCACAGCAATGTGGTTGACTCTTAACTGCCCTCTGAAATGGCCTAGCAAACCACTCAGTTGTAACAAACCGCTACGAAACACAATAACAAGAATGAAAACGGATCGACCTCGGCACCGGCTACGGATACGGTAACGGCACACCCAGCCCAGTCAACCCTGCAAAGTCTTCCTCACCAATATCTGGGGACTTGTGCCAAAATTGGGAGAGCTGTCCCACAGATAGTCAAGCAACAGCCTGACATAGTCATACTCACAGAATCATACCTTTCAGCCAATGTCCCAGACTCCTCCATCACCATCACTGGGTATGTCCTCTCCCACTGGCAGGACAGACCCACCAGGGGTGGTGGCACAGTGGTATACAGTCGTGAAGGAGTGGCCCTGGGAGTCCTCAACATTGACTCCGGATCCCATGAAGTCTCATGGGCAAGGAAACCTCCTGCTGATTACCACCTACCGCCCTCCCTCAGCTGATGAATTATTACTTATCCATCTTACCAGCACTGAGAGTAGCAAGGGCACAGGATGTACTCTGGGTGGGGGGACTTCAATGTCCATCACCAAGAGTGGCTTGGTAGCACCACTACTGACCGAGCTGGCCAAGTCCTGAAGGACATAGCTGCCAGTCTGGGCCTGCAACAGGTGGCGCGAGAACCAACACGAGGGAAACACCTTGTCCTCACCAATCTACCTGTCACAGATGCATCTGTCCATGACAGTATTGGTAGCGGTGACCACCGCACAGTCATTGTGGAGACGAAGTCCTGTCTTCACACTGAGGACATCCCCCATCGTGTTGTGTGGCACTACCACCATGCTAAATGGGATAGATCTAGCAGCTCAAAACTGGGCATCCATGAGGCGATGTGGGCCATCAGCAGCAGCAGAATTGTATTCCAGCACAATCTGTAATCTCATGGCCCGGCATATCCCTCACTCTACCATTACCATCAAGCCAGGGGACCAACCCTGGTTCAATAAAGAGTGTAGAAGAGCATGCCAGGAGCAGCACCAGGCATACCTAAAAATGAGGTGCCAACCTGGGGAAGCTGCAACACAGGACTACATGCATGCTAAAAAAGTGGAAGCAGCATGCTATAGACAGGGCTAAGCGATCCCACAATCAACGGATCAGATCAAAGCTCTGCAGTCCTGCCACATCCAGTCGTGAATGGTGGTGGATCATTAAACAACTGACGGGAGGAAGAGGCTCCATGAATATCCTCATCCTCAATGATGGTGGAGCCCAGCATGTGAGTGCAAAAGACAAGGCTGAAGCATTTACAACCATCTTCAGCCAGAAGTGCCGAGTGGATGATCCATATCGGCCTACTCCTGAGGTCCCCACAATCACAGAAGCCAGTCTTCAGCCAATTTGATTCATTCCACGTGATATCAAGAAATGGCTGAGCGCACTGGATACAGCAAAGGCTATGGGCCCCAACAACATCCCGGCTATTGTGTTGAAGACTTGTGCCCCAGAACTAGCCACGCCTCTAGCCAAGCTGTTCCAGTACAGCTACAACACTGGCATCTATCCGACAAGGCAGACAGAAATAAATGGTAAAAAGGAGAGGAACAAAAAACAAAGGGCCAAACTAATTCATAAAAAATGTGAGCATAAAAAAAGCCTGAGGGTTTTATACCTTAATGCGAGAAGCATCAGGAACAAGGTAGATGAATTAGCTGTGGAAATAGAGGTTAATAATTATGATCTAATTGGGATTACGGAAACATGGTTGCAGGGTGAGCAGGGCTGGGAGCTTAACATACAGGGGTATTCAGTATTTAGGAAGGATCGACAAAAAAGAAAGGGAGGAGGGGTAGCATTGCTGGTAAAAGAGGGGATAAATGCAATTGAAAGGAAGGATATTAACTCAGTTAATACAGAATCTATATGGGTGGAGCTAAGAAATAGCGAGGGGCGAAAAACATTAATAGGAGTGGTATATAGGCCTCCAAATAGTAAAATAGAGGTTGGGGAGGGCATCACGAGGGAAATTAGAGAAGCGTGCAATAAGAGCACAGCTGTCATCATAGGTGACTTTAACTTACATATAGATTGGACTAGCCTAATCAGTAAAAATAATGAGGAGGAGGAATTCCTTGAGTGTTTAAGGGATGGTTATCTGGATCAATATGTCGAGGAACCAACTCGGGAACAGGCTATATTGGACTGGGTACTGTGCAATGAGAAGGGACTAATTAGTAATCTTGTTGTACGGGGACCCTTGGGTCAGAGCGATCATAACATGATCGATTTCTCACTCGAAATGGAGAGCGAAGAAATTGACTCAGAGACTCAGGTCCTGAATTTAAACAAGGGGAATTATGATGCCATTAGACGGGAACTGAGTAGGTCTGATTGGACAACGTTCCTGGGAGGACTGGAGGTAGATAAACAATGGCAAGCATTTAAAGATAGAATGACAAAATTGCAAAAATTGTTTATACCAATCTGGCATAAAAGGAAATCTAAAAAGGTGACTCAACCGTGGATAACAGGGGAAATTAGAGACAGCATAAAATCCAAAGATAGGGCGTATAAAATAGCCAAAAAACGCGCCAGAGCGGAAGATTGGGAACAGTTTAAGATAGAGCAAAGGAGGGCAAAGGGCTTAATCAAGAAGGGCAAAATAGCTTACGAAAGCAAGCTGGCGGAAAATATAAAAACTAACTCCAAAAGCTTTTATAAGTATATCAAGAGGAAAAGACTGGTGAAAACCAAAGTTGGTCCATTGCAGTCAGATACGGGGGAATATATAATGGGAAATAAGGAAATGGCAGACCAACTAAATGCATACTTTGGGTCAGTCTTTACGAAGGAAGACACAAAAAACCTCCCTGGGATATCGGGAAAAATAGGGACATTGGCAAAGGAGGAACTGACGCAAATCAATATCTCTAAGGATATGGTGTTAAGGAAGCTAAAGGGATTGAAGGCGGACAAATCCCCAGGGCCTGATAACATGCATCCTAGGGTACTGAAGGAGGTGGCCCTAGAGATAGCGGATGCACTAAGCATGATTTTTCAGAATTCATTAGACTCGGGAACAGTGCCCATGGATTGGAGGGTAGCTAACGTTACCCCACTATTCAAAAAGGGGGGTAGGGAAAAAGCAGGTAATTACAGACCTGTAAGCCTTACATCAGTTGTGGGCAAAATGCTGGAGTCCATCATTAAGGATGAAATAGCCGAGCACTTAGCAAATGGGGACAGGATAGGACAGAGTCAACATGGATTTACAAAGGGTAAATCGTGCTTGACTAATCTATTGGAATTTTTTGAGGGAGTAACTGGTAAAATAGATGGGGGAGAGCCAGTAGATGTGGTGTACCTGGACTTCCAAAAGGCCTTCGATAAGGTCCCACATAAAAGATTAGCAGGGAAAATTGAAGCTCATGGGATAAAGGGGAAAGTATTGACGTGGATAGAGAACTGGCTGTCAGATAGAAAACAGAGAGTTGGAATAAACGGCTCATTTTCTGAATGGCAGGCAGTAACAAGTGGGGTACCACAGGGATCTGTCCTGGGTCCCCAGCTGTTCACAATTTATATTAATGACCTGGATCAGGGAGTCGAATGCAGCATTTCCAAATTTGCAGACGACACTAAACTAGGAGGGGGGGTGGGCTCAGAGGAGGAGACCAGGAAGCTCCAGAGCGATTTGGACAGACTGGGTGATTGGGCGGATAAATGGCAGATGCACTATAATGTGGACAAGTGCGAAGTTATCCACCTTGGGTGCAGGAACGGGAGGGCAAATTATTATTTAAATGGCAATAAATTGGGAGAGGGGGAAGTACAGAGAGACCTGGGTGTTCTTGTACACCAGTCACTGAAGGCGAGCATGCAGGTGCAACAGGCGGTCAAGAAGGCAAACGGTATGCTGGCCTTCATAGCAAAAGGGTTGGAATACAGGAACAGGGATACCTTGCTGCAGCTGTACAGGGCACTGGTGAGACCACACCTCGAGTACTGTGTACAGTTTTGGTCGCCTCATCTGAGGAAAGATGTTCTTGCCATGGAGGGGGTGCAGCGGCGATTCACCAGGCTGATACCAGGAATGGCGGGATTGACCTATGAGGAGAGACTATGTAGTTTAGGGATGTACACACTGGAGTTTAGAAGATTGAGAGGGGACCTCATAGAAGTGTATAAAATTCTGACAGGTCTAGACAGATTAGATGCAGAAGGAATGTTTCCCTTGGCGGGTGAGAACAGAACTAGAGGACATAATTTAAGGATAAGGGCTAAACCATTTAGGACAGAAATGAGGGGGAATTTCTTCACTCAGAGAGTGGTGAACCTGTGGAACTCATTGCCACAGAGGGCAGTGTACGCCAGCTCATTAAATATATTTAAGAGGGAATTAGATATATTTCTACAGGCAAAAGGGGTTAAGGGTTACGGAGAGAAGGCGGGGACGGGATACTGAATTGAAGGATCAGCCATGATCTCATTAAATGGCGGAGCAGGCTCGAAGGGCCAGATGGCCTACTCCTGCTCCTATCTTCTATGTATCTATGTATCTATGTAATGTGGAAAACTGCCCAGGTATGTCCTGTCCACAGAAAGCAGGACAAATCCAATCCGGCCAATTACCGCCCCATCAGTCTCAATCATCAACAGTGCTATCAAGTGGCACTTAATCACCAATAACCTGCTCACCGATGCCCAGTTTGGGTTCCGCCAAGACCACTCGGCTTCTGACCCCATTACAGCCTTGGTCCAAACAATGACAAAGGAACTGAATTCCAGAGGTGAGGTGAGAGTGACTGCCCTTGACATCAAGGCAGCATTTGACCGAGTGTGGCATCAAGGAACCCTAGTAAAACTGAAGTCAATGGTAATCAGGGGGAAAACTCGCAACTGACTGGAGTCACACCTAGCACAAAGGAAGATGGTTGTGGTGATTGAAGGTCAATCATCACAGCCTCAGGACATCGCTGCAGAAGTTCCTCAGGGCAGTGTCCTAGGCCCAACCATCTTCAACTGCTTCATCAATGACCTTCCCTCCAACATAAGGTCAGAGATGGGGATGTTCGCTGATGACTGCACAGTGTTCAGCGCCATTCGCAACTCCTCAGATAATGAAGCAGTCCATGCCCGCACACAACAAGACCTGGACGACGTTCAGGCTTGGGCTGATAAGTGGCAGGTAACATTCACGCCACAGAAGTGCCAGGCAATGACTATCTCCAACAAGCGAGAGTCTAACCACCTCCCCTTGAAATTCAACGGCATTACCATCACCGAATCCCCCACCATCAACATCCTGGGGGTCACCATTGACCAGAAACTTAACTGGACCAGCCACATAAATACTGTGGCAACAAGAGCAGGTCAGAGGCTAGGTATTCTGGGGCGAGTGTCTCACCTCCTGACTCCCCAAAGCCTTTCCACCATCTACAAGGCACAAGTAAGGAGCGTGATGGAATACTCTCCACTTGCCTGGATGAGTGCTGCTCCAACAACACTCAAGAAGCTCGACACCATCCAAGACAAAGCATGCCGCTTGATTGGCAACCCATCCACCACCTTAAACATTCACTCCCTCCACCACCGGCGTACCGTACAAGATGCTCTGCAGCAACTCACCAAGGCTTCTTTGGCAGCACCTCCCAAACCCGCGACCTCTTCCACCTAGAAGGACAAGGGCAGCAGGCACTTGGGAACACCACCACCTCCAAGTTCCCCTCCAAGTCACACACCATCCTGACTTAGAAGTATATCGCCGATCCTTCATCGTCGCTGGGTCAAAATCCTGGAACTCCCTACCTAACAGCACTATGGGAGTACCTTCACCACACAGACTGCAGCAGTATAAGAAGGCGGCTCACCACCACCTTCTCAAGGGCAATTAGGGATGGGCAATAAATCCTGGCCCTGCCAGCGACGCCCACATCCCATAAATGAATAAATTATATAACATGACAGGTAAACAGGCAAGTTTTTGCAGTGTGCTGGAGTTAAGCTTCTCGTAATCATACCTTCACGTGTTATTTTCTGAAGATATTTGATTGCACTATCTAAAGTCATGACTAATAAATATTAATCTTTGCACATCTATCATGGGTATATTTTTAAATTAACTTCTTAAATATGTTGACCTTTTCCTCAATCTAACTGTACACTCCAAGTGCAATATGTCCTACATAATTGGGCTCAATGTCCTCTGTAATTCTATGCCATCCTGAAATATCTTCCTGTTATGAAAGCTTTGAAAATAAACTTGAGATGACTATATTTAATTTCTCTCAAACGTAAATGAAATTGTTTTGGGTAACTTTTTGGTATGATTGTGGAGGTAATGCGTTAGACAAATGGATATAACTTGCTAATGTTTTATTAAAGATAAATGGAGGCAGCACAGTGAAAACTGGTTATACAAAATCCTTATAGTATTTGAAAAACCAAACAACATCTTCTTAAAATTTTATTTCAAGAACCGTTTACAGAGCCATGTAAAGAAATGGCAATTGTGTTTTAAAATTTTCTCATCCCACCTGACCCAAACTCACCTGTTTTTGGGGTTTAAAGTTCCCCTTCGTATTGGAAGTAGGATTTGTAATCAAGACATTAAAAAAATTGCTAGATATTTATTGAGCATACCAATACAGCAGCATCTTGTGCACTTAAAATGTCTTTCACATTTTTGATCAGAGGCCTGACTATAAACTGACAGAGTTTTGGAAGATTATCATTGGCACCTGTGTGAACAGATAATGAAAGTTAATAGAATAGAACTTCCAGTGCCCATTTATGTCTCTAACTCCCAGAATTTTTTAAATTACGTTCTGAGAAGAAGATTGGCCATTTACAAAGCGTGCCAGATATTGTTGTTGGTTAGCCCTGTCCCACTCTTTGTTCCTGTCCACGGGTGGAAATTACCAAGGACTGAAGCCTCCAGGGCAACCACTGTTCGAAGCAGTGAAAATAGTTTATTCTTTTTGTATTGGGGCTCTTTTCTCCAGAAAAGAGAAGGCTGAGGGGTGACCTAATAGACGTCTTTAAAATTATGAAGTGATTTGATACAGTAGACGTAGAGAAAATGTTTCCGCTTGTGGGGGAATCCAAAACTTGGGGTCATAATTATAAGACAGTCACAAAGAATTCCAATATGGAATTCAGGAGAAACTTCTCTACCCAGAGAATGGTGAGAATATGGAACTTGCTACCACAGGGAGTGGTTGAGGTGAATAGCATAGATGCATTTAAGGGGAAGCTAGAGAAGTACATGAGGGAGAAAGGAATAGAAGGATTTGCTGATAGAGTTAGATGAAGTAGAACAGGAGGAGGCTCTAGTGGAATATAATTAAACACTTGCATAGACCAGTTGGGCTGAATGGCCTGTTTCTGTGCTGTAAATTCTATGGCCGGAATTTTCTGTACCGAGGCAGGTCGGGTGCGGGCAGTCGCTGTGGTGGGTTGCAACCCCGCTGCTCATTCCATTCTGCTCCTGAGATCGACTTTCCATTAATGGGGCCTATTAAGGCAGCCCTGCGCGTTACCCGGCCCTATTAAATGGTGCGGGTCTGATGACGTCATCGATGATGCGTTTTCAGCCGGGATATTTAAAGGAGCCATGGTCACATTGCATTTGAAGGTTCATCGAGGAGTGTGCAGACACTGCACCATTGGAGTGTTGCAAAGAGTGGCAAACATGATTGCACAGAGACAGAGGGCTGCACCCAGGTTATCAGCTGACTCCCACCATATGTTTGTGGAGGAAGTGAGAGCACGCAGGGAGGTCCTCTTCCCTTCAGATGGGCGGAAGAGACCTCCCCAGCAGACCAAAGGAGCCTGGCTCCAAATAGCAGAGGAGGTCAACAGCAGGGATTTTGTCAGGAGGACCTGGGTGCAGTGCCCTAAACACTTCAATGATCTCATTAGCTCAAGAAAGGTGAGTGCAAAGCCACACTCAACTTCATCCTGCTGCGCCTGTCATCACATCCCCATCACTCTGCCTTCCCAAGCCTGCTCCTGCACATCATTACTCACACCAACGTACCTTGCACAGCTACCCTTCCCTTTCTAATTACATTATCACATCTGACTAACCACCCCACAAAATCACGCTCATCCTAATGCAATCATACCAACTAACATCACACAAGGAGGCCATTTGCCATCAACACCCCGCTCCAAGTTATTTCAAATTTCCCTCCTGACCCACCTCCAATCCCGCCTGCACGGACCCCAGAAAATTCCGGCCTCTGTAATTCTATGCGTTTAGATATTAAATAACAAAACAAGGTAACATGAATCTTTTTTACTTTCTCTGAGTAGCTTTGTTGGAAAAATTCAGTGCAAGTTACTAATATTAATGGATTCTTTGGCAATTATAGGATGTTATATTGTGCAAATTGAGACTCTGCACTTTGAAATTAAAGCATTGTTTCATTTTTATATTTTGTAATGTATTCTAAATGTATGTCTGAGAGAATTCAAATTAATCATTAACAAAAATGCAGGTAGAGAATTCTCAAGGAGTATGATTATTCAAGTTTGGAGTGATGTCCTGAATATAACTGAGTGGTGAGAATGTGGAACTCGCTACCACATGCAGTAGTTGAGGCGACTAGCATGGATGCATTTAAGGGGCAGCTAGATAAACATGTGAGGGAGAAAGGAATCGAAGGATATGCTGATGGGGTTAGATGAAGTAAATAGAATGGGAGATGGCTCATGTGGAGCATAAACAGCGGCATAGACCGGGTCAAATGGCCTGTTTCTGTGCTGTAAATTCTACGTAAAAGGCCTGTATTTAAACTTTTCTATTTAAGCATAGCATTTTATTGACATTAAGTTCTGTCACAGAAATATTTGGCAAGGAATGAAAGATGTAATTAGTTCAATCTTTTATTGGTTTGATATTTTTTGGGGCTTCAGTTTAAAAACTCACATACTAAACAGATGGAAATGTCTGCCCATTTGATATCCTACATGAAGAGCTGATTCCCCAAGTAAAACATGCACACATGTGTTTATTTATGTATCTGTGGTATGTGAAGCAATTACATCTATCTATATCTATATTTATATCTATATCTACCTATCTACTCATGCAGTTGTTAAGAGAAACCTTTTATTTTCTCCAGCAAGCAATCAAAAAGCACTGCACTGTCTTTAAACAGATCTGTGAGCAACACTATGGGAGATTTGATGCTCGGTAGGATACCATTTGTTAGTTCAGGCACAGGAGTCTTCCTCCAGTGTAGTGCCAGGCCTGTGCTATTTTTGGCCAGGATGTTTTGACACAATACCGGGCTTGTTGCCTCTTGTGTTCACATCCTCCCCCTTCAAATCTGACGTGTGCGTGTGAGAGTTGAGCCACACCATGCAAAAATAAATACACATTTGCAGAAAAAAGATGGAAAATCAAAACTGAATCCTGCTGCCTTTTAAACGCGAAACATCTTTTTTTTTCATCTATAAGTAGTGAGGCGCTTGGAGCTCAGTGATCAAGCACAAGTACAGACAGAAATACGGAGTCTGGTGCAATCCCAGAACATTTTTAACATCAACATGTCGGCGCTACAGCAAAGCCCTTGTGTCTTTAGAAGTTCCAGATTGAATTGTGGATGTGTTCATTAGATGGTCACTGCTTTTAGTTAATAAATCAATGTAAGGATGTAGAGGCTTCTTCGGCAGCTCCTCCCAAACCCATGACCTCTTCCACCTAGAAGGACAAGGACAGCAGGCACATGGGAACACCACCACCTCCATGTTCCCCTCCAAGTCACACACCATCCTGACTTAGAAGTATATCGCCGATCCTTCATCGTCGCTGGGTCAAAATCCTGGAACTCCCTCCCTAACAGCACTGTGGGAGTACCTTCACCACGCGGACTGCAGCGGTTCAAGGAGGCGGCTCACCACCACCTTCTCAAGGGCAATTACGGATGGGCAATAAATGCTGGCCTTGCCAGTGACGCCCACATCCCATAAACGAATATTAAAAAAAAGATATTTTAAGAGTTCCTCTCATTACTTGCTGACTCATTTCACTATGTGTTGTTGTACTGAAGCAGACTAGGACAGCTCTAAGCTGGATGCCAATTCTGTGCTGAATTGGCTGATATCAACCAGAAGCTGTGTTAATGGAGTCATGGCAATCAGTCTGTCAATCCCATCGCATCCCCCTGCATGAGCAACTTAGAGAGGGAGGGAAGCCCAACCATGGCACTCGCTCCATCTAATACTAACCGCGACAGAAAGTGAAAGCTATGGGGACAATCTTCTGAATCCACGCTGTCAACTCAAATCATAAATTCAGGTGGACACTGCCCGTGAGTTTCCTTCATTTCCTTTCTAACGGTTAGAAAAATTGTGGGTCGGAATTTCCAGTTTGAATTGCCGGAAGGTGAGGCTCTCCACTGGCTGTACAGATTTGTAAAATTCCCTCCCGGAAGGTCCAGGACTGAGTTTAAAATTAAAGAATACTTTCCAATTATCATGCAGGAAATGTACTGTACACAAGAGACGAGCCTCAGATCTGGTTACCACGGAGATTGAGCTAACTGGAATTTAGATAACAGGGCCTCTACCATGATTGGTGTATTCACCACACAAATTATGTTAATCGGGCTAAAGTTTCCCTTTCCTTGTCCTAAAATCTGAAGTAAAGATGGAATTAAAGAACAGAAAATAAGTCTGTGCAATTTGCAAATTGGCCCCATTCTTTTACAATGTTCGGTGATTATTGGTTCCCTCTCAGTTATCTTGATTCCAAAATGCAAGCAGTATATATTTTATCATGTTTCACAATGTGTAGTAATAAACTGGTGGGCTGGGATTCATGAGATTGTGTTGCTCAGACATGCTATGCCAGTTTGTTTACTAAATATAATATTGCTAGTGAGCCGCATATTGTGTTAATTAAATGCTTGAGATGAAGTGATTTGAATAACGAGATTTTAATTGTCTGACAAGGAGCTGAAGCTTGCTCCTCTAATCAGGAGACGAACAATTATGGCTCCTTCTTTGTGTTTTTGCAGCTCAGTTATCTTTCATGGGCTCTCTCTCCTCCCCTCTCCCAGCCCACCCCACCCCCTTGTCAAATGAATGGAGCAGCTCTGTTCCTTTGTTGAGGCGGCTCTGTTATCACTGTGATAGAATGTCATTCTGTAAAGATGGAGCCATCATTGTGTTATTTCAGTCGACAGATCGGATTGGTAAATTCTTTATTGATGATCAGAACATCAGTAATAATGAAATTTCCCAGACTGTCCACGCAGCACTAACTGATCCATTCAGCTATTCCATGTTCCTAACAGTCAATCGAGAGATGTACAGACTGCTCATTAAACTAGAGCCTGCTGCTGCAAACAAGATTTTAACATATGCTTATCTGCAAATGCTTGCCTGCTAGCTTGTGTATGGATGTAACGAGACAAGTTAATTTATAGCTCATAATGTTGGTCATAAATAAACCTAAAATGTACAGCTTGGCATCTGGAAAACCTCGCCCGCACACAATTCACTTGCCCTCAAATGCCCAGTGACTGTGTTACTTGCTTGTTAGTTGCTCTGACTGTACTGAAATACTAGCAGTATGAATGTTCACAGCGTTGAGGGCTATAAGCAATTGGCAGGATGCTTGTAGCCTAATTCTACTGTAATCGGCAAGTGCTGGTACTGGCACGTGCTGTAACTGGCTAATGAGACTTCCTCATTAATACTTGCCATGTCTGAAAGGCTCTGACTCATTATTAGATTCTGTTTCCTTATTGCAGTCATCTGTCGAGAGGGAGGAAGCACACTGCTGTCGGGCATCACACTGACGATTTCTTTAATGGTGTTTTCTTTTCCCTTGTGTAGCATTTGTTAAGAGATAAGCAGAATGACCAATTCACAAGATTACGAGATAGATATAGATGAAGGAGTACAATCAGCCCATCTTAACTCAGTCATTCTGAATTTTTTTTAAATTGCAGTTCCTTCCCCTTCTCCCCCTCATGTGTCTTAAACTCTCCTTTCACCATAAACTACAACCAGATTTCCAATACATCTTGTTTTGACATGCCTTGAAGAACATTTACCTTTCCTATTTCATTTAATATCTTGTATACTTCTATGATGTCTTCTCTCACTTATCCTCTTTCAAAGCTAAGGACCCCCATTTTCCCCAGTTCTTCCTCATGACTCAGTCTGTTGATAGTAAGGATCAGCTCCTCTCTACATCACTGCCATGGCTTGAATATTTCCCTTCTGAATGTGACCAAACTGTATGCAGTACTTAAGGTACTTTGACATTAGCACAGCACAGTTTTTTTCCAGTTCTGACGAAAGGTCATCGACCTGAAACGTTAACTCTGTTTCTCTCTTCACAGATGCTGCCTGATCTGCTGAGTATCTCCAGCATTTTCTGTGTTTATTACAGTTTTAGTGTGACAGCTTTCAATTTACACTCAACTTAATAAGCTCTTCTTCCCCATAGAGGACTGGTTGGTCCAGTGGGCGTGTGCACTGCCCTTTCACCTCAGCAACCTGGGTTTAAATCTAACCCCCACTGACTGGATATAAAGTCTCCTCTCTGGCAGCTGCGAGGGTCCTGCATAAAATCAGTCTGGTCAATCCCAAGCGAGTTCCCTATAGCGCAAAACAGGCTCAAGTTGGCCCCTGACTCAGAGAGACCATAAGGGTGGTAGCTGTGGAAAGTCTAATTTCAACTGTAGTATTAGAGGCTGCTCATCCAAGGTTGGCACTGATGACCATTGCCAGGGTAGAATACAAAGGGGGGGAAATTCAGTTGGTTAGCGCCTCCAGTTAGCGCCTGGAGGGGGTGCTAACGGGGCGCTGATACAGTAGCGCCGGGGTGAGGCGAATCCAGCGACGCGCGCCAAATCCGGCCCCCACCCCCCCCCCCCACCCCTGTAGCACCACCGCTACGAGTTACCGTCGGTGACCTCAGCGCCAGGCAGATCATGATGTCAGTGAGCGTGCAACGCTCACTAACCGTCCAATCTGCAAAATTCATTGTTGACCCCTGACTTCGCACCTCGCCCCAACTGCGACAGGAAGAGGAGGCGTCAAGCAGGCGGATGCTGGCTCCAGGGTCGCTACTTAAAGGCATCGTCAGTAATGAGTCGCAGCTGTCAGGTTAGTGGTGTTTCACTGCTTCCTTGTCAGTTTGACATTGTGAAATCGATTCATTCTGTCATTTAAAGGTTATAAGAACATAAGAACATAAGAAATAGGAGCAGGAGTAGGCCATTCGGCCCTTCGAGTCTGCTCCGCCATTCAATGAGATCATGGCTGATCTTCTGCCTCAACTCCATTCACCGGCCCTATCGCCATATCCCTTGATGCCCTTACTAGTCAGAAATCTATTGACTTCTGTTTTGAATATACCCAATGACTGAGCCTCCACAGCCCTCTGGGGTAGAGAATTCCAAAGATTCACCACCCTCTGTGTGAAGAAATTTCTTCTCATCTCAGTCCTGAATGGCCTACCCTTTATCCTGAGGCTGTGGGCCTTGGTTCTTGACTCCCCAGCCAAGGACAACATTCTCCCAGCATCCACCCTATCAAGCCCTGTAATAATTTTTTTTTTAGTTGTTTAGTATCAGGGATGTTGTGGCTACGAAAAATTAGTTACATTTATTCTCACAACATATCAAAGTGCTACACATTGTTCCATTAATGGGGGCTGTACTGGCAATCGACCTCGCCCTCCAGGATCTACTGCGGAGGGAGCGGAGGCAGCGAGAAAGATTGGAGCATGTGGCCAGAGGAAGAAGGGCCATGAGGCCTCTCAACAGGAGGCCTTACCCTCCGAGGGTATTCCGAGAGCACTTCTCCTACCTTCAATTAAGTGAGGAGCAGTGTATTAGAAAGCTATGCTTCACTAAAGAGGTGATCACAGAACTCTGCCACCTCCTGCAACCAGACCTCCAGCCTCAGATCAGGTCGACCACGGATCTCCCAGTGGCAGCCAAGGTCACCGTCGCCCTCAATTTCTTCGCACAGCGGATCCTTCCAGTCTGCAACAGGAGATATAGCTAACATCTCGCAGTTCGCCGTTTATCGCTGCATCAGGGAAGTCACAGAGGCTCTCTACAGTAGGGGAAAGGACTACACTTCCTTCCCCATCACCAGAGAGAAGCAGGACTAACGTGCATGTGACTTTGCCAGGATAGCGGGCTTCCCCATGGTGCATGGTGCCATTGACTGCACCCACGTGGCTTTTCAGGCACCGCATAGCAGTCCTGAGATCTTCCGTAACCGCAAAGACTACCACTCACTTAACGTGCAGTTAGTGTGCGACCACACACAGCGAATCCTCAATGTCAATGCCCGCTATCCTGTGCCAGACCGGTGTGCCAGCACTCTTCCAGCCACCACGTCAAGCTTGCGCCTGGCTGGTCAGAGACAAGGTCTATCCACTCTCCACCTGGCTCATGACTCCCCTCTGCAACCCCAACACTCCTGCCCAGCACTCATATAATGAGAGCCATGCTGCCACCAGGAACATCATCGAGCAGACCATCGGGGTGCTCAAGCAACGGTCCCGCTGCCTTGACCGTTCGGGAGGAGCCCTCCAGTACTCGGCTGAGCAGGTGTCCCATTTCGTCATGCTCCACAACTTGGCAATCATGAGGGACCAACCCTTGCCTCCAGGGATTGCGGGACCATCGCAGGAGGAGGAAGAGGGAGAGGAGGAGGAGGAGGAACAGGAGAGACGGAGGAGGCAGCCACTCAATCAGCCTTCCGGAAGGGCAGTCCGTGACCGCCTCATCAGACTGTGGTTCCAATAAATTAAACCCCAGACCCCCATTGCTCACCACATCCCTATCATTCCATCCCTGTCAGAGGCCATATCACAGCACAAAGCTGAAATGAGAGACACCACAAAATAATCCAAACTAAATTAATACATTTATCAACAATCAGTGAACACATATTTACAGCAACATTATTACTTATTCACCCTTGTGCAATCCCTTAGTGCCTCTTGTTACTGTGCCTTTGCCTACTCTAGTGCTCCTACGAAATGTTGGCCCAGTGGCTGCAGCAGGGCTGGTGGAAGGCTGCTGAGTGTCCGTGCGGGAGACTTCAGATGGCCTTGCAGGTCGCCCTTGACCAGCTCTGGACCTAAAAGGACCGGCTGTAGACTGCACCACCTCAGCATGGGCGACAGCAGTCTGGGCTGGCTGGATGACAGGCAGCGACAAGGGCAATGGCAGTGTAGCAGTGGTGGGAGCAGGTTCCTGCTCCACTGACCCACTGCCACTCCCCCGGGGCAGCACCTCAGCACAGATTGCTGGCCCACTGTGACACCGTGAAAGCCCCGGTCAACGGTGGTAGACCCAGCCACGATGGCAGCAGTCAGAGCTTGCGTGGCATCAAGCTGAGACTGCATGAGCGCAGTCTGAGATTGAATGCCACCAAGCATAGACTGCATTACAGCACTAAGATGTCGCATCACTTCTGCCTGTGCTGCAATGGAAGCTGCCAGATCGCCAATCACATGCGGCATCAGGTCTGGGTCGCCACGGTGTCTCTGAGAGTCTACCATCCTTTGCAGACTGGAAGTGATGGGCTCCATTGTGTGCGCAGAGCTTTGTGCAATGTTGGAGGTGGACTCCTCCAAGCTCCTTATCATTGCCGACAGGCTCTCGGGCACCCTTGCCATTGCTCCTATCATCTCCGTGTGCAATGCCCATCACCCTTCTTCTAACGGCCTCTCCATCGAGGTCCTCATCTGAGTCCTGTGCAACAGAACTCATCCTCTGGTGAGCTGGCCCCTGAGCTACCCTTTCCCCCTGGCCTTGCTGCAACCCACTCGTCCCCGGTGCCCCACCCTGTGCAGATCCTGCTACTATACTAGCCTCTAAAGAACCCATAGTGCTAGTATCTGAGCTGGTGCCTGCGGGTGAGACATGCAGTGACGCGGTGCGTTCTTCCTTCTCCTCTTCTCCCACCTCGCTCTCAACGGCACCCTCAGTGACAGGCTGCTCAGGTGCTTGCCCATTATCTGAAAGCATAAAGGCACAAGAGTCAGGTTAAGGTGAGGGGAGAGGGCAGGAAGGGAGGAGTGCATGCATGCAGCATGATTAGCTGGAAAGTGCAAAATGCTTGTGGGGTGAGGGGGAGGGGTGAGGGGGAAGTAGGATGTCAGGAGAAAGAGTAGGGATGAACATATCGTTGTTGTCCCCAAGGGGGTTAACGTCGCTGGTGACCATGGCGCCCACCACCTGGTGCCCAATAATCTGCAGCACTCTATGTTCCAGCGCAGACAGTGGTTGGGTGTCGGCTTGTCCCCTGCCTGTACACTCCTGCTCCCTCCTGTTGTGAGCCACCTTGGCCTGCAAGAGAAAGGAAAGTGTGTGAGTGAGTGTGGAGCAATGTGTTTGGGTGATGTGACTGCCATAGTTGAATAGCTTTCATTGTGTGCAAGGTGTGAGATGTGGGTGTGAGTGTTGGTAGGTGGAGATTGTTGGTGGGTGAGTGTTGGGGGTGTGGTGCTTTGGGCAGTGTGTGCAGACTATGGTTCAGATGGTGGTATGTAGCATTTGTTGAAGCATTCACTCACCCTGACCACCCGAGTGAGGTCGTTAAATTTCTTCCTGCATTGTGTATGGGTCCTGGGGACCACAGTGCTGACTGAGACCTGCTGGGCTACCTCCCTCCACATGGTGCGGAAGACTTGCGGTGAGGGCCTCCTGCCACTTGCCGGGTAGAGCACCGCCCTCCGTCTCTCCACAGCAAACACCAACACCTCTAATACTTCATTGCAGAATCTGCGGGCTCTCTCCCTGGGACGTGGATCTGCCATGAGTACAGCTGTTTCAGTCCTCTAGCTCCTTCTCCTTGACCTGCTGCTGCTTCTTGCTGAGCCAGCAATGCTGAGAATGAGGTTCTGCAGCATCAATGAACATCCCCTTTAAGAACTGAAAAAAGCCTGTGGCAATCATGACTTGCGATTAGACTGCACCCAATATTGGTCCACCCTTTGGGCTAGAAATTTGGCTGCTTTGCGCCACCTGTTAGCACCTGCGGGGGGCAGTAACGAGGTGCTAAGGGGTTACCGACCGGGCGTGGCAAATTCAACGACGTCCTCGAACTTCCCTGGTGGTTTTGCGCTGGTGCTAACTCTTACCGCCTCAGTCTCTAGCGCCCTGTAGATCGTGACATCATCATGTGCGCAGCACCCCGTTACCACCCCGAATGTAAATTGACTTTCGCCCCCTGCATTATCGCCTCGCGCTGACAACGCCAGCAAGAGGAGGTGTTGTGAAGTCGGATGGCCGCTTTGGGCGCGGTAATTAAAGGGAATGCTTTTCAGATCGCTGAACCATTATTATTTGCACCAGTCTGGTTCCTGCGCAAAGTTTTCACTCTTTCATTGTTGCAGGATGTCCAAGCCCTCCACTTGGTGACAGTGTTTGGGGCTGTATTGGCAGTCGCCTTGCAGACTGCAGTGCCAACAAATAGCTTCTGCTGCAGTATTGTCCCTTCTCTTTAAGCGAGGGAAGCAGCCTCTGAGATTGAAGAGTGCCGTCTGGAATTAGCTGCAAATTGTCTCGCGCTGTGCCGGTACCGCCCCGCTCTCCGACTTTAGCGCCCTAAGAGAAGTGGTTAGCACTTGATTTAGCACTCCACTTCCCTCTTGGAGCGCTACAACTGAATTTCGCAGGAGCCTATCATCATTAGCACCTGGCGCTAATTTTTCAGCTTTCAAGGGGCTATAATGGGTCTACAATGAATTTCTCCCCCTTTGAGTGTAACGCCAATGAGCTTGGCCTTAAAGTCTTGAATTAGCGCTCCAATCATTTCTTTGAGCAGTAAGCACGAATTTTGCGTGCAGTCTAAAGCATTAGTGCAGGTGCTAATTCTCTGACTTTTCTAATTTTAGTGCCCATTCCTGGGCTATAATGAATTTCTAGCCCTCAGGCCAATCAAGCAGGCTTTGTTTGGAGCTTTGTCAGTCTTTCTAATGCTTTTGGTCAGTTTCTGCGATTTCTTCAGTTGCCATGGAAGTTGTTAACACCATTTTAATTTTCAGTTTTGATTGGCACAATTTTTAAATACACTGGATTCTGTTTATGTCTTAACTGTCATTTTCTGTAATCTCCATTCGCTTACTGCTTTAATAGTTCTGCTTTTATATCATCAAATCCTACCATTGTTACATTTTCTCATGCATTTTTATACAAATGTACTTTCTGTCCTCATTTATCCCACATTCATTCCATGTAGGTGTTGGCAGTTCGCTGTGAATAAAAATAAATGTAATTAAACTGCAGGAGCGTATTGCAAAAAATGACTGGATTATTCGATGGTCATTTTATTAGGGAGATGTTTCATCTTGAACACCTCACTCTGAAATCTTGCTTTTGTCACTCTCTCTCTTTACTTTCCATCACTTATTTTCATTGGCAAATTAAAAGTGACAATGGTAGGAATATGCTAGATTAAAAAGGCAAATGTTCCTATGACTGCACAAAGCTTCCTTCTCAGGAAAAGAGCCACAGATGTCAACACTCACACTTCAGCCAAGATATTCGCAGCTTAACTCAATTTCAAAATTGCAGCCTTCAAAGACCCAATCTAGCATCACATCAATTGTAGTCCGTCTGTGCGAAAGTCAATGGGGAAGAAATTCGTTTTGGCCAGCAAAGTTGCCAGTGTCACCAGCAACTGAAGTTAACTCTCGCTGAAAATGGCTGCAATGCTAACGGAGCAAAATTGATCTGGGGGGGGATGGAGATTGTTGGCGCAGCGCTTACCTGCCGTGCAATGCCATCCTGGTGACGTTGCTGGAGGCACCTGACCTGAAGTGTGCAGGAGCGGCGTTGGAGCTTCCCACAGCCTCTGGAAGCGAGGCTGCGGAGCTCGCAGGGAATTGTAGGTAATGAAGAGGCCTGAGATTTAAAGGGGCCATGCACACTGAAGCAGTACAAATTAAAAGGAAGTGAAACAATGCAGCTTTCAGCCCTTTCTGCCTTTTAAAAAATATTTAACATTAAAATCAAGTCCCAAATGTAAATATTCAGCTCTTGAAGCTGAATTCCCTTCCTAACCTCAAAAAATGGTAAAAATGCCTCAGCACCAAGACAAGTGGCTCATCAAGCCAGGGAAAGGGCACCCAGGGTCTCGCACGCAGCACTCTAGCTTTGTGCAGGGGCTCAACATTGTAAGAGCGGCCCTCTACCCACAGGGGCCAGGAGGCCCTCCAGAAAGAACAATGTGGGAGTACATCACCGAGGCCGTCGCTGCCAGCAGTGTCACCCCCACTACCTGGCTCCAGTGCCCAAAGAAGCTTCATGACCTCAGACCAGTGGTCAAGGTCAGTGAATGTGTCTTCAAAAGCCGTCACCTACCAACTGCATCACTAGCCTCACACACAGTTCAATGCACGATACCCCAATCACTCACCTACCAACAATCTGCACCAATCACGAGGCAGATCTCCCATTCCTAGCCTCATCTCACCCCCTTGGAGGAGACGGTGCTGGCCATTCTTGCAGGGGCAGGACTGAGCCCTTGGCTAGCAGCGGGGCTGAAAGGATACAAGATGCTGGTATCATCCTATGTTATCCTCCTTCTGGCATGCACCTCATGCTTTCCCACACTTCCATCACAACTCCACCCTTGGGCCTTCCTCATTTCACACACCCAAGAAATGCAGCCTGTCCAGCCAATGGGTGACAAGAAGAGGGAGAGGAGAGTGAAGAAGAAAAAGAAGAAGATTGATTTGACACTCCCATCCACCAGCTCCTCAAGGTCGACAAGCAAGGCCATTTACAGTGTCCCCCACTGAAAGTCAGCAGCCTTCCACCAGCCATGCTGCAGCCACTGTGTGACATCAGTAGGATAGGCAAAGGCACACACAAGACAGTCACTAAGAGAATGCACAAGGGTGATGAGTTGATTTCTTGTTGTCACATTGGATGGATAGACGCATATAGGTGGATTGGAAAGTTTGCTTTGTGGTGGCTTATTTCAGCATTGTGGCCAAGAGGACATTGTAATGGTCAGGAACAGATGATAAGGTGTGGGACTAATATTGAAAAGGGAATTGGGGTTGTGACCACTGGGACCACAGAAGGATGATTCCATCCCGGATATCCCGGCCACAAAGGGGCCGAATGGGATGCATCCTTCCGTCTGCTTCCTCCTCTTTGGCTTCCTCCTCTTCTATGTCTTCCTCTTCCCTCTGCAAGTGGATGCTGTAAATGTGAAATGACAGCATAAAATGCTGGAAATACTCAGCTGCTCAGGCAGCATCTCGACCTGAGACGTGAAATCTGTTATGCTCTCCATGGATGTTGCGTGACCTGCTGAGTATTTGCAGCATGTTCCGTCTTCTCAAAGGCCTTCATTTACCATCTGAGCCCTTGCAAGCATCCAGCAGCACTGCCTGCACACTTAAAAAACTTTTCACATCTATTGCAGCAAACCACCAGTTCAATAAACTCAACAAAAAAAAGTCCAGAATTTTAAATCCAAACTTACCTGAACGAGGTTAACCTGCTGTGCTTAGGACCCAGTGCTGAATTCAGCGCAAGGGTCGAAGTTCGCGCTTATGACGTAAAGTCGGCGTTGCACGCCAATTTATGTCACAAAGCCACCATTTTCTCCAGCAAAGGTAAGCATGAAAACGGCGGCCACCGCGGGTATAGTTCCTCAGGAGCAGCTGGCAAAAGAGCGGCGGCCGCCGTTTTAACGCCATTTAATGGCGCTACGGAGTGGCGCTAAGGCTACGAATTTCTAGCCCAATGCCTCATAAATGTACCATTATACAAGAGGAAAGAAGATGGGAATAGTTTTCTACTGCTGCAGAAACGCTCATACTTTTATAGCCTAATTTGCATGATATTAAATTGATTTCTAAAAACAAATTAAAACTGTTAAGAACAGAACTGGCAAGGAAATAAATTAAAGGAATTCTACAGTAAGAAAGTACAACAGAAGAAATAGAAAAGTTATTTTTGGACTAGTTGCAGAAGAGGTGAGAGTTGGGCTTTACAGGTGAATGTGCTGGTCAGTTAATCCCAGTTGTGTTTGATATGCTGATGGGGTTAGATGAAGTAGGGTGGGAGGAGGTTCATGTGGAGCAGAAACACTGACATAGATCAGTTGGGCTGACTGGCCAGTTTCTGTGCTGTAAATTCTGTGTAATTCTATGTGCATAGTAATGAATGGTGCAGGTTAATAACAACAACAAGTTGCATTTATATAGTGCCTTTAACATAGTTACCGTCCTGAGGCATGTCACAGGAGTGCAATCAGACAAAAAAATTGACAAGATATTTCATGCTTTGACAAGTGGCAAAAGTGTTTATAAACATTCAGTGCACTTTATTTGAGATTAACACAAATTCCAGTGTAAATAGAAATCTGATGTTGTCATATGTATCGGTATAATTGTTTAATTCTTCAGTATAGTTCCTCAGGAGTAACCTTTAGTGAAGTAAATCTCTGTCATTGCACTTGTTTGTGTTTGTGTGTAATTGCAGTGCACAGCACTGTGTGCGAGTAAATCCAGTGCACATCTGTGTGTGCGAGTAAATCCAGTGCACATCTGTGCGTGTGAGTAAATTCAGTGCACATCTGTGTGTGTGAGTAAATTCAGTGCACATCTGTGTGTGTGAGTAAATCCAGTGCACATCACTGTGTGCGAGTAAATCCAGTGCACATCTGTGTGTGTGAGTAAATCCAGTGCACATCACTGTGTGCGAGTAAATCCAGTGCACATCACTGTGTGAGTAAATCCAGTGCACATCACTGTGTGCGAGTAAATCCAGTGCACATCACTGTGTGACTAAATCCAGTGCACATCACTGTGTGAGTAAATACAGTGTGCATCACTGTGTTCGAGTAAATTAAGTGCACATCTGTGTGTGTGAGTAAATCTAGTTCACATCACTGTGTGTGAGTAAATCCAGTGCACATCACTGTGTTCGAGTAAATTAAGTGCACATCTGTTTGTGTGAGTAAATCTAGTTCACATCACTGAGTGCGAATAAATCCAGTGCACATCACTGTGTGCGAGTAAATCCAGTGTGCATCACTGTGTTCGAGTAAATCCAGTGCACATCACTGTGTGCGAGTAAATCCAGTGTGCATCACTGTGTTCGAGTAAATCCAGTGCACATCACTGTGTGTGAGTAAATCCAGTGCACATCACTGTGTTCAAGTAAATTAAGTGATCATCTGTGTGTGTGAGTAAATCCAGTGCACATCACTGTGTGTGAGTAAATTCAGTGCACATCTGTGTGTGTGACTAAATCCAGTGCACATCACTGTGAGCGAGTAAATCCAGTGCACATCACTGTGAGCGAGTAAATCCAGTGCACATTACTGTGTGCGAGTAAATCCAGTGCACATCACTGTGTGCGAGTAAATCCAGTGCGCATCACTGTGTGCGAGTAAATCCAGTGCACATCACTGTGTGCGACTAAATCCAGTGCACATCACTGTGTGCGAGTAAATCCAGTGCACATCACTGTGTGCGAGTAAATCCAGTGCACATCTGTGTGTGTTATTAAATCCAGTGCACATCACTGTGTGTGATTAAATCCAGTGCACATCACTGTGTGCGAGTAAATCCAGTGCACATCACTGTGTGAGTAAATCCAGTGCACATCACTGTGTGCGAGTAAATCCAGTGCACATCACTGCGTGCGAGTAACTCCAGTGCACATCACTGTGTGCGAGTAAATCCAGTGCACATCTGTGTGAGTGAGTAAATCTAGTTCACATTACGGTGTGCGAGTAAATCCAGTGCACATCACTGTGTGTGAGTAAATCCAGTGCACATCACTGTGTGTGAGTAAATCCAGTGCACATCTGTGTGTGTGAGTAAATCCAGTGCACATCACTGTGTGTGAGTAAATCCAGTGCACATCACTGTGTGAGTAAATCCAGTGCACATCACTGTGTGAGTAAATACAGTGTGCATCACTGTGTTCGAGTAAATCAGTGCACATCTGTGTGTGTGAGTAAATCCAGTGCACATCACTGTGTGTGAGTAAATCCAGTGCACATCACTGTGTTCGAGTAAATTAAGTGCACATCTGTGTGTGTGAGTAAATCTAGTTCACATCACTGTGTGCGAGTAAATCCAGTGCACATCACTGTGTGAGTAAATCCAGTGCACATCACTGTGTGCGAGTAAATCCAGTGTGCATCACTGTGTTCGAGTAAATCCAGTGCACATCACTGTGTGCGAGTAAATCCAGTGTGCATCACTGTGTTCGAGTAAATCCAGTGCACATCTGTGTGTGAGTAAATCCAGTGCACATCACTGTGTGCGAGTAAATCCAGTGCACATCACTGTGTGAGTAAATCCAGTGCACATCACTGTGTGAGTAAATCCAGTGCACATCACTGTGTGCGAGTAAATCCAGTGCACATCACTGTGTGCGAGTAAATCCAGTGCACATCACTGTGTGCGAGTAAATCCAGTGCACATCTGTGTGTGTGAGTAAATCCAGTGCACATCACTGTGTGCGAGTAAATCCATTGCACATCACTGTGTGAGTAAATCCAGTGCACATCACTGTGTGAGTAAATACAGTGTGCATCACTGTGTTCGAGTAAATTAAGTGCACATCTGTGTGTGTGAGTAAATCTAGTTCACATCACTGTGTGTGAGTAAATCCAGTGCACATCACTGTGTTCGAGTAAATTAAGTGCACATCTGTTTGTGTGAGTAAATCTAGTTCACATCACTGTGTGCGAGTAAATCCAGTGCACATCACTGTGTGCGAGTAAATCCAGTGTGCATCACTGTGTTCGAGTAAGTCCAGTGCACATCACTGTGTGCGAGTAAATCCAGTGTGCATCACTGTGTTCGAGTAAATCCAGTGCACATCACTGTGTGTGAGTAAATCCAGTGCACATCACTGTGTTCAAGTAAATTAAGTGATCATCTGTGTGTGTGAGTAAATCCAGTGCACATCACTGTGTTCAAGTAAATTAAGTGATCATCTGTGTGTGGGAGTAAATCCAGTGCGCATCACTGTGTGCGAGTAAATCCAGTGCACTTCACTGTGTGAGTAAATTCAGTGTACATCTGTGTGTGTGAGAAAATCCAGTGCACATCACTGTGTGAGTAAATTCAGTGCACATCAGTGTGTGCGAGTAAATCCAGTGCACATCACTGTGTGCGAGTAATTCCAGTGCACATCACTGTGTGCAAGTAAATCCAGTGCACATCACTGTGTGTGAGTAAATCCAGTGCACATCACTGTGTGCGAGTAAATCCAGTGCACATCACTGTGTTCGCGTAAATCTAGTGCGCATCACTGTGTGCGAGTAAATCCAGTGCACATCACTGTGTTCGCGTAAATCTAGTGCACATCACTGTGTGCGAGTAAATTCAGTGCACATCATTGTGTTCGAGTAAATCCAGTGCACATCTGTGTGTGTGAGTAAATCTAGTTCACATCACTGTGTGCGAGTAAATCCAGTGCACATCACTGTGTTCGAGTAAATCCAGTGCACATCTGTGTGTGTGAGTAATTCCAGTGCACATCACTGTGTGTGAGTAAATCCAGTGCACATCACTGTGTTCGAGTAAATTAAGTGCACATCTGTGTGTGTGAGTAAATTCAGTGCACATCTGTGCGTGTGAGTAAATCTAGTTCACATCACTGTGTGTGAGTAAATTCAGTGCACATCTGTGTCTGTGACTAAATCCAGTGCACATCACTGTGAGCGAGTAAATCCAGTGCACATCACTGTGAACGAGTAAATCCAGTGCACATCACTGTGTGTGAGTAAATTCAGTGCACATCTGTGTGTGTGAGTAAATCCAGTGCACACCTGTGTGTGAGTAAATCCAGTGCACATCACTGTGTGTGCGAGTAAATCCAGTGCACATCACTGTGTGTGAGTAAATCCAGTGCACATCACTGTGTGCGAGTAAATCCAGTGCACATCACTGTGTGTGAGTAAATCCAGTGCACATCACTGTGTGCGTGAATAAATCCAGTGCGCATCACTGTGTGCGAGTAAATCCAGTGCACATCACTGTGTGCGCGAGTAAATCCAGTGCACATCACTGTGTGCGAGTAAATCCAGTGCACATCACTGTGTGCGACTAAATCCAGTGCACATCACTGTGCGCGAGTAAATCCAGTGCACATTACTGTGTGCGAGTAAATCCAGTGCACATCACTGTGTGTGAGTAAATTCAGTGCACATCTGTGTGTTTGAGTAAATCTAGTTCACATCACTGTGTGAGTAAATGCAGTGCATATCACTGTGCGAGTAAATTCAGTGCACATCTGTGTGTGTGACTAAATCCAGTGCACATCACTGTGAGCGAGTAAATCCAGTGCACATCACTGTGAGCGAGTAAATCCAGTGCACATCACAGTGTGTGAGTAAATTCAGTGCACATCTGTGTGTGTGAGTAAATCCAGTGCACATCTGTGTGTGAGTAAATCCAGTGCACATCACTGTGTGCGAGTAAATCCAGTGCACATCACTGTGTGTGAGTAAATCCAGTGCACATCACAGTGTGTGAGTAAATTCAGTGCACATCTGTGTGTGTGAGTAAATCCAGTGCACATCTGTGTGTGAGTAAATCCAGTGCACATCTCTGTGTGAGTAAATCCAGTGCACATCACTGTGTGCGAGTAAATCCAGTGCACATCACTGTGTGCGAGTAAATCCAGTGCACATTACTGTGTGCGAGTAAATCCAGTGCACATCACCGTGTGCGAGTAAATCTAGTTCACATCACTGTGTGCGAGTAAATCCAGTGCACATTACTGTGCGCGAGTAAATCCAGTGCACATCACTGTGCGCGAGTAAATCCAGTGCACATCACTGTGTGCGAGTAAATCCAGTGCACATCACTGTGTGCGAGTAAATCCAGTGCACATCACTGTGTGCGAGTAAATCCAGTGCACATTACTGCGTGCGAGTAAATCCAGTGCACATGACTGTGTGCGAGTTAATCCAGTGCACATCTGTGTGTGTGAATAAATCCAGTGCACATCTGTGTGTGAGTAAATCCAGTGCACATCACTGTGTGCGAGTAAATCCAGTGCACATCTGTGTGTGCGAGTAAATCCAGTGCACATCACTGTGTGCGTGAATAAATCCAGTGCGCATCACTGTGTGCGAGTAAATCCAGTGCACATCACTGTGTGCGCGAGTAAATCCAGTGCACATCACTGTGTGCGAGTAAATCCAGTGCACATCACTGTGTGCGACTAAATCCAGTGCACATCACTGTGCGCGAGTAAATCCAGTGCACATTACTGTGTGCGAGTAAATCCAGTGCACATCACTGTGTGTGAGTAAATTCAGTGCACATCTGTGTGTTTGAGTAAATCTAGTTCACATCACTGTGTGAGTAAATGCAGTGCATATCACTGTGCGAGTAAATTCAGTGCACATCTGTGTGTGTGACTAAATCCAGTGCACATCACTGTGAGCGAGTAAATCCAGTGCACATCACTGTGAGCGAGTAAATCCAGTGCACATCACAGTGTGTGAGTAAATTCAGTGCACATCTGTGTGTGTGAGTAAATCCAGTGCACATCTGTGTGTGAGTAAATCCAGTGCACATCACTGTGTGCGAGTAAATCCAGTGCACATCACTGTGTGTGAGTAAATCCAGTGCACATCACAGTGTGTGAGTAAATTCAGTGCACATCTGTGTGTGTGAGTAAATCCAGTGCACATCTGTGTGTGAGTAAATCCAGTGCACATCTCTGTGTGAGTAAATCCAGTGCACATCACTGTGTGCGAGTAAATCCAGTGCACATCACTGTGTGCGAGTAAATCCAGTGCACATTACTGTGTGCGAGTAAATCCAGTGCACATCACTGTGTGCGAGTAAATCTAGTTCACATCACTGTGTGCGAGTAAATCCAGTGCACATTACTGTGCGCGAGTAAATCCAGTGCACATCACTGTGCGCGCGTAAATCCAGTGCACATCACTGTGTGCGAGTAAATCCAGTGCACATCACTGTGTGCGGGTAAATCCAGTGCACATCACTGTGTGCGAGTAAATCCAGTGCACATTACTGCGTGCGAGTAAATCCAGTGCACATGACTGTGTGCGAGTTAATCCAGTGCACATCTGTGTGTGTGAATAAATCCAGTGCACATCTGTGTGTGAGTAAATCCAGTGCACATCACTGTGTGCGAGTAAATCCAGTGCACATCTGTGTGTGCGAGTAAATCCAGTGCACATCACTGTGTGTGTGACTAAATCCAGTTCACATCACTGTGTGCGAGTAAATTCAGTGCACATCTGTGTGTGTGACTAAATCCAGTTCACATCATTGTGTGCGAGTAAATTCGGTGCACATCTGTGTGTGCGAGTAAATTCAGTGCACATCTGTGTGTGTGACTAAATCCAGTTCACATCACTGTGTGCGAGTAAATCCACTGCGCATCACTGTGTGCGAGTAATTTCACTGCACATCTGTGTGCGAGTAAATCCAGTGCACATCACTGTGTGCGAGTAAATCCAGTGCACATCACTGTGTGCGAGTAATTTCAGTGCACATCTGTGTGCGAGTAAATCCAGTGCACATCATTGTGAGCGAGTAAATCCAGTGCACATATGTGTGTGAGTAAATCCAGTGCACATCACTGTGAGCGAGTAAATCCAGTGCACATCACTGTGTGAGTAAATTCAGTGCACATCACTGTGTGTGAGTAAATCCAGTGCACATTACTGTGTGCGAGTAAATCCAGTGCACATCACTATATGCGAGTAAATCCAGTGCACATCACTGTGTGCGAGTAAATCCAGTGCACATCACTGTGTTCGCGTAAATCTAGTGCACATCAGTGTGTGCGAGTAAATCCAGTGCACATCATTGTGTTCGAGTAAATCCAGTGCACATCTGTGCGTGTGAGTAAATCTAGTTCACATCACTGTGTGTGAGTAAATTCAGTGCACATCTGTGTCTGTGACTAAATCCAGTGCACATCACTGTGAGCGAGTAAATCCAGTGCACATCACTGTGAACGAGTAAATCCAGTGCACATCACTGTGTGCGAGTAAATCCAGTGCACATTACTGTGTGCGAGTAAATCCAGTGCACATCACTGTGTGCGAGTAAATCTAGTTCACATCACTGTGTGCGAGTAAGTCCAGTGCACATCACTGTGTGCGAGTAAATCCAGTGTGCATCACTGTGTTCGAGTAAATCCAGTGCACATCACTGTCTGTGAGTAAATCCAGTGCACATCACTGTGTTCAAGTAAATTAAGTGATCATCTGTGTGTGTGAGTAAATCCAGTGCACATCACTGTGTTCAAGTAAATTAAGTGATCATCTGTGTGTGGGAGTAAATCCAGTGCGCATCACTGTGTGCGAGTAAATCCAGTGCACTTCACTGTGTGAGTAAATTCAGTGTACATCTGTGTGTGTGAGAAAATCCAGTGCACATCACTGTGTGCGAGTAAATCCAGTGCACATCACTGTGTGCGAGTAAATCCAGTGCACATTACTGTGTGCGAGTAAATCCAGTGCACATCACTGTGTGCGAGTAAATCTAGTTCACATCACTGTGTGCGAGTAAATCCAGTGCACATTACTGTGCGCGAGTAAATCCAGTGCACATCACTGTGCGCGAGTAAATCCAGTGCACATCACTGTGTGCGAGTAAATCCAGTGCACATCACTGTGTGCGAGTAAATCCAGTGCACATCACTGTGTGCGAGTAAATCCAGTGCACATTACTGCGTGCGAGTAAATCCAGTGCACATGACTGTGTGCGAGTTAATCCAGTGCACATCTGTGTGTGTGAATAAATCCAGTGCACATCTGTGTGTGAGTAAATCCAGTGCACATCACTGTGTGCGAGTAAATCCAGTGCACATCTGTGTGTGCGAGTAAATCCAGTGCACATCACTGTGTGTTTGACTAAATCCAGTTCACATCACTGTGTGCGAGTAAATTCAGTGCACATCTGTGTGTGTGACTAAATCCAGTTCACATCATTGTGTGCGAGTAAATTCGGTGCACATCTGTGTGTGCGAGTAAATTCAGTGCACATCTGTGTGTGTGACTAAATCCAGTTCACATCACTGTGTGCGAGTAAATCCACTGCGCATCACTGTGTGCGAGTAATTTCACTGCACATCTGTGTGCGAGTAAATCCAGTGCACATCACTGTGTGCGAGTAAATCCAGTGCACATCACTGTGTGCGAGTAATTTCAGTGCACATCTGTGTGCGAGTAAATCCAGTGCACATCATTGTGAGCGAGTAAATCCAGTGCACATATGTGTGTGAGTAAATCCAGTGCACATCACTGTGAGCGAGTAAATCCAGTGCACATCACTTTGTGCGCGAGCAAATCCAGTGCACATCACTTTGTGCGAGTAAATCCAGTGCGCATCACTGTGTGCGAGTAAATCCAGTGCACATCACTGTGTGAGTAAATTCAGTGCACATCTGTGTGTGTGAGTAAATCCAGTGCACATCTGTGTGTGAGTAAATCCAGTGCACATCACTGTGTGCGAGTAAATCCAGTGCACATCACTGTGTGTGAGTAAATCCAGTGCATATCACTGTGTGCGAGTAATTCCAGTGCACATCACTGTGTGCAAGTAAATCCAGTGCACATCACTGTGTGTGAGTAAATCCAGTGCACATCACTGTGTGCGAGTAAATCCAGTGCACATCACTATATGCGAGTAAATCCAGTGCACATCACTGTGTGCGAGTAAATCCAGTGCACATCACTGTGTTCGCGTAAATCTAGTGCACATCACTGTGTGCGAGTAAATCCAGTGCACATCATTGTGTTCGAGTAAATCCAGTGCACATCTGTGCGTGTGAGTAAATCTAGTTCACATCACTGTGTGTGAGTAAATTCAGTGCACATCTGTGTCTGTGACTAAATCCAGTGCACATCAGTGTGAGCGAGTAAATCCAGTGCACATCACTGTGAACGAGTAAATCCAGTGCACATCACTGTGTGCGAGTAAATCCAGTGCACATTACTGTGTGCGAGTAAATCCAGTGCACATCACTGTGTGCGAGTAAATCTAGTTCACATCACTGTGTGCGAGTAAGTCCAGTGCACATCACTGTGTGCGAGTAAATCCAGTGTGCATCACTGTGTTCGAGTAAATCCAGTGCACATCACTGTGTGTGAGTAAATCCAGTGCACATCACTGTGTTCAAGTAAATTAAGTGATCATCTGTGTGTGTGAGTAAATCCAGTGCACATCACTGTGTTCAAGTAAATTAAGTGATCATCTGTGTGTGGGAGTAAATCCAGTGCGCATCACTGTGTGCGAGTAAATCCAGTGCACTTCACTGTGTGAGTAAATTCAGTGTACATCTGTGTGTGTGAGAAAATCCAGTGCACATCACTGTGTGAGTAAATTCAGTGCACATCAGTGTGTGCGAGTAAATCCAGTGCACATCACTGTGTGCGAGTAATTCCAGTGCACATCACTGTGTGCAAGTAAATCCAGTGCACATCACTGTGTGTGAGTAAATCCAGTGCACATCACTGTGTGCGAGTAAATCCAGTGCACATCACTGTGTTCGCGTAAATCTAGTGCGCATCACTGTGTGCGAGTAAATCCAGTGCACATCACTGTGTTCGCGTAAATCTAGTGCACATCACTGTGTGCGAGTAAATTCAGTGCACATCATTGTGTTCGAGTAAATCCAGTGCACATCTGTGTGTGTGAGTAAATCTAGTTCACATCACTGTGTGCGAGTAAATCCAGTGCACATCACTGTGTTCGAGTAAATCCAGTGCACATCTGTGTGTGTGAGTAATTCCAGTGCACATCACTGTGTGTGAGTAAATCCAGTGCACATCACTGTGTTCGAGTAAATTAAGTGCACATCTGTGTGTGTGAGTAAATTCAGTGCACATCTGTGCGTGTGAGTAAATCTAGTTCACATCACTGTGTGTGAGTAAATTCAGTGCACATCTGTGTCTGTGACTAAATCCAGTGCACATCACTGTGAGCGAGTAAATCCAGTGCACATCACTGTGAATGAGTAAATCCAGTGCACATCACTGTGTGTGAGTAAATTCAGTGCACATCTGTGTGTGTGACTAAATCCAGTTCACATCACTGTGTGCGAGTAAATTCAGTGCACATCTGTGTGTGTGACTAAATCCAGTTCACATCATTGTGTGCGAGTAAATTCGGTGCACATCTGTGTGTGCGAGTAAATTCAGTGCACATCTGTGTGTGTGACTAAATCCAGTTCACATCACTGTGTGCGAGTAAATCCACTGCGCATCACTGTGTGCGAGTAATTTCACTGCACATCTGTGTGCGAGTAAATCCAGTGCACATCACTGTGTGCGAGTAAATCCAGTGCACATCACTGTGTGCGAGTAATTTCAGTGCACATCTGTGTGCGAGTAAATCCAGTGCACATCATTGTGAGCGAGTAAATCCAGTGCACATATGTGTGTGAGTAAATCCAGTGCACATCACTGTGAGCGAGTAAATCCAGTGCACATCACTTTGTGCGCGAGCAAATCCAGTGCACATCACTTTGTGCGAGTAAATCCAGTGCGCATCACTGTGTGCGAGTAAATCCAGTGCACATCACTGTGTGAGTAAATTCAGTGCACATCTGTGTGTGTGAGTAAATCCAGTGCACATCTGTGTGTGAGTAAATCCAGTGCACATCACTGTGTGCGAGTAAATCCAGTGCACATCACTGTGTGTGAGTAAATCCAGTGCACATCACTGTGTGCGAGTAATTCCAGTGCACATCACTGTGTGCAAGTAAATCCAGTGCACATCACTGTGTGTGAGTAAATCCAGTGCACATCACTGTGTGCGAGTAAATCCAGTGCACATCACTATATGCGAGTAAATCCAGTGCACATCACTGTGTGCGAGTAAATCCAGTGCACATCACTGTGTTCGCGTAAATCTAGTGCACATCACTGTGTGCGAGTAAATCCAGTGCACATCATTGTGTTTGAGTAAATCCAGTGCACATCTGTGCGTGTGAGTAAATCTAGTTCACATCACTGTGTGTGAGTAAATTCAGTGCACATCTGTGTCTGTGACTAAATCCAGTGCACATCAGTGTGAGCGAGTAAATCCAGTGCACATCACTGTGAACGAGTAAATCCAGTGCACATCACTGTGTGCGAGTAAATCCAGTGCACATTACTGTGTGCGAGTAAATCCAGTGCACATCACTGTGTGCGAGTAAATCTAGTTCACATCACTGTGTGCGAGTAAGTCCAGTGCACATCACTGTGTGCGAGTAAATCCAGTGTGCATCACTGTGTTCGAGTAAATCCAGTGCACATCACTGTGTGTGAGTAAATCCAGTGCACATCACTGTGTTCAAGTAAATTAAGTGATCATCTGTGTGTGTGAGTAAATCCAGTGCACATCACTGTGTTCAAGTAAATTAAGTGATCATCTGTGTGTGGGAGTAAATCCAGTGCGCATCACTGTGTGCGAGTAAATCCAGTGCACTTCACTGTGTGAGTAAATTCAGTGTACATCTGTGTGTGTGAGAAAATCCAGTGCACATCACTGTGTGAGTAAATTCAGTGCACATCAGTGTGTGCGAGTAAATCCAGTGCACATCACTGTGTGCGAGTAATTCCAGTGCACATCACTGTGTGCAAGTAAATCCAGTGCACATCACTGTGTGTGAGTAAATCCAGTGCACATCACTGTGTGCGAGTAAATCCAGTGCACATCACTGTGTTCGCGTAAATCTAGTGCGCATCACTGTGTGCGAGTAAATCCAGTGCACATCACTGTGTTCGCGTAAATCTAGTGCACATCACTGTGTGCGAGTAAATTCAGTGCACATCATTGTGTTCGAGTAAATCCAGTGCACATCTGTGTGTGTGAGTAAATCCAGTGCACATCACTGTGTTCAAGTAAATTAAGTGCACATCTGTGTGTGTGAGTAAATTCAGTGCACATCTGTGCGTGTGAGTAAATCTAGTTCACATCACTGTGTGTGAGTAAATTCAGTGCACATCTGTGTCTGTGACTAAATCCAGTGCACATCACTGTGAGCGAGTAAATCCAGTGCACATCACTGTGAACGAGTAAATCCAGTGCACATCACTGTGTGTGAGTAAATTCAGTGCACATCTGTGTGTGTGAGTAAATCCAGTGCACACCTGTGTGTGAGTAAATCCAGTGCACATCACTGTGTGTGCGAGTAAATCCAGTGCACATCACCGTGTGTGAGTAAATCCAGTGCACATCACTGTGTGCGAGTAAATCCAGTGCACATCACTGTGTGTGAGTAAATCCAGTGCACATCACTGTGTGCGTGAATAAATCCAGTGCGCATCACTGTGTGCGAGTAAATCCAGTGCACATCACTGTGTGCGCGAGTAAATCCAGTGCACATCACTGTGTGCGCGTAAATCCAGTGCACATCACTGTGTGCGACTAAATCCAGTGCACATCACTGTGCGCGAGTAAATCCAGTGCACATTACTGTGTGCGAGTAAATCCAGTGCACATCACTGTGTGTGAGTAAATTCAGTGCACATCTGTGTGTTTGAGTAAATCTAGTTCACATCACTGTGTGAGTAAATGCAGTGCATATCACTGTGCGAGTAAATTCAGTGCACATCTGTGTGTGTGACTAAATCCAGTGCACATCACTGTGAGCGAGTAAATCCAGTGCACATCACTGTGAGCGAGTAAATCCAGTGCACATCACAGTGTGTGAGTAAATTCAGTGCACATCTGTGTGTGTGAGTAAATCCAGTGCACATCTGTGTGTGAGTAAATCCAGTGCACATCACTGTGTGCGAGTAAATCCAGTGCACATCACTGTGTGTGAGTAAATCCAGTGCACATCACAGTGTGTGAGTAAATTCAGTGCACATCTGTGTGTGAGTAAATCCAGTGCACATCTGTGTGTGAGTAAATCCAGTGCACATCTCTGTGTGAGTAAATCCAGTGCACATCGCTGTGTGCGAGTAAATCCAGTGCACATCACTGTGTGCGAGTAAATCCAGTGCACATTACTGTGTGCGAGTAAATCCAGTGCACATCACTGTGTGCGAGTAAATCTAGTTCACATCACTGTGTGCGAGTAAATCCAGTGCACATTTCTGTGCGCGAGTAAATCCAGTGCACATCACTGTGCGCGAGTAAATCCAGTGCACATCACTGTGTGCGAGTAAATCCAGTGCACATCACTGTGTGCGAGTAAATCCAGTGCACATCACTGTGTGCGAGTAAATCCAGTGCACATTACTGCATGCGAGTAAATCCAGTGCACATGACTGTGTGCGAGTTAATCCAGTGCACATCTGTGTGTGTGAATAAATCCAGTGCACATCTGTGTGTGAGTAAATCCAGTGCACATCACTGTGTGCGAGTAAATCCAGTGCACATCTGTGTGTGCGAGTAAATCCAGTGCACATCACTGTGTGTGTGACTAAATCCAGTTCACATCACTGTGTGCGAGTAAATTCAGTGCACATCTGTGGGTGTGACTAAATCCAGTTCACATCATTGTGTGCGAGTAAATTCGGTGCACATCTGTGTGTGCGAGTAAATTCAGTGCACATCTGTGTGTGTGACTAAATCCAGTTCACATCACTGTGTGCGAGTAAATCCACTGCGCATCACTGTGTGCGAGTAATTTCACTGCACATCTGTGTGCGAGTAAATCCAGTGCACATCACTGTGTGCGAGTAAATCCAGTGCACATCACTGTGTGCGAGTAATTTCAGTGCACATCTGTGTGCGAGTAAATCCAGTGCACATCATTGTGAGCGAGTAAATCCAGTGCACATATGTGTGTGAGTAAATCCAGTGCACATCACTGTGAGCGAGTAAATCCAGTGCACATCACTTTGTGCGCGAGCAAATCCAGTGCACATCACTTTGTGCGAGTAAATGCAGTGCGCATCACTGTGTGCGAGTAAATCCAGTGCACATCACTGTGTGAGTAAATTCAGTGCACATCTGTGTGTGTGAGTAAATCCAGTGCACATCTGTGTGTGAGTAAATCCAGTGCACATCACTGTGTGCGAGTAAATCCAGTGCACATCACTGTGTGTGAGTAAATCCAGTGCACATCACTGTGTGCGAGTAATTCCAGTGCACATCACTGTGTGCAAGTAAATCCAGTGCACATCACTGTGTGTGAGTAAATCCAGTGCACATCACTGTGTGCGAGTAAATCCAGTGCACATCACTATATGCGAGTAAATCCAGTGCACATCACTGTGTGCGAGTAAATCCAGTGCACATCACTGTGTTCGCGTAAATCTAGTGCACATCACTGTGTGCGAGTAAATCCAGTGCACATCATTGTGTTCGAGTAAATCCAGTGCACATCTGTGTGTGTGAGTAAATCCAGTGCACATCACTGTGTGCGAGTAAATCCAGTGCACATCACTGTGAACGAGTAAATCCAGTGCACATCACTGTGCCCGAGTAAATCCAGTGCACATCACTGTGTGCGAGTAAATCCAGTGCACATCACTGTGTGTGAGTAATTCCAGTGCACATCACTGTGTGAGTAAATTCAGTGCACATCACTGTGTGCGAGTAAATCCAGTGCACATCACTGTGTGTGAGTAAATCCAGTGCACATCACTGTGTGCGAGTAAATCCAGTGCACATCACTGTGTGCAAGTAATTCCAGTGCACATCACTGTGTGCAAGTAAATCCAGTGCACATCACTGTGTGTGAGTAAATCCAGTGCACATCACTGTGTGCGAGTAAATCCAGTGCACATCACTATATGCGAGTAAATCCAGTGCACATCACTGTGTGAGTAAATCCAGTGTGCATCACTGTGTGCGAGTAAATCCAGTGCACATCACTGTGTTCACGTAAATCTAGTGCACATCACTGTGTGCGAGTAAATTCAGTGCACATCATTTTGTTCGAGTAAATCCAGTGCACATCTGTGTGTGTGAGTAAATCTAGTTCACATCACTGTGTGCGAGTAAATCCAGAGCACATCACTGTGTTCGAGTGAATCCAGTGCACATCTGTGTGTGTGAGTAATTCCAGTGCACATCACTGTGTGTGAGTAAATCCAGTGCACATCACTGTGTGTGAGTAAATCCAGTGCACATCACTGAGTTCGAGTAAATTAAGTGCACATCTGTGTGTGTGAGTAAATCCAGTGCACATCACTGTGTGTGAGTAAATTCAGTGCACATCTGTGTGTGTGAGTAAATCTAGTTCACATCACTGTGTGCGATTAAATTCAGTGCACATCTGTGTCTGTGACTAAATCCAGTGCACATCACTGTGAGCGAGTAAATCCAGTGCACATCACTGTGAACGAGTAAATCCAGTGCACATCTGTGTGTGAGTAAATTCAGTGCACATCTGTGTGTGTGAGTAAATCCAGTGCACATCTGTGTGTGAGTAAATCCAGTGCACATCTCTGTGTGAGTAAATCCAGTGCACATCACTGTGTGCGAGTAAATCCAGTGCACATTACTGTGTGCGAGTAAATCCAGTGCACGTCACTGTGTGCGAGTAAATCTAGTTCACATCACTGTGTGCGAGTAAATCCAGTGCACATTACTGTGCGCGAGTAAATCCAGTGCACATCACTGTGCGCGAGTAAATCCAGTGCACATCACTGTGTGCGAGTAAATCCAGTGCACATCACTGTGTGCGAGTAAATCCAGTGCACATCACTGTGTGCAAGTAAATCCAGTGCACATTACTGCGTGCGAGTAAATCCAGTGCACATGACTGTGTGCGAGTTAATCCAGTGCACATCTGTGTGTGTGAATAAATCCAGTGCACATCTGTGTGTGAGTAAATCCAGTGCACATCACTGTGTGCGAGTAAATCCAGTGCACATCTGTGTGTGCGAGTAAATCCAGTGCACATCACTGTGTGTGTTACTAAATCCAGTTCACATCACTGTGTGCGAGTAAATTCAGTGCACATCTGTGTGTGTGACTAAATCCAGTTCACATCACTGTGTGCGAGTAAATTCAGTGCACATCTGTGTGTGTGACTAAATCCAGTTCACATCACTGTGTGCGAGTAAATTCGGTGCACATCTGTGTGTGCAAGTAAATTCAGTGCACATCTGTGTGTGTGACTAAATCCAGTTCACATCACTGTGTGTGAGTAAATCCAGTGCACATCACTGTGTGCGAGTAAATCCAGTGCACATCACTGTGAACGAGTAAATCCAGTGCACATCACTGTGCGCGAGTAAATCCAGTGCACATCACTGTGTGCGAGTAAATCCAGTGCACATCACTGTGTGCGAGTAAATCCAGTACACATCACTGTGTGCAAGTAAATCCAGTGCACATTACTGCGTGCGAGTAAATCCAGTGCACATCACTGTGTGCGAGTAAATCCAGTGCACATCACTGTGTGAGTAAATTCAGTGTACTTCTGTGTGTGTGAGTAAATCCAGTGCACATCACTGTGAGAGTAAATTCAGTGCACATCTGTGTGTGTGAGTAAATCCAGTGCACATCACTGTGTGAGTAAATTCAGTGCACATCACTGTGTGCGAGTAAATCCAGTGCACATCACTGTGTGTGAGTAAATCCAGTGCACATCACTGTGTGCGAGTAAATCCAGTGCACATCACTCTGTGCGAGTAAATCCAGTGCACATCATTGTGTTCGAGTAAATCCAGTGCACATCTGTGTGTGTGAGTAAATCTAGTTCACATCACTGTGTGCGAGTAAATCCAGTGCACATCACTGTGTTCGAGTAAATCCAGTGCACATCTGTGTGTGTGAGTAATTCCAGTGCACATCACTGTGTGTGAGTAAATTTAGTGCACATCACTGCGTGTGAGTAAATCCAGTGCACATCACTGTGTTCGAGTAAATCCAGTGCACATCTGTGTGTGTGAGTAAATCCAGTGCACATCACTGTGTGTGAGTAAATTCAGTGCACATCTGTGTGTGTGAGTAAATCTAGTTCACATCACTGTGTGCGAGTAAATTCAGTGCACATCTGTGTCTGTGACTAAATCCAGCGCACATCACTGTGAGCGAGTAAATCCAGTGCACATCACTGTGAACGAGTAAATCCAGTGCACATCACTGTGTGTGAGTAAATTCAGTGCACATCTGTGTGTGTGAGTAAATCCAGTGCACACCTGTGTGTGAGTAAATCCAGTGCACATCACTGTGTGTGCGAGTAAATCCAGTGCACATCACTGTGTGTGAGTAAATCCAGTGCACATCACTGTGTGCGAGTAAATCCAGTGCACATCACTGTGTGTGAGTAAATCCAGTGCACATCACTGTGTGCGTGAATAAATCCAGTGCGCATCACTGTGTGCGAGTAAATCCAGTGCACATCACTGTGTGCGACTAAATCCAGTGCACATCACTGTGAGCGAGTAAATCCAGTGCACATCACTGTGAACGAGTAAATCCAGTGCACATCACTGTGTGAGAGTAAATTCAGTGCACATCTGTGTGTGTGAGTAAATCCAGTGCACACCTGTGTGTGAGTAAATCCTGTGCACATCACTGTTTGTGCGAGTAAATCCAGTGCACATCACTGTGTGTGAGTAAATCCAGTGCACATCACTGTGTGTGAGTAAATCCAGTGCACATCACTGTGTGTGAGTAAATCCAGTGCACATCACTGTGTGTGTGAATAAATCCAGTGCGCATCACTGTGTGCGAGTAAATCCAGTGCACATCACCGTGTGTGTGAGTAAATCCAGTGCACATCACTGTGTGCGAGTAAATCCAGTGCACATCACTGTGTGCGACTAAATCCAGTGCACATCACTGTGCGCAAGTAAATCCAGTGCACATTACTGTGTGCGAGTAAATCCAGTGCACATCACTGTGTGTGAGTAAATTCAGTGCACATCTGTGTGTGTGAGTAAATCTAGTTCACATCACTGTTTGAGTAAATCCAGTGCATATCACTGTGCGAGTAAATTCAGTGCACATCTGTGTGTGTGACTAAATCCAGTGCACATCACTGTGAGCGAGTAAATCCAGTGCACATCACTGTGAGCGAGTAAATCCAGTGCACATCGCAGTGTGTGAGTAAATTCAGTGCACATCTGTGTGTGTGAGTAAATCCAGTGCACATCTGTGTGTGAGTAAATCCAGTGCACATCACTGTGTGCGAGTAAATCCAGTGCACATCACTGTGTGTGAGTAAATCCAGTGCACATCACTGTGTGCGAGTAAATCCAGTGCACATCACTGTGTGAGTAAATCCAGTGCACATCTCTGTGTGAGTAATTCCAGTGCACATCACTGTGTGCGAGTAAATCCAGTGCACATCACTGTGTGCGAGTAAAATCAGTGCACATTACTGTGTGCGAGTAAATCCAGTGCACATCACTGTGTGCGAGTAAATCTAGTTCACATCACTGTGTGCGAGTAAATCCAGTGCACATTACTGTGCGTGAGTAAATCCAGTGCACATCACTGTGCGTGAGTAAATCCAGTGCACATCACTGTGCGCGAGTAAATCCAGTGCACATCACTGTGTGCGAGTAAATCTAGTTCACATCACTGTGTGCGAGTAAATCCAGTGCACATTACTGTGCGCGAGTAAATCCAGTGCACATGACTGTGCGTGAGTAAATCCAGTGCACATCACTGTGTGCGAGTAAATCCAGTGCACATCACTGTGTGCGAGTAAATCCAGTGCACATCACTGTGTGCGAGTAAATCCAGTGCACATTACTGCGTGCGAGTAAATCCAGTGCACATCACTGTGTGCGAGTAAATCCAGTGCACATCTGTGTGTGTGAATAAATCCAGTGCACATCTGTGTGTGAGTAAATCCAGTGCACATCACTGTGTGCGAGTAAATCTAGTTCACATCACTGTGTGCGAGTAAATCCAGTGCACATTACTGTGCGCGAGTAAATCCAGTGCACATCACTGTGCGCGAGTAAATCCAGTGCACATCACTGTGTGCGAGTAAATCTAGTTCACATCACTGTGTGCGAGTAAATCCAGTGCACATTACTGTCCGCGAGTAAATCCAGTGCACATCACTGTGCGCGAGTAAATCCAGTGCACATCACTGTGTGCGAGTAAATCCAGTGCACATCACTGTGTGCGAGTAAATCCAGTGCACATCACTGTGTGCGAGTAAATCCAGTGCACATTACTGCGTGCGAGTAAATCCAGTGCACATCACTGTGTGCGAGTAAATCCAGTGCACATCTGTGTGTGTGAATAAATCCAGTGCACATCTGTGTGTGAGTAAATCCAGTGCACATCACTGTGTGTGAGTAAATCCAGTGCACATCTGTGTGTGCGAGTAAATCCAGTGCACATCACTGTGTGTGTGACTAAATCCAGTTCACATCACTGTGTGCAAGTAAATTCAGTGCACATCTGTGTGTGTGACTAAATCCAGTTCACATCACTGTGTGCGAATAAATTCGGTGCACATCTGTGTGTGCGAGTAAATTCAGTGCACATCTGTGTGTGTGACTAAATCCAGTTCACATCACTGTGTGCGAGTAAATCCAGTGCGCATCACTGTGTGCGAGTAATTTCACTGCACATCTGTGTGCGAGTAAATCCAGTGCACATCATTGTGTGCGAGTAAATCCAGTGCACATCACTGTGTGCGAGTGATTTCAGTGCACATCTGTGTGCGAGTAAATCCAGTGCACATCATTGTGAGCGAGTAAATCCAGTGCACATATGTGTGTGAGTAAATCCAGTGCACATCACTGTGAGCGAGTAAATCCAGTGCACATCACTTTGTGCGCGAGCAAATCCAGTGCACATCACTTTGTGCGAGTAAATCCAGTGCGCATCACTGTGTGCGAGTAATTCCAGTGCACATCATTGTGTGAGTAAATTCAGTGCACATCTGTGTGTGTGAGTAAATCCAGTGCACATCACTGTGTGACTAAATTCGGTGCACATCTGTGTGTGTGAGTAAATCCAGTGCACATCCCTGTGTGAGTAAATCCAGTGCACATCACTGTGTGCGAGTAAATCCAGTGCACAGCACTGTGTGTGAGTAAATCCAGTGCACATCACTGTGTGCGAGTAAATCCAGTGCACATCACTGTGTGCGAGTAATTCCAGTGCACATCACTGTGTGCAAGTAAATCCAGTGCACATCACTGTGTGTGAGTAAATCCAGTGCACATCACTGTGTGCGAGTGAATCCAGTGCACATCACTATATGCGAGTAAATCCAGTGCACATCACTGTGTGAGTAAATCCAGTGTGCATCACTGTGTGCGAGTAAATCCAGTGCACATCACTGTGCTGGAGTAAATCCAGTGCACATCACTGTGTGCGAGTAAATCCAGTGCACATCACTGTGTGCGAGTAAATCCAGTACACATCACTGTGTTCGAGTAAATCCAGTGCACATCTGTGTGTGTCAGTAAATCTAGTTCACATCACTGTGTGCGAGTAAATCCAGTGCACATCACTGTGTTCGAGTAAATCCAGTGCACATCTGTGTGTGTGAGTAAATCCAGTGCACATCACTGTGTGTGAGTAAATCCAGTGCACATCACTGTGTGTGAGTAAATCCAGTGCACATCACTGTGTGAGTAAATCCAGTGCACATCACTGTGTTCGAGTAAATTAAGTGCACATCTGTGTGTGTGAGTAAATCCAGTGCACATCTGTGTGTGTGAGTAAATCTAGTTCACATCACTGTGTGCGAGTAAATTCAGTGCACATCTGTGTCTGTGACTAAATCCAGTGCACATCACTGTGAACGAGTAAATCCAGTGCACATCACTGTGTGTGAGTAAATTCAGTGCACATCTGTGTGTGTGAGTAAATCCAGTGCACATCACTGTGTGTTCGAGTAAATCCAGTGCACATCACTGTGTGTTCGAGTAAATCCAGTGCACATCACTGTGTGTGAGTAAATCCAGTGCACATCACTGTGTGTGAGTAAATCCAGTGCACATCACTGTGTGTGAGTAAATCCAGTGCACATCACTGTGTGCGCGAATAAATCCAGTGCGCATCACTGTGTGCGAGTAAATCCAGTGCACATCACTCTGTGCGCGAGTAAATCCAGTGCACAACACTGTGTGCGAGTAAATCCAGTGCACATCACTGTGTGCGAGTAAATCCAGTGCAAATCACTGTGTGAGTAAATTCAGTGCACATCTGTGTGTGTGAGTAAATCCAGTGCACATCACTGTGTGAGTAAATTCAGTGCACATCTGTGTGTGTGAGTAAATCCAGTGCACATCACTGTGTGAGTAAATTCAGTGCACATCACTGTGTGCGAGTAAATCCAGTGCACATCACTGTGTGCGAGTAAATCCAGTGCACATCACTATATGCGAGTAAATCCAGTGCACATCACTGTGTGAGTAAATCCAGTGTGCATCAATGTGTGCGAGTAAATCCAGTGCACATCACTGTGTTCGAGTAAATCCAGTGCACATCACTGTGTGCGAGTAAATGAAGTGCACATCACTGTGTTCGAGTAAATCCAGTGCACATCTGTGTGTGTGAGTAAATCTAGTTCACATCACTGTGTGCGAGTAAATCCAGTGCACATCACTGTGTTCGAGTAAATCCAGTGCACATCTGTGTGTGTGAGTAAATCCAGTGCACATCACTGTGTGTGAGTAAATCCAGTGCACATCACTGTGTTCGAGTAAATTAAGTGCACATCTGTGTGTGTGAGTAAATCTAGTGCACATCACTGAGTGTGAGTAAATTCAGTGCACATCTGTGTGTGTGAGTAAATCTAGTTCACATCACTGTGAGCGAGTAAATCCAGTGCACATCACTGTGAACGAGTAAATCCAGTGCACATCACTGTGTGTGAGTAAATTCAGTGCACATCTGTGTGTGTGAGTAAATCCAGTGCACACCTGTGTGTGAGTAAATCCAGTGCACATCACTGTGTGTGCGAGTAAATCCAGTGCACATCACTGTGTGTGAGTAAATCCAGTGCCCATCACTGTGTGCGAGTAAATCCAGTGCACATCACTGTGTGTGAGTAAATCCAGTGCACATCACTGTGTGCGCGAATAAATCCAGTGCGCATCACTGTGTGCGAGTAAATCCAGTGCACATCACTCTGTGCGCGAGTAAATCCAGTGCACATCACTGTGTGCGATTAAATCCAGTGCACATCACTGTGCGCGAGTAAATCCAGTGCACATTACTGTGTGCGAGTAAATCCAGTGCACATCACTGTGTGCGAGTAAATCCAGTGCACATCACTGTGTGGGAGTAAATCCAATGCACATCTCTGTGTGTGACTAAATCCAGTGCACATCACTGTGTGAGTAAATTCAGTGCACATCTGTGTGTGTGAGTAAATCCAGTGCACATCACTGTGTGAGTAAATCCAGTGCATATCACTGTGCGAGTAAATCCAGTGCACATCACTGTGTGCGAGTAAATCCAGTGCACATCACTGTGTGCGAGTAATTCCAGTGCACATCACTGTGTGCAAGTAAATCCAGTGCACATCACTGTGTGTGAGTAACTCCAGTGCACATCACTGTGTGCGAGTAAATCCAGTGCACATCACTGTGTGCGAGTAAATCCAGTGCACATCACTGTGTGAGTAAATCCAGTGTGCATCACTGTGTGCGAGTAAATCCAGTGCACATCACTTTGTTCGAGTAAATCCAGTGCACATCTGTGTCTGTGACTAAATCCAGTGCACATCACTGTGAGCGAGTAAATCCAGTGCACATCACTGTGAACGAGTAAATCCAGTGCACATCACTGTGTGTGAGTAAATTCAGTGCACAACTGTGTGTGTGAGTAAATCCAGTGCACATCTGTGTGTGAGTAAATCCAGTGCACATCACTGTGTGTGTGAGTAAATCCAGTGCACATCACTGTGTGTGAGTAAATCCAGTGCACATCACTGTGTGCGAGTAAATCCAGTGCACATCACTGTGTGTGAGTAAATCCAGTGCACATCACTGTGTGCGCGAATAAATCCAGTGCGCATCACTGTGTGCGAGTAAATCCAGTGCACATCACTGTGTGCGCGAGTAAATCCAGTGCACATCACTGTGTGCGAGTAAATCCAGTGCACATCACTGTTTGCGACTAAATCCAGTGCACATCACTGTGCGCGAGTAAATCCAGTGCACATTACTGTGTGCGAGTAAATCCAGTGCACATCACTGTGTGCGAGTAAATCCAGTGCACATCACTGTGTGCGAGTAAATCCAATGCACATCTCTGTGTGAGTAAATTCAGTGCACATCTGTGTGTGTGAGTAAATCCAGTGCACATCACTGTGTGTGAGTAAATTCAGTGCACATCTGTGTGTGTGAGTAAATCCAGTGCACATCACTGTGTGAGTAAATTCAGTGCACATCTGTGTGTGTGAGTAAATCCAGTGCACATCACTGTGTGAGTAAATTCAGTGCACATCACTGTGTGCGAGTAAATCCAGTGCACATCACTGTCTGTGAGTAAATCCAGTGCACATCACTGTGTGCGAGTAAATCCAGTGCACATCACTGTGTGCGAGTAATTCCAGTGCACATCACTGTGTGCAAGTAAATCCAGTGCACATTGTCATAAATCGCAAGTAACAACTCAGGAAGTACTACTGGGCTGACAGCTGGGGTGCCGTCCAGGGAGTATAAATACTCAGGCATGGGCCCACCTTGGGCAGAGACAATCTGGAAACAGGAAGCTAGTGACTGCTAACTAGACCTCCATGTTTTGTTACAAGTTGATTAAAGCCTTGCTTTATGTTCAAGTGCGTAGTGAGTCTTTATTACGTCACACATCACTGTGTGTGAGTAAATCCAGTGCACATCACTGTGTGCGAGTAAATCCAGTGCACATCACTGTTTTCGAGTAAATCCAGTGCACATCACTGTGTGCGAGTAAATCCAGTGCACATCACTGTGTGCGCGAGTAAATCCAGTGCACATCACTGTGTGAGTAAATTCAGTGCACATCTGTGTGTGTGAGTAAATCCAGTGCACATCACTGTGTGAGTAAATTCAGTGCACATCTGTGTGTGTGAGTAAATCCAGTGCACATCACTGTGTGCGAGTAAATCCAGTGCACATCACTATATGCGAGTAAATCCAGTGCACATCACTGTGTGAGTAAATCCAGTGTGCATCACTGTGTGCGAGTAAATCCAGTGCACATCACTGTGTGCGAGTAAATCCAGTGCACATCACTGTGCGCGAGTAAATCCAGTGCACATTACTGTGTGCGAGTAAATCCAGTGCACATCACTGTGTGCGAGTAAATCCAGTGCACATCACTGTGTGCGAGTAAATCCAATGCACATCTGTGTGTGTGACTAAATCCAGTACACATCACTGTTTCTGAGTAAATCCAGTGCACATCACTGTGTGCGAGTAAATCCAGTGTGCATCACTGTGTGCGAGTAAATCCAATGCACATCTGTGTGTGAGTAAATCCAGTGCACATCTGTGTGTGAGTAAATTCAGTGCACATCTGTGTGTGTGAGTAAATCCAGTGCACATCACTGTGTGAGTTAATCCAGTGCACATCACTGTGTGTGAGTGAATCCAGTGCACATCACTGTGTGCGAGTAAATCCAGTGCACATCTGTGTGTGAGTAAATCCAGTGCTCATCACTATGTGCGAGTAAATCCAGTGCACATCACTGTGTGAGTAAATCCAGTGCACATCACTGTGTGCTAGTAAATCCAGTGCACATCACTGTGTGCGAGTAAATCCAGTGCACATCTGTGTGTGAGTAAATCCAGTGCTCATCACTGTGTGTGAGTAAATCCAGTGCACATCACTGTGTGAGTAAATCCAGTGTGCATCACTGTGTGCGAGTAAATCCACTGCACATCACAGTGTGTGAGTAAATTCAGTGCACATCACTGTGTGCGAGTAAATCCAGTGCACATCACTGTGTGCGAGTAAATCCAGTGCACATCACTGTGTTCGAGTAAATTAAGTGCACATCTGTGTGTGTGAATAAATCTAGTTCACATCACTGTGTGCGAGTAAATCCAGTGCACATCACTGTGAGTAAATCCAGTGCACATCACTGTGTTCGAGTAAATTAAGTGCACATCTGTGTGTGTGAGTAATTCCAGTGCACATCACTGTGTGTGAGTAAATCCAGTGCACATCACTGTGTTCGAGTAAATTAAGTGCACATCTGTGTGTGTGAGTAATTCCAGTGCACATCACTGTGTGTGAGTAAATCCAGTGCACATCACTGTGTTCGAGTAAATTAAGTGCTCATCTGTGTGTGTGAGTAAATCCAGTGCACATCACTGTGTGTGAGTAAATTCAGTGCACATCACTGTGAGCGAGTAAATCCAGTGCACATCACTGTGAACGAGTAAATCCAGTGCACATCACTGTGTGTGAGTAAATTCAGTGCACATCACTGTGTGTGAGTAAATCCAGTGCACATCACTGTGTGCGAGTAAATTCAGTGCACATCGCTGTGTTCGAGTAAATCCAGTGCACATCACTGTGTGCGAGTAAATCCAGTGCACATCACTGTGTGCGAGTAAATCCAGTGCACATCACTGTGTTCGAGTAAATTAAGTGCACATCTGTGTGTGTGAATAAATCTAGTTCACATCACTGTGTGCGAGTAAATCCAGTGCACATCACTGTGAGTAAATCCAATGCACATCACTGTGTTCGAGTAAATTAAGTGCACATCTGTGTGTGTGAGTAAATCCAGTGCACATCACTGTGTGAGTAAATTCAGTGCACATCTGTGTGTGTGAGTAAATCCAGTGCACATCACTGTGTGAGTAAATTCAGTGCACATCTGTGTGTGTGAGTAAATCCAGTGCACATCACTGTGTGCGAGTAAATCCAGTGCACATCACTATATGCGAGTAAATCCAGTGCACATCACTGTGTGAGTAAATCCAGTGTGCATCACTGTGTGCGAGTAAATCCAGTGCACATAACTGTGTCCGAGTAAATCCAGTGCACATCACTGTGCGCGAGTAAATCCAGTGCACATTACTGTGTGCGAGTAAATCCAGTGCACATCACTGTGTGCGAGTAAATCCAGTGCACATCACTGTGTGCGAGTAAATCCAATGCACATCTGTGTGTGTGACTAAATCCAGTACACATCACTGTTTGTGAGTAAATCCAGTGCACATCACTGTGTGCGAGTAAATCCAGTGTGCATCACTGTGTGCGAGTAAATCCAGTGCACATCACTCTGTGCGCGAGTAAATCCAGTGCACATCACTGTGTGCGATTAAATCCAGTGCACATCACTGTGCGCGAGTAAATCCAGTGCACATTACTGTGTGCGAGTAAATCCAGTGCACATCACTGTGTGCGAGTACATCCAGTGCACATCACTGTGTGGGAGTAAATCCAATGCACATCTCTGTGTGTGACTAAATCCAGTGCACATCACTGTGTGAGTAAATTCAGTGCACATCTGTGTGTGTGAGTAAATCCAGTGCACATCACTGTGTGAGTAAATCCAGTGCATATCACTGTGCGAGTAAATCCAGTGCACATCACTGTGTGCGAGTAAATCCAGTGCACAGCACTGTGTGCGAGTAATTCCAGTGCACATCACTATATGCGAGTAAATCCAGTGCACATCACTGTGTGAGTAAATCCAGTGTGCATCACTGTGTGCGAGTAAATCCAGTGCACATCACTTTGTTCGAGTAAATCCAGTGCACATCTGTGTCTGTGACTAAATCCAGTGCACATCACTGTGAGCGAGTAAATCCAGTGCACATCACTGTGAACGAGTAAATCCAGTGCACATCACTGTGTGTGAGTAAATTCAGTGCACAACTGTGTGTGTGAGTAAATCCAGTGCACATCTGTGTGTGAGTAAATCCAGTGCACATCACTGTGTGTGTGAGTAAATCCAGTGCACATCACTGTGTGTGAGTAAATCCAGTGCACATCACTGTGTGCGAGTAAATCCAGTGCACATCACTGTGTGTGAGTAAATCCAGTGCACATCACTGTGTGCGCGAATAAATCCAGTGCGCATCACTGTGTGTGAGTAAATCCAGTGCACATCACTGTGTGCGCGAGTAAATCCAGTGCACATCACTGTGTGCGAGTAAATCCAGTGCACATCACTGTTTGCGACTAAATCCAGTGCACATCACTGTGCGCGAGTAAATCCAGTGCACATTACTGTGTGCGAGTAAATCCAGTGCACATCACTGTGTGCGAGTAAATCCAGTGCACATCACTGTGTGCGAGTAAATCCAATGCACATCTCTGTGTGAGTAAATTCAGTGCACATCTGTGTGTGTGAGTAAATCCAGTGCACATCACTGTGTGTGAGTAAATTCAGTGCACATCTGTGTGTGTGAGTAAATCCAGTGCACATCACTGTGTGAGTAAATTCAGTGCACATCTGTGTGTGTGAGTAAATCCAGTGCACATCACTGTGTGAGTAAATTCAGTGCACATCACTGTGTGCGAGTAAATCCAGTGCACATCACTGTCTGTGAGTAAATCCAGTGCACATCACTGTGTGCGAGTAAATCCAGTGCACATCACTGTGTGCGAGTAATTCCAGTGCACATCACTGTGTGCAAGTAAATCCAGTGCACATTGTCATAAATCGCAAGTAACAACTCAGGAAGTACTACTGGGCTGACAGCTGGGGTGCCGTCCAGGGAGTATAAATACTCAGGCATGGGCCCACCTTGGGCAGAGACAATCTGGAAACAGGAAGCTAGTGACTGCTAACTAGACCTCCATGTTTTGTTACAAGTTGATTAAAGCCTTGCTTTATGTTCAAGTGCGTAGTGAGTCTTTATTACGTCACACATCACTGTGTGTGAGTAAATCCAGTGCACATCACTGTGTGCGAGTAAATCCAGTGCACATCACTGTTTTCAAGTAAATCCAGTGCACATCACTGTGTGCGAGTAAATCCAGTGCACATCACTGTGTGCGCGAGTAAATCCAGTGCACATCACTGTGTGAGTAAATTCAGTGCACATCTGTGTGTGTGAGTAAATCCAGTGCACATCACTGTGTGAGTAAATTCAGTGCACATCTGTGTGTGTGAGTAAATCCAGTGCACATCACTGTGTGCGAGTAAATCCAGTGCACATCACTATATGCGAGTAAATCCAGTGCACATCACTGTGTGAGTAAATCCAGTGTGCATCACTGTGTGCGAGTAAATCCAGTGCACATCACTGTGTGCGAGTAAATCCAGTGCACATCACTGTGCGCGAGTAAATCCAGTGCACATTACTGTGTGCGAGTAAATCCAGTGCACATCACTGTGTGCGAGTAAATCCAGTGCACATCACTGTGTGCGAGTAAATCCAATGCACATCTGTGTGTGTGACTAAATCCAGTACACATCACTGTTTCTGAGTAAATCCAGTGCACATCACTGTGTGCGAGTAAATCCAGTGTGCATCACTGTGTGCGAGTAAATCCAATGCACATCTGTGTGTGAGTAAATCCAGTGCACATCTGTGTGTGAGTAAATTCAGTGCACATCTGTGTGTGTGAGTAAATCCAGTGCACATCACTGTGTGAGTTAATCCAGTGCACATCACTGTGTGTGAGTGAATCCAGTGCACATCACTGTGTGCGAGTAAATCCAGTGCACATCTGTGTGTGAGTAAATCCAGTGCTCATCACTATGTGCGAGTAAATCCAGTGCACATCACTGTGTGAGTAAATCCAGTGCACATCACTGTGTGCTAGTAAATCCAGTGCACATCACTGTGTGCGAGTAAATCCAGTGCACATCTGTGTGTGAGTAAATCCAGTGCTCATCACTGTGTGTGAGTAAATCCAGTGCACATCACTGTGTGAGTAAATCCAGTGTGCATCACTGTGTGCGAGTAAATCCAGTGCACATCACAGTGTGTGAGTAAATTCAGTGCACATCACTGTGTGCGAGTAAATCCAGTGCACATCACTGTGTGCGAGTAAATCCAGTGCACATCACTGTGTTCGAGTAAATTAAGTGCACATCTGTGTGTCTGAATAAATCTAGTTCACATCACTGTGTGCGAGTAAATCCAGTGCACATCACTGTGAGTAAATCCAGTGCACATCACTGTGTTCGAGTAAATTAAGTGCACATCTGTGTGTGTGAGTAAATCCAGTGCACATCACTGTGTGAGTAAATTCAGTGCACATCTGTGTGTGTGAGTAAATCCAGTGCACATCACTGTGTGAGTAAATCCAGTGCATATCACTGTGCGAGTAAATCCAGTGCACATCACTGTGTGCGAGTAAATCCAGTGCACATCACTGTGTGCGAGTAATTCCAGTGCACATCACTGTGTGCAAGTAAATCCAGTGCACATCACTGTGTGTGAGTAACTCCAGTGCACATCACTGTGTGCGAGTAAATCCAGTGCACATCACTATATGCGAGTAAATCCAGTGCACATCACTGTGTGAGTAAATCCAGTGTGCATCACTGTGTGCGAGTAAATCCAGTGCACATCACTTTGTTCGAGTAAATCCAGTGCACATCTGTGTCTGTGACTAAATCCAGTGCACATCACTGTGAGCGAGTAAATCCAGTGCACATCACTGTGAACGAGTAAATCCAGTGCACATCACTGTGTGTGAGTAAATTCAGTGCACAACTGTGTGTGTGAGTAAATCCAGTGCACATCTGTGTGTGAGTAAATCCAGTGCACATCACTGTGTGTGTGAGTAAATCCAGTGCACATCACTGTGTGTGAGTAAATCCAGTGCACATCACTGTGTGCGAGTAAATCCAGTGCACATCACTGTGTGTGAGTAAATCCAGTGCACATCACTGTGTGCGCGAATAAATCCAGTGCGCATCACTGTGTGCGAGTAAATCCAGTGCACATCACTGTGTGCGCGAGTAAATCCAGTGCACATCACTGTGTGCGAGTAAATCCAGTGCACATCACTGTTTGCGACTAAATCCAGTGCACATCACTGTGCGCGAGTAAATCCAGTGCACATTACTGTGTGCGAGTAAATCCAGTGCACATCACTGTGTGCGAGTAAATCCAATGCACATCTCTGTGTGAGTAAATTCAGTGCACATCTGTGTGTGTGAGTAAATCCAGTGCACATCACTGTGTGTGAGTAAATTCAGTGCACATCTGTGTGTGTGAGTAAATCCAGTGCACATCACTGTGTGAGTAAATTCAGTGCACATCTGTGTGTGTGAGTAAATCCAGTGCACATCACTGTGTGAGTAAATTCAGTGCACATCACTGTGTGCGAGTAAATCCAGTGCACATCACTGTCTGTGAGTAAATCCAGTGCACATCACTGTGTGCGAGTAAATCCAGTGCACATCACTGTGTGCGAGTAATTCCAGTGCACATCACTGTGTGCAAGTAAATCCAGTGCACATTGTCATAAATCGCAAGTAACAACTCAGGAAGTACTACTGGGCTGACAGCTGGGGTGCCGTCCAGGGAGTATAAATACTCAGGCATGGGCCCACCTTGGGCAGAGACAATCTGGAAACAGGAAGCTAGTGACTGCTAACTAGACCTCCATGTTTTGTTACAAGTTGATTAAAGCCTTGCTTTATGTTCAAGTGCGTAGTGAGTCTTTATTACGTCACACATCACTGTGTGTGAGTAAATCCAGTGCACATCACTGTGTGCGAGTAAATCCAGTGCACATCACTGTTTTCGAGTAAATCCAGTGCACATCACTGTGTGCGAGTAAATCCAGTGCACATCACTGTGTGCGCGAGTAAATCCAGTGCACATCACTGTGTGAGTAAATTCAGTGCACATCTGTGTGTGTGAGTAAATCCAGTGCACATCACTGTGTGAGTAAATTCAGTGCACATCTGTGTGTGTGAGTAAATCCAGTGCACATCACTGTGTGCGAGTAAATCCAGTGCACATCACTGTTTTCGAGTAAATCCAGTGCACATCACTGTGTGCGAGTAAATCCAGTGCACATCACTGTGTGCGCGAGTAAATCCAGTGCACATCACTGTGTGAGTAAATTCAGTGCACATCTGTGTGTGTGAGTAAATCCAGTGCACATCACTGTGTGAGTAAATTCAGTGCACATCTGTGTGTGTGAGTAAATCCAGTGCACATCACTGTGTGCGAGTAAATCCAGTGCACATCACTATATGCGAGTAAATCCAGTGCACATCACTGTGTGAGTAAATCCAGTGTGCATCACTGTGTGCGAGTAAATCCAGTGCACATCACTGTGTGCGAGTAAATCCAGTGCACATCACTGTGCGCGAGTAAATCCAGTGCACATTACTGTGTGCGAGTAAATCCAGTGCACATCACTGTGTGCGAGTAAATCCAGTGCACATCACTGTGTGCGAGTAAATCCAATGCACATCTGTGTGTGTGACTAAATCCAGTACACATCACTGTTTCTGAGTAAATCCAGTGCACATCACTGTGTGCGAGTAAATCCAGTGTGCATCACTGTGTGCGAGTAAATCCAATGCACATCTGTGTGTGAGTAAATCCAGTGCACATCTGTGTGTGAGTAAATTCAGTGCACATCTGTGTGTGTGAGTAAATCCAGTGCACATCACTGTGTGAGTTAATCCAGTGCACATCACTGTGTGTGAGTGAATCCAGTGCACATCACTGTGTGCGAGTAAATCCAGTGCACATCTGTGTGTGAGTAAATCCAGTGCTCATCACTATGTGCGAGTAAATCCAGTGCACATCACTGTGTGAGTAAATCCAGTGCACATCACTGTGTGCTAGTAAATCCAGTGCACATCACTGTGTGCGAGTAAATCCAGTGCACATCTGTGTGTGAGTAAATCCAGTGCTCATCACTGTGTGTGAGTAAATCCAGTGCACATCACTGTGTGAGTAAATCCAGTGTGCATCACTGTGTGCGAGTAAATCCACTGCACATCACAGTGTGTGAGTAAATTCAGTGCACATCACTGTGTGCGAGTAAATCCAGTGCACATCACTGTGTGCGAGTAAATCCAGTGCACATCACTGTGTTCGAGTAAATTAAGTGCACATCTGTGTGTGTGAATAAATCTAGTTCACATCACTGTGTGCGAGTAAATCCAGTGCACATCACTGTGAGTAAATCCAGTGCACATCACTGTGTTCGAGTAAATTAAGTGCACATCTGTGTGTGTGAGTAATTCCAGTGCACATCACTGTGTGTGAGTAAATCCAGTGCACATCACTGTGTTCGAGTAAATTAAGTGCACATCTGTGTGTGTGAGTAATTCCAGTGCACATCACTGTGTGTGAGTAAATCCAGTGCACATCACTGTGTTCGAGTAAATTAAGTGCTCATCTGTGTGTGTGAGTAAATCCAGTGCACATCACTGTGTGTGAGTAAATTCAGTGCACATCACTGTGAGCGAGTAAATCCAGTGCACATCACTGTGAACGAGTAAATCCAGTGCACATCACTGTGTGTGAGTAAATTCAGTGCACATCACTGTGTGTGAGTAAATCCAGTGCACATCACTGTGTGCGAGTAAATTCAGTGCACATCGCTGTGTTCGAGTAAATCCAGTGCACATCACTGTGTGCGAGTAAATCCAGTGCACATCACTGTGTGCGAGTAAATCCAGTGCACATCACTGTGTTCGAGTAAATTAAGTGCACATCTGTGTGTGTGAATAAATCTAGTTCACATCACTGTGTGCGAGTAAATCCAGTGCACATCACTGTGAGTAAATCCAGTGCACATCACTGTGTTCGAGTAAATTAAGTGCACATCTGTGTGTGTGAGTAAATCCAGTGCACATCACTGTGTGAGTAAATTCAGTGCACATCTGTGTGTGTGAGTAAATCCAGTGCACATCACTGTGTGAGTAAATTCAGTGCACATCTGTGTGTGTGAGTAAATCCAGTGCACATCACTGTGTGCGAGTAAATCCAGTGCACATCACTATATGCGAGTAAATCCAGTGCACATCACTGTGTGAGTAAATCCAGTGTGCATCACTGTGTGCGAGTAAATCCAGTGCACATAACTGTGTGCGAGTAAATCCAGTGCACATCACTGTGCGCGAGTAAATCCAGTGCACATTACTGTGTGCGAGTAAATCCAGTGCACATCACTGTGTGCGAGTAAATCCAGTGCACATCACTGTGTGCGAGTAAATCCAATGCACATCTGTGTGTGTGACTAAATCCAGTACACATCACTGTTTGTGAGTAAATCCAGTGCACATCACTGTGTGCGAGTAAATCCAGTGTGCATCACTGTGTGCGAGTAAATCCAGTGCACATCTGTGTGTGAGTAAATCCAGTGCACATCTGTGTGTGAGTAAATTCAGTGCACATCTGTGTGTGTGAGTAAATCCAGTGCACATCTGTGTGTGAGTAAATCCAGTGCACATCACTGTGTGCGAGTAAATCCAGTGCACATCACTGTGTGTGAGTAAATCCAGTGCACATCACTGTGTGCGAGTAAATCCAGTGCACATCACTGTGTGCGAGTAAATCCAATGCACATCTGTGTGTGTGACTAAATCCAGTACACATCACTGTTTGTGAGTAAATCCAGTGCACATCACTGTGTGCGAGTAAATCCAGTGTGCATCACTGTGTGCGAGTAAATCCAGTGCACATCTGTGTGTGAGTAAATCCAGTGCACATCTGTGTGTGAGTAAATTCAGTGCACATCTGTGTGTGTGAGTAAATCCAGTGCACATCTGTGTGTGAGTAAATCCAGTGCACATCACTGTGTGCGAGTAAATCCAGTGCACATCACTGTGTGTGAGTAAATCCAGTGCACATCACTGTGTGCGAGTAAATCCAGTGCACATCACTGTGTGAGTAAATCCAGTGCACATCTCTGTGTGAGTAATTCCAGTGCACATCACTGTGTGCGAGTAAATCCAGTGCACATCACTGTGTGTGAGTAAATCCAGTGCACATCACTGTGTTCGAGTAAATTAAGTGCATATCTGTGTGTGTGAGTAATTCCAGTGCACATCACTGTGTGTGAGTAAATCCAGTGCACATCACTGTGTTCGAGTAAATTAAGTGCACATCTGTGTGTGTGAGTAAATCCAGTGCACATCACTGTGTGTGAGTAAATTCAGTGCACATCACTGTGAGCGAGTAAATCCAGTGCACATCACTGTGAATGAGTAAATCCAGTGCACATCACTGTGTGTGAGTAAATTCAGTGCACATCACTGTGTGTGAGTAAATCCAGTGCACATCACTGTGTGCGAGTAAATTCAGTGCACATCGCTGTGTTCGAGTAAATCCAGTGCACATCACTGTGTGCGAGTAAATCCAGTGCACATCACTGTGTGCGAGTAAATCCAGTGCACATCACTGTGTTCGAGTAAATTAAGTGCACATCTGTGTGTGTGAATAAATCTAGTTCACATCACTGTGTGCGAGTAAATCCAGTGCACATCACTGTGAGTAAATCCAGTGCACATCACTGTGTTCGAGTAAATTAAGTGCACATCTGTGTGTGTGAGTAAATCCAGTGCACATCACTGTGTGAGTAAATTCAGTGCACATCTGTGTGTGTGAGTAAATCCAGTGCACATCACTGTGTGAGTAAATTCAGTGCACATCTGTGTGTGTGAGTAAATCCAGTGCACATCACTGTGTGCGAGTAAATCCAGTGCACATCACTATATGCGAGTAAATCCAGTGCACATCACTGTGTGCGAGTAAATCCAGTGCACATCACTGTGTGCGAGTAAATCCAATGCACATCTGTGTGTGTGACTAAATCCAGTACACATCACTGTTTGTGAGTAAATCCAGTGCACATCACTGTGTGCGAGTAAATCCAGTGTGCATCACTGTGTGCGAGTAAATCCAGTGCACATCTGTGTGTGAGTAAATCCAGTGCACATCTGTGTGTGAGTAAATTCAGTGCACATCTGTGTGTGTGAGTAAATCCAGTGCACATCACTGTGTGAGTTAATCCAGTGCACATCTGTGTGTGAGTAAATCCAGTGCTCATCACTGTGTGCGAGTAAATCCAGTGCACATCACTGTGTGAGTAAATCCAGTGCACATCACTGTGTGCGAGTAAATCCAGTGCACATCACTGTGTGCGAGTAAATCCAGTGCACATCTGTGTGTGAGTAAATCCAGTGCTCATCACTGTGTGTGAGTAAATCCAGTGCACATCACTGTGTGAGTAAATCCAGTGTGCATCACTGTGTGCGAGTAAATCCAGTGCACATCACAGTGTGTGAGTAAATTCAGTGCACATCACTGTGTGCGAGTAAATCCAGTGCACATCACTGTGTGCGAGTAAATCCAGTGCACATCACTGTGTTCGAGTAAATTAAGTGCACATCTGTGTGTGTGAATAAATCTAGTTCACATCACTGTGTGCGAGTCAATCCAGTGCACATCACTGTGAGTAAATCCAGTGCACATCACTGTGTTCGAGTAAATTAAGTGCACATCTGTGTGTGTGAGTAATTCAAGTGCACATCACTGTGTGTGAGTAAATCCAGTGCACATCACTGTGTTCGAGTAAATTAAGTGCACATCTGTGTGTGTGAGTAAATCCAGTGCACATCACTGTGTGTGAGTAAATTCAGTGCACATCACTGTGAGCGAGTAAATCCAGTGCACATCACTGTGAACGAGTAAATTCAGTGCACATCACTGTGTGCGAGTAAATTCAGTGCACATCGCTGTGTTCGAGTAAATCCAGTGCACATCACTGTGTGCGAGTAAATCCAGTGCACATCACTGTGTGCGAGTAAATCCAGTGCACATCACTGTGTTCGAGTAAATTAAGTGCACATCTGTGTGTGTGAATAAATCTAGTTCACATCACTGTGTGCGAGTAAATCCAGTGCACATCACTGTGAGTAAATCCAGTGCACATCACTGTGTTCGAGTAAATTAAGTGCACATCTGTGTGTGTGAGTAATTCCAGTGCACATCACTGTGTGTGAGTAAATCCAGTGCACATCACTGTGTTCGAGTAAATTAAGTGCACATCTGTGTGTGTGAGTAAATCCAGTGCACATCACTGTGTGTGAGTAAATTCAGTGCACATCACTGTGAGCGAGTAAATCCAGTGCACATCACTGTGAACGAGTAAATCCAGTGCACATCACTGTGTGTGAGTAAATTCAGCGCACATCTGTGTGTGTGAGTAAATCCAGTGCACATCTGTGTGTGAGTAAATCCAGTGCACATCACTGTGTGTGCGAGTAAATCCAGTGCACATCACTGTGTGTGAGTAAATCCAGTACACATCACTGTGTGCGAGTAAATCCAGTGCACATCACTGTGTGTGAGTAAATCCAGTGCACATCACTGTGTGCGCGAGTAAATCCAGTGCACATCACTGTGTGCGAGTAAATCCAGTGCACATCTGTGTGTGTGAGTAAATCCAGTGCACATTTGTGTGCGAGTAAATCCAGTGCACATCACTGTGTGCGAGTAAATCCAGTGCGCATCACTGTGTGCGAGTAAATCCAGTGCACATCTGTGTGTGTGAGTAAATCCAGTGCACATCTGTGTGTGAGTAAATCCAGTGCACATCTGTGTGTGAGTAAATTCAGTGCACATCTGTGTGTGTGAGTAAATCCAGTGCACATCACTGTGTGAGTAAATCCAGTGCACTTCTGTGTGTGTGACTAAATCCAGTATACATCACTGTGTGTGAGTAAATCCAGTGCACATCACTGTGTGCGAGTAAATCCAGTGTGCATCACTGTGTGCGAGTAAATCCAGTGCACATCTGTGTGTGTGAGTAAATCCAGTGCACATCTGTGTGTGAGTAAATCCAGTGCACATCTGTGTGTTTGAGTAAATTAAGTGCACATCTGTGTGTTTGAGTAAATCCAGTGCACATCACTGTGTGTGAGTATATTCAGTGCGCATCTGTGTGTGTGTGTCAAAAATTAATGATGTTAACTAGAGTTTTGCTTAACTGATCACGTTAGTGTGAGTCAATGAAACTAGGGCACTTTCAAGTTATTCGGGCTGATGACCTGGACTGATTCCATTTGAACATCTCCAGGTAGTTGAAATGAAACCTGGTGTAATTACACACCTCTGATGCATACCATCCGTACTAACTAGAATAGTGCAAAATCAAAGCTAAAATATGCACTGAAGACCTATGAAGCCATCTGGTATCTATAGAGTAAACCATCAGGACGTCTACTGACCACCCAACATTCTAGCATGCAATGCATAATGTCTTCAATACCGATGTTATCTTGTTGAGCCATTAGCAGGATTCAGAAGCTGGTTGCAGAGGCACAATTCTGCATGTTACTCTGCATGTGATATTTTCCTGATTGTTTATCGTGCTGCACATCTAAGCCAGTTAGAGACAAATGGATCTGCTTAGAGATTCTTGACTTGGAGAACGAGTTTATTAAGCCAAGTTCTCCCATGTCAGTGGAAGCATTCTTCCCATGGATCTCAAAATTGTACTCCAGCTTCTCCCATTTCTTCCTAATTAGGTCATTGGTTCACAACCTGAAACCTCTGCAGGTTTTAGGATAGGGCAGAGTGCAGTATAAAGGTCAAGGAATATATTATTTTCCATCTTCAGAAAAGTGCAGATTAATATTTCCAAATCTTCTACTCGATTGGAAATTTCAAGGAATGGATAACTCCAAGAAAACGAGTAAGATTAGCAGGTAGGAATGAGAAGAGGCCTTTCTCTCACCCGACCTATCCTGGTGACCTCCACTGGAAACCCCCTTCTACTCATCAAACCAACTCATTATTAGGTTCTGCTCCAGCAATACTTTTGCCATACGGTTGCAATAAATCACTGTTTATACAACTCTGCATTTGTGCCTGAGTGGAGCACAAACACATGCTTCTTCTTAGTTGTAAAATAATTCTGTTAAATCCTGTCATTTACACCCCGGTTTTCCGTACTTGTGAAAATGTACTCCCCCTTTGTGTTGCTTTCTCACCTATTAGATACACATCGTGATTACCCCTGGGCGTATGTGCAAATTACATTCTGGCACGAATCCTGTTGTTAGCTACCCTGCTGTGTGCTGCAGTGTAAACAGGGCGGTTTGATGTTAATCTGCCTGGTACCTGCAGCAATCTGAAATTGAGCAGTTTCCCATTCTATATGAACTGGGCTACAGAATTGCCGAGGGCTGAGGAGAGGAAAAACAAGCCAGTGTTCCCACTCACCACTATTATACAATGATCCCTGATGTAAAGTGCAAGTACGTTGATGTCAGAGAGGGTCGGACTCAGGTGCGATGCCTCGCATCTTCCAACAGAACTGTCTAGGTTTATACATGAAGAATGGCCACTTGGCAAAGTACTGGAGAGCATTCAAGACCAATGGACTAAGCCCAACATAATTCAGTACCTTCCAGAGGAGAAGGGAGAAAATTGGCCCCTCCACTTGTGATCGGACCTGCCCCCACCCCCCGACCATCATCTGCTCCCCCCGACCATCATCTGCTCCCCCCGACCATCATCTGCTCCCCCCCCCGACCATCATCGTCTCCCCCCCGACCATCATCTGCTCCCCCACCCGACCATCATCTGCTCCCCCCGACCATCATCTGCTCCCCCCCGACCATCATCTGCTCCCCCCCCGACCATCATCTGCTCCCCTCGACCATCATCTGCTCCCCCCAACCATCATCTGCCCCCAACCTCCGACCATCATCTGCTCCCCCCCGACCATCATCTGCTCCCCCCCGACCATCATCTACTCTCCCCCGACCATCATCTGCTCCCCCCCGACCATCATCTGGTCCCCCCGACCATCATCTGCTCCCCCCCGACCATCATCTACTCCCCCCGACCATCATCTGGTCCCCCCGACCATCATCTGCTCCCCCCGACCATCATCTGGTCCCCCCGACCATCATCTGGTCCCCCCGACCATCATCTACTCCCCCCCGACCATCATCTGCTCCCCCCCGACTATCATCGTCTCCCCCCCGACCATCATCTACTCCCCCCCGACCATCATCTGCTCCCCCCCGACCATCATCTACTCCCCCCCGACCATCATCTGCTCCCCCCGACCATCATCTGCTCCCCGCAACCATCATCTGCTCCCCCCGACCATCATCTACTCCCCCCCGACCATCATCTACTCCCCCCCGACCATCATCTGCTCCCCCCCGACCATCATCGTCTCCCCCCCGACCATCATCTACTCCCCCCCGACCATCATCTGCTCCCCCCCGACCATCATCGTCTCCCCCCGACCATCATCTACTCCCCCCGACCATCATCTGCTCCCCCCGACCATCATCTGCTCCCCCCCGACCATCATCGTCTCCCCCGACCATCATCTGCTCCCCCCCGACCATCATCATCTCCCCCCCCGACCATCATCGTCTCCCCCCCGACCATCATCTGCTCCCCCCCGACCATCATCTGCTCCCCCCCGACCATCATCGTCTCCCCCCCGACCATCATCTGCTCCCCCCGACCATCATCTGCTCCCCCCCGACCATCATCTGCTCCCCCGACCATCATCTGCTCCCCCCGACCATCATCTACTCCCCCCCGACCATCATCGTCTCCCCCCGACCATCATCTACTCCCCCCCGACCATCATCTGCTCCCCCCCGACCATCATCTGCTCCCCCGACCATCATCTGCTCCCCCCGACCATCATCGTCTCCCCCCGACCATCATCGTCTCCCCCCCGACCATCATCTGCTCCCCCCGACCATCATCTACTCCCCCCCGACCATCATCTGCTCCCCCCCCGCAATCGGGACCACCCCTCACGATCCGGATCCCCCCAGCGATCTGGAATCTACCCCCTGCAATCGGGACCACCCCTCACGATCCGGATCCCCCCAGCGATCTGGAATCTACCCCCTGCAATCGGGACCCACCCCTCACGATCAGGACCCCCTCCAGTGTCACTTGGGAAACTGACAGAAAAAAATTTAAAGGAGCCCTGCAGTTAAAAGCTGCAGGACATTTGGGAAACCCGTTCTTCCGGGTTTCCTGACCTCAAAACAGCTCCCCCACCCCCGCACGGAATCCAGGTTGTAATTTACTAGGAGAGCCAGAAAACCAGAAGAGACCCAGAGCCAAAAAGGGAAAAAAAATCTGAAAAATTCCTCTTTGGTCCCCTCCGACATTTGAAACCGGTCCAGGCGCTCACATTGACCATTTAACTGTTAAATCACTGACCTTTCATTGAAATTCTTCATTTCTTTGGAATACCGTGATGGATTATAGTTTAAAATGATATAAGAACCAGGTTTCACTGTACTTATTGCTGTGCTTGACTACTAAGTTTTAATTAGTATTGACCTGCGATCTGAATATAAATTCCCAATTTCCCCAGGCAGCGAGTTTCTAGTATCAGTTGTGCAGTGATGGGGAGATGGTGAGCGCATGTGAGACGCTTATCTACAGACTGGAAAAATCTGAGGATGAGGCACCTCCCAGTGCTCTTGTGTACCTTCAGCTGACTGACTAAAGTCTGCTATTGACAAAGGGAGAGAAGGTGGGGAGGGAAAGAGGGAGGAAGCAAAAGGCTAAGAGATGTACACTGGGCCCTCACAAAACTGCTACTATTGGAACCGTACACTTTGAATGCTGGAAGATGCTGCTTTACATGAAATAAGAGGCTTTTATGACTATAATTTTTCTGTGGAAAGGACAATTGTTCTAGAGGACTGAGTCAAATGTAACAGCCCTCTTCAGCTAAAAAAGAAAATGAGGTTCAACTCAAACTAATGCTTTGAAAAGGCCTCTTGGCTCTGATTCTTGAATTCTACTGCAGCTGCTTTTCTGACTCACGTATCTGCTTTCAGAGAGCTGTGAAGGGACAGCACCAAGTTATACTGTCGCACTGATGCTGCTGTCTGGTCAGGTTTAAATGAGCTTTGTGCATGTGCATTTAAACCAGTGTCCAAATTCCAGTGACATATTTTAATATTAGAAAAGAGCTGACCGGACAATTGGCTTTTGAAAATATCAGAGACATAACAGTTGTACAGTGATACTGCCCAGGTGCTTTTGGAAGTTACGTTTGAAAGGTTTGGCATTATGCCATCCAGCAGTGTAACCTTGAAATTACACTTAACATTCTGCAGAAGCTCCAACAGAGAGAGCTCAAGCAACGATCCATGATCTCCAACTGGCACACTCTCTTGTTTTTGCTTGTACGGTCGCTGGAGATTGTTGGCTTAGTTTTCCGCCCTTCTGACCTCTCCCCTCTGAACTAACAACAACAACAACATGCATTTATATAGCGCCTTTAATGTAGTAAAATGTCCCAAGGCGCTTCACAGGAACGTTATCAGACAAAATTTGATATTGAGTCACATAAAGAGGTATTAGGACAGGTGACCAAAAACTTGGTCAAAGAAGTAGGTTTTAAGGAGTGACAAAAGAGGAGAGAGAGGTAGTGAGGCAGAGAGGTTTAGGGAGGGAAATCCAAATCTTGGGGCCTAGGCAGCTGAAGGCACGGCTGCCAATGATGGAGCAGTGGAAATCAAGGATGCGCAAGAGGTCGGAATTGGAGGAGCGCAGAGTTCTCCGGAAGATTGTAGGGCTGGAGAAGGTTACGGAGATAGGGAGAGACAAGGCCATGAATTTGAACACAAGGATAAGAATTTTAAAATAGAGGCATTGCCAGACCAAGAGCCAATGTAGGTCAGCGAGCACAGGGGTGATGGATGAACGGGACGTGGTGTGAGTTAGGATAACCCATGAAGTGTTGGGTTCCAAGCACCCTCGGAGCATGGGGATTGCCTCTTTTATCTTATCATTTGCCATGAGCTTGTGGCACCGGTGCTACAACAGATAGATCGTACAAAAGTACCTCTGCGAGTCGTCTCACACCACTTCTATTAAATGAAGTCACACTCGGATCACTTGACACGAAGTGTGGTTACAATGCAGATTGTGCGTTGGCGCAATGTGAAAACTGCTTCAAGTCAACACGCAGGTCTACACTCTAACTGCTAGATTACTCTGCTGAATAATCAGAAGCTCCAGATGCTTTGCAAATGGTGTGAGGCACACCTAAAGGGGAAAAAAAATCATTTGATTCATGATACGTAATGAGAAAGTGAAAATAAAAATAAAGCAACAAGGGATAGATGAAATATTAAAGCTGTACAATCAAAGGTTTCAATTATTATTTTTTTTTTTAGATGACCCAATTATAAGTGAGTAGGAAAATAGAGGTGAGACAAGAGGGAATGCTTGTCCCCTTTGAAAATGTCTTTGTTCTCACGTAACCATGCACTTTGAACTCTTTCCTGGGAATAGGGAGCTTGGAAATCTATAAATTATGGAAAGGGTTTGTGGTTTAAGACACTAGGTAAAAATTCAGTTGGTTGCGCCTCCCGTTAGCGCCTTAAGAGGGCGCTAATAGGGCGCAAAGCCGCTAACGCCCGGGCGCAGCGATGTTTGCGCCGCTCGGGAACTTAACTTGACATTGTGCGGCGGCGCTAAAACTTACCGCTGCGACCACCTGCGCGCGCAGATTGTGACGTCATTCCATGGTGCAACGCCCTTGTGGCGCCCCGGAGCGGAAATTGAGTGGCGCCCCCTGCCTTACCGCCTGGCGCTTCCAACGACCAGAAGACTGGAACGCTATCAATCGCTGTGGGGCTGGGGGGGGCGCTATTTAAAGGGGGCCTCTTCCTGTCTTTTATTGTTGGTGGCATTTTTGAACTACGCATTCTGAGAGAGAGAGGGAGAGACTTCTGGAGAGATTCAACGTTGTGTGAAGGAGTTTTGGGTACTGAGCAGCACTTTGCAGGTTCATTTTGATTTGCCCTTCCTTGTATCGATTTAGCAGAGACTGTGGGAGCTGCACTCTGAGCTCTTTGCCTGGTACTCTCCATTGTTCTTTCCAGCACATTTGATGTGCAAGTCTCTCCAGGCCGAGATTCAAGGCTGCAATGAACAGGATGTGGATGGAAAGCAAGATTAACCATCCCCTTTAAGAACTGGCCCGTGCCATTGTGTGTGTGTTCCATTGCTGACTGACATTACATGAGCTTCGCCAGCGTTTTGAGTTAGCACCTCACTCCTTGGCCTTTGCGCCTTAAGACAGGTGTGCAGCGCCTGATTTAGCGCTCCACTCACCTCCCGGGGCGGTAAAAGTGAAGTTTCCAGTCAGTGCCGATAATTAGCGCCAGGCGCTAATATTTGCGTCCAGACGATATTTGCGCCCCAAATGGGGCGCGACCTAATTTCTACCCCTAAGGACATATAGGGGTAAAAATTCAGTTGGTTGCGCCTCCCGTTAGCGCCTTAAGAGGGCGCTAATGGGGCGCAAAGCCGCTAACGCCCGGGCGCAGCGATGTTTGCGCCGCTCGGGAGCTTAACTTGATATTGTGCGGCGGCGCTAAAACTTACTGCTGCGACCACCTGCGCGCGCAGATTGTGACGTCATTCCATGGTGCAACGCCCTTGTGGCGCCCCGGAGCGGAAATTGAGTGGCGCCCCCTGCCTTACCGCCTGGCGCTTCCAACGACCAGAAGACTGGAACGCTATCAATCGCTGTGGGGCTGGGGGGGGGCGCTATTTAAAGGGGGCCTCTTCCTGTCTTTTATTGTTGGTGGCATTTTTGAACTACGCATTCTGAGAGAGAGAGGGAGAGACTTCTGGAGAGATTCAACGTTGTGTGAAGGAGTTTTTGGGTACTGAGCAGCACTTTGCAGGTTCATTTTGATTTGCCATTCCTTGTATCGATTTAGCAGAGACTGTGGGAGCTGCACTCTGAGCTCTTTGCCTGGTACTCTCCATTGTTCTTTCCAGCACATTTGATGTGCAAGTCTCTCCAGGCCGAGATTCAAGGCTGCAATGAGCAGGATGTGGATGGAAAGCAAGATTAACCATCCCCTTTAAGAACTGGCCCGTGCCATTGTGTGTGTGTTCCATTGCTGACTGACATTACATGAGCTTCGCCAGCGCTCTGAGTTAGCACCTCACAGCTCGGCCTTTGCGCCTTAAGACAGGTGTGCAGCGCCTGCTTTAGCGCTCCACTCACCTCCCGGGGCGGTAAAAGTGAAGTTTCCAGTCAGTGCCGATAATTAGTGCCAGGCGTTAATATTTGCGTCCAGACGATATTTGCGCCCCAAATGGGGCGCGACCTAATTTCTACCCCATATACTCTGGAAGCGCTATAACATGGAAGTTCTCTTTCTTTTAATTGTTCACAGTTTACAATCCCTCTCTGTCTCAACTGTGGCTATTGAGTGATGCACGTTATCTTTCAAAACCTCTTGCTTTTAAATGAACTGCACAACTACATGAGGCCAAGAACTAAGGTACAAAATCAATTCGTAAAAGCTGAGATATAAATTTAAATGTGAGTGTTTTCCAGAGAGAAATGAATCACATTAAGGATAAGAAATGAAAATACATAGAGGACCGATTTCATAATTCTCTTCTTTGTGGTATATACAAAATCATATCAGGTGTTGCTGAAATATATTTTAACGTGGTAGCATTGGCTCGGAATTTGTGGTTGTAATGGCGGCGAAACTGTCAGCGTTCGCCGTCATTACTCTGTAAAACTGACAGCAACTTCTGGCGTCCTTACATGTGCAGTTAAACGCGGAAATCCGGAAGTTGCTGTCAGTGATATCCTGTTCCTCCACAGGGTGCGCTGCTGCAGTCTTCGCAGATGCAATCAACACAGAATCAGTGATTTGGTGTGAACTTCAGCTTTTTATGCTCTATTCTCGCTGTAAAAGCCCTTAAAAAAGTTAAACCTTGTTTAATGAAGTGTTACTGATTTTTTAATGGCGTAATAGATCATAATCACTGCTGCACAACCTCTCTGCCCAGAGAAAATCATTTCATATGTGGAGTCTCATTTCCTAAAAAATCCATGATTTTAAAAAATATATTTTTTTTTAAGTTTGTTTATGACATTTCAGCTTCTACCTTAATCCCATGTGTATGTTCCAATTGTTATTTTGTTTCTGTAAAAGTATTAAAAAGTGAGTGATAAAACCTACTTTTTACTTCCTGGTTTGCTGTCTGTGAGAATTCTTCAATGTGATTGGCTGCTTAGCCTGCTTGATGACATTACTGTTGCTGGGCGCTGGCGATCCCCTCGACTTGGCGCCAGAATGAAATTAACATCGGGAAAGATGAAATCCACGCCACAGGGATTGCTAGATCTTTGTGGGCAGCTTTCTTTGAGGTCAGCAGCGAGCACTGTCACTTCACCACTAACTGCAAAATTGGGCCAATATGTTTAAACTTACATATGGTTGTAAAATTTAGCCATTAGATTTCTTTAAAATTTCTGTGTGCTAAAGATTAACACCATGTCCATTTAGTAATTGAAATATTATTGCACCACCAGTACATTGATTGCCACTGTAAAGGTTTTAAACGAAAGCCTGCCAAATATCACGGTCAGCGTTTTTACAGTTTAGGAAATAATAAACATTGGTTAGGTTGATTTAATGTTCAGAGGGGTAAATAAAGCTGAGCTTTCTCACGAGCCTCATATGATATTCTGCAAAGGGTAATGAGGGTAATATTTTGGTTGGATTTTCTAATATGCTCAACTCTTTGCTGATGATGAATCTCTCACCCAAAATGTTAAGTTCTGCCTCCTTTTTGTCAAGTGGAGCCGTGGATCTCGTTTACACAGACACTCTGGGAAACATTGTGAGACCGGAAGTGTCTCTTTAATTGAAACAAAATGAAAGAATGTCTTTTTCTGTAATTAGTGGCAAATTACATTTTCAAAGTATGGTCACGTGTTCTTGTTAGCAGGTCATGAATTATGGAGGAAAATCAAGAATTCTGTTTTGGTTCAAAAAGCAGTCGCAGGACCTCGTTATAAAAAAATTGGTATATGTTTTATTGACTTTATTGTACTAATTTGTGGATTTGCTTCAGTGACCTTACCATGACTGCATTATGCGTAACAATCAGTACATTCTGCAAAACATCCTGGGTAAGGTAGCATAGTGGTTATATTACTGGACTAGTAATACAGAGGCCTGGGCCCAGAAATTCCTTACCTTACCACCACGAGTTAGCGCCGCAATCCTGGCAAAAAATGACGGCGCCACTCTAACACCCTTCTCTGTTGCGGGACTCGGTGGCCGCCATTTTGCTGAGGGCCTTAGTGCTGCTGATAGCAGTGCTGGCCCTGAAGATGCAAATATGGAGAGCGTGACATCTGTACGCCGACTTAACGTCACGCCCTGTGAACCTGGACCTTACCACTGAGTTTAGCGCTGGGTCCCAAGCTCACTCTGAAAAGCGAGGGTGCAGTAGACTGACAGAGACGCTGTCAGCACTTCTTCGAGGAACACACTCATCTTTCAGGTAAGCTCGCATTTAAGCTTTTCGACTGGATTTTTAATATTTTATTAAAGTAGTGGCTTGGTGCAATACATGGTAAAAGCTTTTAGAGTGTTCAGGGAGTGCGGGGAGCGCTGCTGGATGCTTGTAAGGCCTTGTATGGTAAAGGAAGGCCTCTGAGAAGACAGAAAATGCTGGAAATACTCAGCAGGTCAGCCAGCATCTGTGGAGAGAGAAACAGAGTTCATGTCTCAGGTCAAGATGCTGCCTGACCTGCTGAGTATTTCCAGCAGTTTTTACTTCTATTTCAAATTTCTAGCATCTCCTCACAGAGGGAAGAGGAAGACGCAGAAGAGGAGGAAGGGGAAGAGAAGGAAGGAGAAGAGGAGGAAGGACAAGAGGAGGAAGGACAAGAGGAGGAAGGACAAGAGGAGGAAGGAGAAGAGGAGGAAGGACAAGAGGAGGAAGGGGAAGAGGAGGAAGGGGAAGAGGATGAAGGAGAAGGAAGGATGCAACCCAGACAGCCTCTTTCTGGCCGGGATATCTGGGATGGAATCATCTGCCTGCGGTACCAGTGACCACAACCCCAATTTCCTTTTCAACATTAGTCCAACACCTTACCTCCCATCTGTTACTGACCATCACAGCGTCCTCTTGGCCACAATGCTGAAATAAGAGCCACGACAAAGAAAACTTTCCAATCCATCTATATACGTCTATCCATCCAATGTGACATCAAGAAATCAACTCATCACCCTTATGCAATCTCTTAGTGACTGTCTTGTGTGTGCCTTTGCCTATCCTACTGATGCCATGCATTGCTACCCCAGTGGCTGCAGCATGGCTGGTGGAAGGCTGCTGACTTTCAGTGGGGGACACTGCAAATGGCCTTGCAGGACGACCTCGAGGAGCTGGTGGCTGGTCGTGTCAAATCGAGTGACGGTGTTCTTCTTCTTCTTCACTCTCCTCTCCCTCTTCTTGGTCAACCATTGGCTGATCAGGCTACATTTCTTGGGTGTCTGAAATGAGGAAGGCACAAGGGTGGAGTTGTGGTGAGGGGAAGGTGGGAAAGCAGGAGGCACATGCGAGAAGTAGGATAACATATGAGGATACTAGCATCTTATATCCTTTCAGCCCCACCACTGGCCAAGGGCTCAGCCATGCTCCTGCCAAGAATGGCCAGCACCGTCTCCTCCAAGGGGGTGAGGTGAAACTGGGAATGGGAGGTGTGCCTTATATTTGGTAGAGATTGTTGGTAGGTGAGTGATGGTGGTGGGGGGGCGGGGGGGTGGGGGGCTGGTCGTGCAATGAGCAGTGTGCGAGGCTAGAGGTGCAGTTGGTAGGAGATGGCTTTTGCCGATGCATTCACTGACCTTGACCAGTATCTGAGGTTGTGAGGCTGCTTTGGGCACTGGAGCCAGGTGGTGGGGGTGACACTGCTGGCAGTGACGGCCTCGGTGATCTGCTCCCACATCCTTCTTTCTGGAGGGCCTCCTGGCCCCTGTGGGTGGAGGATCTCTCTTGCAGTGTTGACCCCCTGCACAAAGATGGAGTGCTGTGTGTGAGACCCTGTGTGCCCCTTCCTGGCTTGTTGAGCCCTTTGTGTTAGTGGTGAAGCACTTGTACCATTTTTTTAGGCAATGGCTTTAAGAGCTGAAGACTGCCATTTGGGAATTAGGTTATTTTTTTCAGAAGGTGGTTGAGCTCTAAGGGCTAAAAACAGCTTATTGTTAAGTGATTTTTTTTCATTTAAGAGGCAGTTCCCCTTTAAGGGACCAACACTGCTTTCTAAATTGCTTTAAGAGAAGGCTGCTCTTGCTCCAGGGACGCTATGGCCTTGCTACATTGGGCCTCCTGCTGTGAGTAGTGCTTGAAAACCAGCCTTACATGGTAAGTTTAGCACTGTGCTAATGTTGAACAGCAGGCAGCCCCAAAGCCAGCATAGATTTGTTAAAGGCAAATCGTGTTTAACTAACTTGATTGAGATCTTTGATGAGGTAACAGGGAGGGTTGATGAGGGTAATGCAGTTGACGTAGTTACATGGATTTCCAAAAGAAGTTCGACAAAGCGTCATATAATAGGCTAGCCAGCAAAGTTGAAGCCTATGGAATAAAAGGGACATTGGCAGCATGGATATGGAATTGGCTAAGTGTCAGGAAACAGAGAGTAGTGGTGAACGGTTGTTTTTCGGACTGGAGGAAGGTATACAGTGGTGTTCCCCATGGGTCGATTCTAGGACCACTGCTTTTCTTGATATATATTAATGACTTGGACGTGGGTGTACAGGGCACAATTTCAAAATGTGCAGATGACACAGAACTTGGAAGTATAGTGAACAGTGAAGAGGAGAGTGATAGACTTCAGGAAAACATAAACAGGCTGGTGAAATGGGCAGACACGTGGCAGATGAAATTTAACACAGAAAAGTGTGAAGTGATACATTTTGTTAGAAAGAATGAGGAAAGGACATATAAACCAAATGGTACAATCCTGAAGGGGGTGCACGAACAGAGAGACCTTGGGGTATGTGTGCATAAATCATTGAAGGTGGCAGGGCAGGTTGAGAAAGCATTTAAAAAGGCTTACGGAATCCTGGGCCTCATAAATAGAGGTATAGAGTACAGAAGTGTGGAAATTATGATGAACCTGTATAAAACACTGATTTGGCCTGAACTGGAGTACTGTGTCCAATTTTGGGCACCACACTTTAGGAAGGATGTGAAGGCCTTAGAGAAGGTGCCGTTAAAGATTTATGAGAATGATTCCAGGAATGAGGGACTTCAATTATGTTGCTAGACTGGAGAAGCTGGGCTTGGAGTCGAGAAGATTGAGAGGAGATTTGATAGAGGTGTTCAAAATCATGAGGGGTCTGGACAGGGTAGATAGAGAGAAACTGCTCCCATTGGCAGAAGGGTCAAGAACCAGAGGACACAGATTTAAGGTGATTGGCAAAAGAACCAAAGGCGACGTAAGAAAAAACTTTTTACGCAGCGAGTGGTTAACATCTGGAATGCACTGCCTGAAAGGGTGGTGGAGGCAGACTCAATCACAGCTTTCAAAAGGGAGTTGGATACGTATCTGAAGGAAAGGAATTTGCAGGGCTATGGGGAAAGGGCGGGGGAGTGGGACTAGCTGAGAGTCTTGCAGAGATTCGGCACGGGCTCGATGGGCTGAATGGCCTCCTTCCGTGCTGTAACCATTCTATGATTCTATTCTATGATAATGGCTTTGGCCATTGTTCTGAATGGGTGACTAAAGCACTGCATTAATATAATAGCAAAATACTGCAGATGCTGGAAATCTGAAATAACAAGAGAAAATGCTGGAAACACTCAGCAGGTCAGGTAGCATCCAAGGAGAGAGAAACGTTAATATAGTTGTCAAATTGTTTTGGTTTACATATTCATGCTTATCAAGGTGAGAACTGTCAGTGATAGAGAATAATCATTCTCCTCATGTCTGTATCAAGTAATCCATAGTCAGCTGTTGAGCAAAGGTTCCTTTGCATTGATTTAATAATGGTCTTTTTACCCCACTCAGGAGACCATGCCCCACTACTCAATTTCCCTTTCTGCTCATCTTCATGGTGTCTCTGAATGAGATTGCTAGAAACTAGGATAATCAGCATTGAGACTGCCACAAATACCTTTAGGGATTAAAAAAAATATATAAGAATTTAAATAGAGTGGAATAGGATGTGTTTTGTGCTGTGGGATCACACTCAGTAGATCTGGTCTGAAACTGCCTTGAACTCATTTCAACCTATTAGTCGAGGCTGTTTTCAAACTCAGCTTCCATAACTGAAGGGATCGTGTCATAATCGAACATTTCTAGTGAGGAGAGGCACGTGCAGGAAGCAAAGATTGGAAAGCTACAGGCCCACTGCCTGGAATGGATGAACAAATCATGGGCTGGGTGACTATTTTCTCATTGATCTCTCATTCAGTTACTAACTTTTCCTGTACATTGAGTGCAGTGTATGATGCACACCTCAGGCAAGACGCACAGCCCGAGTGCTGCTGGGAGCACCTGATCACAGAGTCAGCCCTCGTGTGCTAGCCCACTTAGAGTTTTGTTATTTTCTATCTAGGTTTCCAGCACTGTCCAGTATTCCTTTCCAAGAGGACAGACAATTGACCTTTTCAACAGTATCATTTTAAAATCCATTATAATACATTTTTCATAAAACCTGGAAAATAAGAACAGATTTTCCAAGATACAACTCTTAAATTGGTATGTCAAGATTTCTAGTTCACTTCTGAATGTAATGATTGATAGGCTAACAATGAAAGCTCGCAAAAGTTAGTGGCATTGAGGGAATATTGATGACATTTTTTTGAGTGCAGCTGCCTTTCTGTCTCTTTAATCCCAACAGCATTAAAAGATATTTCAGTTTTGAAGGGAACAGTAGAAAGGCTGGTGAAATTTCCAAGATTAGTTTTCACAGTGTGTAGTGTTTGAAATGCATTCAGAATGTTTTATCACATTAGAATCTGGACGCAGATTAGAATTCTTCCATGTTATTGTAGTCTGGTAGGTAGGCTTCTTCAATTTAGATTTTTGTTTAAATCTATGATGCACTTAGTCTTTCCAAAACAGTAGTTACTGACGATCCCTAACCTTCTTCATTTTAACTCCATACACCGCTGAACCTCTTTCTCTTCATTCTGTACCATTTCACCACCATTTGTGCCATCAAACTCTCACCGTTTCATGGATTTGATTTTTAAAAAATTTTATTTTCTGTCATGTCATTTTGTGTCTTGGATCAGTATGTACAAATTTTTAAAAATGCACAGCTGGTGAACTGATCAGTTCTGATCCAGGGCCACATATGAAATGTAAATCGGCCTTTCGCTTCTTAGGTAGCTGAGTGTTTCCATCATTTGAAGTCTTCTTTTTCTCTTACTAATAACCATTTCAGTTGTGCATTTTTTAAGCATAAAGAGACCTTCCATCATGTAATAAATCGGAACCCATCTTTAACCTAATTGGAGGCGGTATCAGCGGCGGACGAACCTACGACGATTTCCAAAAAAACAAGGAGTGACATCACAGGACAGCAGGTAGGTGGTTGATTGGTGAGTATTCAGGGTTTTTTTTCTCTCTTTTCTCTCTAACCTAGGACAGTGGTTTAAACTAGGTGCAGGAAACTACAAAGTACTGTATTAAATTAATAGCTTAACTAGTTAAACTAATTAATATAACTATAAATAATCATTGAATAAAGACTTTAACTAATTAAATAAATAAAATAAGGCTAGACTAAGATATGGCAGGGCAGGTTGTGTGTCTGGACTGCAGTTTGTGGACAGCGAGACTGTCCCGAGCGAACACATCTGCAGGAGATGTCTCCATTTTGGATCTCCCTGGCTCAGAGTCATTGAGCTGGAGTGCGAGTTGGAGACACTCCGACAAATAAGGGAGGGGGAGGAATTTCTGGACAGTTTATCCAGAATGCAGTCACACCCAGAGGAAAGGTTCAGGAAGGGGAGGATGTGACTGCTAGGGAGCCGGGTAGCGGGGATTTAGGAGAGGTTGAGAAGGAGGTCCTGCAGACACTGGTCCTGTCCAACAGGTACGAAGTGCTCGCTACCTGTGAGGACAAGGAGACAGACTGCAGGGAGGACAGCCACAATGCAGACCAAGGCACCGTGGCTCAGAAGGCTGTCCAAGGGGGGGGGGGAAGAGCAGAATAGAAATGTGGTAGTGATAGGGGATTCTATAATTAGGGGGATAGATAGTGTCCTCTGCAGCCAAGAACAAGAATCCCAAAGGGTGTGTTGCCTACCCGGTGCCAGGGTAAGGGATATCTCACAGTAGCTGGAGAGGAACTTGGAAAGGGAGGGGGTAAATCCAGTTGTTGTGGTCCATGTTGGAACAAGCGACATAGGTAGGAACAGGGAGGAGGTCCTGCTGAAAGAGTATCAGGAATTAGGCTCTAAATTAAAAAGCAGGACTTCGAGGGTAATAATCTCTGGATTATTGCCCGAGCCACATGCAAATTGGCGTACAAGCAGACAGATCAGGAGAATTAACACGTGGCTAAAGGGCTGGTGTGGGAAAGAGGGGTTCCTTTTCATGGGACACTGGCACCAATTCTGGGACAGGAATGAGCTGTACTGAAGGGACGGACTCCACCTGAACAGGGATGGGACCCGTGTCCCAGCGGAAAGGGTAAATAGGGAGGTGGCAAAGGCTTTAAACTGGTTAGATGGGGGGAGGGGTCTACAAGAAACGTAACCAGCCTATTTATGAACAAAACAGGAAAAGAGAGCACAGGAAAGAATAAAGTAAGGGAAGACATTGATGGCAAGGAAATAAATAGAGTTATAGAACAGGAGTCCAAAAAGATGGTTAACAATAAAGTGAGAGGAAATCCTATTAAAAATGAGTTAAACTGTCTGTACAGCAATGCACACAGTGTCCGTAATAAAACAGGGGATCTGGAGGCAATCATGCGTTGTGAGGAACCAGACATAGTAGAGATTACTGAGACGTGGTTACAGAAGAATCAGGACTGGAAATTAAACATTGCAGGGTACAACATACTTAGAAAAGACAGAGAGGGAAAAAGGGGAGGTGGAGTAGTTGTACTTATTAGGGATAACATAATGGCAGTAGAAAAAAGTGACGCAGCTATCAGCAAGACAAAAATATAATCCATATGGATAGAGATAAAAGATAATAAAGGATCAATCATACTAATAGGTATAGTCTACAGATCACCTAATAGTAGAAGGGAGGTGGAGGAAGAAATATGCAGACAAATTAGGGAAATGAGTAAAATACATAGAATGATAATCATGGGGGATTTCAACTACCCCAATATTAATTGGAGAGAAGAGGTAGGTAAAGGGGATAAGGGAATGGAGTTCCTATAATGTGTACAGGACTCCTTTCAAACCCAATATGTAAAAAGCCCAACAAGGGAGGATTCGCTATTGGATCTAGTAATGGGGATTGAGCCAGAGCAGATAAGAGAAGTAAAAGTAAGGGAACATCTAGGCAATAGTGACGATGATATCATACACTTTAAGATGATAATTGAGAAGGACATAAGTATGATGAAAACCAGGGTAATAGATTGGAGAAAAGCTGATTTTGAGGGGCTGAGAATAGAACTTGGGAAAATAAAATGGGCAACAATATTGGCAAACAATGATGTAGAACAGCAATGGGAAACATTTAAAATGGTGTTCAACAGACAGCAGGAAAATATATTCCACTAAAAGGAAAGAACAAACTAAACAATAATGAGACTCTATGGATGAGTAAAGCCATAAGGGAACAATTGAGGGTAAGGAAAGAGTCATACATTAAGTAGATAGATAGCAGGGGAGAGCATGATCAGGAAGAATATGAAGAAACTAGGAGAGAAGTCAAAAAAACAATTAGGAAGGCAAAGAGGAACTATGAAATTAAATTATCAAGGAACATAAAACAAAATAGTAAAATATTTTACAGGCACATCAATAAAAAAGGAAGGTTGGGATTGGAATAGGGCCATTAAGGGATAGACAGGATAATACCACAGGTAACGATAGAGAGATGGCAGACATATGAAATAATTATTTTGCTTCAGTATTTACCTGGGAGATAGAACAGGTGGACATGCCATTGGGTGATGAGATTAACATTGAGATAAGTGCATTTAAAATAAAAAGAGGGGATATATTAAATAAATTAATCAAACTCAAAGAGGATAAAACCCTTGGTCCAGATGGATTGCATCCACGCATTTTAAAGGAAACTAGAAAAGAGATAGCAGAGGCATTACTACACATATTTAATAATTTGTTAGAAAAAGGTATAGTGCCAGAGGACTGGCGGATAGCTAATGTAATACCTATATTTAAAAAGAGGGATAGAACATGTCCAGGTGATAGGAAAAATAATGAAAATCCCTACTAAAGGAGAAAATAGAAGAACATCTAGAAACCAAAAACATAGTAATGATTAGTCAGCATGGATTTCAAAAGGGAAAGTTTTGCTTGACCAACATCATTGAATTTTTTGAAGAGGTAACAGAGAGAGTAGACAATGGTAATGCAGTAGAAATAATTTATCTAGATTTTCAAAAGGCCTTCAATAAGGTATCCCATAATAGATTGATGAACAAGGTCAGAGAATGTAGAGTCAGGGGACAAGTAACAGAATGGATAGCTAGCTGGCTTCAAGACAGAAAGCAGAGAGTAGGGGTAAAGGGTAGCTATTCACATAGGCAGAAGATGGGTAGTGGTGTTCCACAAGGATCAGTGCTGGGACCACTGTTGTTCACAATTTATATTAACGATTTAGACTTTGGAATCAAAAACACGATTTCTAAATTTGCGGATGACACCAAATTGGGGGGATAGTCAATACTGAGGAGGACTGCAACAAATTACAGGAAGACATGAATAAACTTGCAGAATGGGCATATAGTTGGCAAATGAAGTTCAACACAGATAAATGTGAGGTATTCAATTTTGGTAGGAAGAATAGGGAGGTCACTTATTACTTGGAGGGTGCGAGACTAGGTGGGGTAAAGGAACAAAGGGATCTCGGAGTAAAGATATACAAATCACTAAAAGTTGCAACACAGGTTAGCAAGGCCATAAAAAACGCAAACCAAGCACTCGGGTTTATTTCTAGAGGGATAGAATTGAAAAGTAGGGAAGTTATGCTGAATCTGTATCGAACCTTGGTTAGACCACACTTAGAATACTGCGTACAATTCTGGTCACCATATTATAAAAAGGACATAGAGGCACTGGAGAGGGTGCAGAGAAGATTTACAAGGATGATACCAGAAATGCGAGGGTATACCTATCAGGAAAGGATGAACAGGCTGGGTCTCTTTTCTCTTGAAAAAAGAAGACTGAGGGGTGACCTAATAGAGGCCTTTAAAATTATGAAAGGTTTTGATAGAGTGGATACAGAGAGAATGTTTCCACTTGTGGGGAAGAGCATAACTAGAGGCCATCAATATAAGATAGTCACCAAGAAATCCAATAAGGAATTCAGAAGGAACTTCTTTACCCAAAGAGTGGTGAGAATGTGGAACTCGCAACACAGGGAGTGGTTGAGGCGAAAAGTATAGATGCATTTAAGGGGAAGCTAGACAAGCATATGAGGGAGAAGGGAATAGAGGGTTATGCTGATAGAGTTAGATGAGGAAAGACGGGAGGAGGCTTGAGTGGAGCATAAACACCGGCACGGACTGGTTGGGCCGAATGGCCTGTTTCTGTGCCGTATATCCTATGTAAGCCTATGTAAACCGCTCTTTCCAAGTGTTTCACTATATTAAGGTGGTACAGTACATAACATGGACAGTATTACGCAGAGTTAAAGACCTCTCTGGCTGGATTTTGCTCCAGGCTACTTACAGTGGGCCTTTGGGATCCTCGATCAGGTTACTGTCTTGTAACTCAGCACAGGAATCTGTTATCAGTTTTGTTATCAAGCTGTGTATGGCGGAATACTGTTGACGAAAACATTCAGGTAAACACTGACCTTTTTCTTTAGTTACAGGTGCTCTAATTAATTATAACTCTGTGTTCTGTTATGTAATGAGATTACTTAAGGGACTCCTGAGTGTAATTACTATAATGGAAATTTCCCCTGGATCTGATTAAGTGACTCATGTGGGTATAATTGTTTACAGGATGCATTTGTACTCATTTGACTCTAATTGTGACAAGCTGGTCAAGTTCCTAGCTCGGAATGGATAAAGCCCAGTCTAATTGATCTGGGCTATTTGGCCCTGCATAATAACAGAGAATTCTTGTTGAGTTTGAGAGAGTAGTTGCTGTGGATTTGGAGGGTTTGGGACGTTTTGATGTGTTAAAGATGCTACAAAAATGCAAGTTGTTGTTGTTGTGTGTATATATGTGTGTATATAATGTGTGTGTGTATATATATATATATAAATATGCTGGCTGCTGTGTTTTGGTGTGTCACAAAAGAAGGGTTGCCATATACTTGATCTTCACTGGGATTTGCTCCAGATTTGAACATAATTGTAATCCGCTATATATTTGTTTCTTTTCCATAAAAATGAGTCGATGCTTGCTATAGATAGCAAGAAATTAATGCCAAACCCAACTTAATGTATTTGTATTATAATGATGAATGTACTGGATTAGTAACAACTGTTTATAAGGTTGCTTAGGCAGAATTAACATAAATACCACAAACATTACCATGATTGTGAATCTTTATTTGGATTAATTCTGTTGTCATTGGCACTCAAACAGCGGAAGGTAATTTGTAATTTTACAATCACTGTGAGTGCACTCGCGTTCATCAGCTGCATCTGGGTGGCACTTTTTAAGGAATATATGAATTTTATTAACTAAACCGGCGATGAGCATTGTGATTGGAGAATCAGGTGCTGTGTGTTATACGATCAGTATATCTGCTCTGGAGATCAGGTAGATCAGGTCGACAGGACACTGTTGATGACAAGTTGTTGCAGTGACCTGTATTATCTTCCAAGTGCTGACTGAGTACTTATGCCATTATTAAAATTCAACTGTGCTGATGTTTTCCATATAAATTAAATCTTGTAGAATCAAATCAGTAATCACAACACTGATTATATTACTGTTTGCTTTCCTCTCTTTTTAGATAAAACCTACATTACAACTTCTTCCTTATAACCAGCGCTCACTTTAAAATTCTGTAAGATTAGATTGCAGTTGGTAAACAGAACTACATGTACCACCAATTCGTGTGCTGCATTTATATATTTCCACATTGTGTTGGGCTGGGCTGTGTGGGGTGATTCAATGGCATTTTGTATTTGGAATCATAGAATGATACAGCACAGACTGTACCGGCTCTTTGAAAGAGCTATCCAATTAGACCCACTTTCCTGCTCTTTCCCCATATCCCTGCAAATTTTTCCTTTTCAAGTATTTATCCAATTACCCTTTGAAAGTTATTGAATCTGCTTCCACCACCCTTACAGGCAGTGCGTTCCAGATCATAACAACTCGCTGCGTCAATTATTTTTTCCTCATGTCGCCTCTGGTTCTTTTGACAATTACCTTAAATCTGTGTCCTCTGGTTACCGACCCTTCTGCCACTAGAAAGAGTTTCTCCTTATTTACTCTATCAAAACCCTTCAAGATTTTGAACACCTCTATCAAATCTCCCCTTACTCTGCTCTAAGGAGAACAACCCCAGTTTCTCCAGTCTCTACTCGTAGCTGAAGTCTTTCATCCCTGGTGTCATTCTAATAAATCTCCTCTGCACCCTCTCCAAGTGCTTGACATCCTTCCTAAAGTGTGGTGCCCGGAATTAGCCACAATACTCCACCTGGGGCCTAACCAGTGTTTAATAATGATGCGGAGATGCCGGTGTTGGACTGGGGTGGACAAAAGTGAGAAGTCGCACAACACCAGGTTATAGTCCAACAGTTTTATTTGAAATCACAAGCTTTCGGAGCGGCTGCTCCTTCGTCAGGTGAAGTGCACGTCACCTGACAAAGGAACAGCCGCTCCGAAAGCTTGTGATTTCAAATAAAACTGTTGGGGGGAAAAATTCAGTTGGTTGCGCCTCCCGTTAGCGCCTTAAGAGGGCGCTAATGGGGCGCAAAGCCGCTAGCGCCCGGGCGCAGCGATGTTTGCGCCGCTCGGGAACTTAACTAGACATTGTGCGGCGGCGCTAAACTTTACCGCCGCGACCACCTGCGCGCGCAGATTGTGACGTCATTCCATGGTGCAACGCCCTTGTGGCGCCCCCTGCCTTACCGCCTGGCGCATCCAACGACCGGAAGACTGGAACGCTATCAATCGCTGTGGGGCTGGGGGGGGGCGCTATTTAAAGGGGGCCTCTTCCTGTCTTTTTCTGTGGTTGACATTTTTGCACCACTCGTTCTGAGAGAGAGAGAGCAATTCGGAGAGAGAGAAAGAGAGACTTCTGCATTGAGTCAACGCTGTGTGAGGTAGTTTTGCCTACTGATCCTAACTTCGCTGGTACTTTGGTTGCTGTCCTTCATAACTTTGCTTGCAAAGAGACTATGGGGGCTGCACTGATTGGGGGCGTCGTCCTGCTCCAGCTGAATCGGAGGACACAGAGACGCAGAGAGAGAGTGGCAATGATGGCCAGACGGAGGAGGGCCAACAGGCGTATGTACAGGAGAGCTTACCCTCCCAGGGTATATCGTGAACAGCTCTCCTACATTCATATGTCTGAGGAGCTGTGTTTGCGAAGGCTGCGATTCAGCAAGGAGGTGGTCACTGAGCTCTGCCACCTGCTGCAGCCAGATCTGCAGCCTCAACTGAGGTCCAGGACGTCTCTGTCGGTGGCAGTGAAGGTCACAGTGGCTCTCAACTTCTATGCTACTGGCTCATTTCAAGCTGCTGCTGGGGACCTCGCCAATATCTCCCAGTTCGCGGTGCATTGCTGCATCCGGCAGGTCACAAATGCCCTCTTTAAAAGGAGACGAGAGTTCATCTCTTTCCCCATGACCCCAGACAAGCAGCGTGACCGCGCTCTGGGCTTTGCGAGGATAGCGGGCTTCCCCATGGTGCAGGGCGCCATTGACTGCACGCATGTGGCTTTGCGTGCTCCACATGAGAATGCCGAGGATTTCCGGAACAGAAAGGGGTTCCATTCCTTGAATGTTCAGTTGGTCTGTGACCACAGACAGCTGATACTCGCTGTCAATGCCCACTATCCTGGCAGCTGCCACGATGCTTTCATCCTGCGCCAGACTACTGTGGCAGAACTTTTCGAGGCACCGCATCAGCCAGTTGGTTGGCTTCTCGGGGACAAGGGGTATCCATTGAGCACCTGGCTGATGACACCGCTCCGTACGCCCAACACCCCTGCTGAGCTGCGGTACAACGAGAGCCATCAAGCTACCAGGAACATCATTGAGCGCACAATCGGCGTGCTGAAGCAACGGTTCCGCTGTCTCGACCATTCTGGAGGAGCCCTGCAGTACTCGCCTGAGCGAGTATCCAACTTCGTAGTTGTGTGCTGCATGTTGCATAACATGGCAATCGTCAGGACCCAGCCAATGCCACCAGGCCTTGGAGCACCACCAGAGGAGGAGGAGGAAGAGGAGGAAGAGGACGAGGAGGATGATCATCAGCAGCACCAAGGCGGGAGGGCGGCCCACAATGGTGAAACTGCAAGGGCCGTCCGTCAACAGCTGATAGCAAGCCGCTTCTAGGGCCCCTGCTGTGGAAATGGCTTCTGCCATTGCTAACAACATCAATGAACCCAGCACGCAACCCCTAAGCCGGCCAAGGCACCAATGATTCCAAACACCAAACATGTATATTTTGAATACAAAAACTTATTTATTTTACAAACTCTGTGTGTGTCATTTCCTCATGACAAACTCATAGAAATAAACACAAAAAAACAGTCATTAACATAACTGGTTCTCACAACCTGGAGATAATGTCCAAAACACTAGACAAAAGTTGGACCACGAACCACGGCCTTTAATAAAAAAATGACCAGCATTTTGTCACACCTCCTACTTTTTGCCCTTCGAGGGTGATCTCCTTCCCTTGCGCACTTCCCCCCTTCTAACCCTACTGCTCCTCCGTAATGGGACCTCAGTGGCTGCAGCAAGGCTGGTGGAAGGCTGCAGATTGTCACACCCTGACACTGCAGATGCCCCTGAAGGACGGCCTCGACCAGTTCTGGGCCTGGAGGGCCCGGCTGCAGACTGCACCAACTCTGCATGGGCGGCAGCAGTCTGTCCTACAGGCGGTGGCAAGTGCAGTGGAGAAGTGACAGTGTTGGCAGCAGGAATGCTGTCATCGTGAGAGAGGACAGCAACTCCCTGCTCGCCCGACACACTGGCACTCCCACGGGGCAGCACTTCAGCATCCGGAGCAATCTGCTGGAGCACAGATTGCTGGCCTGCTGCGGCGCGGTGACAGCCCCGGGGACATGTGAACGAACCATCGAGGTTGGCAGCAGTCAGTGCTCGCGTGGCCTCAATCTGAGTCTGCATGAGAGCAGTCAGAGATGGGATCACGGCAGTCAGTGACTGAATTGCAGCACTAAGCGTTAGTGTGGCATCCGCCTGTGCTACAGCGAAGTGCTCTACACTCCTTGCCAGTGACTCAATGCATTCGGGCACCCTTCCCACTGCACCCATGAGCTCAGTGTGCATGCCCACCGCCTGGGTGTTCATTTCTGCGATCAGCCGCTCCTCCTCTGCGTCCATTGCAGTAGGAGTCGCTGGCATACTCTCCCTCTGGGGAGAAGGCCCCCGTTCTTCCCTACCCCCATGGCGTTGCTGCAGCCCGCTGGGTCCTGGAGCTTCACCCTCATCAGACCCTTCCCCCCTGCTCCCCTCCAGGGAAGGCGTGTTCCCAGTGTGGGCATGGGCTTCCTCGGGAGAGGGTGGCACTGATGCTCCGGCTTCCTCTTCCTCCTCGGCTGCAGCTTCACTCCCACTGGCAGCTTCAGGGCCCGTCTCCTCAGCTGGTGAATCGCCATCTGAAAGCAGGGAGGTACAAGAGTGGCTTTAGCGTGAGGACAGGGTGGCAGTAAGGGAGGAATAAGTGCAGCGAGTTAGCAAGTTGGATTGAAAGTGTCAAAGGCTGGTGTTGTGAGGGACAAGTGGAAGGACAGAGGACAAAAAGGTGATGACCTTACCATTGCTGTCCAGAACTGGGTCGGCGTCTCCAGTGGCGACGGGACCGATCACCCGGCTTGCCACAATTCTGTGGACGCGCTCCTCAAGATCGCTGAGGGGTTGCAGCTGAGGCCGCCCTCCACCTGTCCGTTGCTGCTGTCTCCTATTATGCGCCAGCTTGGCCTGCAAGTAAAAGGACAGCATCTGAGTAAATATACACCCAAGATCTTGCCTGATGTGCCTCCCATAGGTGAATAGCACTTACTGTATGCAGCCATGGTCTTGCCTGATGTGCCTCCCATAGGTGAATAGCCCTTACTGTATGCAAAGTGTGGAATGTGTGTGTGTGTTTCATGAAAGGACCATAGGTTTTGGATGAGTGTTGTGCATTGGGGTTTTAAGACCCTCTGGCCATAGAGTGAGGTTGAGATGGAGGGATGGAGAGGTATTGAGAAAAAGCCACTCACCCTGACGACCTGAGTGAGGTCGTTGAACTTTTTGCGGCATTGAACATGGGTCCTGGGCACCATGCTCCTGGAGGAGACGCTCTGAGCCACCTCCCTCCACACTCTTCTGTACTCGCGTGGCAAAGGCCTCCTGCCACTCTCAGGGAAGAGTATACATCTTCTGCGCTCCACCGCGCCAACCAGAGCATCCAAGGCCCGCTCGGTGAAGCGCTGAGCTCGTTCTCTCACCCTCTCCATCCTTGGCAGCAAAATGGATTCACAGGTCTCTCCAGGCCGAGATTCAAGGCTGCAATGAGCAGGGTGTGGCTGGGGAGCAAGTTGGCCCCCCCGCTTTAAGAAGTGGCCGGCGCCAGTGTGTCTGTGTTCCCTCGCTAACTGGCAGCACCTGCGCTGCGCTCGCGCGCTGAGTTAGCGCCTCACTGCTCGGCCTTTGCGCCTTAAGACAGGTGTGCAGCGCCTGATTTAGCGCTCCACTCACCTCCCGGGGCGGTAAAAGTGAAGTTTCCAGTCAGTGGCGATAATTAGCGCCAGGCGCTAATTTTTGCGTCCAGACGATATTTGCGCCCCAAACGGGGCTCGACCTAATTTTTCCCCCTTGGACTAAAACCTGGTGTTGTGCGACTTCTCACCAGTGTTTAATAAAGCTTTAGCATAACCTCTCTGCCTTTGTACTCTATGGGCTGGATTTTGCCGGGTCCCATCCGCACGGTGCAGGGGGACCCAGGAGACGACAGGAAACCCGGAGGGTCGGGTTTCCCGGCACGGTCCACAGCGTGCGTGTGATGTCGGGCGGATTCCCGCCCGGAAGTCAGCCTGATTGACAGACTGGCATCCAGTCGTGCGGGGAACTCGAAGAAGGAGGTCGCAGCAACAGGTAAGTGCTGGGCCCAGGATGGTGGGCGGGGGGGGTCTGAGCCCTGGGGGTGTCTAATCCCCTGGGGTCCGATCGACAACCCCGGGGCCAAATCGCAATCCCTGGGGGGTGGGGGTGGTGCTCCAAGCTTGGGGGGGGGGGTGGGTATCCGATCCAGGGGAGTCCGAGCCCTGGACCCAGGGGGGATTGAACTTGATCCCTGGGAGAGGTCCGATCCCCGACCCCAGGGCAAAGCAGAATCACGATCTCCGGGGTGGGGGGCGGGGGCTGTCCGATTCCCGACCCCGGGGCCGAGTTGCGATCCTGGCGGGGGGGGGGGGGGGCTAGGTGGTGCGGCCGATCCGATCCGGGGGGTCTGAACCCTGACCTTGGGGATAGCCAGGCTACTGGTGGGGGAGCTTGGGGGGCCGGGAGGAAGCACTGCTGCTCCTCCCAGCCCACAAGCATTGCTCCCCGAGGCTGAGGCCACCTCGCTGCAGCCACCGGGAATCCTGAGACCCAGGATCCCCGGCCGCCTGCAATAAAACCTGCAAAGAGGGTTAAAGTAGAGGCTTCAGGCCTCATTATAATATGCAAATTGCCAACCCGCCTCTTGACAGCGGGTTGGCTGCCCGCCCCCCCCCATCCCGCCTGAGTGAAAGGTGAAAGTGGGCGGTTTGGGGTCAGGGTTCACATTTTTTCAACTTTCACTTCCCCCCACGCCTCCAACCCACCCGTTCTTAATTCTGAAAATTCCGGCCTATGCCTCTATTTATAAAGCCAAGGATCCTGTATGCCTTTTTAACAGCCTTCTCAACTTGTTCTGCCACTTTCAAAGAAATGTGTACGTACACCCCCAGGTCTCTCTGTTCCTGTACCCACTTTAAAATTGTACTGTATAGTTTATATTGCCTCTCCTCATTCTTCCGACCAAAATATATCACTTCACACTTCTCTGTGTTAAATTTCATCTGCCATGAGTCTGTACATTCCATCAGTCTGTATGGCCCAGAAATTGATCTCGCTCTGTTCCCGCGGGGGTAAGCCTTCCCCGCGATGTCTCACCTCGCTTGTGCTTTTTCAGATCCAGCTCGCACGAACTTGATGTTCCAGACATCAGCTGTGCTGGGCTTGCGTATCCCAGCAGCGTAGTGAATTCGTGCGAGCTGTGGGATCACGTGACTCAGTTAGAGCCAATGGCAGCACACCATCTTCCATTCATAAGTTTCACAGACCTGCTGTGAAATCTATGAATCTTACACCCCCCCAAAATAACAGCTAAACCTCAATTAAATTTTAAAAAAAAACCATCACATTAATAAAATAAGTATAGTTAATTAAATTAACCATTTTAAATAAAAAATTAAATTTTTGAAAAAATTTAAAATCTTTTAAAAAGTTATAAAAATAAACTTACCTGTCTTTAAAGTCTCTAAAAAAGATATACCTGTAAAAAAAAATTCAAAAAAATACTTAATTCACTACTTACCTTCTTAAAAGCGGGTCTTACTCCTCCTTTTTACATTTCCAAAATCTTCCCTACTTACCTACGCGTCCAAAGCATGAAGTGCACAGCGTGCGCGCAGCCTGTAGCGCGCACGCGATGCACCGAGGAACCGCCCCCTTTTCAGAAGAGCAATTGCCGGTTTTCAGCGCATGCGCAGGGCATGCAGAAAACCGGCAATTGGAGTGGGAATACGCGAGAGTACGCAGTGCGTACTCTCGCGCACCGCGATCAATTTTCGGCCCTATATGTCCTCCTGAAGTCTGTTACTATCCTCTTCACTGCTACATTTCCGAGTTTCGTGTCATCTGCAACCTTTAAAATTGTGCCCTGTATACCCAAGTCCAGGTCATTAATATATATCAAAAAGAGCAGTGGTCGTAATACCAACATCTGGGAGACACCACTGCATACCATCCTCCAGTCTGATAAACAACCGTTCACCACTACTCTCTGCTTTTTGTCCTTTAGCCAATTTCATATCCATGCAGCCACTGCCCATTTAATCCTATGGGCTTCAATTTTGCTAACAAGTCTATTGTGTGGTACTTTATCAAACACCTTTTGAAAATCCACATACACAACATCAACCGCACTGCCCTCATCAACCCTCTCCATTACTTCATCAAAGAACTCAATGAAGTTAGCCAAACATTTAACAAATCTATGATGGCTTTCATTTATTAGCCCATATTTTTCCAAGTCCCAATTAATGGCCAGAATTTTCATTACCGAGTTGGGTTGGGTGCGTGTGGGCCGCGTGGCGGGTTGGCACCGCAACTTTAGTGTAATGGCCCCTATTAAGGCAGACTTGCGTGTTTTTTGGTCCTATTAAATGGTGCCGGTCTGATGACGCCATCGATGACTCATTTCCCGCAGGGATATTTAAAGCAGCCTTGGCCACTTCGCATTTGAAGGTTCATGTAGGAGTGTGAAGGGAGTATATTGGAGGAATTTGTTATTGCTGAGATTTCTAAACATGAGTTCCCAAAGACAGAGGGCTGCACCCCAGTTTTCTGATGACTCCCTACAAATTCTTGTGGAGGGAGTCAGAGCACGCAGGGATGTCCTGTTCCCTGCTGATGAGTGGAAGAGACCTCCCCAAGAGACAAAAAGAGCCTGAATCCAAATAGCTGAGGAAGTGAACAGCAGGGATGTCGTGAGGCGGACCTGGGTGCAGTGCTGGAAGCGCTTCAATGAGCTGATGAGATCAGGAAAGGTGAGTGCAAAGCCACACTCAACTTCATCCTGCTGTGCCTGTCACCACATCCCCATCACTCTGCATTCCCAAGCCTACTCCTGCACATCATTACTCACACCAACGTACCTTGCGCGTCCACCCATCCCTCTCTCTCTATGTACATACGCACATCCCCATCTGACTAACCATCCTTCACACTCACCCTCATCCTAATGTAATCATACCAAGTAACACCACAGAAGGAGGTCATTTGGCATTGGCACCACACTCCCTGATAGTCACCCTCTACAGATGTAACCTACACATTCCTCACACTCATTCCATCACTCTCACTCAAACTTCTCTTCTTTCCCTCCTTGCAGGAGAAGAGAGCGCATAACAGGGAGAAGGAGAGAGCCAGAGGTGGCCCTCCATCCTTCAGCAATTTAACTCCAGCAGAGGAGGTGGCCCTGGAGGTCTCAAGAGTTGCAGAACTGCTGGCGGTGGGAGACGGAGAGAGGTGGGACCTCTCAGCAACCTGGTGACAGAATTACATCTCATACAGGCACATGGCATACAGCTGTCACTCATATGGGGACTGATGTCAGCAGACAGTGAATGTTCATCATGTGCATCATGGTATTATTATCCATTGTTAATATATCATTTCTAAATCATCTCTTTACTCTCCCAAAGGTCCATCAAGAGCTCCCCCCACTGTCCAGCCACAGGAGGAAGACGACTCCTCAGAGGAGCCTCCAGCCTCTGAGGGTGCACCATCAGCAGACCCAAACGCACCCAGCACCAGTGCAGATACGCACACCTCGGTGGGTCCCACACGAGATAGAGTAGTGTTGTCACCTGGAGTCTCACAATTCACAAGTGAGCAAGAGCAGATGGTGTTGACAGGGGCAGCAGTGGAGAGTCCTCACTGGAGGGCGCAGGACGCTCCAAGCTGTGCTCAGCTGCATGTAGCCGCTGAACCTCGGGGGCCATCGAGGAAGAGGATGATCCTGGAGGGGCAGCAAGAAATGCAGGCATCTCTAGCAGGTTTTGCAGCCGCGATGTCTGCAAATGTGCAGAGAATGGAGGAGTCCATTTCCAACATGAGCAACACCATGTCGCAGGCGATGGCGACGATGTGCTCTTCCATGGAAAGGATGGCCACCTGCCTGGAGCAGCAAATGCGCCAGTGACATGAGCACATGCTAGCAATGGAGAACAGATGGCAGAGGCTCATAGACCACATCTCCAGGAGGGATCTAAACGTAGACTTGGGTCCTCATGGCCCCACTGCTGTGCAGCATGGCGCTCTCCAGCTCCTTGCTTAGCAGGGACGTGCGGGTGGTCCATGAGAGGGATAATGGTGAGAGGGCACATGGAATCTCTCCCACTTCTCCCCTGTTGCCCGCACCCCCCACCCCTCCCCCAGTCAGAGCCCCAGATGCTTCCTTGGATCGTGATGGCCGAGTCTGCCGCTGCACAGTCACAGGAAGAGCAGACTTTGGCGGGGCCATCACAGGCTCCAAAACCCAGAGGACATCCGCCAAAGGGGTCTATGCAGTCACAGCAGGGAAGTGAGCAGCCTGCCACTACCTTTGCTGAAGGCACAGGGGGTGCACCACGTAGAAGCACACGTAAAAGAAAAATGACACACAAGTAAATGCACAAGGGTAAGCACATGGCTGTATAAAGAAGTGATTGGGGGAGAAATTGTACACCTTAGCGCCTCCGGGGGGTGCTAATGGGGCGCTACCAGCTTTGCGACTGGGTGCGGCAATAGTACCGATGCCCGCGAAATTGAAGTGGCGATTTGCGGCGGCGGAAACCACTAGCGCCACACTCTCCTGCGGCCGGAAATTGTGACGTCATCCGGGTGCGCAGCGCCCCGGCTCTGAAATTCACTCTCCACCCCTGCCTGAGTGCCTGTCGTTAGCAACGACAGGTAGAGGAGGTGGAATGCAGTCGGATGAGTGCTGGAGGAGCGCTATATAAAGGCGTCAACTTCAGTTTTCTTTGTCGGCAAAGAATGCTACCCTGTCAGTTTGACAAAAGCAAACTAGCGATTTGAGCGTGCTCAACTTGAAGAACTATTTTGGCTGAGAAAAATTTATCACTTTCATTTGGGTTACATTTGATAGTGCAACATTCCCATCATTTAATGGGGGCTGTACTGGCACTGGACCTCGCCCCCAGCATCACCGTCGGAGGCAGCGGAGGCAGAGAGAAAGATTGCAAAATGTGGCCAGAGGGAGGAGGGCCAACAGCGCTCTCAACAGGAGACCTTACCCTCCCAGGGTATTCCGGCAACATTTCTCCTACATCAATCTCACTGAGGAGCAGTGTCTTAGAAGGTGCCATTTCACCAAGGACGTGGTCACAGAGCTCCGCCACCACCTGCAGCCAGACCTCGAGCCTCACATCAGGAGCACCATGTCTCTCTCAGTGGCAGTGATAGTCACCGTCGCCCTCAATTTCTACGCCAGCGGATCCTTCCAGTGTGCAACAGGAGACATATATAACATATTGCAGTTCGCCGTCCATTGCTGCATCTGCAAGGTCACAGATGCTCTCTACAGAAGGAGAAGGGACTACTTTTCCTTCCCCATGACCAGAGAGAAGCAGCGTGAGCGTGCATGTGGCTTTGCCAGGATAGTGGGCTTCCCATGGTGCAGGGTGCCATTGACTGCACCCAGGTCACTTTGCGGGCACCTCATAACTATCCTGAGGTATTCCGTAACCGCAAAGGCTACCACTTACTTAATGTGCAGTTGATGTGCGACCACACACAGCGCATCCTCACCATCAATGCCCGTTATCCTGGCAGCTGCCACGATGCCTTCATCCTGCGACAGACTGCCAGCACTCTTCCAAGCACCACATCAAGCTAGTGGATGGCTACTGGGAGACAAGGGCTATCCACTCTCCACCTGACTCATGACTCCCCTCCGCAACCCCAGCACTCGTGCCCAACACTCATATAATGAGAGCCATGCTGCCACCAGGAACATCATTGAGCAGACCATCGGTGTGCTCAAGCAACGGTTCCACTGCCTTGACCACTCGGGAGGCGCCCTCCAGTACTCGGCTGAGCGGGTGTCCCTTTTTGTCGTCATCTGTTGCATGCTCCACAACTTAGCCATCATGCAGTCATTGCCACCAGGCATAGCCGCACCACCTCAGGAGGAGGAGGAGGATGATGACGAGGAGGAGGAGGAGGAACAGGAACACGAACAGCAGTGACGGAGGAGCCAGTCACTCAATCAGCCTTGTGAAAGGCGGTCCGTGACCGCCTCCTCAGACTGCGGTTCCAAAATGAATTCGAGGCTACTTCCCGGTTGCTCATCCAGTCCCCATCATTCCATTAATTTCTCATTCGATACCACATCCCAAAGCTGAAATGAGACACAGCACCATTTCTGCAACATTCCAATAAGAAATTTTTCCAAATTCAGCAACCACATATATACAGCAACAATATTAACTAATTGTCCTTGTGCAAACGCTTCTCTTCTCCTTCTTCTTAGGCAGTCCCTCGGAACCGAGGATGACTTGCTTCCACACTAAAAATGAGTTCTCGGGTGACTGATGAGTCCAATGCGGGACCTACAGTCTCTGTCACAGGTGGGGCAGACGGTGGTTGAAGGGGCGGGTAGGTGGGGTGCTTGGGTTGATGTGTGCTCCTTCCGCTGTTTGCGCTTGGCTTCCGCTTGCTCCCGGCGAAGAGACTCAAGGTGTTCAGCGCCTTCCCGGATGCTTCTCCTCCACTTTGTGCGGTCTTGGGCCAGGGATTCCCAGGTGTCGGTGGGGATGTTTCACTTTTTTCAAGGAGGCTTTGAGGGTGTCCTTGAAGCATTTCCTCTGCCAACCTGGGGCTCTCTTGCCGTGTCGGAGCTCCGAGTACAGCGCTTGTTTTGGGAGTCTCGTATCGGGCATACGGATGATGTGGCTCATCCATCGGAGCTGATCGAGTGTGGTCAAAGCTTCGATGCTGGGGATGTTGGCCTGAGCGAGAACACTGACGTTGGTGCGCCTATCCTGCCAATGGATTGGCAGGATCTTGCAGAGGCAGCGTTGGTGGTACCTCTCCAGTGCTTTGAGGTGCCTGTTGTACATGGTCCATGTCTCTGAAGCATACAGGAGGGCGGGTATCATTACTGCTCTGTAGACCATAAGCTTGGTGCCGGGTTTGAGGTCCTGGTCTTCAAACACTCTCTTCCTCAGGAGACTGAAGGCGGCACTGGCACACTGAAGGCGGTGTTGGACTTCGTTGTCGATGTCCGCCCTTGTTGACAGTAGGCTCCCGAGGTATGGAATGTGGCCCACGTTGTCCAAGGCCTCATCATGGATTTTGATAATCGGGGAGCAGTACTGTGTGGCGGGGGCAGGTTGGTAGAGGACCTTTGTCTTACGGATGTTTAGCGTAAGGCCCATGCTCTCGTACGCTTCGGTGAAGGTGTTGACGATGGTTTGGAGTTCGGTCTTAGAGTGTGCGCAGACGCAAGCGTCGTCTGCATACTGTAATTCGACGACAGAGGATGGGACGACCTTGGATCTGGACTGGAGGCGATGGAGGTTGAACAGTTTCCCGTTTGTTCTGTAGATTAGCTCCACTCCAGCGGCGAGCTTACTGAGGGTGAGATGGAGCATTGCAGCAAGGAAGATCGAGAAGAGCGTTGCTGCGATGACACAGCCTTGCTTAACCCCGGTCCGTACGTGAATTGGGTCTGTAGTGGATCCGTTGGTCAGGATCACGGCTTGCATGTCATTGTGAAGCAGGCGGAGGATGGTGACAAACTTTTGAGGGCAGACGAATTTGAGGAGGACACTCCATAATCCTTCACGGTTGACAGTGTCGAAGACCTTTGTGAGATCAAAGAAGACCATGTACAGCGGTTGGTGCTGTTCCCTGCATTTCTCTGGTAGTCGACGTGCAGTGAAGATCATGTCCATTATGCCCCTTAGTGGGTGGAATCCGCATTGCTAATCTGGGAGGAGTTCTTCAGCCACTGGGAGAAGGCGATTGAGGAGGATTCTTGTGATGACTTTCCCTGTGGCAGACAGCAGGGAGACTCCTCTGTAATTACCGCAATCGGACTTGTCACCTTTGTTGAAGATGGTCACGGTTACGGCGTCTCTGAGATCCCCTGGCATGCTCTCCTCCTTTCAAATAAGAGAAATTAGTTCATGTATTCGCGCCAATAGTGCTTCTCTACCATGTTTTAGCGCCTTGGCGGGGATTCCATCTACTCCTGAGGCCTTGTTGTTCTTCAGTTGTCGGATGGCCTTTTCAACCTCATGCCGGGCTGGGGTTGTGCTGAGATGGTGGCGGGTAGCATGCTGCGGGATGGAGTTGAGGACACTCGCGTCGAAGACAGAGTCTCGGTTAAGAGATCTTCGAAGTGCTCCTTCCAGCGGGCACTGACTGCCTCTCTATCCTTGATGAGTACCTCTCCGTTCTTGGCCCGCAGTGGGGTAGGACCTTGGGTGCTTGGGACTGTAGGTGGTCTTGACTGCGCTAAAGAATCCACGCACGTCGTGGGCGGCGGCAATCTGGGCTGGCTGGATGACAGGTAGCGGCAAGGGCAATGGCGGAGTGGCAGTGGTGGGATCACATATATACAGCAACAACATTAACTAATCACCCTTGTGCAAACCCTTACTTGCCCTCTTTACAGTGCCTTTTCCTAATCTACTGCTCCTACATATTGTCACCCAGTGGCTGCCGCAGGGCTGGTGGAAGGCTGCTGAGTATCGGTCCCAGAAACTACAGATGGCATTGCAGGACGCCCTCGACCAGCTCTGGGCCTGGAATGCCCGGCTGTACACTGCGCCACCTCAGGATGGGCGGTGGCAGTCTGGGCTGGCTGGATGACAGGCAGCGGCAAGGGCAATGGCAGAGTGGCAGTGGTAGGAGCAGGAATGCTGTCATCCTGAGAGAGAAATGAGAAGTCGTACAACACCAGGTTATAGTCCAACAGTTTTATTTGAAATTACGAGCTTTCGGAGCTCTGCTCCTTCTTCAGGTACAGGTACAGTGAGCTCGTAATTTCAAATAAAACTGTTGGACTATAACCTGGTGTTGTGCGACTTCTCATTTTTGTCCACCCCAGTCCAACACCGGCATCTCCGCATCATGACCATCCTGAGAGAGGACAGCAGGTTCCTGCTCCACTGGCCCACTGCCACTCCCCGGGGCAGCACCTCAGCATCCCTAGCAATCTGCTGGAGCACAGATTGCTGGGCTGCTGCGACACTGTGAGATCCCCGGTGGACTATGGTGGACCCAGCGATGATGGCAGCAGTCAGAGCTTTCATGGCATCAAGCTGAGACTGCATGAGAGCAGTCTGAGACTGCATGGCATCAACCATTGACTGCATTACAGTACTAAGACGTTGCGTAGCTTCCACCTGTCCTGCAATGGAAGCTGCCACATCGCCCATGAGACTCGGCATGAGGTCTGGGTCCCCACGGTCTCTCTGGGAGTCCACCATTCTCTGCAGAGTGGAAATGATGGACTCCATGGTGTGCTCAGAGCTCTGTGCAATGTTGGAGGCGGACTCCTCCACGCTCCTTACCATTGCCGAGAGGCTCTCGGGCACCCTTGACATTGCACCTATCATCTCAGAGTGCATGCCCATGACCCTTCTTGTGAACGCCTCCCTATCGAGGTCCTCATCTGAGTCCTGTGTAGCAGATCTCGTGCGCAAACTCGCCCTCCGGGGAGATGGCTCCCGAGCTACCCTTTCCCCCTGGCCTTGCTGCAGCCCGCTCGTCCCCGGTGCATCACCCAGTGCAGACCCCTCTACTAAACATGCCTCTAAAGATCATGTAGTGTCAGTATCTGAGGTGGTGCCTGCGGGTGAGACATGCAGTGACGCGGTGCTTTGCTCCTCCTCCTCTTCTCCTTCCTCACTCTCAGTGGGAGGCTCAGGGACAGGCTGGTCATCTGGTTGCTGATTCTCTGAAAGCATAAAGGCACAAAGCTCACGTTAACATGAGGGAAGGGGGGCAGGAAGGGAGCAAGGAATGCAGACATTATCAGGAGCTGGAAAGTGGGAAAGGCTTGTGGTGTGAGGGGGAAGTAGGATGAGAGAAGGAGAGGGGATGAACATACCGTTTTTGTCCCCAAGGGGGTCGACGTCACCGACGGCCACGGCACCCACCACCTGCTGCCCAATGAGTCGCAGCACTCGCTCCTCCAGGTCTGAGAGCTGCTGGAGCTGTGCATCACCCCCACCTGTTCTGTGCTGCTCCCTCCTATTGTGAGCCATCTTGGCCTGCAAGAGAAACGAATGTGTGTGAGTCAGAGTCCAGCTATGTGTTTGGGAGATATGCCTGCCGTAGTTGATTAGCTGTGATTGTAGGCAAGGTGTGAGATGTGGATGTGAGTTTGAGTAGGTGCAGATGTTTGGTGGGTGAGTGGTGGCGGTGTGGTTCTTTGTGCAGTGTGTACAGGCTGAGGTTCAGATGCTGGTATGTAGGACCTGCCGAAGCATGTTCTCACCTTGACCAACCGCGTGAGGTCGTTGAATTTCTTCCCACACTGTGTCAGGCTGCGTACAACCACACTACTGGCCGAGACCTCCTGGGCCACTTCCCTCCACATTGCCCTGAATACCTGGGGCAATGGCCTCCTTCCAGTGTCCACTCTCATGACTAATGCCTCCAATGCCTAGTCCATGAAACGACGAGCTCTCTCCCTGGGAGTGGGATCAGCCATCACGATCAGGGGATTGAGTTCCTTGCAGGTCACCTTCACAGCAAGCAATGCTGATAATGAGGACCTGCACAATGATGCAACCTCCCCTTTAAAAGCTGGAAGGGGCCAGTGTGAAGGATCATTCCCGATTGCATAGAACCTGAAATTCATTATCGCTCTGCTGGTAGCGCCCCGTAGCGTCCTGCTTCGGTCATTAGCGCTTGATTTAGCGCTTCAACTCTTTCCAGAAGCGCTAGAAGCCAATTTAGGAAAACCTCAGACTCATTAGCACCTGGCGCTAATTTTTCTCGATTTCAAAATTTAGCGTCCCAAACAGGGCGATACTGAATTTCTCTCCCTTAGTGTTAAGGTTCCATTACTGTTATCACACTTATAAATCATTTATTTTGACCACTTTCCGGTTATGCCCACTTTTGTCTGCTACTTTAGAAGTGGCTTTGAGAGTTGGAGTGAATGGTGAGCCATAACGTAACCTCCAGCAATGGGGGTCAGTGTGAAAGGAATTGCTTTTTCATTGTATGGATGCTTTATAGTGTTGTTGGGGGGGAACTTGGCACAGCATGTGGCAGCCATATGGCTGCAATGCAGGAAGTCAAGTAAATCTGGCCATGATGAGGCCACCCCTTGCCTCCCGGGCTGCAAAGTATTCCGGTGCTGGTGGTCCACCTCAGGTTCCGCGTCCTCCTTCTCTTCATCTTCCAGCTGATGCTCCTCCTCCTCTGAAGAGGCTGTGCTCTGCGCCCTGCTCCTCATGCAGTTCTAATCCACGTTGCTGCGCAGGGCGCAGCAGACGATGATGATTCTGGAGACCCTGGCTGGTGCGTACTGAAGGGCTCCTCCAGATCTTTCAAGGCATCTGAAGCACATCTTCAGCATGCCTATTGCCTGAAACATAGAAACATAGAAGATAGGAGCAGGAGTAGGCCATTCGGCCCCTCGAGCCTGTTCCGCCATTTAATGCGATCATGGCTGATCATCCAAATTCAGTACCCTGTCCCTGCTTTATCCCCATATCCCTTGATCCCCTTAGCCTTAAGAAATATATCTAACTCCTTCTTGAATATATTTAATGAATTGGACTCAACTGTCTTCTGTGGTAGAGAATTCCACAGGTTCACCACTCTCTGGGTGAAGAAATTCCTCCTCATCTCAGTCCTAAACGGCTTACCCCTTATCCTTAGACTGTGACCCCTGGTTCTGGACTCCCCCACCACCGGGAACATCCTTCCTGCATCTAGTCTGTCTAGTCCTGTTAGAATTTTATAAGTTTGAATGAGATCCCCTCTCATTTTTCTAAACTCTAGCGAATGCAAGCCCAATCGACCCAATCTCTCTTCATACGTCATTCCTGCCATCCCAGGTATCAGTCTGGTGAATCTTCGCTGCACTCTCTCCATGGCAAGATCATCCTTCCTCAGATAAGGTGACCAAAACTGCACACAATACTCAAGGTGTGGTCTCACCAAGGCCCTGTATAACTGTAGCAAGACATCCCTGCTTCTGTACTCGAATCCTCTCGCTATGAAGGCCAACATACCATTGCCTTCTTAACCGCCTGCTGCACCTGCATGCTTACCTTCAGCGACCGGTGCACAAGGACACCCAGGTCTCGTTGCACTTCCCCTTTTCCCAATCTATTGCCGTTCAGATAATAATCTGCCTTCCTGTTTTTGCCACCAAAGTGGATAACCTCGCATTTATCCACATTATACTGCATCTGCCATGCATCTGCCCAATCACCCAACCTGTCCAAATCATACTGGAGTTTCTCTGCATCCTCCTCACAGCACACACGCCCACCCAGCTTTGTGTCGTCTGCAAACTTGGAGATATTACATCTAGTTCCCTCGTCTAGATCATTAATATATATTATGAATAACTGGGGTCCTAGCACCGATCCCTGCGATACCCCACTAGTCACTGCCTGCCACTCAGAAAAAGACCCGTTTATTCCAACTCTTTGCTTTCTGTCTGCCAACCAGTTTTCTATCCAAGACAGTACCTTACCCCCAATCCCGTGTGCTTTAACTTTGCACACTAATCTCTTATGCAGGACCTTATCGAAAGCCTTCTGAAAGTCCAAATACACCACATCCACTGGTTCTCCCTTATCTATTCTACCAGTTACATCCTCATAAAATTCCAGTAGATTAGTCAAGCATGATTTACCTTTTGTAAATCCATGTTGACTTTGTCCGATCCTGTCACTGTTTTCCAAGTGCTCTGCTATTACATCTTTTATAATGGACTCCAGCATTTTCCCCACTACCGATGTCAGACTTACCGGTCTATAATTCCCCGTTTTCTCTCTACCACCTTTTTTAAATAGTGGGGTTACATTAGCTACCCTCCAATCCATGGAAACTGTTCCAGAGTCTATAGAATTTTGGAAGATGACCAGCAATGCATCTATTATTTCTAGGGCCACTTCCTTAAGTACCCTAGGATGTAGATAATCAGGCCCTGGGGATTTATCGGCCTTCAATCCCGTCAATTTCCCTAGCACCAGTTCCCTACAAATACTGATTTCATTCAGTTCCTCCATCTCATTAGACACTATGGGGTAGAAATTAGGTCGCGCCCCATTTGGGGCGCAAATATCGTCCGCGCGCAAATATTAGCGCCTGGCGCTAATTATCGGCACTGACAGGAAACTTCACTTTTACCGCCCCGGGAGGTGAGTGGAGCGCTAAATTAGGCGCTGCACACCTCTCTTAAGGCGCAAAGGCCTAGGAGTGAGGCGCTAACTCAGCGCACGAGCGCAGCGCAGCTGCTGCCAGTTAGCGCGGGAACACAGACACACTGGCGTCGGACACTTCTTAAAGCGGGGGGGGCCACTTGCTCCCCAGCCACACCCTGCTCATTGCAGCCTTGAATCTCAGCCTGGAGAGACCTGTAATCCATTTTGCTGCCAAGCATGGAGAGGGTGAGAGAACGCGCTCATCGCTTCACCGAGCGGGCCTTGGATGCTCTGGTTGACGCAGTGGAGCACAGACGATGCATGCTGTTCCCAGAGAGTGGCAGGAGGCCTTTGCCACGCGAGTTCAGAAGAGTGTGGAGGGAGGTGGCTCAGAGCGTCTCCTCCAGGAGCATGGTGCCCAGGACCCATGTCCAGTGCCGCAAAAAGTTCAACGACCTCACTCGGGTCGTCAGGGTGAGTGGCTTTTTCTCAATACCTCTCCATCCCTCCATCTCAACCTCACTCTATGGCCAGAGGGTCTTAAAACCCCAATGCACAACACTCATCCAACACCTATGGCCCTTTCATCAAACACACACACACATTCCACACTTTGCATACAGTAAGGGCTATTCACCTATGGGAGGCACATCAGGCAAGACCATGGCTGCATACAGTAAGGGCTATTCACCTATGGGAGGCACATCAGGCAAGACCATGGCTGCATACAGTAAGGGCTATTCACCTATGGGAGGCACATCAGGCAAGACCATGGCTGCATATTGTAAGGGCTATTCACCTATGGGAGGCACATCAGGCAAGACCATGGCTGCATATTGTAAGGGCTATTCACCTATGGGAGGCACATCAGGCAAGACCATGGCTGTATATTGACTCAGATGCTGTCCTTTTTCTTGCAGGCTAAGCTGGCTCATAATCGGAGACAGCAGCAACGGACGGGTGGAGGGCGGCTTCAGCTGCAACCCCTCAGCGATCTGGAGGAGCGCGTCCACAGGATTGTGGCAAGCCGGGTGATCGGTCCCGTCGCCACTGGAGACGCCGACCCCGTTGTGGACAGCAATGGTAAGGTCATCACCTTTTTGTCCTCTGTCCTTCCACTTGTCCCTCACAATACCAGCCTTTGACACTTTCAATCCAACTTGCTAACTCGCTGCACTTATTCCTCCCTTACTGCCACCCTGTCCTCACGCTAAAGCCACTCTTGTACCTCCCTGCTTTCAGATGGTGATTCACCAGCTGAGGAGATGGTTCCTGAAGCTGCCACTGGGAGTGATGCTGCAGCTGAGGAGGAAGAGGAAGCCGGAGCATCAGTGCCACCCTCTCCCGAGGAAGCCCATGGCCACACTGGGAACACGCCTTCCCCGGAGGGGAGCAGGGGGGAAGGGGCTGATGATGGTGAAGTTGCAGGACCCAGCGGGCTGCAGCAACGCCATGGGGGGGGGGAGGGAAGAACGGGGGAGCAGGGGGGAAGGGGCTGATGATGGTGAAGTTCCAGGACCCAGCGGGCTGCAGCAACGCCATGGGGGGGGGAGGGAAGAACGGGGGAGCAGGGGGGAAGGGGCTGATGATGGTGAAGTTCCAGGACCCAGCGGGCTGCAGCAACGCCATGGGGGGGGGAGGGAAGAACGGGAGCCTTCTCCCCAGAGGGAGAGTATGCCAGACACTCCTAATGCAATGGACGCAGAGGAGGAGCGGCTGATTGCAGAAATGAACAGCCAGGCGGTGGTCATGGACACTGAGCTCATGGGTGCAGTGGGAAGGGTGCCCGAATGCATTGAGGCACTGGCAAGGAGTGTGGAGCACTTCGCTGTAGCACAGGCGGATGCCACACTAAAGCTTACTGCTGCAATTCAGTCACTGGCTGCCAGGAACCCATCTGAGCCTGCTCTCATGCAGACTCAGATTGAGGCCACGCGAGCACTGACTGCTGCCATCCTCGATGGTTCGTGCACATGTCCCCGGGGCTGTCACCGCGCCGCAGCAGGCCAGCAATCTGTTCTCCGGCAAATTGCTCCGGATGCTGAAGTGCTGCCCCGTGGGAGTGCCAGTGTGTCGGGCGAGCAGGGAGTTGCTGTCCTCTCTCACGATGACAGCATTCCTGCTGCCAACACTGTCACTTCTCCACTGCACTTGCCACCGCCTGTAGGACAGACTGCTGCCGCCCATGCAGAGTTGGTGCAGTCTGCAGCCGGGCCCTCCAGGCCCAGAAGTGGTCGAGGCCGTCCTTCAGGGGCATCTGCAGTGTCAGGGTGTGACAAGCAGCAGCCTTCCACCAGCCTTGCTGCAGCCACTGAGGTCCCATTACGGAGGAGCAGTAGGGTTAGAAGGGGGGAAGTGCGCAAGGGAAGGAGATCACCCTCGAAGGGCAAAAAGTAGGAGGTGTGCCAAAATGCTGGTCATTTTTTTATTAAAGGCCGAGGTTCATGGCCCAACTTTTGTTTAGTGTTTTGGACATTATCTCCAGGTTGTGAGAACCAGTTATGTTATTGACTGTTTTTTTGTGTTTATTTCTATGAGTTTGTCATGAGGAATTGACACACACAGAGTTTGTACAATAAATAAGTTTCTGTATTCAAAATATACATGGCTGGTGGTTGGAATTATTGGTGCCTTGGCCGGCTTAGGGGTTGCGTGCTGGGTTGATTCGTGTTTGTAGCACTGGCAGGGGCCCTAGAAGCGGCTTGCTATTAGTCGTTGACGGACGGCCCTTGCAGTTTGACCATTGTGGGCCGCCCTCCTGCCTTGGTGCTGCTGCTGATCATCGTCCTCGGCCTGTTCCTCCTCTTCCTCCTCCTCCTCTTGTGGTGCTGCAAGGCCTGGTGGCATTGGCTGCGTCCTGAGGATTGCCATGTTGTGCAACATGCAGCACACCACTACGAATTTGGAAACTTGCTCAGGCGAGTACTGCAGGGCTCCTCCGGAATGGTCCAGACAGCGGAATCGTTGTTTGAGCACGCCGATTTTGCGCTCAATAATGTTCCTGGTTGCTTGTTGGCTTTCCTGGTACCGCAGCTCAGCAGGGGTGTTTGGCGCACGGAGCGGTGTCATCAGCCAGGTGCTCAATGCGTACCCCTTGTCCCCCAGAAGCCAACCAACTGGCTGATGCGGTGCCTCGAAAATTTCTGCCACAGTACTCTGGCGCAGGATGAAAGCATCGTGGCAGCTGCCCGGATAGTGGGCATTGACAGCGAGAATCACCTGTCTGTGGTCACAGACCAACTGCACATTCAAGGAATGGAACCCCTTTCTGTTCCGGAACTCCTCTGCATTCTCTCGCGGAGCACGCAAAGCCACATGCGTGCAGTCAATGGCGCCCTGCACCATGGGGAAGCCCGCTACCCTCGCAAAGCCCATAGCACGGTCATGCTGCTTGTCTGGGGTCATAGGGAAGGAGATGAAGTCTCGTCTCCTTGTGAAGAGGGCATTGGTGACCTGCCGGATGCAGCGATGCACCGCAAACTGGGAGATATTGGCGAGGTCCCCAACAGCAGCTTGGAATGAGCCAGTGGCGTAGAAGTTCAAGGCCACTGTGACCTTCACTGCCACCGACAGAGACGTCCTGGACCTCAGCTGAGGCTGCAGATCTGGCTGCAGCAGGTGGCAGAGCTCAGTGACCACCTCCTTGCTGAATCGCAGCCTTCGCAAACACAGCTCCTCGGACATGTGGATGTAGGAGAGCTGTTCACGATATACCCTGGGAGGGTAAGCTCTCCTGTACATGCGCCTGATGGGCCTCCTCCGTCTGGCCATCATTGCCACTCTCTGTCTGCGTCTCACTCTGCTCCGATTGAGCTGGAGCAGGACGACGCCCCCAATCATTGCAGCCCCCATCTTCTCTTTGCCAGAAAAGTAATGAGGTACAGCAACGAAAGTAGCAGCAAAGTTAGGATGAACTAGGCAAAACTACCTCACAAAGCGTTGAGTCAATGTAGAAGTCTCTCTCTCTCTCTCTCCGAATCTCTCTCTCTCTCTCAGAACGAGTGGTGCATAAATGTCGACCACAGAAAAAGACAGGAAGAGGCCCCCTTTAAATAGCGCCCCCCCCAGCCCCAGACCGATTGATAACGTTCCAGTCTTCCGGTCGTTGGAAGCGCCAGGCGGTAAGGCAGGGGGCGCCACTCAATTTCCGCTCCGGGGCGCCCCAAGGGCGTTGCACCACGGACTGACGTCACAATCTGCGCGCGCAGGTGGTCGCAGCGGTAAGTTTTAGCGCCGCCGCACAATCTCAAGTTAAGTTCTCGAGCGGCGCAAACAGCGCTGCGCCCGGGCGTTAGCGCCTTAACGCCCCATTAGCGCCCATTTAAGGCGCTAACGGGAGGCGCAACCAACTGAATTTTTACCCCTATGTTCCCTGACATCTCTGGGAGGTTATTTGTGTCCTCCTTTGTGAAGACAGAACTAAAGTATGTATTTAATTGGTCTGCCATTTCTTTGTTCCCCATTATAAATTCCCCTGATTCTGACTGCAAGGGACCTATGCTTGACTTCACCAATCTTTTTCTCTTCACATATCTATAGAAGCTTTTACAGTCAGTTTTTATGTTCCCTGCAAGCTTACTCTCATACTCTATTTTCCCCCTCTTAATTAATCCCTTTTTCCTCCTTTGCTGAATCCTAAACTGCTCCCAATCCTCAGGTTTGCTGCTTTTTCTGGCCAATTTATATGTCCTCCTTGTATCTTATGCTATCCCTAATTTCCCTTGTTAGCCACGGTTGAGTCACCTTTTTTGTTTTATTTTTATGCCAAACAGGGATGAACAAATTCTGTAGTTCATCCATGCAGTCTTTAAATGTTTGCCATTGCCTATCCACCGTCAACCCTTTAAGTAACGTTCCCAAATCCATCCTAGCCAAATCGCGCCTCATACCATCGTAGTTTCCTTTATTTAAATTCAGGACCCTAGTCTCTGAGTCAACTACTTCACTCTCCATCTTAATGAAGAATTCTATCATATTATGATCGCTCCGCCCCAAGGGGCCTCGCACAACAAGATTGCTAATTAATCCTTTCTCATTACATAATACCCAGTCTAAGATGGCCTGATCTCTAGTTGGTTCATTGACATATTGGTCCAGGAAACCATCCCGTATACACTCTAGGAATTCCTCCTCCACAGTATTGTTACTAATTTGGTTAGCCCAATCTATATGTAGATTAAAGTCACCCAGGATAACTGCTGTGCCCTTATTGCACGCATCTCTAATTTCCCGTTTAATGCCATCCCCAACCTCAGCATTACTGTTTGGGGGTCTGTATACAACTCATCCAGTGAAATTCAAAGGGGGAAAAATTCAGTTGGTTGCGCCTCCCCTTAGCGCCTTAAGAGGGCGCTAATGGGGCGCAAAGCAGCTAGCGCCTGGGCGCAGCGGTGTTTGCGCCGCTCGCGAAATTCACTAGAAATTTTGTGGCAGCGCTAAACACTACCGCCACGATCTCCTGCGCCGGCAGATCGTGACGTCAGTCGAGTGCGCAACGCTCCAGTATCGCCCTGGAGCGGATATTGAGTGGTGCCCCCTGCCTTATCGCCTGCTGCTAGCAATGACAGGTTGAGGGGAGCGTTTTGCAGTCAGGAAGGGACTGGGGGAGCGCTATTTAAAGGCGACTGCTTCCTGCCTTTTATTGTTGGTGACATTTTTGAACCACGCATTCTGAGAGAGAGAGAGAGAGACTTCTGGAGAGATTCAACGCTGTGTGAAGGAGTTTTGGGTACTGAGCAGCACTTTGCAGGTTCATTTTGATTTGCCCTTCCTTGTATCGATTTAGAAGAGACTGTGGGGGCTGCACTCTGAGCTCTTTCCCTGGTACTCTCCATTGTTCTTTCCAGCAGATTTGATGTACAGGTCTCTGCAGGACAAGATTTAAGGCTGCAATGAGCAGGATGTGGTTGGAAAGCAAGATCAACCCTTCCCTTTAAGAACTGGCCCGCGCCATTGAGTCTGTGTTCCATTGCTGACAGACATCACATGAGCTTCGCCAGCGCTCTGAGGTAGCGCCTCACTCCTCGGCCTTTGCCCCTTAAGACAGGTGTGAAGCACCTGATTTAGCGCTCCAATCACCTCCAGGGGCGATAGAAGTCAAGTTTGCAGTCGGAGGCGATAATTAGCGGCAGGCGCTAATCTTTGCGCCCGGCTGATAATTGCGCCCCAAATGGGGCAATCCTGAATTTCTCCTCCAAAAGGTCTGGTTAAAATTCCTGTTAAGGGTATCACAACAAGGATTGAATGACATTAATTAGGTCGCCCACCTCTGCCGTTCGGGTCTGTAGCACACTGGCTAACACGCCCGAGTTAAAGGTGCAAGGAGGCGGGATGACGGCGCATTCCCGATGCGCTCGCATTTTCTGCAACTTTTACCGCCGACCCGCCTCCAAACCCACACGCACAGCACCGGGAAAATTCCAGCCTACGTCTCTAAATGTTTCCCCACGACCAACGTTAGGCTGACTGGCCTGTAATTGCCGGGTTTATCCCTTTTCCCTTTTTCGAACAGTGGTGCAACATTCGCAATCCTCCAGTCCTTTGGCACCACTCCCATATCTGAGGAGGATTGGTAGATCGTGGCCAGTAACCTAGGGTGTACCTCACGGATCAAGTGACTTTTCTACTTTGACAGCTGCCAACCATTTATATCCTATCCAATTTCTCTAGCGCCTCTTCCTTTACTGTGACATTGGCAGCATCCTCTTCTTTAGTGAAGACAGATGCAAAGTATTCATTTAGTACCTCAGCCATGCCCGCTACCTCCTTTAAGAAGATCTCCTTTTTTGGTCCCTAATCGGCCCCACCCTGCCTTTGTCTACCCTTTTGCTATTTATATGTTTATAAAAGACTTTTGTATTCCCTTTTATGTTTCCCACTAATCTTTTCTCATACACTCTCTTTGCCCCCCTTATTTCCTTTTTCAGTTCCCCCCTGTACTTTTTGAATTCCGCTTGGTTCTCTATTGAATTATGAACCCAACATTTATCACAAGCTTCCTTTTCCTGTTTCATTTTAATCTCTATATTTTTAGTCATCCAGAGAGCCCTAGCTTTGGATGCCCTTCCTTTATCCCTTGCGGGTTTGTGTCTAGTCTGTATCTGAACTACCTCCTCTTTGAAGGCCTCGCATCGCTCATTTATTATTTTACCTGCCAATCTTTGATTCCAATCCACTTGAGCCAGATCCCTTTCAACTCACTGAAATTAGCCCTCCTCCAGTTGAATATTTTCATAACTACTATAAGCATAATGATACTGTGATCGTTGTTTCCCAAATGCTCTCCCACTGAAACATACTCCATTTGCCCCACTTCATTCCCCAGAACTAGGTCCAGCACTGCTTCCTTCCTCATTTGGCTTGGAACACACTGATCAAAAAAGTTCGCTTGTACACATTTCAGGAATTCCAACCCCTCTTTGCTCGTTACACTGTTATTTTCCCAGTCTATATTCGGAGAATTGAAGTCCCGCATTATCACTACTCTTTGCCTGCAAATGTGTCTTCTATCTCCTTCCAACTATTTGGTGGCCTATAGTATACACCCAGCACCATAATAACTCCTCTATTATTCCTTAATTCCAACCAAATAGATTCTATCTTTGAACCCTCAAGTACCTTTGTAGCGTTCTAACAGCATCTTTGATCAATACTGCCACCCCACCCCTCTTTTTTTTTCCATCTCAATCTTTCCTGATTACATTGTAGCTCGGAATATTGGGCTAGAAATTCATTATAGCCCAAGAATGGGCGGCATCGTTAGAAGAGTTCGGCGATACTAAACACAGCGGGAGCCCAGGAGAGCGCGAGAGTTCGGCGATACAAAACACAGCGGGAGCCCAGGAGAGCGCGAGAGTTCGGCGGTATAAAACACAGCGGGAGCCCAGGAGAGCGCGAGAGTTCGGCGATACAAAACACAGCGGGAGCTCAGGAGAGCGTGAGAGTTCGGCGATACAAAACACAGCGGGAGCTCAGGAGAGCGCGAGAGTTTGGCGATACAAAACACAGCGGGAGCTCAGGAGAGCGCGAGAGTTCGGCGATACAAAACACAGCGGGAGCCCAGGAGAGCGCGAGAGTTCGGTGGTACAAAACACAGCGGGAGCCCAGGAGAACGCGAGAGTTCGGCCCGTACAAAACACAGCGGGAGCCCAGGAGAGAGCGAGAGTTCGGCGGTACAAAACACAGCGGGAGCCCAGGAGAACGCGAGAGTTCGGCAGTACTAAACACACGGGGGCCCAGGAGAGCGCGAGAGTTCGGCAGTACTAAACACACGGGGGCCCAGGAGAGCGCGAGAGTTCGGCAGTACTAAACACAACGGGGGCCCAGGAGAACGCGAGAGTTCGGCAGTACTAAACACAACGGGGGCCCAGGAGAACGCGAGAGTTCGGCAGTACTAAACACAACGGGAGCCCAGGAGAACGCGAGAGTTCGGCAGTACTAAACACAGCGGGGGCCCCCGGGAGCGGCTACAACAGACCGGTGAGTGTAAAGAATTAAAAAGTAATTGAAGTGTGACGTCACCAGAAAGCAGGTAAGTGATTGGTTGGTGAGTATTTCTATATTTCTTGCTTTTTTTTTCCAAATTTGGGCGTCTAAATTTAAGTGCCTTGGTGTAGGTTAAAAGATATACGTGTTCCAAATTTTAAAACGAATTAATTAATTAATTGAGATGGGAGACCAGGCAATGTGTTGTTGTTGTTGCATGTGGGAGCTGGTGGACACCATTGAGGTCCAAGGCGACCACATCTGCAGCAAATGTTGGCTGCTCGAGGAACTTCGGCTCAGAGTTGATGAGCTGGAGTCCGAGATTCAGACACTGCGACACATTAGGGAGGGGAGCGTTACCTGGACACTAAGGGGTAGAAATTAGGTCGCGCCCCATTTGGGGCGCAAATATCGTCTGGACGCAAATATTAGCGCCTGGCGCTAATTATCGGCACTGACTGGAAACTTCACTTTTACCGCCCCGGGAGGTGAGTGGAGCGCTAAAGCAGGCGCTGCACACCTGTCTTAAGGCGCAAAGGCCGAGCAGTGAGGCGCTAACTCAGAGCGCTGGCGAAGCTCATGTAATGTCAGTCAGCAATGGAACACACACACAATGGCACGGGCCAGTTCTTAAAGGGGATGGTTAATCTTGCTTTCCATCCACATCCTGTTCATTGCAGCCTTGAATCTCGGCCTGGAGAGACTTGCACATCAAATGTGCTGGAAAGAACAATGGAGAGTACCAGGCAAAGAGCTCAGAGTGCAGCTCCCACAGTCTCTGCTAAATCGATACAAGGAATGGCAAATCAAAATGAACCTGCAAAGTGCTGCTCAGTACCCAAAACTCCTTCACACAACGTTGAATCTCTCCAGAAGTCTCTCCCTCTCTCTCTCAGAATGCGTAGTTCAAAAATGCCACCAACAATAAAAGACAGGAAGAGGCCCCCTTTAAATAGCGCCCCCCCCCAGCCCCACAGCGATTGATAGCGTTCCAGTCTTCTGGTCGTTGCTAGCGTCAGGCGGTAAGGCAGGGGGCGCCACTCAATTTCCGCTCCGGGGCGCCACAAGGGCGTTGCACCATGGAATGACGTCACAATCTGCGCGCGCAGGTGGTCGCAGCGGTAAGTTTTAGCGCCGCCGCACAATGTCAAGTTAAGTTCCCGAGCGGCGCAAACATCGCTGCGCCCGGGCGTTAGCGGCTTTGCGCCCCATTAGCGCCCTCTTAAGGCGCTAACGGGAGGCGCAACCAACTGAATTTTTACCCCTAAGTTCCAGGAGGCAGTCACACCCACTAGAGTATTTACTTCCAATTTGGCCCATGGTCAGGGACAGGAGGGTGTGACTACAAGCGAGACAGGTATTGGGATCCAGGAGGTAGTGATGGAGGAGCTTCAGCCCTTGGCCTTGTCCAACAGGTATGAGATTCTTACTCGCTGTGTGGACGAGGGCAGGGACTGCAGGGAGGATGAGCAATCTGACCACAGCACCGTGGTACAGGGAGCCATTCAAGTGGGGGAAGTAAAAAGAAATGTTGTAGTGATAGGGGACAGTATAGTTAGGGGGATAGATACTGTTCTCTGCAGCCGAGAGCGTGAGTCCCGAAGGCTGTGTTGCCTGCCGGTGCCAGGGTTAAGGACATCTCCTCTGGGCTGGAGAGAAACTTGGAGTGGGAGGGGGAGGATCCAGTTGTCATGGACCATGTAGGCACCAATGACATAGGTAGGACAAAGAAAGAGGTTCTGCTGACAGAGTATGAGCAGCTAGGGGCTAAATTAAAAAGCAGAACCACAAAGGTAATAATCTCTGGATTACTACCTGAGCCACGAGCGAATTTGCATAGGGTAAATATGATCAGAGAAATGAACGAGTGGCTCAAAGACTGGTGTGGGAGAAATGGATTTCGATTTGTGGGGCACTGGCACCAGTACTGGGATAAGAGGGAGCTGTGTCGTGAGATGCTGCAGTATCAATGAACCTCCCCTTTAAGTACTGGGAAAAGTCCTGGCGCATCGAATAACTGGGGCTGTAGAGAGGGCTTTAAACTAAATAGTGGGGGGGAGGATCCAGGTGAGTGGGAATTTAAAAAGTCAATGATAAATGAGAAAGCAATAGAGCAGGATAGAGATGGGGGAAATAATAACCAGAGTGTGACAGGAAGGGACAGAATGTTTAAAAATAAGAGTGCAAGAGAAAATGGGGCCAAAACAAGGACAAATGGTAAAAAGACAAAGTTAAAAGCTCTATATCTGAATGCACACAGCATTCGTAACAAGATAGATGAGTTGACGGCACAATTAGATACAAATGGGTATGATCTGATCACCATTACAGAGACGTGGTTGCAAGCTGATCAGGGCTGGGAACTGAATATTCCAGGTTATTTGACAATTCGGAAGGATAGAAAGAAAGGAAAGGGAGGTGGGGTGGCTTTGTTGGTAAAGGATGGGATCAGTACAGTGGTGAGAAATGATATTGGCTCAGAAGATCAAGATGTAGAATCGGTTTGGGTGGAGATAAAAATTAATAAAGGGAAAAAGTCTCTGGTGGGCATAGTCTACAGGCCCTCGAACAGTAGCAATACTGTTGGACAGAGTATAAATCAACAAATAATAGAGGCCTGTAAAAAAGGTACGGTAATAATCATGGGTGATTTTAATCTCCATATTGATTGGACAAATCAAATTGGTCATGGTAGCCTTGAGGAGGAGTTCATCGAGTGCATCCGGGATGGTTTCCTAGAACAGTATATAATGGACCAACCAGGGAGCAGGCTATCTTGGATCTGGTACTGTGTAATGAGACAGAATTAATAAATGATCTCATAGTAAAGGATCCTCTAGGAAAGAGTGATCATAGCATGGTTGAATTTCAAATTCAGTTGGAGGGTGAGAAAGTTGTATCTCAAACCAGTGTGCTGATCTTAAACAAAGGCAATTACAATGGCATGAGGGCAGAACTGGCTAAAGTGGACTGGAAACATAAATTAAAGGGTAAGACAGTTGAAATGCAGTGGCGGACATTTAAGGAGATATTTCATAACTCTCAACAAAAATATATTCCAGTGAGAAAGAAAGATTTTAAGAGAAGGGAGCACCATCCGTGGCTAACTAAGGAAGTAAAGGATGGTATCAAATTGAAAATGAAGGCATACAATGTTGGGAGAACAGAGGATTGGGAAATTTTTTTAAACCAGCAAAGGATGACTAAAAAAATAATAAAGAGAGAGAAGATGAATTATGAGAGTAAACTGACAAGAAACATTAAAACAGATAGTAAGAGCTTCTACAGGTATATAAAAAGGAAGAGGGTAGCTAAAGTAAATGGTGGTCCCTTAGAGGATGAGACTAGGGAATTAATAATGGGGTACGGGGAAATGGCAGAGACTCTGAACAAATATTTTGTATCTGTCTTCACGGTAGAAGACACTAACAACATCCCAATAATGGATAATCAAGGGGCCACAGGGAAGGGGGAGCTAAAGGCAATCACTATCATTAAGGAAATAGTACTTGGTAAAATAATGGGACTAAAAGATGACAAGTCCCCTGGACCAGGTGGCCTGCATCCCAGGGTCTTAAAAGAAGTGGCTGCAGAGATAGTGGATGCATTGGTTGCAATATACCAAAATTCCCTGGACTCTGGAGAGGTCCCAGCGGATTGGAAAACCGCAAATGTAACACCCCTATTTAAGAAAGGAGGGAGACAGAAAGCAGGAAACTATAGACCAGTTAGCCTAACATCTGTCATTGGGAAAATGCTGGAGTCCTTCATTAAGGAAGCAGTAGCAGGGCATTTGGAAAATCATAATGCAGTCAAGCAGAGTCAGCATGGTTTTATGAAAGGGAAATCATGTTTAACAAATTTGCTGGCGTTCTTTGAGGATGTAACGCGTAGGGTGGACAAAGGTGAACCAGTGGATGTGGTGTATTTGGATTTCCAGAAGGCATTCGATAAGGTGCCACATAAAAGGTTATTGCATAAGATAAGAGCTCACGGAATTGGGGGTAATATATTAGCATGGATAGAGAATTGACTAACTAACAGAAAGCAGAGAGTCAGGATAAATGGGTCATTTTCCGGTTGGCAAACGGTAACTAGTGGGGTGCCACAGGGATCGGTGCTGAGGCTTCAACTATTTATAATCTACATTAATGACTTGGATGAAGGGACCGAGTGTAATGCAGCCAAGTGTGCGGATGATACAAAGATGGGTGGAAAAGCAAGTTGTGCAGAGGACTCAAAGAACCTGCAAAGGGATATAGACAGGCTAAGTGAGTGGGCAAACATTTGACAGATGGAGTATAATGTGGGAAAGTGCGAGGTTATACATTTTGGCAGGAAAAATAAAAAAGCAAATTATTATTTAAATGGAGAGAGATTACAAAATGCTACAGTTCAGAGGGACCTGGGGATCCTTGTGCATGAAACACAAAAAGTTAGCATGCAGGTACAGCAAGTAATCAAAAAGGTAAATGGAATGTTGGCCTTTATTTCAAAGGGGTTGGAGTATAAAAGCAGGGAAGTCCTGCTACAACTGTACAGGGTATTGGTGAGACCACACCTTGAGTACTGCGTAAAGTTTTGGGGGGAAAAATTCAGCTGCTTGCGCCTCCCGTTAGCGCCTTAAATGGGCGCTAATGGGGCGTAAAGCAGCTAACGCCCGGGCGCAGCGCCGCCCACGCCTCCCGAAAAATTTAGTGGGAGGTTAGCGGCGGCGGCAGCCGGTAGCGCCCTGTGGCGCTGCGCCGCCGGCGATGACGTCATCGCCGTGCGCAGCGCCCCGCTCGCGCCCCGGCCGTGATCTTCAGTCGCGCCCCCTGATTTACCGCCAGACGCTATGTCCGACGGGTTCAGGGGGGCGTACGTGCGGCCGGGGCGGCGATATTTAAAGGGGAGGTGGCAGGCGGCCATTTTTGTTGCTGGCCGCCTGCCAGCACCTGCCCCCGTTGCTGTCCCCGGCCCCCGTGAAGCCCCCCCAGCGTGAAGTGCCGGCTGCGCTCCAAGAGCCCGGCACTTCTCTTGAGTGCCGGGCTCTTTTGCCGGCACTCCCGATCCCTGGGAGCCCAGCTGGGCCCCGGTTCGCGCTGCGCAAGGCCCCTCCCCTTTAAGAAGGGGAGGAAGGCCTGCAATACCGCGGCGCGACGTGCCGCAGCGCGTGGCGCTGCGGCACGTAGCGCCAGGATATTCACTCGCAGCGCCCCAAGAGGGATGCGGGGTGCTTCCAGTTGCGCCCCGCTTCCCTCTTGGGGCGCAACCACTGAAGTTCCGGCGCGGGGCCGCTAATTTTTTCGGGGCGCTAAAAGTCGCGCCCCGGCGAGGTTAGCGCCCCAAATGGGGCGCGACTCAATTTTTACCCCTTGGTCTCCTTATTTAAGGAGGGATATACTTGCATTGGAGGCAGTTCAGAGATGATTCACTAGGTTAATTCCAGAGATGAGGGGGTTGCCTTATGAGGAAAGGTTGAGCAGGTTGGGCCTATACTCATTGGAATTTAGAAGAATGAGAGGTGATCTTATTGAAACATATGAGATACTGAGGGGGCTCGACAAGGTAGATGCAGAGAGGATGTTTCCCCTCGTGGGGAAATCTAGAACTCGGGGGCATAGTTTCAGAATAAAGGGTCGCCTTTTTAGAACTGAGATGAGGAGGAATTTCTTCTCTCAGAGGGTCGTAAATCTGTGGAATTCTCTGCCCCAGAGAGCTGTGGAGGCTGGGTCATTGAATATATTTAAGGTGGAGATAGACAAATTTTAGCAAGATAAGGGAGTGAAGGGTTATGGGGAGGGGGCGGGGAAGTGGCTTTGAGCCCAAGATCAGCCATGATCTTATTGAATGGCGGAGCAGGCTTGAGGGGCCAAGTGGCCTATTCCTGCTCCTATTTCTTGTGTTCTTATGTTCTTAAAAGTTGGAGAAATAGCAGCAGGCGCTAATGCTTTCGACTGCATGGAGAATTCATTCTCACTGTTCAAAGAAATGATTGGAGTGCTAATTAAAGTCTTAAAGGCCTAGCTCATTGGCGTTACACTTCAATGATGGACCAATATCGGGTGCAGTCTAATCACAACTGATCATTGCCACAGGCTTTTCCCAGTACTTAAAGGGGAGGTTCATTGATACTGCAGCATCTCATTCTCAGCATTGTTGGCTGTGCAGCTGCCTCAGCAAGGAGAAGCACAACAAGGAGAAGGAGAAGGAGAAGGAGAAGGAGAAGGAGAAGGAGAAGGAGAAGGAGAAGGAGAAGGAGAAGGAGAAGGAGTCGGAGTCGGAGTCGGAGTCGGAGTCGGAGTCGGAGTCGGAGTCGGAGGACTGAAGCAGGTGTGCACATGGCAGATCCACCTCACTCGGGTGGTCAGGGTGATTCAATGCTTCAACAAATGCTACATAGCAGCATCTGTACCACAAGCTTCACACACTGCCCAAAGCACCAGACCCACAACACTCACCCACCAACAATCTCTACCTACCAACACTCACACCCACATCTCACACCTTGCACACAATGACAGCTATTCAACTATGGCCGGCACAAGGGTAATTAGTTATTAAAATTAATGTGATATGTTTATGCATAAATTTATTAATGGAGTTTGCAATATTTTGTGGTCTCTCTCATTTCACCTTTGCACCCAGGAGGACGCTGTGATATGGCATGACACAGGGATGGTATGATGGGGATGTGGTGAGCAAAAGGGATCTGGGGTTTAAGTCATCCTGGTGTGAGGCTGGAGGTCTGTTTGGAAGAGGTGGCAGAGTTCTGTGACCATCACCTTGGTGATGCGGAGCCATTTAATACACTGCTTCTCGCTTAATTGGAGGTAGGAGAGGTGCTGTCGGAATACCCTCGGAGGGTAAGGCCTCCTGGTGAGAGCCTTGATGTCCCTCCTCATCCCTCTGCGCACATGTTCCTGTATTTCTCGTTGCCGCCGCTCCCTGCACCGTAGATCCTTGAAGGCCAGTACAGCCCCCATTAATGTTGCCAAGTGTAGCAGTTTGAATCTTTGAACAATAAATGTAGCTACTTTGTAGTATAAATGTAGCTACTTTGTAGTTGCCAGAAGACTGATGATACAAAAGAAGCTTGAAATTACCCATAGAAACTGTTGGAGTGGATGAAACTGACAAGAAACCACTGAAACTAACCTGCTCTGACAGCTGGGAATGATTAATGCTGATGCCTTTAAATAATGTCACTTGAGCTGGCTTCTTGGAGCTGCATGCCAGCTCTCCCTGTCGCTGTCTGGTCAAGATGCTACGGTAAGTGGTGACAATCAATTTTCCAGATCGGGCGGCCAGTGAGTGTTGCACGCTCACTGACGTCACGATCTGCCTGGCGTTGAAGTCGTTGGCGGTACCTTCGTACCAGCAGTGCAATGGGGGGCGGGGGGGGGAGCCGGATTTGCCGTGCAGCACTGGATTCGCCTCGCCCCAGCGCTACTGCATCAACACCCCATCACCGCCATCTGCTGGTGCTAACGGAAGGTGTTAAAGTGCTAAGGTACCCCATTAAGTTCCCATTCCTCCCCTTGTTTGAGCCAGGTCTCTGTTATTGCCACCATATCATAATCCCATGTGGCTACTTGTGCCTGCAGCTCACCAACCTTATTTACGCACATGCACTCTAAACCCATCTTAGTCTGCCTCACATTTCCCCCTGCCTGATCCCTCCTATTTCTGAATTACACTTTATTCTAATGCTGTTTGCCTCTCCAAGTCCTCTGTGCACCTTGTATCTCCTCTCAAATGCTTCCCCCTGCCAAATTAGTTTAAACCCTCCTCCAAAGCACTGGTTAACATCCCTGTGAGGACATTCATCCCAGCTCTGTTGAAGTGCATCCCATCTATCTTGTATAGGTTCGCCTGCCCCACAACTGGTCCCAATGTCCCAGGAATCTGAAGCCTCCCCCTCCTGCACCATTTCTCCAGTCACACATTTACCTGTTTTATCTTACTGCTGCCTATATTCACTAGCATGTGGCACCGGGAGTAATCCAGAGATTACTACCTTTGAGGTCCTGTTCTTTAACTTCTTCCCTAGCTCCTGAAACTCTGTCTGTTGGATCTCAACCCATTTCCTACCTACGTCATTGGTTTCAACATGGATCATGACTTCTGGCTGTTCCCCTTCCCCATGAAAAATGTTCTGCACCTGTTGAGTGATGTCCTCTACCCTGGCACCAGGGTGGTAACACACCATGTGAGATTCACGTCGGCGGTTTCAGAAATGCCTGTCTATCCCCCTGACTATCGAATCCCCTATGATCACTGCATTTCTACATTTTGCTGTGCCCTCCTGTGCAGTTATTTACTGTGGATGTGCACTAGACTGCACTCCCTCGAGGTGGTGTCACCCTCAGCACTGAAAACCGGTTTGAGAGTGCCACACTCCCAGAGGATTCCTGCACTGCCTGCCTCTTCCTACCCTGCCGAATGGCCACCCACTTACTATCCTTGTAAGGATAACCGGGAGAGCTTCTTCTCCCCGAGATGGACCCTCTGATATAAAGGGTCGACGTCCGCCTTATTCCCAATCAATCACTCGGAGTCCGGAGGTTCGTTCAGTAAATCAACTTTATTACAAGTCGACCGGGAAGACATTCATCCTGGGACGAATGCTCTCCGATCGCTAGAATCCCTTGCCTTATATACAGTTTTTTGTTCTAAGTCGTGGCTTACATCATACAGTTGATTTCAGGTGCAAATTCTTGTGATCCGTGTGCACATTTTGACCGTTTACATTAGTCCTGTGACTCCATAAGTTATCTTTAATACATTCCTCAAATAGTAACTGATGGTTTGTGCACATTATTCAATTAGTACCTGACGGTTTGACCATTTGACCACATTCCACCATACGTCCCTTTGGGACATGTACATACCAACTCCTTATATGGTTGGATACATGCTCGGTTCCTCAATTCCCTCATTTTAGCCCCTTTTAACCCTTTCAATCCTCATGAACTCTCTGTAGCTGTGGGATGACCACCTCCTGGAAAGGCCACTCCAGGAATTTCTCTCCCTCCCGTATGCCCTACAGTAACTCCAGCCGCTCCTCAAGCTTAGAAACCCTGAGTTCAAGCAAATGGAGGCTCTTCCTGCACATGTGGTTATCCAGGACACGGGAAGTGTCCTGGAGTTCGCACGTGGAACAGGAATTGCAGGCAACAGGTCTAAGCTAAGTGGTATTGACATTGGCAGACTGAGACCTATTTATTGCAAAATTGGAAGCAAAATCCCACTCATCGCACAGTAAACTGGCTGAATCATGTGTTCTGAACCAGGATCTGCACAGGTCATGCCCACCTTGATATCGGTGCCAATTTCAACAAGTCACACGTGTGCCACTACAAACTGCCACAGACTGCACCCCTTCTTTACTGGCTGCCGCAGTATAAAGTCTAGTCATTTCTAGGCTTCAATCAACTGGCTTGTTTCGTTAAGATTCAGGGAATTGATTGTATTCACTTACTATCCTCCTGAACTCTCTTGAGCTGGAAAGACCGCTCCAGGAAATTCGCAGCCTCCCGTATGCCCTAGAATAACTCCAGCCACTCCAGTTGTGAAGAGGATGTGAAGAGGCTTCTAGGGGATCTCGACAGGCTCAGTGAGTGGGCGAGAACATGGCAGATGGAATATAATGTGGATAAATGTGAAGTTACCCACTTTGGTAGAAAAAACAGAAAGGCAGTGTATTTCCTAAATGGTGAAAGATTGGGGAATGCAGACGCTCAAAGGGATCTGGGTGTCCTTGTACATGAGTCACTGAAAGTGAATGTGCAGGTGCAGCAAGCCATTAGGAAGGCAAATGGTATGCTGGCCTTCATTACAAGAGAATTTGAGTACAGGAGTAAAGAAGTCTTACTCCAATTATATAGGGCCTTGGTGAGACCACACCTGGAGTACTGTGTACAATTTTGGTCTCCTTACCTAAGGAAAGATATACTTGCCATAGAGGGAGTGCAACGAAGGTTCACGAGATTGATTCCTGGGATGGCGGGACTGTCGTATGAGAAGAGATTGAATAAACTAGGCCTGTATTCTCTTGAATTCAGAAGAATGAGAGGGGATCTCATTGAAGCATACAAAATTATTACAGGGCTTGATAGGATGGATGCTGGGAGAATGTTTCCCTTGGCTGGGGAGCCTAGGACCAGGGGCCACAGCCTCAGGATAAAGGGTAGGCCATTCAGGACTGAGATGAGAAGAAATTTCTTCACATAGAGGGTGGTGAATCTTTGGAATTCTCTACCCCAGAGGGCTGTGGAGGCTCAGTCATTGGGTATATTCAAAACAGAAGTCGATAGATTTCTGACTAGTAAGGGCATCAAGGGATATGGCGATAGGGCCGGTGAATGGAGTTGAGGCAGAAGATCAGCCATGATCTCATTGAATGGCGGAGCAGGCTCGAAGGGCCGAATGGCCTACTCCTGCTCCTATTTCTTATGTTCTTATGTTCATCAACAACACCGACTCACTCTATCTCAGAGCTGCCCTGGTCCGCAGTTCCATTTCATCCTTCGCCTTCATCCGTGCTTTAACAATAAACATTTTTTCTTCCTTTTCAGGTGTAAAGGACCACGAGCTTCAACAACTCTTGGATACCAATGCCCCTCCGGATCCTCCTTCCCCTTCACTTTCCTCTGATCCCATTTCTCCTTCCAATCTCACCCCTTGCTGCGTTTTCACTATCCCCTATGGCCTTCCCCTCTCTGACCCCGAATGATCAGTTCTCAGCAAAGGCCTCAGCTTCATCCCCTTGTGCCCCCACCTCAATGAATTTTGAGCTAGGCTCAATGCTGAGCACTTCCGTCACCTTTGACTCCGCACCCACTTCTTTGGCCAGGAGTCTTCCCCCCTCAGAGTGGGGGAAAACTCCTGTCTTCAGAATGTCATTGGAATTCTTGTTCAACCTGGGCCCTCCCTCTGGTCCATTTCCATCTCTGTGTCACCTCCTCTTCCCTTTCAGCATTCCGAAGAGATCGCTCCCTCTGTGACACCCCGATCCATTCTTGAATCACCCCCAACATTCACTCCCCATCCCATGGCATCCTTCCCGTGCAAGCGCAAGAGATGCAACACCTGCCCTTTTACCTCCTCCCTACCCACCGTCCAGGGCCCCAAACACTCCTTCCAGGTGAAACAGCAATTTATTTATATTTACAATTTAGTATACTGTATTCGCTGCTCACGATGCAGTCTCCTCTATACTGGGGAGACCAAACACAGATTGGGTGCTCGCTTTGCGGAACACCTCCGTTCAGTTCACAAACGTGACCCTGAGCTTCTGGTCGCTTTATTATCCGCCCCACTCCCACTTTGACCTCACTGTCCTCATCTTTCAATTAGCCACTTTACAGCCTTCTGGACTTAACATTGAGTTTTTTTTTAATTCATTTATGGGATCAGGGTGTCGCTGGCAAGGCCAGCATTTATTGCCCATCCCTAGTTGCCCTTGAGAAGGTGGTGGTGAGCCGCCTTCTTGAACCGCTGCAGTCCGTGTGGTGATGGTACTCCCACAATGCTGTTAGGTAGGGAGTTCCAGGATTTTGACCCAGCGACGATGAAGGATCGGCGATATACTTCTAAGTCAGGATGGTGTGTGACTTGGAACGGAACTTGGAGGTGGTGGTGTTCCCATGCGCCTGCTGCCCTTGTCCTTCTAGGTGGAAGAGGTCGCGGGTTTGGGAGGGGCTGCCGAAGAAACCTTGGCGAGTTGCTGCAGTGCATCTTGTAGATGGTATACACTGCAGCCACGGTACGCCGGTGGTGGAGGGAGTGAATGTTTAAGGTGGTGGATGGGGTGCCAATCAAGTGGGCTGCCTTGTCCTGGATGGAGTTGAGCTTCTTGAGTGTTGTTGGAGCTGCACTCATCCAGGCAAGTGGAGAGTATTCCATCACACTCCTTACTTGTGCCTTGTAGATGGTGGAAAGGCTTTGGGGAGTCAGGAGGTGAGACACTCACCGCAGAATACCTAGCCTCTGACCTGCTCTTGTTGCCACAGTATTTATGTGGCTGGTACAATTAAGTTTCTGGTTAATGGTGACCCCCCCAGGATATTGATAGTGGGGGATTCAACGATGGTAATGCCATTGAATGTCAAGTGGAGGTGGTTAGACTCTCGCTTGTTGGAGATAGTCATTGCCTGGCACTTCTGTGGCACGAATGTTACCTGCCACTTATTAGCCCAAGCCTGAACGTCGTCCAGGTCTTATTGCATACGGGCATGGACTGTTTCATTATCTGTGGAGTTGCAAATGGTGCTGAACACTGTGCAGTCATCAGCGAACATCCTCATTTCTGACCTTATGTTGGAGGGAAGGTCATTGATGAAGCAGCTGAAGATGGTTGGGCCTAGGACACTGCCCTGAGGAACTCCTGCAGCGATGTCCTGGGGCTGTGATGATTGACCTTCAACCACCACAATCATCTTCCTTTGTGCTAGGTATGACTCCAGTCAGTGGAGCGTTTTCCCCCTGATTCCCATTGACTTCAGTTTTACTAGGGCTCCTTGATGCCAGACTCGGTCAAATGCTGCCTTGATGTCAAGGGCAGTCACTCTCACCTTACCTCTGGAATTCAGCTCCTTTGTCCATGTTTGGACCAAGGCTGTAATGAGGTTGGGAGCCGAGTGGTCTTGGCGGAACCCAAACTGGGCATCAGTGAGCAGTGAGTTCCGACGAAGGGTTTCGACTTGAAACGTTAACTCTCTTTCTCTCTCCACGGATGTTGCCTGGCCTGCTGAGTTTTTCCTGCGTTTTCTGTTGTTATTTCGGATTTCCAGCATCCGCAGTATTTTGCTATCGTATCAGTGAGCAGGTTATTGGTGAGTATGTGCCGCTTGATAGCACTGTTGATGACACCTTCCATCCCTTTGCTGATGATTGAGAGTAGACTGATGGGGCGGTAATTGGCCGGATTGGATTTGTCCTGCTTTTTGTGGACAGGACATACCTGGGCAGTTTTCGAAATTGTCGGATAGATGCCAGTGTTGTAGCTGTACTGGAACAGCTTGGCTAGAGGCGCGGCTAGTTCTGGAGTACAAGTCTTCAGCATGGTAGCTGGGATGTTGTCGGGGCCCATAGCTTTTGCTGTATCCAGTGCGCTCAGCTGTTTCTTGATATCATATGGAGTGAATCGAATTGGCTGAAGACTGGCTTCTGTGATGGTGGGGACCTCAGGAGTAGGCCGATATGGATCATCCACTCGGCACTTCTGGCTGAAGTTGGTTGCAAATGCTTCAGCCTTGTCTTTTGCACTCATGTGTTGGGCTCCACCATCAATGAGGATGGGGATATTCTTGGAGCCTCCTCATCCCGTTAGTTGTTTAATGGTCCACCACCATTCATGACTGGATGTGGCAGGACTGCAGAGCTTTGATCTGATCCGTTGATTGTGGGATCGCTTAGCCCTGTCTATAGCATGCTGCTTCCGCTTTTTAGCATGCATGTAGTCCTGTGTTGCAGCTTCCCCAGGTTGGCACCTCATTTTTAGGTACGCCTGGTGCTGCTCCTGGCATGCTCTTCTACACTCATTGTTGAACCAGGGTTGGTCCCCTGGCTTGGTGGTAATGGTAGAGTGAGGGATATGCCGGGCCATGAGGTTACAGATTGTGGTGGAATATAATTCTGCTGCTGCTGATGGCCCACAGCGCCTCATGGATGCCCAGTTTTGAGCTGCTAGATCTGTTCTGAATCTATCCCATTTAGCACGGTAGTAGTGCCACACAACACGATGGAGGGTGTTCCCAGTGTGAAGACGGGACTTCGTCTCCACAATGACTGTGCGGTGGTCACTGCTGCCAATGCTGTCATGGACAGATGCATCTGCGACAGGTAGATTGATGAGGACGAGGTCAAGTAGGTTTTTCCCTCGTGTCGGTTCTCTCACCACCTGTCGCAGGCCCAGACTGGCAGTTATGTCCTTCAGGACTTGGCCAGCTCGGTCAGTAGTGGTGCTACCGAGCCACTCTTGGTGATGGACATTGAAGTGAGTGAGGAGACTCAGAACAAACTGTCACAGGACAGAGAGTGAGGAGACTCAGAACAAACTGCCACAGGACAGAGAGTGAGGAGGCTCAGAACAAACTGTCACAGGACAGAGTGAGGAGACTCAGAACAAACTGCCACAGGACAGAGAGTGAGGAGACTCAGAACAAACTGCCACAGGACAGAGAGTGAGGAGACTCAGAACAAACTGTCACAGGACAGAGAGTGAGGAGGCTCAGAACAAACTGCCACAGGACAGAGTGAGGAGACTCAGAACAAACTGTCACAGGACAGAGTGAGGAGACTCAGAACAAACTGTCACAGGACAGAGTGAGGAGACACAGAACAAACTGCCACAGGACAGAGTGAGGAGACTCAGAACAAACTGCCACAGGACAGGGTGAGGAGAATCATTACAAACTGTCACAGGACAGAGAGTGAGGAGACACAGAACAAACTGTCACAGGACAGAGTGAGGAGACACAGAACAAACTGCCACAGGACAGAGTGAGGAGACTCAGAACAAACTGTCACAGGACAGAGTGAGGAGACTCAGAACAAACTGCCACAGGACAGAGTGAGGAGACTCAGAACAAACTGCCACAGGACAGAGAGTGAGGCGGACCTGGGTGGAGCAACAGCGGCGAGGCGGCGGCGGTAAAAGGCGGCAGCGACCAGGTAGGCTTTCACCAAGCCGAGAGCAGGAGAGAGGTAAAAAATAATCGAAGTGTGACATCACCAGAAAGCAGGTAAGTGATTGGTTGGTGAGTATTTCTCTTTTTTTTTTATACAAAACTTCAATTTTATTGTTTCTCGGGTATCTGTGGTGCAGCAGAGACTGCTGGCATAAATTAACTGAACAGTAAATAATACATTTTTAATTAATTACATAGAATGGGAGAGCAGGTGATGTGTTACTGCTGCAATATGTGGGAGCTGGTGGACACCATTGATGTTCACGGTGAACACATTTGCAGTAAGTGTTGGCTGCTCGAGGAACTCCGGCTCCGTGTTGATGAGCTGGAGTCCGAGCTTCAAACACTGCGACACATCAGGGAGGGGGAGAGTTACCTGGACTCCGTGTTTCAGGAGGTAGTCACACCAATTAGAGTAACTAATTCAGAAGTAGCCCGTGGTCAGGGACAGGAAGGTGTGACTACGAGTGAGGCAGGTACAGGGATCCAGGAGGTAGTGTTGGAGGAGCCGCAGCCCTTGCTCTTGTCCAACAGGTTCGAGGCTCTTACTCCCTGTGTGGATAGGAGCGGGGACTGCAGGGAGGATGAGCAACCTGGCCACAGCACCGTGGTAAGGGGGGCCATTCAAGTGGGGGGAGTAAAAAGAAATGTTGTAGTGGTAGGGGATAGTATCATTAGGGGGATAGATAGGGTTCTTTGCAGCCAAGAGCGAGAGTCCCGAAGGCTGTGTTGCCTGCCCGGTGCCAGGGTTAAGGACATCTCCTCTGGGCTGGAGAGAAACTTGGAGTGGGAGGGGGAGGATCCAGTTGTAGTGGTCCATGTTGGTACCAATGACATAGATAGGACAAGGAAAGAGGTTCTGCTGAGGGAGTTTGAGCAGCTAGGGGCCAAATTAAAAAGCAGAACCTCGAGGGTAATAATCTCTGGATTACTACCTGAGCCACGAGCAAATTTGGCTAGGGTAAATAAAATCAGGGAGTTGAATGCGTGGCTCAAAGACTGGTGTGGGAAAAATGGGTTTTGCTTCTTGGGACACTGGCACCAGTACTGGGGCAGGAGAGAGCTGTTCCGTTGGGACGGACTTCACTTGGCCAGTGCTGGGACTAGTGTCCTGGCGAATCGAATAACTAGGGCTGTGGAGAGGGCTTTAAACTAATTAGTGGGGGGGAGGTTTCAAGAGAGCAAAAAATAAAAATGACAACAGAGAGGGTCATAGACATAGGTAGCAGTAGGGGAATCACAAATCAGAGCGTGGCAGGAAGGGACAGAGTGTGTGGAGTAAAAGGTAAACTGGTAAAAAGTGAAAAAGCAGGAACTAAGTGCCACAAAGCATATTTGAAAGTTCTCTATCTGAATGCACGTAGCATTCGTAACAAAATAGACGAGTTAATGGCACAAATAACTACATATGGTTATGATATTGTGGCCATTACAGAAACATGGCTGCAGGGTGACAATGCCTGGGAATTAAACATACCAGGTTATTTAACGATCAGGAAGGACAGGCAGGAAGGAAGGGGAGGTGGGGTGGCTATGTTAATAAAGGAAGGAATCACTGTAATACAGAGTAATGATATTGGGTCAAAAAATCATGATAATGAAACAGTTTGGGTGGAGATAAGGAATAATAAGGGGAAAAAAACATTAGTGGGCGTAGTCTATAGGCCTCCGAACAGTTGCAACTCTATTGGACGGAGTATCAATCAGGAAATAGTTGAGGCATGTAATAAGGGAACATCTATAATTATGGGGGATTTTAACTATCATATTAATTGGACAAATCAAATGGGGCAGGGCTGCCTTGAGGATGAGTTCATTGAGTGTATTAGGGATGGGTTTCTTGAGCAGTATGTAACTGAACCGACCAGGGGGCAAGCAACCTTAGATCTGGTCCTGTGTAACGAGACAGGATTAATTAAAAATGTCCTAGTAAAGGATCCCCTTGGAATGAGTGACCATAACATGGTTGAATTCCATATTCAATTAGAGGGTGAGAAGGTTGGATCTCAAACAAGCGTGCTAAGCTTGAATAAAGGAGACTATGAAGGTATGCGAGCGGAATTGAGTAGAGTGGATTGGGAAAATAGATTAAAGGGTAAGACGACACATGATCAGTGGTGTACATTCAAGGAGTTATTTTACAACTTCCAAAAAAAATATATTCCACTGAAAAGAAAAGGGTGTAAAAGAAAGGACAGTCATCCGTGGCTAAGTAAAGAAATTAAGGATAGTATTCGACTAAAAACAAGGGCATATAAGGTAGCGAAATCTAGTGGGAGGACAGAGGATTGGGAAAACTTTAAAAGGCAGCAAAAAATAACAAAAAGATTGATTAAGAAAGGGAAGATAGATTATGAAAGTAAATTAGCAAAAAATATAAAAACAGATAGTAAGAGTTTTTATAGTTATATAAAAAGAAAAAGGGTGGCTAAAGTAAATGTTGGTCCCTTAGAGGATGAGACCGGGAAATTAATGGTGGGAAATATGGAGATGGCAAAAACACTAAATGAATATTTTGTATCAGTCTTTACAGTAGAGGACACTAAGAATATCCCAACACTGGACAAACAGGGGGCTATAGGGGGAGAGGAGCTAAACACGATCAAAATCACTAAGGAAGTGGTACTCGGTAAAATAATGGGACTCAAGGCGGATAAATCACCTGGACCTGATGGCTTACATCCTAGAGTCTTGAAGGAAGTGGCGGTAGGGATTGTAGATGCATTGGTAATAATTTTTCAAAACTCCCTGGATTCCGCTAAGGTCCCGGCAGACTGGAAAACTGCTAATGTAACACCCTTATTTAAAAAGGGCAGTAGACAGAAGGCTGGTAACTATAGACCGGTTAGCCTAACATCTGTGGTAGGTAAAATTTTGGAGTCCATTATTAAGGAAACAGTAACAAGACATTTGGATAATCATAATTTAATAGGACAAAGTCAGCATGGTTTTACGAAGGGGAAGTCATGTTTGACAAATTTGCTGGAGTTCTTTGAGGAAGTAACATATAGAGTGGATAAAGGGGAACCAGTGGACGTAGTGTATTTAGACTTCCAAAAGGCATTTGACAAGGTGCCACACAAAAGATTATTGCTTAAGGTAAAAAATCACGGGATTGGGGGTAATATTCTGGCATGGATAGAGGATTGGCTATCTAACAGAAAGCAAAGAGTTGGGATAAATGGTTCATTCTCAGACTGGCAATCAGTAACTAGTGGTGTTCCACAGGGGTCAGTGCTGGGTCCCCAACTCTTCACAATCTATATTAACGATTTGGAGGAAGGGACCAAGTGTAACATATCAAAATTTGCAGATGATACAAAGATGGGAGGGAAAGTAGTGAGTGAGGAGGACATAAAAAACCTGCAAGGGGACATAGACAGGCTAAGTAAGTGGGCAGAGATTTGGCAGATGGAATACAGCACTGGAAAGTGTGAGGTGATGCACTTTGGCAGGAAAAATCCTAGAGCAATTTATTATCTTAATGGCAAGAAACTGGAGAGTACTGAAGTGCAAAGGGATCTGGGGGTCCTGGTGCACGAAACTCAAAAGGTTAGTATGCAGGTGCAGCAAGTGATTAAGAAGGCAAATGGAATGTTGGCCTTCATTGCTAGGGGGATAGAATATAAAAATAGGGAGGTATTGCTTCAGTTGTACAAGGTATTGGTGAGACCGCACCTGGAATACTGCATACAGTTTTGGTGTCCTTACTTAAGGAAAGACATCCTTGCTCTCGAGGCAGTGCAAAAAAGGTTCACTCGGTTAATCCCGGAGATGAGGGGGTGGTCATATGAGGAGAGGTTGGGTAGATTGGGACTCTACTCATTGGAGTTCAGAAGAATGAGAGGCGATCTTATTGAAACATATAAGATTGTGAAGGGGTTGGATCGGGTGGATGCGGGGAGGATGTTCCCGATGACGGGTGAGACGAGAACTAGGGGACATAGTCTTAGAATAAGGGGCTGCTCTTTCAAAACTGAGATGAGGAGGAACTACTTCACTCAGAGGGTGGTAGGTCCATGGAATATGCTGCCACAAAAAGCTGTAGAAGCTACAACATTAATTAAATTTAAAACAGAAATAGACAGTTTCCTAGAAGTAAAGGGCATTAAGGGTTACGGGGAGCGGGCAGGAATTTGGACATGAGTCTAGGTTCGGATCGGTCATGGCCCTGTGGGTAGTGGAGCGGGCCCAGGGACTGTGTAGCCTGATTCTGCTCCTATTTCGTGTGTGCAATTCTGTTAGATGCAGGAGATGTTTCTGTGATAGATAGTAGATTGGCGGTTAGGATCAGATCAGCCATGATCTTATTGAATGGCGGAGCAGGCTCGATGGGCCGATTGGCCTACTCCTGCTCCTATTTCTTATGTTCTTATGTTCTTAAGTCCCCCACCCAGAGTACATTCTGTGCCCTTGCTACTCTCAGTGCTTGTTCCAAGTGGTGTTCAACCTGGAGGAGTACTGATTCATCAGCTGAGGGAGGGCGGTAGGTGGTAATCAGCAGGAGTTTCCTTGCCCATGCTTGACCTGAAGCTAAGAGACTTCATGGGGTCCGGAGTGAATGTTAAGGACTCCCCGGGCCACTCCTTCCCGACTGTATACCACTGTGCCACCACCCCTGGTGGGTCTGTCCTGCCGGTGGGACAGGACATACCCAGGGATGGTGATGGAGGAGTTCGGGACATTGGCTGAAAGGTATGATTCTGTGAGTATGACTATGTCAGGCTGTTGCTTGAATAGTCTGTGGGACAGCGCTCCCAATTTTGGTACAAGTCCCCAGATGTTGGTGAGGAGGACTTTGCAGGATCGACTGGGCTGGGTGTGCCATTGCCGTGTCCGTAGCCAGTGCCGAGGTTGATGCCGGGTGGTCTGTCTGGTTTCATTCTTATTATTTTGTTTCGTAGCGGTTAGTTACAACTGAGTGACTTGCTGGGCCATTTCAGAGGGCAGTTAAGAGTCAACCACATTGCTGTGGGTCTGGAGTCACAGAAAGGCCAGACCAGGTAAGGACAGCAGATTTCCTTCCCTGAAGGACATTAGTGAACCAGATGGGTTTTTACGACAATCCGATAGTTTCATGGTTACCATTACTGATACTAGCTTTTTTATTCCAGATTTATTTAATTAATAGTTCAACAAATTCAGATCATAACCACTGCTCCCATTTTTTTAGACAGCAGGTTCTAGTAATGATTCTGCTTTTGTCATTTTCTGCTCCTCTAGACCCATCTTTTGTTTCTTTACCTGTTCCATTACCACCCTGTTTGGCCTTGCACTATCATCCCTTTTGTCATTTAATCACTCCTGCCTTCCACCCTATCACAGACCTTCCCTTTTTTCTTTCCTCCCCTCCCCCCTTTCCCTGCCTCTGTCCTTGCTTAAAACCTGTGACATCTCTAACTTTTTCCAGTTCTGATGAAAGGTCATCGACCTGAAGCGTTAACTTTGTTTCTCTCTCCAAAGATGCTGTCTGACCTGCTGAGTATTTCCAGCATTTTCTGTTTTTCTTTATAATTGATTGTATCCATTTGACTATTTGGGAGCTGTCTAACAATGTTATATCAGACGTAAATTTAAAGAGTGTTTACTCTCCTTACGTGCAAATGGTACCTGACTACCACTATAGGATTTTGTGTGTTAATGCCTGCTTCTTTTTGAGTAAAATTGAGAGGTCGCACAACACCAGGTTATAGTCCAACAGTTTTATTTGAAATCACAAGCTTTCGGAGCTATCGATTGCCCCTTCCTCAGGTGAAGTAAATTAGATACAGAATCGCCAAAGCATATATAGATCGAGAACAAAGCATGTGTACCTTACAATTGCAGACCACTAAATTAAATCATCCTGACTATCTGCCGAGGTGTGATAAAGTTAATCAAGTCAGCCAGGAAGGTACCACATCAAAGACATAGCAAGATACAACTGAGACAATGAGGTGTAGTCGCAGGGGTTCCAACGTGTCAAAAGCTGCCGTCTGTATGTAAAACGAAAAGCTTTAAAATTTTTACTTTTTTACTGGGAAAATTTTTACTTTTTTACTGGGAATCACATCTGTGAACAAGCCAACGACGACTCGAGTCCGGATCACGTCATGTATCGTGACATAAACCCAAGATCCCGGTTGAGACCGTCTTCATGAGTGCGGAACTTGGCTATCAGTTTCTGCTCGATGATTTTGCGTTGTCGTGTGTTTCTAAGGTTGCCTTGGAGAACGCTTACCCGCAAGTAGCCATGATTTATGCATTCTGTACCAATCCAATGTCACCAAGCTCTTCCAAGAGGAAAGCAGGCGTGATGCGTGGCTACTGTGAAATATGGGCTATGCACTGTTACCATGGTTTGTAACTCTGCAAAATCTGCACATTGACTGAACTATGTACAGCAGATTGACTGAACTAAGAATCAACCCCCTGATCTAGACCCGTCAGGATATTTATTACACATTTCAGGCTCCTGGACTGCTTTGGTGACTGCTTCATGTTTTGTCCCTGAAAAGGTGGCTAAAGCATTGAAGTGTGTTGCATGCTCCACAATACTGGCATTGTTAGAGGCATCAGCATCCAGTTCACTGATAACCAGTTTACATCTCCATTACTGAGCCTGTTAGCTCACATGCTGCAGTGGTTGGTACTTCCACATCAGACTGGAGAAGTTTTCCTTCACAAGATTATCCTTCAAGATCTGGAACGCAGGTCTTTTCAGAGCATTTAAACCCTTGCCGCACTGCTCCACCTGGAGCCACATGAAGCACATGCATCACATATAGTCCACCATGAGGCCGATGTAGCAGAGCCTGGTCTCCAATCGTCTTGGATCTCCTTGCCATTGGACCAAGACCTTGCTCTGTCAAGCCCGTATGTTAGCGAGTGTGCAATGGCCACCCCATGATAAAAGAATTCACGCACAGGCATCTTCCACCCTTTAAAATGAAGTTCGGGACCTGGAACGTCAGGACCCTCATGGACAACCCCAACAGCGACAGACCGGAACGCCGTACTGCTATCGTTGCCCGGGAGCTCAGACATTTCGACATAGACATCGCCGCCCTAAGTGAGACCCGGCGGGCAGGGGAAGGCCAGCTCAAGGAGCAAGGCGGTGGTTACACCTTCTTCTGGAAAGGCAAACCTGAAGAAGAACGCCTCCATGGGGTAGGCTTCGTCATAAAAAATGAGCTAGTTGGACGTCTCAGAGACTCCCCTTGCGGAATAAATGAACACCTCATGACTCTACGGCTCACCCTAGCCCGGAGCCAGTGCGCTACGGTCATCAGTGCGTACGCCCCAACACTGGAAGCCACAGACGAAACCAAAGAGGAATTCTACTCCAGCCTCGAACAATCCCTGTCCCGAGTCCCAACGGGCGACAAGCTGATCCTCCTTGGTGACTTTAACACCAGAGTTGGAAAGGACACAGACCTCTGGGGAGGTGTGATCGGCAGAGAGGGGGTAGGGAAAGCCAACTCCAACGGTACCCTCGTCCTGACGAAATGCTTAGAACATGGCCTTGTCATAACCAACACCTTGTTCCGTCAGAGAGACAAGTACAAGGCTTCATGGCAACACCCTCGCTCCAAGCACTGGCATCTGCTGGACTACGTCATCATCCGAGCGAGGGACCACAAGGACATCTGCATCACCCCCGCCATGACAGGAGCTGACGACTGCTGGACAGACCACCGCCTAATCCGCTCTGTCATCTCCATCAACATAGCCCTAAAAGAGCAGCGGCAACAGAAACAATGCTGCAGGAAAATCAACGCTGGAGCACTCAAAGACCCTGCTAAGAAAGCCCTATTCAGCCTGCGCCTCACAACCAACCTGACGACTCCCAGTGATTCAGAGACACAGAGTGTCCACAGCGCCTGGTCTGCACTAAAGGCCTCCATAATCAGCACCTGTGAAGAGACGCTCGGTCACTCGACCAGGAAACACCAAGACTGGTTCGACGAGAACGACCAGGAGATCCAGGAGCTAATAAGCCGTAAGCGCAAGGCTACTAGATTTTGGGCATTACTTTTGATGCCAAGGGTTCAGAGATGGCTCCCAGGAAAGATTTCACGTGGAAAAGCATTAGTCTTAATAATCCAGAAAAATAGGGATATTAATTCTCCTGAAACCAAAAGCAGCAAACAGATCTCATTGGTCTTGAACCATAAGGATATATGGGGGGAAAAGTTGGGTAGCTTTGCGCCTCCCGTTAGTGCGAAATTCAGCAGGAGGTTAGCGGCGGCGCTAACCGGTAGCACCCTGCGGCGCTGCGCCGCCGGTGATGACATCATCACCGTGCGCAGCGCCCCACTCGCGCCCCGGCCGTGATCTTCAGGAGCGCCCCCTGACTTACCGCTGGACGCTATGTCCGACGGGATCAGGGGGGCCTACCTGCAGCCGGGGAGGCGCTACTTAAAGGCGAGGTGCGGGGCGGCCATTTTTGTTGCTGGCCACCTGCCAGCACCTGCCTGCGCTCCTGTCCCTGGCCTCCTGAACGGCCCCCCCCCGCCGCGGAGTGCCGGCTGCGCGCCAAGAGCCCGGCACTTCTCTTGAGTGCCAGGCTCTTTTGCTGGCACTTCCGATCCCCAGGGGCCCAGCTGGGCCCTGGGTCGTGCTGCGCAAGGCCCCTCCCCTTTAAGAAGAGGAGGAAGGCCTGCAATACCGCGGTGCGACATGCCGCAGCGCCAGTGCCGCGATATTTACTCACAGCGCCCCAAGAGGGATGCGGGGCACTTCCAGTAGCGCCCCGCTTCCCTCTTGGGGCGCTACCACTCAATTTCCGGCACGGGGGCGCTAATTTTTCCGGGGCACTAAAAGAAGCACCCTGGCAAAGTTAATGTCCCAAATGGGGCGCTACTCAATTTTTAGCCCATGGTGTATATAGTCAGCCTGGTGGATTCGTGGCTCCTCCTCTGTGGATTGGTCTGAAAGATTATTTTGATGGCGGACAGGAAGAGTTCTTATTTTCATCTGATTGTGATATAACAGACCTACGAAGTTTTGAAGCTGCTGCAAAGTGAAAACTAGACAAAAGATTCAAATCCTTCAGTTCAATCAAGAAGTATTGAAATTATTTCTGCGCACAGAGTATAAAGATCCTGGTCCTAGATTTTATTTTATATTGATCAAAACCTACATTTATTCAAAAAAACTGAAGGCGGTGGAGATTAGAGGAACAGTATGAGCTGTACTCTGACACAAATATACTCTAACTGCTATCATGGGAGAGTTAGATTACTAGCCGAAAGAGTTTAGAAATATAAGTGTCCCTGGTTTGTAGCCTGTTGTCTGTAAGTCAGAATCATTGATGGCCATACTAAAGAAAGAAAGATTTGATTATATAGAACCTTTCATATCCTTGGGACATCCCAAAGTGCTTAACAGCCAATTAGTTACTTTTGAAATGCAGTCACTTTTGCTTTGTCGGCAAATGTGGCTCCAGAGGGAAAAGTCTATTGTCCCACTGCCTTGGACTAATTGGAGGGGGGAGACGATGGGGGAAATCTTAACCCCAAAAAACAGGTAGGTTGGGGTTGGGTGGAAGGTTAAAGAGTTTAAAAAACTGAAGCCCGACTCCAACCCACCCACTTCCGGTTTTATTGGAGGCGGGACAGTGGGCGGGCAGCCAATCCGCTTCCAGGAGGCGGGTTGTCTATTTAAATATTATAATGAGGCTGCATGCAATTACAAATTTAACTCTGGCGGTCGGCTTTCCCAGGCCTCGGGGAACCCACCAGCTAAAGGAAGGTGAGGACTGCTGGATCCAGGAGGTAAGTGCCTCACCCACCCCCCACGATCGGACACCCCTCGAGGCCTCCAACCTCCCCCCACGAGGCCTCCGATCTCCCCCCCCTACCCGACCTCTCCCCCCACGAGGCCTCCGATCTCCCCCCCCTACCCGACCTCTCCCCCCACGAGGCCTCCGATCTCCCCCCCCACCCGACCTCTCCCCTCACGAGGCCTCCGATCTCCCCCCCCTACCTGACCTCTCCCCTCCACGAGGCCTCCGATCTCCCCCCCCGACCCAACCTCTCCCCTTCACGAGGCCTCCGATCTCCCCCCCCCACCCGACTTCTCCCCTTCACGAGGCCTCCGATCTCCCCCCCCGACCCGACCTCTCCCCCCCACGAAGCCTCAGATCTCCCCCCCACCCGACCTCTCCCCTCCATGAGGCCTCCGATCTCCCCCCCCACCCGACCTCTCCCCTCCATGAGGCCTCCGATCTCCCCCCCCACCCGACCTCTCCCCCCCAACGAGGCCTCCGATTTCCCACTTCATCCACTCCCCTCCGGCCCCCCAATCACCTTCCCGGCCACCCCCCTCCAGCCCCGATGCTCCTCCAGCCCCAAAACACCCCCCACAATGCTCATCTGACCCCCAACCACTACCCTCCGGCTCCCAGGTCCCGACAACCCCACCGCACCCCACTGCCCACCCACCAGATGCTCCTCTGGCTCCCGACACCCCCTTCCCACTGATGCTCCTCGGGCTCCCTCCCCTCCTCCGGCCCTCGATGCTCCTCGGGCTCCCTCCCCTCCTCCGGCCCCCGATGCTCCTCGGGCTCCCTCCCCTCCTTCGGCCCCCGGTGCTCCTCCGGCTCCCGACCACTCCCCCATCCCCCGCTCCCCCGATCCGTCCCTCCCTCCTCTCTGTGGCTTAGTGCCACAGGCCTACCTGCAGCCAGCCTCTCCATCTGGCTGGCTGCGAGCAGGAAACAGAGCTTTCAAATGCTAATCAGGCCTTGCCGTTAAATTCGGCTGGGCCTGCGGGAAACCTGTTCTCCTGGGTTTCCCTGGCTTTCTAGTCACCCCTCCCCCTACCTACCCCGGTCCCAACCCACCTCCAGATTAAAATGACGGCCCATGTTTTCACCATTCCATTAACCATTGATTACAAATAGCCATCAATAGCCAACTGGAGGCATCTCTCTTTTGCCTCAGGTGAGCTGCCAATTAATCATTGTTTACTGTCACTACATAACAGAAAATAAAATGTCACGGCTGACAAAAGGCTACTTTACCTATCTAAATTCTCTCCTCTGCTATCCTAACACTTCCATGATAATATCCACTCTCCTTTGATACATTCCTAAAGGTTCTGCCTCTATTGCCACTCCTGGGAGATCATTTTAAACATTCATCACTCTTTGAGGAAGGAAGTTCTTCTCACACATTAAGTGACTTGGAAGGAGAACATTCTGAAAGCTTTTTGGCAACTGCTCAAGAGCAGTTGTCATTTTTAGTCGAACTTCACAAGCCTTCAGTTAAGAGCTGATTATACAGTTGTTTGAAATGAATCCAGCTGAAAATCCAGTGCTGTCAGCTTTTTTATTCCAACGTCTGTTTATCTTTCTGCTGAGAAATACAATAGGCAGAGAACCGTTGCTGGCTCCAGTTTAGCTTACCTTCAAATCTGTAATTTGGCTTTGCGCCATTTGTTGGAAGATAATTCTCAATAATAGCAACTCACGTGGAAAAATCTAACTGAATTGCTGAGTCAAATGATGCATCTCAGGTCTGTCAAATATTGATGATTATAATCAACGGGCTTGGTTTGATAGGCCAAGTATCGGGTTAAAGGTGTAATGGGAGGTATTCTTTAATGTGCATTTAACCAGTGCTGTTCTCTGTTAAAGTAAAGCTGTAAACTTAAGATTACATAGAACTACATATAAATTACAATGTGGGAACAACAACAACGGCAACTTGTATTTATATAGCGCCTTTAACGTAGTAAAACGTCCCAAGGCGCTGCACAGGAGTATTTTAAGACAAAACATTTGACACCGAGCCACATAAGGAGAAATTAGGGCGGGTGACCAAAAGCTTGGTCAAAGAGGTAGGTTTTAAGGAGAGTCTTAAAGGAGGAAAGAGAGGTAGTGAGGTTTAGGGAGGGAATTCCAGAGCTTAGGGCCCAGGCAACAGAAGGCACGGTCACCAAAGGTTGAGCGATTATAATCAGGGATGCTCAAGAGGGCAGAATTAGAGGAGCGCAGATATCTCGCGGGGGGGGGGGAGGTTATGGGGCTGAAGGAGATTACAGAGATAGGAAGGGGCGAGGCCATGGAAGGATTTGAAAGCAAGGATGAGAATTTTGAAATCGAGGCGCTGCTTAACTGGGAGCCAATGTAGGTCAGCGAGCACAGGGGTGATGGGCGAACAGGACTTGGTGCGAGTTAGGACACGGGCAGCCGAGTTTTGGATCACCTCAAGTTTACGTAGGGTAGAATGTGGGAGGCCAGCCAGGAGTGCGTTGGAATAGTGAAGTCTAGAGTTAACAGAGGCATGGATGAGGGTTTCAGCAGCAGATGAGCTGAGGCAAGGGCGGAGACGGGCGATGTTACGGAGGTGGAAGTAGGCGGTCTTTGTTATGCTGCGGTTATGTGGTCGGAAGCTCATTTCATGGTCAAATGTGACACCAAGGTTGCAAACAGTGTGTTTCAGCCTCAGACAGATGTAGGGAGAGGGATGGAGTCAGTGGCTAGGGAACGGAGTTTGTGGCAGGGACCGAAAACAATGGCTTCAGTTTTCCCAATATTTAATTGGAGAAAATTTTTGCTCATCCAGAACTGTATGTCAGACAAGCAGTCTGACAGTTTAGAGACCGTGGAGGGGTCGAGAGAAGAGGTAGTGAGGTAGAGCTGGGTGTCGTCAGCGTACATGTGGAAACTGACGCTGTGTTTTCGGATGATGTCGCCAAGGGACAACATGTAGATGAGAAATAGGAGGGGGCCAAGGATAGATCCTTGGGGGACACCAGAGGTAACGGTGCTGGAGCGGGAAGAGAAATCGTTGCAGGTGATTCTCTGGATACGATTAGATAGATAAGAATGGAACCAGGCGAGTGCAGTCCCACCCAGGTGGACGATGGTGGAGAGGCATTGGCGAAGGATGGAGTGGTCAACCATGTCAAAGGCTGCAGACAAGTCAAGAAGGACAAGGAGGGATAGTTTACCTTTGTCACAGTCACAAAGGATGTCATTTGTGACTTTGATGAGAGCCGTTTTGGTACTGTGGCGGGGCGGAAACCTGATTGGAGGGATTCGAACATGGAGTTGCGGGAAAGATGGGCACGGATTTGGGAGGCGACAACAAACAGGTCAATTGACCCAACCAGTTGTCCAGCCTTACACGAGCAATAGTTCTAATCCCATGCGCACGTCCTGTTCCCATGTCCCTTTATTTCCTTTTCCTTCAACCGCCTATCTAACCTATTTTTAAATATTGACATGGTCTCTGCTTCAATCACTAACTCTGGTAATGCGTTCCAGAGCCTCACAACCCTCTGTGTATAAAAAAAAATGTTTCTCCTGTTCTCTGTCTTCAATCTCTTAGATTTAACCTTATATCTACGGTCCCCTGGTTCTAGGTCACTCAAATCATTAGAATCTGACCGCAAAATTCGGCTCCATAGCGCTCAATGTTTGGGCGCTACAGGTGCCGTTTTAGTTCCAAAATGGCGTCCGCGGCACGCGCGTCCACTTCAGGTGCAGGCCGCGCTGGAAGCCATCTTTGGTAGGGCATTTGTGCAGGTGCAGGGAGCTTGCGTCAGAAGTATGCAAAGTAGGCAGATTGTGATGTCAATCAGCGTGCAATGCTGATTGGACGCTCACGCTGCCATTTTAGAGCTCAACGCTACAGCTGACACCCTGTCTTAAGCACATTCAGCAGCAGGAAGGACCAGCCCCACCAGCGCTATTTAAAGGGATCATCAACTACTTACAAATCAGTGGCAACACGGTGGCATAGTGGTTAGCACTGTTGCCTCACAGCGCCAGGGACCCGGGTTTGAATCCGGTCTCGGGTGACTGTCTGTGTGGAGTTTGCACATTCTCCCCGTGTCTGCGTGGGTTTCCTCCGGGTGCTCCGGTTTCCTCCCACAGTCCAAAGATGTGCGGGTTAGGTTGATCAGGCTATGATAAATTGACCCTTTAGTGTTAGGGGGATTAAATACATGGGGTTACAGGGATAGGGTGGGATATGTGTCGGTGCAGGCTCGATGGGCTAAAATCGCCTCTATCTGCACTGTGGTGATTCTGTGAAGTCAGTTGCTGGTTGATTTCTTTTGGCTGTTGCTGCATTTGTAGAAGTGTTTGGTGGTTTCTAGAGTTCTTTAAGTTGCTCAAATCTACAGGGTGTGGTGTGGCAGGTGCTGAAGGACTTTGAGCTGACTTCAAGGATGCTGCACAGACCACTTGCTCCCAGGCATTCCACTTGGACTACAGCATGACAGGGAGAATGAGCAGAGGCGACACAGAGCAGGACAAGCTGCTGGCAGAGGGAGGAGGAAGAGGGGAAGAAGAGCTATCAGCAGAAGGCCATATCTACCCAGGGTGTTCAGGGAGGAACAGTGGGTCAGACGTCTGCGCTTCCCCAAGGACGTCTGCACTGAAATCTGCCATCTGCTGCAGCCACAACTGCAACCTCAGAGCAGACCGCATTGCCAGTGGCTGTGAAGGTCACGGTGGCCATAAACCTTTATGCGTTGGGCTCCTTCCAGGCTGGAGCAGGAGATATTTGCAACATCGCCCAGTTTGCCTAAGGAGATAACTGAGGCCCTGTATTCCAAGAGAACTGAATACATTGCCTTCTCTCTGGCCAGAGCGCAGCAGGCTGAGTGAGCACGCGCTTTGCTAGGATTGCAGGCTTCTCCATGGTGCAGGGTGACATTGACTGCACGCACCTCGCCTTACAGGAGCCGCATGTCAACTCTGAGACGTACCGCAACCGAAAGGGATTCCATTCCTCAACGTCTAGCTGGTGTGTGACCATACTCAGTGAATACCCAGTATCCTGGCAGCAGTCATGATGCCTGCATTCTGCGCAAGTCCACTATCCCATCTGCATTTGAGCCAACACGACAAACCAGAGGGTGGCTACTGGGAAACAAGGGCTATCGTTAGTATCATGGCTCATGAATCCAGTGTGAAACCCATGCACACGTGGGCAGCATTCATACAACGAAAGCTATGCTGCCATACAAGATATAATCGAGCAGACCATTGGCGTGCTGAAGCAACGCTTCCACTGCCTGCAGGAGCCCTGCAGTACTCGGTAGAGCGGGTGGTCTGCTGCATGCTGCACATCCTCGCCATCATGAGGGCACAGACATTGCCACCAACCATACGGCGACCAGCTGAGGAGCAGGAGGAGCAGGAGCAGGAGGAAGAGGATGAAGAGGAGGAGAATGAGGAGGAGGAGGTGGAAGAGGAAGGGTGGAGTCAACCCAGAAAGACCCTTACTGGCCGGGCTGTCTGTGACTGACTCACCCGGCTGCGATACCAGTAAACACAACCCCAATTCCATATTCACCAACAATCCCACGCCCCACCTTCTCTCTGTCACTGACCATCACAGCATCTGCTTGTCCACAATGCAAAAATAAAAGCCAACACACAATAAACGTTCCAAACCAAATTTATAAATGAAATCATGCCATATTGCATACAAACGTAAACTAATCATCCTTGTGCATTCCCTTAGTGCCTGTCTTCTGTGTGCCTATGACTGTCCTAGTGCTCCTATGCAGTGCTACCCCAGTGCCTGCAGCATGGCTGGTTGGAGGCAGCTGACTTGCAGTGGAGGAGACTGCAGATGGAGGACGACCTTGAGCAGCTCTGGGCTAGAAGCCTGACTTCGGACTGCACCATCTCGGCATGGGCTGCAGAAGTCTGGGCTGGCTGGCTAACAGGCAACAGCAAAGGCACTTGCAGAGTGGCAGGGGTGGGAGGATGAATACTGTAATCCTGAGAGAGGACAGCAGGTTTGTGCTCAACAGAGCCACTGCCACACCCCGGGTGGGGAGGGGGGCCTCAGCAATCCTAGTAATCTGTTGGAGGACAGATTGCTGGACTGCTGTGACACCCTGCAAGCCCCTTTCAACACTGGTACCCGCAGCCACAATGACAGCAGTCTGAGCTTGCATGACAAAGTCGGAGCTTCCACTGCAGCACTCAGACATTGGGTGGCTTCTGTTTGTGCTGCAATGGAAGCTGAGACATCGGCCATCAGAAGATGCATCGTGGTTGGGTTCACAAGTGTGCTAATGGAGTTGGCCATCACTTCTATGCTGGGGAGTGGGTCTGCGGGTGTCGGAGGGGTCTGAAAGTGTGCTGTAGAGGTGAGTGATGGGTGCATGTGTGGAGTGGTAAGTATGTGAGATGAGTGTAAAGTGTTAGAAAATGTTAACTTATCTTTGTTTCTTCCTGCAGCCTTCAGCCGCTGTGGAGCTGGAGCCCCCGACATCTCCATTGTAGAGATCGCAGACTGGCTGCTGCATCCTCCGATGCAACAGTCATCTGATTTCTGCAAAGTAGAAAGTTTTGATGAGTCCTGAACACAAGGGCTCATCAAACTACACAGAATGTCAGTGTTTGACAGCTTTCAAAAATTCTTGACAGATGATACGTCATACGTTGATGTGCTCTGCAACCGGCTTCACCCTAATTGGCCTGCTAAGCCCGCCGGGCGGGCTTAACAAGGTCAATCAGGGGAAAATCCCACTGGTTGGCCAGAAGCTGATGGGGGCGGGACTGAAACCCGACAAATGGAAGTCCCGCCTCCAAAAGCTTCCCATTGAGAAAATCACCCCCATGGCAGCCAATTTGCACACAGCAAGCTCCCACAAACAGCAAAGTGACAATGACCAGATAATCTGTTTTAGTGATGTTGATTGAGGGATAAATATTGGCCAGGACACCAGGGATAACTCCCTTGTTCTTCTTCAAAATAGTGCCATAGGATCTTTTGCATCCACCTGAGAGGGCAGATAGGGCCTAGTTTAACATCTCATCCAAAAGACAGCACCTCTGACAGTACAGCACTGGAGTGTCAGCCTAGATTTTTGTGTTCAAGTCTTATGGAGTGGGATTTGAACCCACAACCTTCTGACTCAGAGGTAAAGAGTACTACCAACTGAGCCGAGGCTGACACTCAGTAGCCTAGCTTCCAACAAGTACCCAGACTCTACCACCAGGATGTGATGTAATTAGAGGAAGGGACTTCAGGCACATTTATTTTGTCCTTTCTGCTGTTGAAACTAAGCTATTTAAAAAAAAAGTGACAATCCCTGCGTAATGTCTTCATTCATCATTCAGATCCGATAAGTAATATATTCTGTCGTCTGCTAAAGAGAGAAGCTTCCTGAGACTCTGCTGACCTGAGTTACATGGAGGTGTATGAGACCTTTCACCCAGCCATGTTCCAGTTGTCAGACTGGTGACCAGACAGAATAAATCAAATTAAACAAGAATATATAGCTGAGAGACTGCGAATACGAGGAGTTATAAGTATTAAACGATAATGTGGGCTGGATCGATTTCTACTTGACCGATTACAAAGAGTGCTTTTATCTGATCCAGGACTTTGAAGGGGGGAGGGGCACAGTTGCTCCTGTTGACTTGAAGGTATATAACAGCCAAGAAATGTGATCGCCCTTTTTTTGCTCTTAATGGATGTGGGAGTTGTTTGTTGTTCAAATTGTGTCTGCCCAACTCACAATTAATTGCCATTTTATTGGCTTGCCTAGTCAGACTCGGCAGCTTAGAATTAAGAAAATGATGCGCTTGAGACAAAGTATCAGCTCTAAGAAGCATTCCAAGGTACATAAAAGTCAAAATTTTCTGATTGATGTAATTTTAATGCCAGCATTAATCTATTTGAAAAGAATGTGTTAACTCTCATGCTTAAAATAACGCCAATCAGAAAATCTATCACTTTGATATGGTTCCTAAGGTGCGTGGTGATGTATCAATGACAAAGGAAGTATAAAAACAAGGTGAAGGAGGTTAAGAATATCGTAAGGTGAGCTAAAATACAAAATGAGCTGAGGATAGCAGGGAATATTAATGGAAATGTTAAGCATTTGTGTGACTATCTACACAGCGAGCAGGTGAAAAAGTAAATGGACCAGCTAGGGACAGGTTGCAAGGGTGACCTATCAAACAACTAAGGGATTGCAGATATATCTTCTATTCTGTGTTCATGGAGGAAGCCACCGGCAGTCACTCCAGCACGGAAGCTGAATTTTTATTTGGGGGGATGGGAGAAAGAATGGAGGGAGTGCTAAAACTAATAGAAATAAAGTGATAGGCTGAGGAAGTTAAAGAAAGATGTAAAAGGGTGCTTTAAACCAGTGGTTAGTGAAATCGATTGTATCCTTGCCACTAATTTTAGGGAATCATTAGAAACTGGAATAGTGCCTGAGGACTGGAAATGACTGGAAATGACATAGCATCAAACTTTAAAAAGGGTTATAGGAATTCTCTACCACAGACAGCTGTGGAGGCCAAGTCACTGAATATATTTAAGAAGGAGATAGATAGATTTCTAGACACAAAAGGCATCAAGGGGTATGGGGAGAGAGCGAGAATATGGTATTGAGATAGAGGATCAGCCATGATCATATTGAATGGCGGAGCAGGCTCGAAGGGCCAAATGGCCAACTCCTGCTTCTATGTTTCTATGTTTCTATGACACAGGAAACTACAGGTCAGTGAGCCTAACGTCTGCTGTGGGTGACGTATTAAAGGCTTCGTGAAAGAAGGGTTGATGAACTTTTAGATAGCTTTGGTGTGGCAAGAGAAAGTTAGCATTGACTTACGGGAGGGAGGGTGTGCCTAACAAATTTACTGCAGTAGCTTGAGGAAACAAAGGATTCTTGTTGACAGCAGAATTTATTTCTGGATAAGATATTAAAAACCTTGCTGAAATCTAAATATATTGTGCCACGCAAAACAATTAGCAAAGCATGACAGAGGAGGCAAGCTTCTGAGGCAGACTGAAAATTGACTGAACTCAGAGAAAGAAAAAGATAGTTGTGAACAGAGCTGCATCAACAGGGTAAGGGGGAGGGGTAGCAGGATGCCACACAGAATCAGAGAATGATATGGCATAGAAGGAAGCCATTCGGCTCATCATGCCCATGCTGGGTCTTTAAACAAGCTCTCCAATGAGTCCCACTCCCATGATCTTTCCCCAAAGCCCTGCAAATTTCACCCCGTCAAGTATTTCTCCAATTCCCTTTTGAAAGTTACTATTGAATCTGCTTCCACCGCCCTTTCAGGCAGTGCATTCCAGATCACAACAACTGCATGTTGCCTCTGATTCTTTTGTCAATCACCTTACATCTGTGTCCTCTGGTTACTGACCCTCCTGCCACTGGAAACAGTTTCTCCTTATTTACTCTATCAAAACCGTGCATGATTTTGAACACCTCTATCAAATCTCCCCTTAACCTTCTCTGCTCTAAGGAGAACAACCCCAGATTCTCTAGTCTCTGCATGTAACTGAAATATTTAATCCCTGGTACCATTCTCGTAAATCTCCTCTGTACCCTCTCCAGGGCCTTGACATCCTTCCTAAAGTGCGGTGCCCAGAATTGACCACAATACTCCAGCTGGGGCCTAACCAGTGTTTTACAAAGGTTTAGCATAACTTCCTTGCTTTTGTACTCTATACTTCTATTTATAAAGCCAAGGCTCCCGTATGCCTATTTAACAGCCTTCTCAAATGTCCCGCCACCTTCAAAGACTTGCATACGTACACCCCCAAGTCTCTCTGTTCCTGCACCCCCTTTAAAATTGTACCATTTAGTTTATATTGCCTCTCCTCATTCTTCCTACCAAAATGTATCATTTCACACTTCTCTGCATTAAATTTCAACTGCCCTGTTCTGCCCATTTCACCAATCTGTCTATGTCCACCTGAAGTCTGTTACTATCCTGCTCACTGTTTACTACATTGCTTTTAATAAGTGTATTTAAATGATTTGGCACCAGGGATAGAAATTTAGAACTGGGGTCAAGCTAACACCAAGTTTGGAGGGGTTTCAAATGATAAGGAACAAACCAAATATAAAGTGACCTGTGTAGGTTGAGAAGGTGGGCTAAACTGGCATTTAATGTGGACAAATAAAAAGTAATAAGAATAGAGAAGACAAATAAATAGTGGGAATATAAACTAAAATAAAAACAGAAAATGCTGGAAATACTCAGCAGATCAGGCAGCATCTGTGAAGAGAGAAACAGAGTTAATGTTTCAGGTCGATGACCTTTTGTCAGAACTGGAAAAAAGCAGGAAATGTAACAGATTTTTAAGCAAGTGTAGTGGCTGGGAAATGGGGGAGGGGATGAAAGAACAAAAGGGAAGGCCTGTGATAGGCTGGCAGGCAGGAGAGATTAAGAGACATTCAGAGACATTAAGAGATATTCAAGGCAAAAGGGGATGGTAATGGGACAGGTTAAGAAACAAAGGATGGCTCTAGATGAAGTGTAAATTGCGCTGGCAGAATGGAACACAGCTGCCCTGTGGGAGAGAAGAAATATAAACTAAATGGCTATAGGCTACAGGAGAGGGTTCTGAGGATATTGGTAGGGAGCTCACTGAAACCAACTGGGGGAAGGAAAGCTAATTGTATCTCAGGATGTATATAGCTAGAGGGATAGACTATGGATCCCTAGAGGTGATGCAGTCAGTACAAAGCACTGGTATGACCAAATGCTGGGCACTGTGCACAATTTGCTGTGTGCAGCAAAGGTGTCCAGGTAGTGGAGGTGGTGTAGAAAATGGCAACCAAACTTGAAGCACCTGAGCGGTGAAGAATGAAAAGCCTGGGACCGTTTACTCTGGAGAGGAAAAGGATCGGGATGATGTTTCAGCCCGTGCAGGGAATAGTTAAACTGAACCTTAATGTTTGAAGTTGCCCCAACTCTAGAAGGAGAGGACATGGGCTGAAGCTCAAGAAGTTGAGAGAGAATTGGATAACTAATCAAGGAAGGAGGTAACTGAGAGACATTGACCTAGAAATTCTGGAGCCCCATTTTGGGCGAGTGGGAGGCGCAGGGTTCAATCCCTGCACCTGATTGGTGATGCGTCCCAACTATTGGGCCTCTGTCTCCCAAGAACAATATTGAGATTGGCTTGAAAAAGCAGCAAATAGTTTCATCATTCAAGCCAAAGTTAATTGTGTGAGTTGGGGGGAATCTATCAACTGATAAAATTGTTGCAAACACATGATGGATTAAAGATATAGATGATAAGACACATTTTATGTGTGGCATGAATTCTAGGAAAGTAAAATAAATATTGTTAAATCACATTAATTTGGAATAACCCTTCAGCCGTTACCACTTAGATAGCTTGAATTAATCCCATGGACCTTGTAATGAGTAGAGTTTGATGCAGTGGAACAAAGCTGTTTACTCTAGTGTAATGCAGTTTTCAACCTCTTTATTTTGGGGTGAAAGTTGCATTTTCAGCATCATTTGCTGTGTGTCTGTGGTCCATTGCACACCCTCCATCAACAGTGCAATACTAAGTGAAACTGAAGCTGGTGAATTAATTCACTAAATGATGTGTTGGTTATTAGTGCTCTTCATGGGATTTTGCCTTCAGCAATTTTGTATTAATCTCTCTTATCACCTAAACCAAATTTCATCAAGCCAGAATATCACTGGCAATGCTTTCTTGTGAGGATTTTGTTACACAACCAAAAAATGTTGAAGTGTTTTCTGAGCTTTTATCTGCCTTGGCACTGCTGTGAACGATCATTCTGTACATGGAATATAATACGTGCAGTAATATGGTTTTAAGAAATGGCTGTTTTTCTGAAGAGGTAGGCACCACTTGCCCTATTGCTTGCCTAAAAGCATGCTAAGAAGCCAAGTGTAAGGTGTGGTCAAGTGCTCCACTGGATTTCCCTGTGCTTCCACCCCTGAGTATTGCCACTACTGTAAAGGTGACTGTGCGGAGCCTGTATGGCACTCCACAGAGTAGGACAGACCAGCATGTGAAAGGTTCAATAGGAGTGCGATTCTGCGGCACCATTTTGGTTGGGAGCCACTTCCACCATTTTGAACTTGCCGTTTCTGAGCATTTAAAGGTACTTTGTGAAATTGCTGAGAACATAAAGGGACCTCTACATAGTGAAATCCCTCTTGGGATTCCATTGTTCTTGTGCTTTGAGGAGGAGAATGATAAGGACATGGAGGAGGAGAGGATGGAATCCAGGAGGGTGTGGCTGCAGGAAAGACCCAAGCCGTAGGTATCTGATCCGTAGGGTCTACACCTAGGACCTACCTGGATCTTTTCTAAAGGCAGTGTCTGAGAAGGTGGGGTTCCCCCCCCCCTCCCCCTCCCCGCCCAGCACTGTGACAGAGATATTCCAGCTGTTAGAACCTTACTTACAACCTTATTCCATCAGGGGCACTGCCTTATTACTGGCTGTAAAGGTGACAACAGCGCAATGTTTATGCATCCAGCTGGTTTTAGGTTTTAGGTGGCCTCTGGTGACAGTCTGTCCTGCAGTTTATCGCTTTTTAGACAGATCACCGATTCTTCTTCTTCGGAACCGAGGATGACTTGCTTCCACACTAAAAATGAGTTCTCAGGTGACTGATGAGTCCAATGCGGGACCTACAGTCTCTGTCACAGGTGGGGCAGACGGTGGTTGAAGGGGCGGGTGGGTGGGGTGCTTGGGTTGACGTGCGCTCCTTTCGCTGTTTGCGCTTGGTTTCCGCTTGCTCCCAGCGAAGAGACTCGAGGTGTTCGGCACCTTCCTGGATGCTTCTCCTCCACTTTGTGCGGTCTTGGGCCAGGGATTCCCAGGTGTCAGTGGGGATGTTGCACTTTTTCAAGGAAGCTTTTAAGGGTGTCCTTGAAGCGTTTCCTCTGCCCACCTGGGGCTCTCTTGCCGTGTTGGAGCTCTGAGTAGAGCGCTTGTTTTGGGAATCTCGTATCGGGCATGCCGGCGATGTGGCCCGTCCAACAGATGCCGTTTTCAGGGATGCCTCTAAATTCATTTCAGTTCCACGTGAACCCAGTAAAGCAGAGAGGGTGAGTAATCAACTTCTTCTGAGTGGCTGCGGAAGATTCTCCATACCACTGATGTACAATACTTTTGTCTCCTTGCACAATCTATAGATACACACAAAACATTGAAGATAAGTTTATACTGTAATACAGCAACATTATGAGAATATTCACCATCTCCGCTTTTATTACAACTAGCTCCATTTTCTCCGCTACCTGCCTCGCTGGGTATCTGACCTCCACTCTCCTTAAACTCACATGCTGCTCTGCACTAAGGCCTGTTTGCCATCACCCCTATTCTCAATGATCTACACTGACTCCCTCTCCCTGAATGCATTGAGTTTTAAATCCTTGTCCTTGTATACAGCTCACTCCACTGCCTTACCCTGACCTATCGTTGCATCTTCCTCCAGCGTTATGTTTCCTCCATGCTCTTCAGTCCTCTCTAGCATTGTGTGCTTCCCCCATCCCCTCTGCTTCACCATTGGAGACACGAGGAGAAATTCAGTATCGCCCCGTTTGGGGTGCAATTATCGGCTGGGCGCAAAGTTAAGCACCTGGCGCTAATAATCGCCTCCGACTGCAAACTTGGCTTCTATCACCCCTGGAGGTGATTGGAGTACTAAATCAGGCGCTACACACCTCTCTTAAGGCGCTAATGCCGAGGAGCGAGGCACTACCTCAGAGCGCTGGTGAAGCTCATGTGATGTCAGTCAGCAATGGAACACAGACACACTGGCGCTGGCCAGTTCTTAAAGGGGAGGGTCGATCTTGCTCTCCATCCACACCCTGCTCATTGCAGCCTTGAATCTCGGCCTGGAGAGACCTGTACATCAATTCTGCTGGAAAGAACAACGGAGAGGCCCAGGGAAAGAGCTCAGAGTGCAGCCCCCACAGTCTCTTCTAAATCGATGCAAGGAAGGACAAATCAAAATGAACCTGCAAAGTGCAGCTCAGTACCCAAAACTCCTTCACACAGCGCTGAATCTCTCCAGAAGTCTCTCTCTCTCTCTCTCAGAATGCGTGGTGCAAAAATGTCGCTGACAAAAAAGTCAGGAAGTGGTCGCCTTTAAATAGTGCTCCCCCAGCCCCTCCCCGACTGCAAAACGTTCCCCTCAACCTGTCATTGCTAGCGGCAGGCGGTATGGCAGGGGGCGCCACTCAATATCTGGTCCGGAGCGCTACCGGGGCATTGCACACTCGACTGGCGTCACGATCTGCGGGTGCAGGAGATCATGGCGGTAATGTTTAGCGCCGCCGCAACATGTCTGGTCAATTTCGCAAGTGGCGCAAACATCGCCGCACCCGGGCACTGGTTGCTTTGCGACCCATTAGCGCCCTCTTAGGGCGCTAACGGGAGGCGCAAAGCAACCGAATTTTTCCCCCATAGTCTTCAGCAGTTGGAGCCTAAATCTGTGGTTCTTATGCCTCTATACTCTCTCTCCACTTTTAAAAGCCTCTTTAAGTTCGTGTTTCAACAAAAACAACGTGCATTTATATTGCGCCTTTAATGTAGTAAAATGTTCCAACTTGCTTCAGAGGAGCGCTTTCATACAAAATTTGATACCAAGCCATATAAAAAGATATTAGGACAGGTGACCAAACACTTGGTCAAAGAGGTAGGTTTAAAGGAACGACGTAAAGGACGAGAAAGATGTACAGAAGCAGAGAGGTTTAGGGAGGGAACTCCTGAGCTTAGGGCCTAAACAACTGAAGGCACGGCTGCCAATGGAGGGGCGAAGGAAATCAGAGATACACAAGAGGCCAGAATTGGAGGTTCACAGATTTTTCGGACAGTTATCGGGCTGGAAGAGATTACAGAGATAGGGGGGGGTGAGGCCATGGACGGAGATTACAGAGATAGGGAGGGGTGAGGCCATGGACGGAGATTACAGAGATAGGGAGGGGTGAGGCCATGGACGGAGATTACAGAGATAGGGAGGGGTGAGGCCATGGACGGAGATTACAGAGATAGGGAGGGGTGAGGCCATGGACGGAGATTACAGAGATAGGGAGGGGTGAGGCCATGGACGGAGATTACAGAGATAGGGAGGGGTGAGGCCATGGACGGAGATTACAGAGATAGGGAGGGTTGTAGGGCTGGAGGAGGTTACAGAGATAGGGAGGGGTGAGGCCATGGACGGAGATTACAGAGATAGGGGGGGGGTGAGGCCATGGACGGAGATTACAGAGATAGGGAGGGGTGAGGCCATGGACGGAGATTACAGAGATAGGGAGCGGTGAGGCCATGGACGGAGATTACAGAGATCGGGAGGGGTGAGGCCATGGACGGAGATTACAGAGATAGGGAGGGGTGAGGCCATGGACGGAGATTACAGAGATAGGGAGGGGTGAGGCCATGGACGGAGATTACAGAGATAGGGAGGGGTGAGGCCATGGACGGAGATTACAGAGATAGGGAGGGGTGAGGCCATGGACGGAGATTACAGAGATAGGGAGGGGTGAGGCCATGGACGGAGATTACAGAGATAGGGAGGGGTGAGGCCATGGACGGAGATTACAGAGATAGGGAGGGGTGAGGCCATGGACGGAGATTACAGAGATAGGGAGGGGTGAGGCCATGGACGGATTTGAACAAATGGGTAAGAATTGTAAATTTGAGGCGTTGCTTGATCAATATCGGTCAGCGAGCACCGGGCTGATGGGTGAACGGAACTTGATGCGAGTCAAGCTATGGGTAGCAGAGTTTTGGATGAAGATATATGGAGGGTGGAAGGTGGGAGGCTGGCCAGGAAAGCATTGGAAGAGTCAACAAAAGCATGGGTGAGGGTTTCAGCAGCAGATGATCTGAGGCAGGGGCGGAGATGGGCAATATTATGGATGTGGTAGTAGGCGATCCTGGTGACGGAGAAGATATGGGATCAGATGCTCAGCTCAGGGTCAAATAGGACACCAAGGGCAAGATTTTCCCATCGGAGGCGGGATGGCAGTGGGAAAGCTGGTTGGCGGGTTCCAGTCCCACTTCCATCTGCAGCCGCTCTCTGAAAATGAATTTCCGTAGATTGGCCTTGTTAAGCCCGCCTTGCGGGGTTCTCGGCCAATTAATAGGCAGGAGGTCTGATGATGTCATTTGATAATGCGTCATCAGCCAGTTTCCTTAAAGGGACCACGGCCACATTGATTTTGACAGTTGTGCTGTCAGTGTTCTGCAGCATTGAGGTGCTGCAAAAACTGATAAGCACTGCACAAAGGTGCATGGCTGCACCCAGGCTCACGCATGACTCCCTCCATATATTTATGGAGGGAGTCACAGTACAGAGGGAGGTTCTCTTCCCTTCCCATGGGCAAAAGAGACCTCCCCAGGACACCAACACAGCCTGGTTGCACATTGCACAGGAGGACAAAAGCAGGGATGTCGTCAGGAGGACCAGGCTACAGTGGCGCCAACGTTTCAATGATCTCAGTAGATCACGAAATGTTACTGCAAAGCCACACTCAACCTCACCCTGCTGTGCCACTCATCACATCCCCATCACTCTGCCTTCCCTACCCTACTCCTGCACATCCTTACTGACACCAACTTACCTTGCACCTCCACCCATCCCTCTCTATCTACATTATCACTTCCCCATCTCACTAGCCACCCCTCACACTCACCCTCATCCTAGTCCAATCATACCAACTAACAACACACAAGGGTAGGCACTTGGGTGTGTTATGCAATGTTCATGTAAATTATTTGTTAATATATTGTCAAACATTGAAATCTTTATTTTCAACACTTTGCCTTATTGGACAGATCTGTGCTCACCTTTGGAAGTGTCTTTGTGAGTTGCAGTGAATGGTGAGACATAACGGTATCCCCCGCAATGCTGAAGAGTGTGAAAGGAACGGCTTGGTCATTGTAGGAATGTGTTATTGCGCTGGTATGGGGTGGTGTTAACCTGGCGCATCATGTGGCAGCCAGGTTTTACAGCATCAAGTGAAGTAAATCTGGCCATGGTGAGGCCATCACTGGCCTCCCGGGCAGCAATGTGGTTGGGTGCTGATACCCTGTGTCCTGTGCAGCATCAGGTGATTGCGCAGAAGGTAGGTGTTGTTGTTGGTGCTGCTGGTGTGCCTGGTGATGTTGGTATGCCTGGTGATGTTGGTGTTGGGGCTGATCGTGGAGGGATTCAAAGGACCAAGGTGAGATTTTTTCAAGGGCACCGATGTTGCTGGAATAGATGGCAGCTGAAGTTGAGATGGCAGAAGCGATCTGTCAATGGTGAGAGAGCTTGCTCCAAGGAGGTGACAGTGCATATAAAGTTAACACCACACACTTACAGCCTCCAGACAGATCAAATGTGTCTTCCAAATCCTGAAATCAGACACCTCTGACTTGTGAAAGTGAACAGATGTGAGAGTTCAGCTTTTATACTGCAGTTGCAGCTCGCTGCTACTCCCGACATACTTACCTGACGTGATCTCCGAATGTCGTGAAACCCGTTTAAAATGCGGGAAAATAGGAAAAGGCTGTCCAAATAGCAATTAACAAGCACTTAACAAGGAGTTAAGTGTCTTAAATCCCTCACCCGCCGCTTGGTGTCGGGTCTGTTCTGAGATCGCAGACCCGACACTTTGGAAACTCACACGGAGGCGGGATCGCAGCGGGTTGACAACCCGCCGTCAATCATTTTGAATTTAACAGCTGACCCGCCTCCGAACCCGCCCTCTGAGCGCCGGCAAAATCGCAGCCAAAGTTTCTTCCAATAAGCCTCTCTTGACACCTCTACTGCAGCTTGGTGTCTGTGCCTTTCTTCTGTGGAGCTGCTTGAAATGCTTTTCTATGTTAAAAGCACTATATAAATGCAAGTTGCATCACAGGGAATTAATGATAAGAATGTTCTGAGAGATAAAGGTGATGTTTTTAAGAGAACAATGGCATGGGGATGAGATTCGTACAAGAACAGTGCCTGAAGTCATATTATTTACATTTGATCCATGTTCTCATGGCAACGTAAGTGTTTAAATCGTTAACTACAGAATGTGCCAGAAAACCTTTTGCTGCTTTGTTCAAAGTAATGGAAAGAAAGCAGTAATTTAACAGATGGAATTATTGCACCATTGATGGTCATTTGTCTCCAAATATATTTGGCAAATGATTATTCTTTCACTAATCAAGTGGCTGATTCTTTTTTGCAGCCTGTTTGTCAGCTACTGTCTACGTGTCGCGCTTCTACCCTGGTGCTGGTGAATGGACTTCAAAAGTAGCCGACAGTTCAAAAAGCAAAGGACAACTGAAAAGCCGCCCCGAGTAAAGCCAAAGATTCAAGGCAGATGAATAAGTTCAATTCCTTTTTATGACATTGGATTTCAGGAATTTTTTTTAGTGTTTTGGGATCATGCACAATTTAGATTGTGTTTCTGTGAAAACCGAATCACAATGGCCTCGTGCATGACACTGGAACAAACTGGGTCGAATGGGAGTGTATTGACACATGAACTTATCAGGACTGAAGCTGCTATTATCCCAGTATTCCCTCAGTTGTATTATAGGAGGAAAAAACCTGAAGTACACAGAAGTGCAAATTTAGCAGTGCTAGATTTAGATGTTTTTGAACTAGGATGTCAGATGTGATCGAGGGTGTGATGGGGGGAGGGGGTGGGTGCATCTGGGTTCCTGCCCCTGAGATATTTTGATTTTTGTTCCTTCTTCCAGCCCACTGATCACACTTTCAACATTTCTGTATGTTCTTATTTTCATACCAGTGAAACCCTGCCCCTTCCGCTCTGCAGAAAATATCTTTGGTCACCTAATGCAAAGGGGAACTGGAGCATCCAGCAAGGTCCCACAAACAACAAGTCAGATGAATGACCAGTTAATCTGTCTTTAGTGGAGGTAGTTTAGGGAGGAATGTTGCCCATTGCTTGAGATGCTTTGGCTATAATTGGACAGGTAAGAATGGAACCAAGCAAGGGCAATCCCACTGAGCTGGACAACAGAAGGGAGGTGTTGGAGAAGGATAGTGTGGTCGGCCGTGTTGAAGGCTGCATAGAGGTCGAGAAGGGAAAATGCATCACTGTCACAGAGGGTTATCATTTGTGACTTTGATTAAAGCTGTTTCAGTGCTGTGGCAAGGGCGGTCACCTGATTGGAGAGATTCAAACATGGAGTTGCAGGAAACTGTATCGCATGGATTTGGAAGGCGAGGACACATTCAAGAACTTTGGAGAGAAAAAGGAGATTAGAGCTGGGACGGTGATTTGCAAGGACACAAGGGTCGAGGCTGGTTTTTCTGAGATGGGGGGGGTGATGACGGCAGTTTTGAAAGGGAGAGGGACAGTACCTGAGGAGAGGGTAACAATCAGCTTGGGGGCCAGGGCACTGGGTCAGCAGTTCAGTAGGAAAGAGGTCAAGGCAGCAGGAGGTGAGTGTCATGGAGAAAGATGAGCTCAGAGAAGGCATAAGTGTTGATAGGAGAGACCTTAGATTTGCTGAAGTGTGTTCCTGAGACTCCTGCTACCATTCTCAGGGGGAAAAATTCGGTTGCTTTGTGCCTCCCGTTAGCACCCTAAGAAATTCAACGGGAGGTTAGTGGTGGCGGTAACCGTTAGTGCCCCGCGGCGCTGCACCGCCGGTGATGACGTCATCGCCGTGCGCAGTGCCCTGCTCGTGCCCCGGCTGTGATCTTCGGTAGCGCCCCCTAACTTAACGCCGGATACTATGTCCGACGGGGTCAGGGGGGGCCTACCTGCGGCCAGGGCAGTGCTATTTAAAGGCGAGGTGCCGGGCGGCCATTTTTGTTGCTGGCCGCCTGCCAGCACCTGCCTCTGCTGCCGTCCCCGGCCTCCTGAGAACCCCCCCCCCTTCCCCCCCCCCCCCACAGCGTGCCGGCTGCGCTCCATGAGCCCGACACTTCTCTTGAGTGCCGGGCTCATTTGCCGGCACTCTGATCCCTGGTGACCCAGCTGAGCCCTCGGGTCGTGCTGCGCAAGGCCCCTCCTCTTTAAGAAGGGGAGGAAGGACTGCAATACCGCGGCGCGACTGTATATTCCCTTGCAGCGCCTCAAGAGGGAGACGGGGCGCTTCCAGTAGTGCCCCGCTTCCCTTTTGGGGCGTTACCACTCAATTTCAGCCCGGGGGTTCTAACTTTTTCGGGGCGCTACCGAAGTTAGTGCCCCAAAGGGGGGGGGGGGCGGTGGCGACTCAATTTTTCCCCCTCAGTGTCTAACAGTTGAGCATGAGCAGACCGGTGAGATCATGGCACCTCTTCTCTAGCTTACGTCTGTTAAAAAAATCATGCCTCTTCATATCTCTGCACCTTAAGATGTTGCCTAAAATGTGCACTGCGAAAATGGTCAACAGCTCCAATAATTGACTCTCCCAATGTCACCTTTTTCTTCAGTGGTCCAATTCCCCAGCTGAGTCACAGAAGGTGTAATGTTTTGCACTAAATGACAGCATATTAATAGATAGGTCATCTAATTGCACACCTTCTCCTGGGCTGTGATTAAGAGCTCTTACAAATATTTGAATCAACTTTGAATTGGAGACCAAAATGCGTTCTGAGGAAGAGAGTTTTGCAGCCAATTATAACTCAATCTAATCTTCATTAGTCACTAGCTGATCACTTTACGTAACTCCAAGCCATTATCCACCATCTTCCTGCCACTTTGTTGGTACTTGGGGCAGTCAAGCACTTGGATGCCTTCTTTCTGGGCATTAAGGGGCCTGAAGAGCAGGAATAAAAAAACACATTTTCATCAAGAAACACAGATGTGTGAACACCAGCTTAGAAACGTAACCCAATCGTTTTCCGTGCGTCCAGTTTAACAAAGCTGAATGCACCTCTTATTTACATTGCTGTGAGTTGAACAAACGTAAGCCACCAAATTACAATGTTTGGGATCACTGAGGGAACCTTTCATGTTATTTAATAGACTGAAACTGCTGCCTCCAAAATCCACAGAAGTTGAGGAGTTTCCACATTCTCATTAAAGCAGCCTCACGGGTTTATGGCGGCCAAATAAGTTACAATCATTTTAATTGCATTGGATTCTGATGTTTTGGGGGTTGTAATTTCACAATTCTGATTATTTTTCTGTGAAAATCACAAGCCAGTAGCCTATATAGTCCCATTTGCAAATGTGCTACTTGTCTGCAGGGGTTTAAATGATGCATCACTCACTGCATTCTTCACAATACAATTAAGTAGATGACTCAGAGTCTAGAAGGAAAGGTTGGCATGTCCTACCAATTTCAAATGATCATTAATGTTGATAGATTCGCCAACGTTCAGTATTAATTAAAACCCTGCTACTGACAGCACAGATCATTGGAATACACTGATAAAGATTATGGGCTGGATTTTAACATCGCGACGCGCTGGGAGCGGGGAGGGGAGCAGTGGGCCAGTAGCGCACAGGAAAACCGGAAGTAAGTGCGACGCGTCTGTCAGTGCCTTTTTAACCCAGCCACTGCATTGCCATATCATTTCCGGGTTTCCCGACCAATTAGTGTCAGCGGGGGTAATGACAACCCACAAGCCGCAATTTCAACTCCAGTATTTAAAAGGACACTCCAAACATGCAATTTGATGGAGTTTGGAGTTGGAAGCATAAGAGAAGGAATTGGCAGATTGGAGTCCAAGCGTTCAAAGGCCGCGCCTCGTTTTAGTGATGCCTCACCTGGATGTGGTGTTGGGGGCTGTAAGGGCTCGCAGGGAGATACTCTTCCCTACTAACGGGAGGTGAAACAAAGAAGGCATGGCTGAAGGTTGCCCATGAGCTCAGCAGCAGGAGCGTGGTGTCATGCTAGTGGATTCAATGTAACAGGGCAGGAAAGGTGAGTGCAGTGGCACATTCACCTACATCCTAATGTGTGTATCACGCTAACCCCCTCATTCTGCCTTCTCAAGCCTACTCCCCACTCCTCACACCAACTTACCTTGCAGGTACACCCATCCCCCTCTGCCTATGCCCTTCCTCACATCCCCATCTGTCTATCCGCCACTGACACTCGCCCTTATCCTTATGTAATGTCATGCCTCTCCCTCATAGTCACCCTCAATAAATGCTGTCCATCCATCCGTTCAACACATGCCATTACTCTCACTCATAGGTCTCCTCTTTACCCTCCTTTCAGGAGAAGAGAGCACGAACACAAGGGAGAGGCAGAGTACCGGAGGTGGCCCTCCAGCCATCTCGCAACTGACAGCTGCAGAGGAGGAGGAAATCAGTGGAGTCTCGGCATGCCTGGCTGTCGGAGAAAGGGAGATGGGGGTCTCCCAGCTACCTGGTGACAGAATTAAATATCAGCCAGCCACATGGCATACAACACTCACTCATGTTGTCAGCAGCGAGTGAAATATGATCATGTTCATAATGATCACTTCAAACATTTTTACCTAGACAGTTCTAATTTATCTCTTTAATCTCCCACAGGGCCTTCAAGCTCCTGCAGGATGTGGTCCAGGAGGATGAAGACGACTGCCTCTGAGGATGCACCGTCACAGGACTCATTCAGACCGTGCACCAGCTCAGATAATCACACTTCGGTGGGATCAGTAAGACAGATAGTTGGGTCTTTGCCTGATGGCTCCCACATCACAAGTGAGCAACAGCAGATGGTGGAGACAGGGACAGCTGTGGAGAGTCCACGTCGGAGGCCACAGGACGCTCCAAGCTCTGCTCAGCTGGACACAGACGCTGCACCTCGGGGGCCGTCAATGAACCGGATACTTGTGCAGCAGCAGCAAAGAATGTGCGATGTTCTGGCAGGCGATCCAGCCGCACTGTGCGCGCTTACAGAGAGATTAGAGGAGTCCGTCTCAAGCATGAGTGGCATGGTGTCGCAGGCCTTTGCGATTATGTCTTCGTCCATGGAGAGAGTGGCCACCTGCACGGAGCATCAAACACGGCAAGCAAATGAGAGCATGCGGGCCTCACCAATGGCTTGCACACTATGAATGCCACCTTAAAGAGGATGAATGCTACCCTCAGCTTGGCCGTTCATCACCCCACTGATCTGCAGCAAAGTGTTCTCCAGCTCATTGCTAACAGGGAAGGGCGGATGGGCCATGAAAGAGATGATGGTGAGAGGGGACATGGCAGTGGGGACTCCTCTCAAAGCACTCCCACTTCTCACCCATTACCCCACATGCTGCCTCGTGTCCTGAAGGTTGAGTCTGCCCCCTGCCCAAGGGCAGGTAAAGCAGTCTTTGGTGGGGCCCCCACAGGCTCCAAAACACAGAGGACCACGGCATCTCAGCAGTCAGAGCGGGGATCTGAGCAGTCTGCCTCTACCTCTGCTGAAGCTACAGGGGTTGAAGTGCTAGGAAAAGGAAGAGTAAAGACTTGGAGTTGCACAAAGGTGTGCACATGGGTGTGTTATATAATGTTAGATTGGTAAGTTTCTGTTTTATTTTTGAGCCACATAAATATTATTTCTTTTCACCACTTTCCCATCTTGCCCATTTTAGATTGCTGGCTGGCAAGTGGCCTTTTCACTTGTGATGAATGGTAAGACATGGATTGACACCGAGCAATGGGGTGCTGAGAAAGAAATGCTTGGTTGTTTGCAGGATTGCTTTGTGTTAGTGGCATTTGGGGGTGGGGGGGAGTGGCTTTTGCATGTGATTGTCAGATGAGTGGACTGGTGGAACCTAAGTGAACATCACAATAATGAGGGCATCCCAGGCAGGAATGAGCACCACTGCTGGTGCATTGGCCACATCACGTTCCACCCCCTCTTCCTCCTCTTCTTCGGAATTGTCTGAAGAGGCTCTACGCTCTGCGCCTTGTTCCTCCTGCAGGTCCAAACCTCACTGTTGTGCAATGTTGTGCAGAGTGCAGCACACCACGACCATTCTGGAGATCCTGGCTGGTGCGTACTGAAGGTGCCTCCAGATCTGTCCAGGCACCTGAAGCGCATCTTCAGCATACTGATGGCTTGCTCAATGACACATCTGGTTATCATATGGCTTTCATTGTATCGCTCCTGGGCCTCATTGGTTGGGTTCCTCATGGGTGTCATCGGCCACGTTTTAAGTGGGTATCTCTAGTCGCCGAGCAGCCAGCTGATAAGTCTGCTTTGAGGTACGAAGAGATCAGGGAGGGTGGACTGCCGCAGGCTGAAAGCATGTTGAGGGCAGTGGTGACTTTGACAGCCACTGGTAAAGCATGGCCGCCAGGTCCAGTTAGCAGCAGGCTGCAAATGTCTGACGCGACACTCTGAGCCTTCTGGGACACTGCTGTTGCGACATGTCAAGGAAGCTTATCTTCTGCCTGAGACCCTGTGTGTCGGGTATGGCCTCCTACGAGCTGCACCTCTCTGCTGATTGATAGATTTCTAGACACAAAAGGCATCAAGGGGTATGGGGAGAGAGCAGGAATATGGTATTGAGATAGAGGATCAGCCATGATCATATTGAATGGCGGAGCAGGCTCAAAGGGCCGAATGGCCTACTCCTGCTCCTATTTTTCTATGTTTCTATGTTTCTATGAACCCCTCTCTCCTGTGGAGCTGCAGGACTGTGAGCAGCAGACTGTTGCAGCTCCTGCTGCCCCTGCTCCTGCAGTTCCTGCTGTTGGTGGTGCTGCTGCTGGTGCTGGACATCTTGGTCCTCATCTCAGGTCCAAAGTAACGCAGTGTTAGTGGCACCCATGCTGATCTGATAGATCAGAGCTCCAAAGTGCAGATCAGACGTACAAACCTCCGAGGTGTAGATGGCACCTCCAAAGTGTATAAAGTAACCTCTCAGCCCAAGTACTGGGAACAAAGCCTTTCACACAAGCAGGCAAGAAAGTAGCTGTGAGGTGTCAGTACTTATTGGCATATTTCCCTGTCATTTCTTCAGTGCCCTCAATTGCTGCTGTGGTCTCACCTTGCTTTCACTGGTGAGTTCCAGGAAGCCCAGGAAACCCGTGAACCCACAGTTAAATTGCAAAAGCCATGTTAATATCACTGTAATTGAGTGATTAACATACTGAAATTGGCAACCTGCATCTCCCGAGGGGGTTGTGCGCACACAGCCTAATGCGCTGGAGTTAAATGCGGAAGTCGTCGGGTTGGAGCCAGCTTCCCGACGCACTCGCATTTTTTCAGGACTTAACCCCCCACCCGCACCCAAACCCACGTGCTCGCCCACGTTAAAACTCACCCCTATGAGGCTTCAGAACTCACCAGCATTAGCACATTCTTTGTACGCTGTTGTGGCCTTTTATTTTTACCTTATTGCTTCACCATATTGCTTGAGAGTAACAGTGCAGTAGCATCTTACCGGGTATTCTGCAGACCTAGATTTAAAAAAAGAAAGACTTATATTTATATAACGCCTTTCACGACATCAGGACGCTCCAAAGCACTTTACAGCCAATTAAATACTTTTGAAGTGTAGTCACTGTTGTAATGTAGGAAATAAAAGCACAGTATATGCATTTGAAATGGATGAAAAATCTTATAGACTTTATCCTTGTTTTTAAAGTTCTCATTATTATGGTATTTCTCCATTGGTGAATGCATTTAGGTATCCCATTAGCAAGCTAGTCATGATTCCATGTCCATGCAGTTTACAACTAAATCCCTTGAGATTACTGATGTCAAAGGTTTATGAAGAATTTTATTGCAATTGCTTCATATTAGTAGGGTCGCTGCTGCAATTTGGAGTGGTAGTGTTATCTAACTGTGTGTTTATACTGCAGTGAATATGTGTCCTCCCCTGAATTCCGTACCTCTTTGGAGACTGTGGTGACGGGCAGATTCCTTTTCTTGCAGCTTGTCAAATGTTTTTAACAGAAATGTATTTTTTGAAATGTTGTGGTGCTGCGTAAGCTTCAACCTAATGGTGTTAGTAAGACAGCGGTAACAGCTTGCATTTATGTATCAGCTTTAGGATAAAAAAAGGCCCAAAGTACTTCACAGATAGGCAGATGGAAAATGGAAAGCATAGATTAGGAACGGTGATCAAAAGCTTTGTGAAAGAGATGGATTATGAATATGTTTATAAAGGTGAGAGAAGTGGCGAGGCTGAGAGTTTTAGGGAGGGATTTCCAGAGAATGGAACCCAGGAGGCTGAAGGCTGCCACCAATGGTGGAATGAAAGGGTTAGAGTTGAGCACAAGTACCACGAGTCAGAATAACGGAGTATGGGTGGGGGGGTGGCGGGGGGGAGGTTATGGGGCTTTAGGCAATTGCGGAGCTAGGGTGAAGCAAGGGTATGGAAGGATTTAAAAGTAAAGATTTTAAATTCAACAATGGGTGAGGGAGACATAGTGCAGGACAGAATACATGAAGCAGAGTTTTGGACATGTTGGAGTTTATAGAGGGTGGAGGATGGGAGGGTTGCAACGAGGGATTTGGAATAGTTATGCCTGGATGTGGCAAAAGCTTGTAGAAAGGTTCCAACTATGCAGGGCTGAGGTAAGGGTAGAGGTGGAAATAAGCAGTCTTTCTGATGGAGAGGGAATGGGGACTGAAGTTCAGTTCAGGGTCAAATAGAAGGTTAAGGATGTGAACAGTTAGGGTTCTGCCTGAGGAAATAGCCAGGGACAAGGATGCAAGTGCAGTTTTTTTCAGTCATCCCAATGTGACGGGAAGTATGTTGGACAAGCAGTGTAACAGCACAGAGGCAAGAGTGGCAGTGGAGAACTAGAGCTGGATTTCATTGGTGAGACAGGATGGAGGTGAATTTGAAGGAGAGGGGACGAGGGGGCTTGCGATATAGACTGAAGTCACCGACTAAGAGGTGATGATACAGTGTTGGTGGTGTTGGGTTGCCATTTCAATTTTTAGCTGTCCAACCAGAAATAAAATCACTATCAGCTCCCTGCTTTCAGGGGTCGAGGTGCAATGGGCAACATTTGTTTTATTCAGGGAAAATAGTCACTTGTACTAGTCCTCTGGCGTGTCACAGTGCATTGGACCTATAACCTGGTACATCTAGGAGGGATAACATGGCTTCATCCCTCTAATCTGCATTCTCTTCACAACGCCTGCCCAAGCTCAATCTGAATTGCAGTAGGGAAGTGCTTATCAGGAGCTACAGTACATACTTTCCCAAAGGAAGGGAAGAGAAATGAACCTACTTTTGTGTGCCGTAAGTGGCTGTAAGCAGGAATGCAGATTCTTATCTTGGTTGGAAAAGTGGCAAGCAGAGACTCTGGGGAGGAGAAAATGGCAAATAAAAGACACCCTGTGCTCTGGGAGTTTAAAAGAATTACTCAAAGTGTCTTTAAATAAAAAATCTAATTATTTACCTGGCAGTGCTTAATTCTACATGGTACTAAGGAATACAATACATTATTTAGCACCATGCTGCTACAAATGATTGGCTGGTGGTGTAAGTGCAGATGCACAGAGCAAAAATAGGATTTTGTTGTGAACAGGTAAAAGAAAAGTTGTTTACAAGCAAGTCTGTCAGTGAAGTTAGGCTGGGCTTGGGCTGTACAGCTTTGATACCAATTAAGTTACCTTTTAATAGTGGGAGGCAACACTTAGATTTGGATAAGGGTTTTGTAATATTATAGTCTGTTGTATCCTGTGTGAACTTGCCACTGTTAAAATATTTGAAAAGTTACTTACATTTTACTCCAATGATTATTTAATGATTGTCCCATTTCCAAATCGAACAGAAGGTGCAAAGATCGTTGGCTAACTGCTTATGAATTCACAACATTAGTCTAAAACTGACAAATAGATAGGTAAATATTCAAGGCTAGAAATTCGATTACCCCCAGAAACGGGTGTGGGGATCGCAATGCGGGATCAACCCGCGCTCGTTCAAAGGATTGCAGGCAGCACGCCAACTTTGTGCTGCCTGCTGATTAACATGATTGTGGCGTGCAGCCCAGCACTGAATGCGCTGCTGAGAGGCTGCATGCTCAGCAGAGGGCCTAAGTTCATGCGAGGCTAGCACCAATTAAAGCTAGCCTGCACTTCTTAAAGGGGAGGTACATTCTGTCAGTAGCAGGTAATTCAACTGGCTGGGAAACAGAGGGCTGGATTTTGCCATTGGGGGCGGGCTGGGGGCGTGTCAGGTGGTCGTCGTGTCAGGATCCCGACTCTGATGTGAAGTGGGACAAAAGTGCGATTTTGCCCTATTGGGCACTTGATTTCCAGCGTGTGGAAACCCCTGGCCCAATGAGTCTTTTCATACAGAAAGTCGCCTTCGATGACATCATCAATGCTGCTGACTTTAAGGCCTGCAAGCAGCCTTGCTTCTTTTTCAGCCTTTAAACTTTATGCCCATTGTTCTGAGCGCTTCCATCAGCAATTATGTCCAGCAGTAGACCAAAGTGTGCTCCAAGATTCGATGAGGCCTCCCTCCAAGCTCTGGTGGAGGGAGCAAGAGCAAATAAGGAGGTGCTCTTTCCCTTCCTCAGGGAGGAAAAAGCCTCCCCAGCAGACTAAAGCTGTGTGACTGCAAGTGGCCCAAGAGGTAAAAACAATTTCAATGAGCCGCAGAACCTGGCTGCAGTGCAGGAAGAGGTTTCATGATCTTCTCCGCAGAGGAAAAGTGAGTATGACATTCCCATCAGCCTCAATCTGATCCCCATCGCCTCTCATCACCAGCACTCTGCTTTGCCAACCTCTCCCTCCACATCCCACTTGACCCTTACATCCCTGCACCCTTACCCATTCCCTCTCTCTCTATGGTTACATTCACTTAACTATTCAACCATGCAGCCCTCACACTCCCTATCACTGTGATGCAATGACAACAACTTACAACACACAGGGAGGGCCCTTTGTCTCCTTCTAAGCATCTATGCTATGGATTCTCTACACTCACTCCTTCATTCTCACTCAAACTCCACTTGTGTCCCTCATTGCAGGAAAAGAGAGCCCACAATAAGAGGGAAAGAGTGAGGACAGGAGGAGGGCCACCCTCAGTAGCCCAGCTCAACACTTCGGAGGAGGCGGCCCTGGAGATCGCCGGAGTGGAGGACGATTCGCAAGTGGGGGACGGACAGACGGGCGCATCACAGCAAGCTGGTGACAGAATAGTTTTTCATCTCTCTCATTGACATTGCATGAGTGACAGATAATGATTCTGATGCTCCAACAGATTGACTTATGATCATCTGCACAATTCAATGTGCATGCAACCTTTACCTCTCATCTTTAACTCTTTCCTTTACTCCCCATCGAGAGCCCCCGTCCCCACTGTCCAGGAGGAACAGCCTGAGCCTCAAGACTCCTCAGAGGAAGCTGCAACCTCTGAGGGCGCAGCATCAGCAGAATTCAGCGCACCCAGCACCAGCGCAAATACTCACACCTCAGTGGGACCTTCGCGAGATAGAGTAGTGTTGTCACCTTGTGTATCACAGATCACAAGTGAGTATCAGCAGATGGTGGAGACAGGGACAGCAGTGGAGAGTCCTCGTCGGAGGCCGCAGGACTCTGCCAGCTCGGCTCAGCTGCATGTCGACCCTGTGCCTCCAGGTCCATCCAGAAGGAGAGCGGAGCTGGAACTTCAGGAACAGGTGCAGGAGTCTCTGGCAGGTTTTGTCTCCAGGGTCGCTGCGAGTGTGGAGTGAATAGAGGAGTCCATCGCGAACATGAGCAGAGCCTTTGTGGAGGCATTGGCGCATGAACGCATCACCACCGAAAGTATGGCAACCTCCGTGGAAAGGATGGCTACCTTCATGGTAAGGCTGGCTACCGTAGAGGAGAGGATGGCTACGGTACAGCAGAGGATGGCTACGGCCATGGAGGAGCTTAGTCGTCAGGGTATTGAAAACATGGTCATTGTTCAGAATAGACTGACATCTCTTGAGGAGCGATGGTCAGCTATTGAGCATAGAAACCAGACCTTCATGGAAGACCTCTGGAGTAGGACTTCCAGTGCAGAAACAGGTCCTCATGGCCCCCCTGAAGTGCAGCAAGGTGCTGTCAAGCCACTTGCTAGCTCTGAAGTGGGGCTGACCCATGAGAGGGATGTTGGTGGCATACAACAAGGAAGTGGGGGCTCCTCTCCAAGCGCTCACATGACCATGCCACTGCAGAGCCCGTGGTCAGAGCCCCACCAGAGTCCCCACCCAACTGAGATCGGCATCTCAACCCCTGCACAGCCGCAGGAGCAGCAGACTGTTGCCGAGCCCTCACAGGTTCGCAACCCCAGAGGACGCCCGCCAAAGGTGTCGAGACAGGAGCAGCAAGAAAGTGAGCAAGGGGCCTCCACATCTGCTGAAGCCACAGGGGAAGCACCACATAGAAGCACACGTAAGAGGAAGATAAAGCACAAGTAGTCGCAAGGGTAGTCACTTGGGTGTTCTGTTGTATTGATTTTTGACAAGCCATCCTTGAATTGTTATGATAAACAGATTTGATGGCAAACTGTTGAAGTTGTGGCCTGTGTCATTTCGCAAATGGGACTTCCACATTGAGGGCTTAGGGCGACTTGCAATTGTCAGTATGGTGGTCAGAGTGATAGGAATCAGTAGGTTCTTGTCCATTGTCGATGCTCTGGTAAGAAGATGCGAGGCAAAAGTGTTTGATTGTGCAGGCTAAGCAAATCTGGCCAACATGAGTGCGTCCTTGCATCCCAGGCAGCAATGTGGTCGCGCGCTGGCGCCTTCTGGCCTGTGCAGCTTCAGGTGGGTGAGCAGCAGCTTGGCGCTCCTGTTGTTGCTGCTGCTATTGGTGGTGCTGTTGCTCATGGTTCTGCTGCTGTCGCGGCTGGTCTTCATCCGAATCTGATGTCTAGGAGGATAGGAAATAAATGGTTCCCATGCTTCTGGTATATACCTCAGTTGAGGAAGCGCTCAGTCAAGGAGGTCACACTGGAGATGGGTGTCAGGCTCCAAACTTCCACAACAATGAGTATGCCTGCTAAAAGTTCCCCCAGACCTGAGGCAACAAAGTTCTGCCACCTACAAATGATCATTGGTGAAAATTCCTTTTTAATGGTGGAGGTGCAGCTGTTAGTAAGCAATCCACTTGTGAGGCCGCCAGGATTAACTGGCATGTTCCAGAGGAGATGTGCAGGATGGGGGAAATGTGTTAAAATCAGAAAGGCCTCTCAAAATGGGATTATAGAGGCAATTAACTGGTTGTTAAGGGCCTTAAGGGCCTATAGAGGCGGGATGGAAACGGGGTCTGAAACCACGAATGTGGGAAAATTGCTCAGAGGCGGGATGGAGGCGGGATCGGACCCAGCCACCATTTTTTGCAATTTTGACAACTCACACGCCTCCAAACCCGCCTCCTCGGGCCTGGTAAAATCGAACCCATAGTCTGAGCAGGAAAAAGTACAACTGATGGCACAACAAGGGAGAAAGAGCATGCTCCAAGGTTCTTGGATGCAGCACTGGAGGCCTTCGTGCATGAGTTGGACAGGGGAAAGAGGTTCTGTTTCCAAAGGGTGCCAGGAGGCCCTCCAGGCAAATTCAGAAAAGGCAATGGGAGCAGATAGCCATTGTGGTCAATGCTAGCAGTGTAGCCCCAAGGACCTGGATGCAGTGCCGCAAGAAGTTTAATGACCTCACACGAGTGGTCAAGGTCAGTGACTTCATCTTCAAATGCCATATCCCACCTTCTGCAACACTAGCCTCACACACTGCTCAATGCACCACACCCCCATCAGTCAGCTACCAACAATCTCTACCAAATATGACTCATATCTCGCATTCATAGCTTCATCTCACCCTCCCACACTTACCACTGCTGCAAGCCTCACACCCATATCTCACAGCTTGCACACACTGTCAGCTATTCAACCATGACAGGCACATCACCCAAACATAGTGCACCACACTCACTGCCGCACTTCCCTTTCTCTTGCAGGACAAAGTGCCTCACAACCGGAGGCAGCAGAACCTAACCACCAGGGGGCAGGCGCGCCTGCATAACCTTACCCCAATGGAGGAGACGGTGCCGGCCATTATAGGGAGGGGCATCGCTGAGCCCGTGGCCAGCGGTGGGCCTGAAACAATACAAGATGGTGGTATCCTCATACGTAATCCTCCTTCTCAAATCCCACATCCCGCTCATCCCACAACATCTTCTGATTTACAAGCTGCAGATGGTGTAAGCATGCACCTCTTCACCCTTGTGCCTTTCTCCTTTCAGATACCCAGGAACTGTAACCTGGCCAGGCAGTGGTGGAGGAGCAGGAAATTGAAGAGCAACAAGGCACTGATGATGAAGACACAACACTATCACTCAAATTCACACTTACAGCCACCAGCTCAGATACTGACACTCCGCGTACTTTAGAGGATAGCTTAAAGGTGGGATCTGCACGTGGTGAGACACCAGGTATGAGTGGCCTGCAGCCAGGGCAGGGGGAAAGGGTAGCACAGGTGCCAGCTCCCCGGAGGGCGAGGTCACACACACGTTCTGCTGCAGAGGACTCAGATGAGGACTTCGATGGGGTGGCCTACAAAAGAAGGTTGATGGGAATGCATAATTAAATTCTTGGTGCATTAGCAGGCCTGCCAGAAAATCTGAGTGTAATGTCAAGGAGCTTGAAGGAGTCCGGCACCAAGACTGCACAGGGCTTTGCGCAGAGCTTGGAGCCCATGATTTCCAGCGTGGAAGTGATGGGTAACTCCATTAGCACACTTGTGAACCCAACCATCATGCAATGTCTGGCGGCCGATGTCTCAGCTTCCATTGCAGCAGAAGCAGAAGCCACGCAATGTCTGGGTGCTGCCATGCAAACTCAGACTGCTGCCATCGTGGCTGCATTTACCAGTGTGGAAAGGGGCTTGCAGGGTGTCACAGCAGTCCAGCAATCTGTCTTCCAACAGATCACTGGGATTGCTGCGGCGCCGCCCCGGTGGAGTGATAGTGGCTCCGTGGTGTACAAACCTGCTGTCCTCTCTCAGGATGACAGCAATTGTACTCCAACCACTGCCACTCCGCCTTGCTGTTGCCTGTCAGCCAGCCAGCCAGCCCAGACTGCTGCTGCCTATGACAAGGTGGTGCAGTCTGTAGCCAGGCCTTCTAGGTGCAGAGCTGCTCAAGGTCATCATCCAAGGGCATCTGCAGTCTCCCCCACTGAAAGTCAGCAGCCTTCCACCAGCTATGCTGCAGCCACTGGGGTAGCACTTCGTAGGAGCACTGGGACAGGCAAAGGCACACTGAAGACAGGCACTAAGGGAATGTACAAGGGTGATTAGTTGACTTTGTTATGTAATATTGGATGGATTGATGGATAGAGTTGGTTTGGAATGTTTCTTTTGTGGTGGCTTATATTTCAGCATTGTGGCCAAGATGACGCTGTGATGGTCCAGAACAGAGGGATGGTAAGGTGTGTGATTGTTGTCCAATGGGGATTTGGGGATGTGTTCAGTGGAACCATAGTAGAATGTGGTGATCATGGACAGCCCAGCCAAGGCGGGTTGTGTTGGTTGCCTCCTCCCTTCCTCCTACTCCTCCTCTTCCTCTTCCTCCTCCTCCTCTTCCTCTTCCTCCTTCTCCTCATCCTCCTTGTCCTCCCACTGCGACCAGCTTGTCCTCTTCTTTGCTGTCTCTGCTCCATCTCCCTGTCATGCTGCAGGCCATGGGGGATGACAACTAGAGCACCCATGACTGGGAGCAAGTGGTCTGACCAGAACCCTTGACGTCAGAACCAAGGCCTTCTCCACTTGCAGCTCCACTCCCTGTCACCTCAACAACTTTAAACAACTCTAGAAAGCACCAAACACTTCCACAAACTTACACAGAGGCAGTAGAAATTAATCAGCAACTAACCTGAGAGTGGTTGATGATTTCTTTAAAGAGCGCTGGTGGGGGGGGTTCCTTGCTGCTGCTGAACGCATGTTCAGCTGTGCGAGGTTAAGACAGGGCGTTAGCTCCAGCGAAGAGGACAAAAATGGCAGTGCTGGCATCAAATCAGTGTTGCACGCTGATTGATGTCATGATCTACCTTCTCTACATACTTCCGGCGCACACTCCTAATGCCCTCACCAAAATGGCATCTGGCACGACCTGCACCAGAAAAATCGGGCGCTACAGAGCCGAATTTGTAGCCGAAACCTGTAATCTATTATAAAAGATGACCTAAAAGTGTAACGTCTTATTCCAACCAGTACTCCACATCCACTGAGCGCAGTTCCGCCAGTTTGCAGCCGATAGTGTGTTTTAAATGTATTTTCTTTCAACAATTAAACAAAAGGAGTAGATGTTATCTGAAGTAATCAATGCCTGGCAGCGAGAGCTGAACTTGTTTTCAATGGAGAAAAGAAAATTGAGGCAGATATCGTGCAATAACCTATTTACTGTGGAATGTGAGCACGAAAATAAAGGACAATTAGCCAGCCAGCAAAAATCAGCTATTAACTCATTCAAAGAAGGAGCTGGGTAAATAAAAAAAGAAATGGTTTAAATGCACCATCTGAGATAGAAAAGGGGTTAAGTTTTCAAGTGGGATGTTTCGGCAGAGCTGGAATGGCATGAAGCAGAGGAATAAGGAAAAATTGATCCACACTAAAAAAAGGTCGGCAAAAACTGGTGGGAGGAAGCACAATCCCAGTTGAATCAACGCCACACAAAGAACAAGCTGTGCCTTTACTTCATCAGAGCTGCTTGAGGTTTCTGTGGGCCTTGGAATGTCTACATCAGCTGCTGTGAGAACACCAGTAGCTCCAGAATATCCCTCTGCCTCCAAACCAGATGAAGTATCCATGACTCCACTAACCAACTGGAGCTCACCAGAACACACATGTTAGGCTCAAGTCACTACAACTGCGAAAGCCCATCCCAAGTGGCACAGGACAGCACTCGTTCAGGTGTGTGCACCTTTCACAAGCTGGAAAGATCCATTTTTGCAGTTCATATTGTCAGATAGAAAACAGAGAGTTGGAATAAACGGCTCATTTTCTGAATGGCAGGCAGTAACAAGTGGGGTACCACAGGGATCTGTCCTGGGTCCCCAGCTGTTCACAATTTACATTAATGACCTGGATCAGGGAGTCGGATGCAGCATTTCCAAATTTGCAGACGACACTAAACTAGGAGGGGGGTTGGGCTCAGAGGAGGAGACCAGGAAGCTCCAGAGCGATTTGGACAGACTGGGTGATTGGGCAGATAAATGGCAGATGCACTATAATGTGGACAAGTGCGAAGTTATCCACCTTGGGTGCAGGAACGGGAGGGCAAATTATTATTTAAATGGCAATAAATTGGGAGAGGGGGAAGTACAGAGAGACCTGGGTGTTCTTGTACACCAGTCACTGAAGGCGAGCATGCAGGTGCAACAGGCGGTCAAGAAGGCAAACGGTATGCTGGCCTTCATAGCAAAAGGGTTGGAATACAGGAACAGGGATACCTTGCTGCAGCTGTACAGGGCACTGGTGAGACCACACCTCGAGTACTGTGTACAGTTTTGGTCGCCTCATCTGAGGAAAGATGTTCTTGCCATGGAGGGGGTGCAGCGGCGATTCACCAGGCTGATACCAGGAATGGCGGGATTGACCTATGAGGAGAGACTATGTAGTTTAGGGATGTACACACTGGAGTTTAGAAGATTGAGAGGGGACCTCATAGAAGTGTATAAAATTCTGACAGGTCCAGACAGACTAGATGCAGAAGGAATGTTTCCCTTGGCGGGTGAGAACAGAACTAGAGGACATAATTTAAGGATAAGGGCTAAACCATTTAGGACAGAAATGAGGGGGAATTTCTTCACTCAGAGGGTGGTGAACCTGTGGAACTCATTGCCACAGAGGGCAGTGTACGCCAGCTCATTAAATATATTTAAGAGGGAATTAGATATATTTCTACAGGCAAAAGGGGTTAAGGGTTACGGAGAGAAGGCGGGGACGGGATACTGAATTGGAGGATCAGCCATGATCTCATTAAATGGCGGAGCAGGCTCGAAGGGCCGGATGGCCTACTCCTGCTCCTATCTTCTATGTATCTATGTATCTATGTATATTCCTTAATGGGCAATTAATATTGGGCCAGAAATTCGGCTCTCCGGCTTCCTGCGGGTGCAAGCATCGCGCGCGTACTTACCTACCGCGCCTGCCATTGTGCTTTGGGCCCACGAGGGCTTCAGGTCCTGGGCCTCCTCCAGCTGCCGACGCGCAGTGCTTGTGTATCCCAGGGGCGCAGTTAGTTCGAAGCGTCCCCTGGGATCACGTGGGCCATGGAGAGCCAATCGGAGCAGGGCATTTTCATTCATAGATTTGACAGGAAGACCTGTCAAATCTATGAATAGAGATCGGCCCCAAAACCTCACTTAAACTTCAAATAATTTTTTTTTTTAATCACATTTTTAAAATAACTATAAGTTACATAAATTAACTACTTTAAACAAAAATTTAAATTTTTGAAAAAATTAATTATACTTTTTAATGGTGCTAAAAATAAACTTACCTTTCTTTAAAGTATCTAAAAAAGATAAACCTGTTGAAAAAATGTTTTTAAATTGTAATTAATTAACCACTTACCTTGTTAAAAACATGATGCGGAGATGCCGGTGTTGAACTGGGGTGGACAAAAGTGAGAAGTCGCACAAACACCAGGTTATAGTCCAACAGTTTTATTTGAAATCACAAGCTTTCAGAGCGCTGCTCCTTCGTCAGGTGAAATAAAGGAATACAAATCGACAAAGCATATATAGATAGAGAACAATGCATGTGTAGCATACAATGGCAGACGACTACATTTAATCCTCCTGACTGCCTTTTGTCACACCTCGGCAGATAAACAATCAGGTCAGCCAGGAAGGCACCACATCAAAGACATAGCAAGATACAACTGAGACAATGAGGTAGGGTTACAGGGGGTCTAATGTGTCAAAAGCTGCAGTCTGTATGGAAAGCGATAAACTTTAAAATTTTTACTTTTTTTTACTGGAAATCACATCTGTGAACAAGCCAACGACGACTTGAGTCTGGATGACTCTGCGTCATGTATCGTGACATGAACCCAAGATCCCGGTTGAGGCCGTCCTCATGAGTGCGGAACTTGGCTATCAGTTTCTGCTCGATGATTTTGTGTTGTCGTGTGTCTCTAAGGCCGCCTTGGAGAACGCTTACCCGCAGATCCGAGGCTGAATGTCCTTGACTGCTGAAGTGTTCCCCGACTGGGAGGGAACACTCCTGCCTGGCGATTGTTGCGCGGTGTCCGTTCATACGTGGTGCCTTCCTGGCTGACCTGATTGTTTATCTGCCGAGGTGTGACAAAAGGCAGTCAGGAGGATTAAATGTAGTCATCTGCCATTGTACGCTACACATGCATTGTTCTCTATCTATATATGCTTTGTCGATTTGTATTCCTTTACTTCACCTGACAAAGGAGCAGCCGCTCCGAAAGCTTGTGATTTCAAATAAAACTGTTGGACTATAACCTGGTGTTGTGCGACTTCTCACTTTTGTTAAAAACAGGCCTTGCACCTCCTTTTTAAAAGTGCAGCTTCTCCATACTTACCCTCCCGGAGAAACCTGAAAAAAAAACGAAGTTCGCTGCGTGCGCGCAGCCTCTCCCGCGCACGCGTTCGACTTCTGAACCCCTCCCTTCAGGGGAACGGAAGTTCCGGTTTCCCGCACATGCGCAGTGCATGCGTGAAACCGGCATTTCAGGGGGCCTTACGGGTGAGTACACAGCGCTTACTCACCTGACAAGAACTGAATTTCTGGCCCATAGTTTATTTTGGCTTAGCATCCTTCCACTTCATCATCGTGGGAGGGTTGAGGGGGACAAGTACCAACTCTGATGGCTAGCAGTTATTCAGGTCCTTTAGAATGGGTGAAGCCATAATCCTTGCCTTGGAGCTGCAATGCTTTGATGATGGATTTAGGAGAAAGGGTGTTAGAGAGCATAAGAAAGGTTGGGGAACAGATGAGAAAAGTTCGAGAGGGGACTGAGAGAACTAGATAGCATCTCAATTAGGGAACCATTAGATGCTATATTCACTAACATCTTCAGTACAGTGACATATAACCTTATGATTTATCCATCTGGGCCACACACTCCCAACCAGGCTTCCAGACCACAGAGGCACGTCATTAATCTGCAGAGGATTCAGTTGCCAAAGCCAAAAAAGACATTGTACATTGCTGTGTGACAGTGGCAAATTACATAATCAGTGTAGCAACATTTTTATTTAAAAGGAATAAAATGCATATGTTTGCAGTTGCACGTAGACTCTTGATAGCAAAATGACATTGTTTGAACAACATGAGGGCCTGACGGATTGAGTGGCGCAGAGGATCACCACACTCCTTTCACCCCTGGGATCTGAGCTTGAATGCAGCCTGGTGAAAGCTTTCTCCTGCTGGCTACAAACTGAGTTTGGGAAGTCCAAATGCAGTTGTTTGTGATACCAGGTCTACAGGAGAAAACTGCTCGTGCTCATATTAAAACTTGTTTCCAATGGGCTAATGCCTCTGTTAAAATAGCAGATAGAGGATTCACTATTAAGTATTTATACACTAATATTCCACAAAGTCATTGCGAGGGTTGAATTTTATGGCTAAGTTTACTTGCGAGGTGAAATGCAATGTTCAATTCATGCACTTTATGAAAATTTAACAACTTAAAGGATCTTGAATGAAAAGTAGTGGCATTTTTGTTGGTATACCTGTGAACGTATTCATGATGCTTATAACTGTGTTGGAGCAATAAATGCTGCAGTTCGCAGAGTTCTGGCCCAAGGCTCGAAACACTGGGAAGTTTGATATTGCTATTCGAACAGATTTATTTTCATGCCTGGAGACCAAGCTGTAATTTAAAAGTCCTTGGAACATTTCTTCATATCTGGAAAAAACATTCTAATTGGGCAGTTTACTTCAGAAATTAAAGTACCCGTCCCTGTCCTTGTTGGAGCCAGGCCTCTATTTGAAACTCTGCTTGAAACAAATGTATTTTCACTGGTGAGACTCCACTGCATGTCAAAAGAAAATTTTTAAATGATCATCTGATCTGTGTCGTTGAGCATAAGTCGTCCATCATAGACACGAGACCATGTAATGAACAAAACACAGAGGCTCAATGAAAGACTTACTGAAGCAAGTGTTTATTTTATACATGTCTAGTATGAAATCTGCTTAAATTTACAAGATAAAATATCCAAATATATGTGACCATTCTTTGTGGAAATCAAATCTATCTATTGTACATTAAATTTTGATAATTAGGACATGTGTTTCTTTCAAAATGTTCATGTGAATCTTGCTCTTGTGAGAAATCCCTATTGTGGTACCTATACTACCTGTTATGTTTTTAGATGGCTGTGTCAATGCTAAAGCGTGTCACACTTTGCCGGTCACAGATTCATACAGCCTGGTGTCTTGCGAGCAGCTGCTATTTGTACGGATATATATGTGGCTAGTTCGTTGAATTGTAGAAAAGGCAAAATACAGCGGATGCTAGAAATCTGGAATATAATCAAAAATGCTGGAAATACTCAGCAGGTCCGCCATTTCTGCCACCTCCAATGCGATGCCACCATCAAACGCATCGTCCCCTCCCATCTCCTTTCAGCATCTGAAGGGACCGTTCCCTCCCCGACAACCTGGTCTACTCTTCCATCACCCCTAACACCCGCTCCGCTTCCCATGGTACCTTCCTGTGCAAGCGCAGGAGATGCAACATCTGCCTTTTCACCTCTTCCATTCCCACCGTCCAGGGCCCCAAACACTCCTTCCAGGTGAAACAGCGATTTACTTGTACTTCTTGCAATTTAGTATATTGTATTCGCTGCTCACGATGCGGTCTCCTCTACACTGGGGAGACCAAACGCAGTTTGGGTGATCGCTTTGTGGAACACCTCCGGTCAGTCCGCAAGCATGACCCTGAGCTTGCCATTTTAATTCTCCGCCCCACTCACCGCTCCGACCTCTCTGTCTCGGCCTCCTACACTGTTCTAATAAAGCTCAACAGAAGCTTGAGGAACAGCACCTCGTCTTTCGATTAGGCACTTTACAGCCCTCCGGACTCAACAATCCTGTATACAAGGCACAAGTAAGGAGTGTGATGGAATACTCTCCACTTGCCTGGATGAGTGCAGCTCCAACAACACTCAAGAAGCTCGACACCATCCAAGACAAAGCAGCCCGCTTGATTGGCACCCCATCGACCATCTTAAACATTCACTCCCTCCACCACCGGCATCCCGTGGCTGCAGTGTGTACCATCTACAAGATGCACTGCAGTAACTCGCCAAGGCTTGACAATTCGGAAGGATAGACATAAAGGAAAGGGAGGTGGGGTGGCTTTGTTGGTAAAAGATGGGATCAGTGCAGTGGTGAGAAGTGATATTGGCTGAGAAGATCAAGAAGTAGAATCGGTTTGGGTGGAGATAAAATATAATAAAGGGAAAAAGTCTCTGGTGGGCGTAATCTGCAGGCCCCCGAACAGTAGCAATACTGTTGGACAGAGTATAAATCAACAAATAATGGAGGCCTGTAAAAAAGGTACGGTAATAATCATGGGTGATTTTAATCTCCATATTGATTGGACAAATCAAATTGGCCATGGTAGCCTTGAGGGGGAGTTCATAGAGTGCATCTGGGATGGTTTCCTAGAACAGTATGTAATGGAACCAACCAGGAAGCAGAGTATCTTGGATCTGGTACTGTGTAATGAGACAGAATTAATAAATGATCTCATAGTAAAGGATCCTCTCGGAAAGAGTGATCATAGCATGGTAAAATTTCAAATTAAGTTGGAGGGTGAGAAAGTTGTATCTCAAACCATTGTACTGATCTTAAACAAAGGCAATTACAATGGCATGAGGGCAGAACTGGCTGAAGTGGACTGGAAAAATAAATGAAAGGGTAAGACAGGTGAAATGCAGTGGCGGACATTTAAGGAGATATTTCATAACTCTCAACAAAAATATATTCCAGTGAGAAAGAAGGATCTTAAGAGAAGGGAGTACCATCCGTGGATAACTAAGGAAGTAAAGGATGGTATCAAATTGAAAACAAAAGCATACAATGTTACCAAGATTGGTGGGAGACCAGAGGATTGGGAAATTTTTTAAAACCTGCAAAGTATGACTAAAAAAAAATAAAGAGAGAGAAGACGAATTTTGAGAGTAAACTGGCAAGAAACATTAAAACAGATAGTAAGAGCTCCTACAGGTATATAAAAAGGAAGAGGGTAGCTAAAGTAAACGTTGGTCCCTTAGAGGATGAAACTGGGGAATTAGTAATGGGGAACGGGGAAATGGCAGAGACTCTGAACAAATATTTTGTATCTGTCTTCACGTAGAAGACACTAACAACATCCCAATAATGGATAATCAAGGGGCCACAGGGAGGGGGGAAATAAAGACAATCACTATCACTAAGGAAATAGTACTTGGTAAAATAATGGGACTAAAAGATGACAAGTCCCCTGGACCAGGTGGCCTGCATCCCAGGGTCTTAAAAGAAGTAGCTGCAGAGATAGTGGATGCATTGGTTGCAATATACCAAAATTCCCTGGACTCTGGAGAGGTCCCAGCGGATTGGAAAACCGCAAATGTAACCCCTATTTAAGAAAGGAGGGAGACAGAAAGCAGGAAACTATAGACCAGTTAGCCTAACATCTGTCGTTCGGAAAATGCTGGAGTCCTTCATTAAGGAAGCAGTAGCAGGGCATTTGGAAAATCATAATGCAGTCAAACAGAGTCAGCATGGTTTTATGAAAGGGAAATCATGTTTAACAAATTTGCTGGTGTTCTTTGAGGAGGTAACGAGTAGGGTGGATAAAGGTGAACCAGTGGATGTGGTGTATTTGGATTTCCAGAAGGCATTCGATAAGGTGCCACATAAAAGGTTACTGCATAAGATAAGAGCTCATGGAATTGGAGGTAATATATTAGCATGGATAGAGAATTGGCTAACTAACAGAAAGCAGAGAGTCGGGATAAATGGGTCATTTTCCAGTTGGCAAACGGTAACTAGTGGGGTGCCACAGGGATCGGTGCTGGGGCCTCAACTATTTACAATCTACATTAATGACTTGGATGAAGGGACCGAGTGTAATGTAGCCAAGTTTGCAGATGATACAAAGATGGGTGGGAAAGCAAGTTGTGCAGAGGACTCAAAGAACCTGCAAAGGGATATAGACAGGCTAAGTGAGTGGGCAAACATTTGGCAGATGGAGTATAATGTGGGAAAGTGCGAGGTTATACACTTTGGCAGGAAAAATAAAAAAGCAAATTATTATTTAAATGGAGAGAGATTACAAAATGCTACAATTCAGAGGGACCTGGGGGTCCTTGTGCATGAAACACAAAAAGTTAGCATGCAGGTACAGCAAGTAATCAAAAAGGCAAATGGAATGTTGGCCTTTATTTCAAAGGGGTTGGAGTATAAAAGCAGGAAAGTTCTGCTACAACTGTACAGGGTATTGGTGAGACCACACCTTGAGTACTGCGCACAGTTTTGGTCTCCTTATTTAAGGAAGGATATAGGAATGGGTAGTGGGAAAGTGATTGGATAGGGGTCTGAATGAGAGGAAGGGGTGGAGGGATGTATGAGTGATTGGATGAGAGGATTAGAAGGGCCACATTTTCCCTGCAACTCCCATCACCGCTGCAGCTTCCAGCTATTGGTGGCTCCTTTCCCTGCTCCATCGCAGCATACTACCCAAAAGGAAAAAAGAAAAAGATAAGGGAAGAAGAGGAGGACAGTGAGAAGAAACAAAAAGAGTTAAGGAGAGAAAAACAGCAGAGAGGAGATACACAGAAACAGCAACACAAAGACTTCAGCGATAGGGAAGAGAGTGACTACATTCAACTTACCATGTGCAGCATCATGGGAAATTAACAAGTTATATATTAAAAGTAAACTTTTAATCTCCAACCTGAATCAGTTGATAACACTCTTGTATCTAGTTTGAGGTTTGGAAGCCCCAGTCTAGAACTAGAGTACATAAGCTATGCTGATGGTCTAGTAAATCCTGAGGTCTGCATTGTCGAAGGTTCCACCCCCTGGATGAAATGTTAATCCACTATACCTGTCTGGTGGTTCAGGTGGGCATTGAAGATCCTATCTGAAGAAGAGTTGAGAATTCTTCTGGTGTCCTATCCAGCATTCCTCCCTCAACCAATTCCAGTTTTATTGCACATTGGAAGCACAGTGGTTAACATGATTAGCTGAACAGCTATTTCATTCAAAAAGATTGTCTTCACTTCTGCTTAAGACTTGACGTCAATAAGTAACATAACATTCTTGGATGGACAATGTCAGCAGAAGTTATTGTTCCCTGATGTAACAAAGCACAGGCTATATTTGGGCATAGGACAGAACATTTTACTGTTTTTTATTTTGTTTTGCTCAAGGATATAAAAAATCAATACTAATCTCAGCTTTTGAAGCTACAATTGGTAAATAATTGCTTTGCAGGTTAGAGAAGCTATTGTGTATGTGTAATGTAGGAATGACTTATGTGTGTTGGTCTGAATCTCTGGTAAGAACAGATTTTCATATTCCTGACCCAGACACACATTGAGGTAGGAATGATTAGATGGAAAATCCCTATACATGGAATATATTAGAATTCAGCTTTGTAAATCTTGGGTTTAATATACAATATATTCATTTCTTGCAGCTGATTGGCTCAAATTTTATATTCCTAAAACAGCAACAAATCACAGCTGAAGATTTAGGGAATTTGTGAATCAAACACAAGGAACGTGAATAGATAAGCCTATAATGAGGAACTATTGAGGGAGATGAAAACCATGAATGAAGTATGAGCAGTCGGCAAAATCGAACAATAAAAGAAAGAAGAAAAACCAATCAAATTGCACCAAATGAATTTTGAAAGACCCTTCCATGGAACCCTAGAAGCTTACTGCATAGAAGGAGGCCGTTAGTCCTGTCACATCTGTGCTGGCTCTTGGTTAGAGCAATCCAAATTAATCCCACCACCCTGGATAGCTTTTTCAAAGAGCCAGCACAGGCACGATGGGCCAAAAAGCCTCCTTCTGTGTTGTAAGATTCTATGGGAGGAATTTTAACATGGAGGATCACGTGGGTTTGGGTGCAGGTGGGGGGTTGAAACCAGCAAAAATGTAAGCGCATCGCGAAGCTGGCTCCAACCCGCCGACTTCTGCGTTCAACTCGAGCGCGTTAGGCTGGTTGCGCGCAAACTCCTCGGGTGAGGCAGGTTGCCTTTAGCATATGGTAATCGCTCAATTGGAGCGATATTTCAACAAAGTTTTAGATTTAACGTCACATCCACGGGTTTACCGGGCTTCCTGAAACTCGGCAGTGAAAGCAAGACAAGGACACACCGACAATTGAGGGGGCTGATTAAAACCCATGAAAAGACAGCAATAAATACTCAGTACTCACAGCTGCTTTCTTACCTATTGATGGGAAAGGGTCTGTTCACTGTACTTTTGCTGAGAGTTTACTTTCTACACTTTAGAGGTTTTTTGAATCACATCAGGATGGGTGGCGCATTGGCTGCCTTAGATTGGACCTTGGTCGAGGAGCAATATGACCAGCAGCAGCAGCAGCACTCTGTTCAGAGACCTGCAGGTGGACAGCAGAGAGGAGAGCAGGAAAGAGGGGCAGCAGAGAGAGGAGCAGCAGAGAGAGGAGCAGCAGAGAGAGGAGCAGCGGAGAGATGAGCAGCAGAGAGAGGAGCAGCAGAGAGGAGAGCAGCAGAGAGAGGAGAGCAGCGGAGAGGGGAGCAGCAGAGAGGAGAGCAGCAGAGAGGAGAGCAGGAGAGAGGAGAGCAGGAGAGAGGGGAGCAGCAGAGAGGGAGCAGCAGAGAGAGGAGCAGCAGAGAGGAGAGCAGCAGGGAGGGGAGCAGCAGAGAGGGGAGCAGCAGAGAGGGAGCAGCAGAGAGAGGAGCAGCAGAGAGGAGAGCAGCAGGGAGGGGAGCAGCAGAGAGGGGAGCAGCAGAGAGGAGAGCAGCAGGGAGGGGAGCAGCAGGGAGGGGAGCAGCAGAGAGGGGGAGCAGCAGAGAGGAGAGCAGGAGAGAGAGGAGCAGCAGAGAGGAGAGCAGGAGAGAGAGGAGCAGCAGGGAGGGGAGCAGCAGAGAGGGGAGCAGCAGAGAGGAGAGCAGCAGGGAGGGGAGCAGCAGAGAGGGGAGCAGCAGAGAGGAGAGCAGCAGGGAGGGGAGCAGCAGAGAGGGGAGCAGCAGAGAGGGGAGCAGCACGGAGGAGAGCAGCAGATGCATGATTGAACAAGCCATTGGCATGCTGAAGATGCACTTCAACTGCCTAGACAGGTCTGGAGGCACCCTACAGTACGCACCAGCCAGGATATCCAGAAGGGTCGTGGTGTGCTATGCTCTGACAACATTACACAGCAGCAAGGTTTGGACCTGCAGGAGGAACAAGGCGCAAAGTGCACATCGTCTACAGACAAATTCGAGGAGGAGGAGGAAGATGAGGAGGAGGAAAGTGATGACGGCAATGCACCCCAAGCTGCTCACATTGCTGCCCGGGATGCCAGGGATGCCCTTATTAATGCAAAGTTCACTTAGGTTGCACCAGTAGACTGCTGTCAGAACCACACGCAATGGCCCCCAATGCCACTGACACAAAAGCAGTCCTGCAAACATCCAACCATCCCTTGCACATCCCCATTGGTCCCTGTCAATTCATGTCTTCCCATTCATCATCAAGCAAGTTAAAAAGCAACTTGCCAGCCAGCAACCAAGGATGGGCAAGATGGGAAAGTGGTGCAAAACTATAAAATTTATGTGATTCTACTAAAGAACAGCAACTTCACAACATAGCATTTTCTCATACATGCATGTGCACACCCTTGTGCAACTACAAAGCTTTACTCTTCCTTTTCCTACCGTTCCTATGTGGTGCATTCCCTGTAGTTTCAGCAAAGGTAGAGGCAGACTGCTCAGATTCCTGCTCTGACTGTTGAGATGCTCTTGGCCGATGATCTCTGGGTTTTGGAGACCGTGAGGACCACGCCAAAGACTGCTCCACCTGCACTTGTGCAGGGGCAGACTCGGCCATCGGGAGACAAGGCAGCATGCTGGGTACAGGCTGAGGGGGAAGGCAATGTGAGAAGTGGAAGTGCTTTGAGTGGAGTTCCCACTTTCATGTCCCCTTTCGCCATCATCCCTTTCATGGGCCAGCCGCACTTCACTGCTCTCACTCTGTTGGAGGGCACTTTGGTGCAGATCAGTGCGGCACTATAAGGCCAAGGCTAAGGTTTCTGTCATCCTATTAAAGGCGCCAGAGATGTTGGCATCCGGAGTCTGCACAACTGAAAGGTCCCATCTCCGATGTCCAGGGATGCCAAAATGTCACTGATCTCCAGTGCTTCCTCCTCTGCAGTTATCAACTGTGAGATCTGTGGAGGACCACATCAGGTTCTCTCCCTCTCCCTAGTGTTCTGTGCTCCCTTCTCCTGCAACAAGGGAAAGAACAGACCTATGAGTGACTGTAATGGCATGTGTTCACCCGATGGATGCAGTGCATTTGGTGAGGGTGACTATCAGGGAGAGGCATGAAATTGCATAATGATGAGGGTGAATATTGGATGGATAGATGGGGATGTGAGGAAGCATATAGAAAGGGAAGGATGAGCGCACCTGTAAGTTCAGTGAGTGTGAGTAGTGATGTGATGGAGTAGTCTTGAGAGGCAGATTGGGGGGCGGGTGATGCGCACAGCAGGTGAATGTGCAACTGTACTCACCTTTCCTGATCTGGTTAGGCCATTAAAGTTCTTCCTGCACTGAATCCAGGAGTGTGGCACAAGGCTCCTGCTGCTGACGTCCTGGGCCACCTCCAGCCACACCTGCTTTGTGACAGCAGCAGGTTTCTTCTTCCCATTGCTGAGGCAGAGTATCTCTCACTGGCCCCTCACTGCCCCCAGTAGTACATCAAGGGAGGTGTCATTGAAGCGGGCTGTAGCCTTTGACCATCCTGAATCTATTCTCACAGTTCGTCTTCTCTTACTTCCAACTCCAAACTCCCCCAAATTCCATCTTTGGATAGGCCCTTTAAATACTGGAGTTGAGATCATGTCATGCCCCGTGATCCACCCCATCCTCATCACGCCACTGCCACGCAATCCACCCCAAACATGGAAGTAAAATGATAATGAGGTGGCTGCATTAAAATGGCACAGACAGGCACGTTGAAATTCCTTCCGGGTTTCCCAAGCGACATCGGACCCCCTCCTGCTCCCTCACTTGCTCTGCTTGATGGATAGCTAATGTCAACCAAGCAGAGCCAGTACAGTTTTAACTTGAAAAAATTCCTTATCACTTCTGAAGCCTTGGGCCTATATCTTAGCACTAATCATTCTCACATGCAGTCAGTATTTCCCTCATTTGTATCCAACAAAAATCTGCAGCTAATCTGCCCCTTGGTTTGGTGTGACTGTAAATGAACCATGTACTGTTGCTTTGTCTTTGTTATTTATATACAGAGAGCATTGACATTCTTTTCCTTGCCATTCTAATGGTCTGTTTGATGTAGAGGTTGTCTGTTGTTAATTGAAGATGGAAGCAACACTGTACCATGCGGTATAAAGGCTAGCATAAATTTTATAATTGAGGACCTGAAGGTGCATTGCCTCATTTGACGAACCTGCTGACCGTGGGGGTTTTTTTGCCTTGCAGTAGAAACTAGATGAATTCATTCCTTGGTATACATTATAACCAAATTATACTACTTCCATACTTATTATTTCACCCATATATTAACACACAGGTCTTGCAGTGCTTATGCATACGATTAGAATAGATTAAGCAAAGGTACCACATTCCAACATATTGCTAACACCGTATTAGTATAAGCAGGTCAAATCCAATAATAAAACACAATACAAAGGGCTGAAGGATCAGGGACTCAGTATTAAACATAATGCTCGGATGCTGTTGTGTGCATCTCATTCAAGCTGGCACAGTTAAAATCATCTGCACCTTGTGGAAACGGTGCTGTTTGCTTGTACATTTTAATGTGCAGATGGTACAGCTGTGCTGAAAAAGCCCAATTGAGCCCTGTTGTCGGGTAAAAATACTGATATATCCAATGTGTCATGATTAACATGGAGCCCCACGTGAGGCTCTGTTTATTTATAGTTGATGCCGAGCAGCTGTTTTCACCCAGAGGTGTCCTGGTTCCTCCACTAGGATTATATTAATCCAAATAAAATATCGTACAGGAGCAGTGTGAAACATAATGGCCTGGGGTTTCCGCTCGCTTGCGCTGGTTTGCCCGGTGCACTTATCCTGCTATTGGCGTAACCGACGCAAAAGATTGTGGAATTTTGAGCGCAAAGTGCATTCAGCGCAACTCGTGTTTCCGCGATCTTCTGCGCTATTTTTAAAAACATCGCGCTCGAAGCAGGCCCTGCCCACAAAACTGGCCACGCCCCCCCAGGATGAAATAATCAACGTTGGGAGTTTCCGCTAATTGTGCTCATTTGCGGGCCTTCGAGGAGGCTCCAAAAATTAATAGGAATGTTTTGAAAGGTTTTGAATGAAAAAATTTAAGAAATTTACTAAGGAACTGACTACTGTATCCCAATCTAACTAGAAAATAGTTTTGGATATTTTTTAAAAGTCATTTTCAGTCATTTAAAATCGGGTTACTCACAGGCGGTGGATTGACACTATGATTTAAAATGCTTATTTTTTTGCAATAAACCCATTTTCAGCGGTACTAATCAAACTGCACCAAGTTGCCATTCTTAAATATGTCAAGGAATATTTTTTAAAGCAAAATTTAGTTTTAAATTACGTTTTAAAACGCTGCCCGATTGTGCTGGTTCGTGGCAGATTTTGCGTTCGGCGACAGGCAAAGGAGTTTGAGCGGAATCTCAGGGGAAAAAAAACACTTTTCAAAACGGGCGCAATTTTGACCGCAATTTGTGCCGGAATCGCCGATTGCGCCCAAAGCGGAAACTCCACCCCAATAAATACAGTCAGCTGTTGTGTGAGACCTGGTAAGATACTTGCTCAGTAACCTGACAAAAGCCATATGGAAAGTATGATGGAGGCCAACGTCTGCATTGATTCTGCCACCTGCACCGCTAAAACATCGTAAAATTATAATGATGTTACTCAATATAGTGAAACAATGAAAGCAATAGGCTGGCAATTTGCTTTGTGGATGAACTCTTCATCAAATACAGCCCCATATTTTATGTCTAGCTGTGTCTCAATTAGTATAAAGATACAGCTATAATTTAGCTTGATTTGTTGTGCTGGCATGAACCAGCTTAAGTTGATCTCAACATTAGTAGAATGAACACTCAGAATTTTCAGTTCTTAATAAAGTGGGCCAATGCCTTTATTGACTCTGCATAGTGTCAGTTATCCTAACATCAGTGACTGAGGATGGTGGAGACTCGCTTTCATCCAGGGAACGCTACGACTGAGCTATGCAAAGACAGAAATTTTGACGCCCACATGCACCAATGTCTTTGGGAGATGCACACTTACTTGAAGAGCCAGCCGAATGAAAACATAAACATCGATTGTCCCATCACGAAACTGCCTCTTGAAAATTCAGGTCATCCTGATGCTCCAATCTGCATTGTGTGCATGCATGCAAAAAAAAAAAAGATAATTTGCTGATCTTTGCAACACGGTGGCATAGTGGTTAGCACTGGTGCCTCACAGCGCCAGAGACCCGGGTTCGAATCTGACCTCGGGTGACTGTCTGTGTGGAGTTTGCACATTCTCCCCGTGTCTGCGTGGGTTTCCTCCGGGTGCTCCGGTTTCCTCCCACTGTCCAAAAATGTGCGGGTTAGGTTGATTTGGCTATGATAAATTGACCCTTAGTATTAGGGGGGGATTAAATATGTGGGGTTATGGGGATAGGATGGGATATGTTAGGGGGAATTAAATACGTGGGGTTACGGGGGTCGGGTGGGATATGTGTACTGTGGGGATTAAAGCAGGGACAGGGTACTGGATTTGAATGATCAGCCATGATCGTATTGAATGGTGGTGCAGGCTCGACGGGCCGAATGGCCTACTCCTGCTCCTAGATTCTATGTTTCTATGTTTCTATGTTTCTATGTATGTTTTACCAATGCACTTCATAATTTACTTTGTGAATTGAATCACGCATAATAAAGTGCACCCACGTTACATTCCATATGCTGTACAAACCGTAGATAAGGATCTGTGGTAACATTACCTTAGGCAGGTCATAAGTGCATCATAGTGCAGTGAGAATTTGCTGTCAAATATCATGAACAGCCGCTTACAAACATATGAAATGACGGACAGGTGCATTGAGTCTTTCGCATGCTTTCATGGTTGAACTTCGGCACTGCAGAGCCCCGTCAGTCAGCTACACAATTTCTTGAAAAAGGCAAAAGAAAACCAGACAAAAAACCCTAGGGAAAAAATCTGGAAAACTCCTTTTCAATCCCTGAAGATGATGAAACAAGTTCCAGGAGCCCACAGTGGCTGGGAGATACGACCCCCAATAGCCCACCTACCTTCTGGACACTGATTTCAGCCACAGTTGAGAACTCATCTAGTTCCATTTTGAACATTTGCAGTGAATCCGCATTCACCACATCTTGTTCCAAAGGCCGATGACCCTCTGTGAAAAGAAAACTACCTGACTTCTAACCTAGTACTATGCTTGCGTAACTTATATGCATATCCCTGGTCCTCTCTAACCTATCTAACTCAAAATAGCGTATCCACATGGACCAAAACTAATCTTTTCTGTTTCAAAGACCTCAAATTCCCTTGAAATCTACATTTTTCTAGGCTAAAAAGTCTCCGCTCTATAAGCCTACTGTGGCAACTAAAGCCCATTAATCGAGGTATCAAACTAGTGGTTCTCCTCTGAACCTTTTGCAGGGCCTTTCCATCACCCACCATGTGAGAGGACCAAAACTGGACACAAATGGCCTAACCAAGATCTTATACAAGGACAGTAGAGTGTTTTTTGTTTAGTATTAGATCGTCTTAGCAATACATCCTGGTACTCTCTATTTTTGCTATACCCTTGTGGCATTAGTCGCGAGCCTTCATTGATTCATGTTTTATAATACGCTTAGGTCATTTCTGCTCAATAGAGTTACCCTGCATTGTGTACCCATGCTGACGTTAGCCTACCCACGTGTAAAACAAAACATTTAAGCACAGTAAATGACGTCTGCCAAAAGCAGGAGCATTTCCCCACCACATCTAGATCCGCTTGTAATCTATTTTCTTCATCTAAGGTCCTAACCCCGCACAACTCTTTGTATGATCCACAGATTTGTGGACAGATCCCCCAAAGGTTTCATCCTTGCAAAGAGCAATGGCCCTAACACCGAACCCTGCGGGACTCCACTAGTCTTCGGTTCCCATTCAGATCCACTGCCATTAATAAAAAACCTTTTGCCTATGAGTGCACAACCAATTCATTATCCAATTATTTACCCGCAATTCCATGGGACTCTATCTTATAAAGTATCCTGTTGTGTGACACCTTGTTAAAAGCTTTTTGAAAATCCAGTAATAGAACGTTAACTGGGGTACTTATTTCCACCAACCTGGTAACTTCCTCAAAAAATTCAACCACTTTGGTGAGACATGATTTTCTTTTCCCGAGCCATGTTGAGATTCTTTAATAATTACTTCTCTGTCCTTATGGTCATACAGAATATCTTTAATGATCCCTTCTAGCATCTTGTCTATAACTAAAGTCAAACTAAAGGGCCTGTCATTTCTGGTTCTGACTTATTGCCCTATTTTGATTATTGGCACCACACGGGCCTCTCTCCAATTTATGGGAACAATCCCAGGCTCCAGTGAGCTGTTAAATATACGAGGTAGGAGCTCACTGAGAACAGTTCCCATTTCTTGGAGAACCTTCAGATGAATGCCGTCAAGGCCAGCAGCCCAATCTCCTTTGAGATCCTTATTCTATCCAGGACTATATGCACATCCAATTTGACACATTCAACTGCAGAGTCAACTGTACAATGTATTATTGGCAACTCAGCATCGTCTTTTGTAGTAAAGAGAGATGGAAAATAGCCATTTAAAACCTCTTCCATATGCTAGGAATCCATCCTACTCTGTTGAGGAATCTTTCCATGACTCTATACAGTCCTTAATGGTCCTCTAAATCTTTCTATTACGCCCACAGCTATCCACTATCTTCTCCAGTGATCTTATGGCTGCTCTTATAATTGCTCTTATTGCCTTTAGCTGAGTTCAATATCAGTCCCTGATCTCCTGAGAACTATTTTCTTTAAGCCTGTAAAAACTATTTTTGCTTGAGTCTGATTTGTTCTTGCATATGACCCGTTAGCCAATTTGGTTTTGTTTTACCGTGTGCCTTTTAACTCTAGCGACATGCATAGCTTCCTTTAGCATTAGGTTAGTTTTGAAGGGGTACATTTTTTCTTCTGTGTTGGTTAGTAGGGCTGCCCAATCAACCTGGTTCAAGTCATCTGGATTTTTACAAATCTAGTCCTCTTAAAATCTGAGAATTATCATTAAATTTATAGCAGCTTTGGTTTAGCTGATCAAGTTGAATCTAATAATGTGGTTGCTGTTGCACAGGTGTTCTTATACTTTCCCTTTAAGAGCCTGACAGGTGACAAAGAAAGGAATGTCTTGAGGGGTGCACAAGGTAGAGAAATGTCTCTTTATTTTAAGGGCCTTGTAATCCATGACCTTATGGTGGACGATCAAATTGACATCATGACATTGACGGAGACATGTTTGAGGGGGGATGACACTTCTCCCCTTAATGAAGCTTCCCCACCTGGCTATACTTTCCACCATATTCCACGCCCAAACCGCTGTGGTGGTGGTGTAGCCATTATATCTAAATCACAGCTTGGTCTGTCTCCCGACTCCTCCAGCAACTTCTCCTCCTTTGAGCATCTCACATTGTCCCACCCCTCACATCTCTCTTTTAAAATCCTTATTCTGTACCGCCCACCCAAATACCACCCAATTTTCTCAATGAGATATCTTCTCTGCTTTCATCCCTCTGCCTCTACACCGAGCGACTTCTAATCCTCAGTGATTTCAACCTCCATCTCAACTCATCGTGCTCTCTCTCCTCTGAGTTCACTGCCCTCCTTTCCTCCCTTAATCTTTCCCTTCATGTCAACTCCCCCACCCATATACACGGCCACCCCCTTGATCTTATCATCACACGTGGCCTCAGTATTCCCTCCGTAACCATCACCGATAAGGCAATGTCCGACCATTTCCTTATATCACTCTCTGCCCATATTCCTCTTCCCCCTCATAAACCCAGTTCTTTTCATATCCGCCCCTGGAAACAACTCTCCCTCAAGTCCCTTACCACTGCACTTTCTAATTCCCAACTATCTATCCTTTGGACTACTGTTCTCCACGAAAGCTCTGCAGCTACTGATTTACTAAATCACACCCTCTCCACCTTTGATACCCTTGTCCCTGCTAAAATCATTACACTCTCTCACCCTAGTCGTTCCCCCTGCTATACCCCTCATCTCCACTCCCTTAATTCCAAGGGACGCAGACTTGAACATCTTTGGCGGGCAACTGGTCTATTCATCCATCATCAGATTTGGCTAGATCATAATAAGCACTACCGGGTCCTGCTCTCCATCACTAAAACCGCCCACTATTCTAAAATCATCCAGGATGGCAAAAATAATAACAGGCTTATCTTCTCCACCACTAACCGTCTTCTCAAACCACCCTCCCCTGCCTCCTCCTCCCTCACCTCCAACAATAAATGTGAGGAACTCATGGACTTCTTTGTTAAAAAGATTGACAACATCCGACTGCTTCTGCTTTCAATTCCCTCACTTTTCCTAGCCCACTGGACCTTACTTCCTCTCCGTTTCCCCCTACCCTAACCATAAATTTGCATATTTCTTTAATTTCTCTCCTATCTCCCTTCTTGCCCTTTCAAAGCTCAGCTTCTCAATGAGACCGACATCCTGCTCTCTTGAACCTATTCCTACTAAATTGCTGACAGCCCAACTTTCCTTCCTGGCTCCCATGTTAGCGGATATTGTTAACGGTTCTCTATCCTTCGGTATTGTCCCTGTTTCCTTCAAATCTGCTGTCATCACCTGTCTCCTCAAAAAACCAACCCTTGACCCCTCCGTCCTAGCAAACTATCGCCCCATCTCCAACCTTCCTTTCCTCTCCAAAGTTCTTGAACATGCCGTTGATTCCCAAATCTGTGTCCGTCTTTCCCAGAACTCCTTGTTTGAATCCCATCAATCAGGCTTCCACCCCTGCCACAGTACTGAAACTGCTCTTACCAAGGTCACAAATTACATCCTAATTGACTGTGACAAAGGTAATCTATCCGTTCTCATCCTTTTGGACCTGTGTGCAGCCTTTGACACGGTTGACCACAAAATTCTGCTCCAACGCCTCGGCACCGTCGTCCAGCTGGATGGGACTGCTTCCATTCCTATCTTTCCAGTCGTAACCATAGAATCACCTGCAATGGCTTCTCTTCTCGATCCCGCACTGCCACCTCTGGTGTCCCCCAAGGATCAATCCTTGGCTTCCTCCTATTTCTCATTTACACGCTGCTCCTCGGTGACATCACCTGGCAACACAACATGAGTTTTCACATGTGCGCTGATGATACCCAGCTCTACCTCTCCTCCACCCCTCTCAAACCATCCACTGTCTCTATACTATCAGACTGCTTGTCCGACATCCAGCACTGGATGAGTAGAAATTTCCTCCAATTAAATATCGGGAAGACCGAAGCCATTGTCTTCAGTTCAGGCCACGAACTCCATTCCCTTTCCACTGAATCGATCTCTCTCCCCGGCAACTGTCTTAGGCTGACCAAGTCTGTTTGCAAACTTGGTGTCCTATTTGATCATGAATTGAGCTTCCTACCTTGTATCTGTTCTATCACTAAGACTGCCATTTCCACCTTCGTAATATTGCCCGTCTCCGCCCTTACCTCAACTTACCTGCTGCTGAAACCCTCATCCATGTCTTTATCACCTCTAGACTTGACTATTCCAATCCACTCCTGGCTGGTCTCCCTAGTTCTACCCTCCATAAACTTGAGGTCATCCAAAACTCTGCCGCCCGTGTGCTAACTCGCACCAAGTCCCGCTCACCCATCTCCCCTGTGCTCGTTGACCTACATTGGCTCCCAGTTAAGCAGCATCTCGATTTAAAAATTCTCATCCTTGTTTTCAAATTCCTCCATGGCCTCGCCCCTCCTTATCTCTGTAATCTCCTCCAGCCCTATAATCCCCCTAGACCTCTGCACTCAGCCTATTCTGGCCTTTTGAACATCCCTGATTTTAATCGCTCCACCATCGGTGGCCGTGCCTTCAGCTGCCTAGGTCCTAAGCTCTGGAATTCCCTCCCTAAACCTCTCTGCCTTTCCACTTCTCTTTCCTCCTTTAAGACACTCCTTAAAACCTACCTCTTCGACCAAGCTTTTGGTTATCTGCCCTAACATCTCCTTGAATGGCTCGGTGTCAAATTATTTTTTTTTGATAACACTCCTGTTAAAGGTGCTATATAAATGTAAGTTGTTGTTTTTGTTGTTGTTAAAAGGCAGCTTCTTGTAAGACTTGACCAAATGTACATTCCTATTAGTTTGTGAAGACGAGTTTAGTGTTGTTTTTTGACAGTTGGAGTGTTGTCTGCAATTTTGTGCGAAGTCTATAGCGTTTGTGAAGATGTCCTCCATTTGCGTTGTTGTACTTATCTTAGGTGTTAGACAATATTAGCTCTCTGCTGTCATTAAACCTTGTCTTGCTTTCAAATAACAGTTCATCTGTTGAAGTGTGACTAAAACTTGTTCGTACAAGCTTTCACATGCAACCATAAATATAATGCTCGATGTGTTGTTTTTTTTCTCAGGCCAGCTCTGAGCTACAATTAGTGAATCGACAAATTAGGAAGGTTCAGGGACAAGCCTTAATCTTTCCATATCTTACAATTCTTACACACTCACATGCACACATTCCATTTACCCATTCAGATCTTCATCGTTATTTTGCTCATAACATTTATATTGCATCTCTTTGCCTTTTTTAGTTTAAATAACTTAGAATATGTGGGAGTTACAGTTGAAATACACACATTGTCAGAACTGGAGCTGTTTGGTACCTCCAGCCCTTTGATTTATTTTACTGCTGCAAGCTCAACATGAGCATTATTCTTTTTGAGGCAAGACATAATAGAAGTAATATTTTTTGTAACTAGTTTTTCACTTGTTGCTACTAACGGGTCCGCTTAGTAATGATCATAGGAACCTTACTGAAGTCAATGGGAATCAGGGGGGAAAATGCTCCTCTGGCTGGAGTCATACCTAGCACAAAGGAAGATGGTTGTGGTGGTTGAAGGTCAATCATCTCAGCCCCAGGACATCGCTGCAGGAGTTCCTCAGGGCAGTGTCCTAGGCCCAACCATCTTCAGCTGCTTCATCAATGACCTTGCTTCCAACATAAGGTCAGAAATGGGATGTTCGCTGATGACTACACAGTGTTCAACGCCATTCATAACTCCTCAGATAATGAAGCAGTCCATGCCCTCATGCAACAAGACCTGGACGACATTTAGGCTTGGGCTGATAAGTGGCAGGTAACATTCGCGCCACAGAAGTGCCAGGCAATGATTATCTCCAACAAGCGAGAGTCTAACCACTTCCCCTTGACATTCAATGGCATTACCATCACCGAATCCCCCACCATCAACATCCTGGGGTCATCATTGACCAGAAACTTAACTGGACCAGCCACATAAATACTGTGGCAACAAGAGCAGGTGAGAGGCTAGGTATTCTGCAGCGAGTGTCTCACCTCCTGACTCCCCAAGGCCTTTCCACCATCTACAAGGCACAAGTAAGGAGTGTGATGGAATAGTCTCCACTTGCCTGGATGAGTGCAGCTCCAACAACACTCAAGAAGCTCGACACCATCCAGGACAAAGCAGCCCATTTGATTGGCACCCCATCCACCACCTTAAACATTCACTCCCTCCACCACCGCCGCACCGTGGCTGCAGTGTGTACCATTTACAAGATGCACTGCAGCAACTCGCCAAGGCTTCTTCGGCAGCACCTCCCAAACCTGCAACCTCTTCCACCTAGAAGGGCAAGGGCAGCAGGTGCATGGGAACACCAACACCTCCAAGTTCCCCTCCAAGTCACACACCATCCTGACTTAGAAGTTTATCGCCAATCCTTCATTGTCGTTGGGTCACAGTCCTGGATCTCCCTACCTAACAGCACTGTGGGAGCACCTTCACCACACAGACTGCAGCGGTTCAAGAAGGCGACTCACCACCACCTACTCAAGGGCAATGAGGGATGGGCAATAAATGCTGGCCTTGCCAGCGACGCCCAGATCCCATAAGCAAATTTTAAAAACCCTGATGTTATAACAGCCTTGAAATCATTACTTGCTATCTTGGTATCTATTATTTATACCACATAGTACTCATACTTTATTAACTCAACAATTGAAACCATAGGGGCAGTTGGGTGAGGTATTGGAGGACTGTCTTGCGCAATTGAACCCAAGCTTGAGTCAGATCCGGAGAAAAAGACTTTTTAATCCTGACAATCTAGTGAGAAAGGCCTTGTGATCGTGATGCAGCCTCATTCCCTATTGGGTTAGTCGAGATTGTTGATTGCTTCTGAGAACCTTGTGGTAGTGGTATGTGTGTGTCTAATTTTTGAGACTTATTTCTAATAGAAAGAGATACAATGGAATGGTGGAATGCAAGTTTGTGTCTATGGAGCCCCACATGTTTTCCAATCTTTTCAGCGCTATCAGCGAAGGCGCCTATTGAAAACCAGGCTGGAAGGGAAAGAAAATTGAAGAATGAGCTACTTTGGAACGCTCATGTGGAATCCTTAGTCACCCACATCTGCAGGCGCTCCTCAAAATATTGGCAGCCTATACTTTCATCTCAGCACTGAGATCTGTCAGCAAGATGTGAGGGGAGGTGATGATAAACATTTGCCACTATTGTCTGTGTTGGTTGACAAGTTAGCACACTTCTGACAGCTTACACATCAGAATTCTTTCAAAAAGAAGTGCTGTCCCAGTCCATGTGTTTTTGTTTTTTAAATGAGGGTTATACACCAAATAATGTTAACTTATTGAAGGAAATACTGAAAACTGTGAGTTTCAACTGCTGTAAGCATGGCCAGTGTTGGCCTTAGCTAAACCATCTCTCCAAAGGAACATAGGAAACTACAGGACCAGAAAAGAGCTTGTAGTCCATGTGGCCAGTCCCAGAAACTAATGTTGTTCATTTGTCCACTCCCTCAAATAACTATCTAATTCTCTTTCTTCCACACTCCCTGCCTCCCTGGAAACTCCATTCCCCACATTCACCACTCTGTGTAAAATACGTATGTATAACAGGCGCAAAATTCGGATCCGTAGCGCAAGTTTTTCGGGGGCCACAAGTGCCCTTAGAGGACCAAATGGCGTCCACGGTGCGCGCGCGCACTTCTGCTGCGAATTGCGCCAGACGCCATATTGGTAAGGGTGTTAGCGCACACGTAGTGAGCGTCCACCGGAAGTATGCAGAGTAAGCAGACCATGACGTCAATCAGCGTGCAATGCTGATTTGATGCAAATGCTGTCTTTTTGTGTCAATGCTCCAGCTAACATCCTCTCTTGAGCTCGCACAGCTGAACACGCTTTCAGCAGCAGGAAGGACCCCCCCACCAGCGCTGTTGAAAAGGATCATCATCTACTTTCAGGTTAGTTGCTGATTGATTTCTATTAGCTCTTGCTACAATTGTACAAGTGCTTTCTAGAGTTCTTTAAAATTGCTAAAGTTATAGGGAGTGGTGTAGCAGGTGCTGAAGAAATTTGTCCTGACTTCAAAGCATCAGCACAAACCTGTTGTTCCCAGAGATGGGTGTACTAGTAGGAATACCACTTGGAATACAGCATGACTTGGAGAATGAACAGAGGCCACGCAGAGCAGGACAAGGTGCTTGAAGAAGGAGGAGGAGGGGTTGAAGGGCTCTCAGCAGGAGGCCATATCTGCCCAGAGTGTTCAGGGAGCAAATCTCCTACCTGAACCTCAGTGAGGAATAGTGTGTCAGACGCCTGCACTTCACTAAGGACGTCCTCACTGAAATCTGCCACATGCTGCAGCCACAACTGCAAGCTCAGAGTAGGGCGAGGACCGCATTGCCAGTGGCTGTGAAGGTGACCGTGGCGATGAACTTTTATGCGTCGGCTCCTTCCAGGCTGGAGCTGGAGATATTTGCAACATCTCGCAGTTTGCCGTCCACTGTTGTGTAAGGGACACTGAGGCTCTGTCTTCAAAGAGAGCTGACTACACTTCATTCTCTCTGGCCAGAGAGCAGCAGGCGGAGCAAGCACGTGCTTTGCGAGGATTGCAGGCTTCCCCATGATGCAGGGTGCCATTGACTGCACACACGTGATGTACCGCAACCGAAAGGGATTCCACTCCCTCAACGTCCAGCTGGTGTGCAACCATAGGCAGCGAATCATGCAGGTCAATGCCCGGCATCCTGTTAGCGGTCATGATGCCTTCATTCTGCGGCAGTCCGCTGTGCCGTCTGCATTTGAGCCACCACGACAAACCAGAGGGTGGCTACTGAGCGACAAGAGCTATCCATTGACCACCTGGCTCATGACTCCGGCGCGCAAACCATACACACATGGGCAGCATGCATACAATGAAAGCCATGCTGCCACACGGAATGTGATCGAGCAGATTATTGGCGTGCTAAAACAAAGCTTCCACTGCCTGGACCGCTCTGGAGGAGCTCTGCAGTACTTGGCAGAGCGGCTGTCAAGATTCGTGGTGGTCTGCTGCCTACTGCACAACCTCACCATCATGAGGGCACAGCCCTTGCCACCAGCTATATGGCGAGCAGCTGATGATGAGGAAGAGGAGAAGGATAAGGAAGAGGAAGGGCAGAGGCAACCTAGACAGCCCCTTTCTGGCCGGACTGTCCATGAAGAACTCATCTGACTTCGATACCAGTAAACACAACTCCAATTCCCCATTCACCAACAGTCCCATATATTACCTTCCATCTGTCATTGACCATCACAGCGTCCGCTTGGCCACAATGCAAAAATAAAAGCCAACACAAAATAAACATTCCAAATCAAATTTATAAATCAAAGCATGCCATATTGCATACAAATATCAACTAATCACCCTTGTGCATTCCCTTAGTGTCTGTCTTCGTGTGCCTTTGCCTGTCCTAGTGCTCCGAGCAGTGCTACCCCAGTGACTGTAGCTTGGCTGGTGGAAGGCTGCTACCTTTTTTGGGGGGAGACTGCAGATGGCCTTGGAGGATGACCTCGAGCAGCTCTGGGACTAGAAGGCCCAGCTGTGGACTGCACCACCTCAGCATGGGCGGCAGTCTGGGCTGGCTCGCTGACGGGCAACAGCAAGGGCACTGGTGGAGTGGCAGTGGTGGGAGGACGAATGCTGTCATCCTGAGAGAGGGCAGCAGGTTCATGCTCCACGGAGCCACTGCCACTCCCCCGGGGCGGCGCCTCAGCAATCCTAGTAATCTGTTGGAGGACAGATTGCTGGACTGCTGTGACACCCTGTAAGCCCCTTCGAGCACTGGTATCCACAGCCATGATGGCAGCAGTCTGAGCTTGCATTGCAGCAAGTTGAGTTGGCATGACTTCAGTCTGAGCTTCCACTGCAGCACCCAGACTTTGGGTGGCTGCTACTTGTGCAGCAATGGAAACCGGAACATCGGCCATCAGACGCTGCATCATGGTTTGGTCCACACGATGTGTGCCAATGGAATGCTGGAAAGGATGGGTTCTAAGCTCAATGCAAAGCCCTGTGCCAAGTTGATGCCGGACTCCTCCATGCTCCTTGACGTTGCACACGGACTTTCTTGCAGGCTTGCCAATGCACCAAGCATTTTGTTGTGTACACCCATCAGCCTTCTTCTGTAGCCTGCCCCATCGAAGTGCTAATCTGAGTCATCTGCAACAGAACTCATGTGCGACCTCGCCCTCCGCCGAGCTGGCACCTGCGCAACCCTTACCCCCTGCCCTGGCTGCAGGCCGCTCGTGCCCAGTGTCTCACAACATGCAGATCCCGCCTCTATGCTATCCTCCAAATTATGCGCAATGTCAGTATCTGAGCTGGTGACTGCGAGTGTGAAATCGAGTGACAGTGCGTCTTCATCATCACTGTCTTCTTGCTCCTCCACTACTGCCTGGCCAGGTTGCAGTTCTTGGGTCTCTGAAAGGAGCAATGCACAAGAGTCCGGTTGTGGTGAGGGGAGAGGCGGAAAGCAAGAGGTGCATGCTTACACCATCTGCAGCTTGTAAAGCAGAAGAGGTTGTGGGATGAGGGAGGAAGTGGCATGTGAGAAAGAGAATTAAGTACGAGGATACCGCCATTTTCGATGGTTTCAGCCCCGCCACTGGCCACGGCCTCAGCAATGGCCACTCCAGTGATGGCGAGCACCAGCTCCTCCATGGGGGTAAGGACATGCAGGTGCGCTTGTCCCCCGCCGGTCAGCTCCTGCTGCCTCCAGTTGTGCATCACCTTGTCCTGCAAGGGAGAGAGAAGTGTGTCAGTGAGTGTCGGGCAATCTGTTTGGGTGATGTGGCTGTCAGTGTGTGCAAGCTGTGAGATGTGGGTGTGAGGTTTGCAGCAGTGCTATATGTGTGAGGGTGAGGTGAAGCTACGAATGTGAGGTATGAGTCCTGTTTGATAGAGATTGCTGTTAGGTGAGTGATGGGGGTGTGGTGCTTTGAGCAGTTGGTAGGATAATGCATTTGAAGATGCATTCCCTGACCTTGACCACTCGTGTGAGGTCATTGAACTGTTTTGCGGCACTGCATCGAGTCCTCGGGTCTTGACTCCTGGCATTGACCGCCACGGCTATCTGGTCCCACTGCCTTCTGAGCGCTTGTCTGGGGGGCCTCCTGGCCCCCTGTGGATACAGCACTTCTCTCCTCCTTTCCACCTCCTCCACCATGGCCTCCAGTGTGGGGTCCGTGACCTTGGAACACGCTCTCTTCCATGTTGTACCATTATTCAGTCTTTTTCCATATCAGAGTGACTTGTACAAGGACTTCCACCACCTGCTGCAGCCACAATGCACCTCCCCTTTAAGAGTGCAGGCTGGCTTTAAGTAGTGCTAGCCTCTCACGACTTTGGGCCCCCAGATGAGGTGTGCAGCCAATCAACAGCGCAGTTAGTGCTGGCTGCACGCTACAAACGTGGTAATGAGCAGACAGCATGAAGTTGGCGCGCTGCCTATGTTACATTGAACGGGCGAGGGTAATCACGCATCGCGAGCCCCGTGCCCATTTTCGGGCACTATCCAATTTAGCCCACAACCTGCTTGTGCATCTTTCCCTTTCTAGGCTTCAGCCTCTATCACCTGGTTTTGAGGCATATGAATGAATGTTTAATCCATGGCAGTAAAACCAAACTTCAGCAGGACAGTTTTAAATGAAGGGATCAGGAATCATCAATGGAGTGACAGAATGTATAATGGCTAGTTACTGCACCATTTCTGATTCTACGCTATGATCTCTGCGGAGTATTCTGTTTAGAAATGCAGGAAAATATGGAGCAAGTTATCAACAGCGAGATCAGCGCACCAGACCGCAAAATTCACAGTGAGTGTCTCCGATCTCACTGTTGCAGGAAAATCTGGGACATCAACGAGCAGTCAAATTAGACAGGGGTATATTGCCTGGAAGGGGAAAAGTAGCACCTCTGTTAAGTATGGTAATTGATTGGTAATATTAACCTGAACCAGTCTGTTACAGCAAATGTAATGCCTGGTCTTGATCATTTTAAGTCCCAATATATATAGGCCAACAAAAGATCCTGATTACTAATGGCAGGTTGCATACGAAGAAATAATTACAGTATGCAAAGGCAGAAATCAGCCTCTCTCACAGGCATTGCAATTAAATTAAAAACTGAGCATAATCTTGCATGTGCAAGGTAGGAGTCCTGGTTTATGTGCTATCTCGCTCGTTGCTGCATTCCCGAACGTCAAATAAGGGAGGTGGCATTTCCAATAATAGAAGTCTTCTGTTTGATTTTATTTGGAAGTGGTAATGTTTCATTCTAAAGTCGGATAAACTCATTAGTTTTCTGTTAAATGTTTTAATTGAGCTTTAACTGTGGATTGATACGGCGGGACTACTTTCATACGAGAAGCGGCTTTAGAAGGAATTCATTAATATAAATGTAGCTCCCTGCAGATGGAAGCAGGACAATATCGACAGGACCAAACAGTAATGTCTCACCCTGTGGAACAAGAATCAAAATCACAGCAGGATGTGTACAGCCTCTATCAATGCCTCATGGGAGATATTTCATACTTGAGAAAAGCTGGGCTGTAATGTGCTACACATAAAGTAACCGAGTTGGGATGGATAGAAGGTAGCGACTGAATCAAGTGGGCCCATTGTCTGAACTCGTGACTGGGACTCCACAGTGGCTCATTGCGTTGACCAATTGAGCAGCTGAGATGTATAGAGCATAGGATCCCAGGTTCGACCCCCGATCGGTGCATCAGCTATTACAACAGGCCTGAGCACCCCAGGGTTAGGAAAGCAAAAGTCGACCGGGGTTCTTCTTCCTGATTGCTATCCAATGACCCCTGCAGGAAGTGTGCATGGTGTAGACTTCAGGTGAGGGCAGGGATGGGCTCAGCCCTCCTTGACCCCTGCAGTTGAATAGCCTGACGACATTAACTTCAAGTCGCACTTGAATAGTAGACCCTTTGAAAAGTATTGAAGAGTGACTAGTAACCACAGAACTGTATGGCACCTTGGCAAAAAGGCAAACGTTGAATCTGTGCCAGTCATTTTTTATTCCTCAGTTACTTTCTCATGATACTATTATGTCTATTTTCTTCATATGGAGTGAAGTTTGTTGGTGTAGATGACTGGGCAACACACATTAGCATATATCAGGCCTGAAGGTACAGCAGTAAGTTAACACAGAGGTGTTCAAGAGCTTAGTCTTCATCGGCTGCGTAGATGCATACCTTGGAATCTCAGGACCATGTGTAAAATTTAAATCCATGATCCCATTAATTTGCATCATCTCGAGGAGCTGATCCATTGAACTTTGGGTTCAAATTTGCCCTTGACCGACAGTGACATTCTCTTCTGTCATATTTCTGGGTATATCAAAAGCATTGCTGTGCAGATTTGATCCCTGTTGTAAACTAATCTTTAAAGATTATGTAAGTCTTTGGACAGTAATGTTGCTCTAAAGTAATCAGAGAGAAGGATACCAATGTTCACCAGTAGAGATATCAGCCAGCAACACTGCAATTGAGTTGTCCACAGCCCAACACCAGACCATCTACCAAGGGATGGCTGATAGCATCTACTCCAGTTACTAACAGGCGGCTGCATAGTATTTCTTACTGTCAGTTGCTAATTGTGTGTGAAATCCACTTTGCAAACCACCAGTAAAAATGGGCCACTACTTTTGCATTTACAGTATATTATACCTTAGTGAGCAAAATATTAGAATCCACAACCTTTATTTTGTAATGTTCTCAATTTTAAAATCATAAAGTGTATAGAAAATAGCACCGTTTCCCCCAGAGAAAAGTTTATTAAGATTAGTTCAACACTAAGCAGCCACTATTTATATAGCTCATTTCGAACTCATTTGTGCAGTGAACTATATAGTGTGTTCCATTCTGTAGCGACCCTTTTATTTGTTGATCAAATGAATTTCAAAACATAAAATAGCAATTACGGCATTTTATCTGCACCGTGATAGCAATGACAATTGCCTCTTGCAGAAATTGGACAATTAAAATGAATACCTAAGACCAATGTTTTGCTAACTGCTTATTAAGATCCATCACAGGCTGTGAGATCTTTAGAGAGTGATTATTAAGACCCATCAGTGCACAGAAGGGGTTGATATTGGTAATATGTGCCTGTCTCTTCATTGTTCTTTGTGTCACACAGATTTCTTAGAAACTCTGGATCACAGCTTGAATTATGTTTTTTTTACATATATATAAAAAGATGTATTGTTTTCCAGTTTCTTATATGTGCTGCTCGCCCACCATCTTGCATCCTTCTCGGGATGGAGGCAAAGACTCACCGTGTTATGTATCTCTCAGCAATGACCAACAGTAACACTCTGACTTGCAGGAGGAGCAGCTTAAGTTAAGGAAGTCACGCAGTGATGCCATGTATTTCTAGAAAGAACAGTGGAAACACTACAGATACCATTATTTACTTTGTGTTTTGCCTTATTCCATAAATATCATTCATGTCATCATGCCGAGTTCAAAATTTAGTACGACGTCTGCATTTACACTGTTGAGGTGCCAATGAGTTTAAGCCAAGTATTTATATAGAACTGATCGCGATTCATTCTGAAATTCAGCACTAAAGAGTTTTATGTTCATTTGGATTCATTCCAAATTTATTTAAAATGGAAACTCCAGGATCTAAGAAGCTTCTCTTTATTATAAAGAACATTCTTGCAATAATTTAGTTGCCAGTTTTAGTTTTTGTTTGTTGGTGAGTTCATCTACACTGGAAAACAAGTTCCACAGGAGCTGACAGCAGCAATTGATTATATTGGAGAGATGCAGGGCAACACGGTGGCATAGTGGTTAGCACTGTTGCCTCACAGCGCCAGGGACCCGGGTTCGAATCCGGCCCCGGGTGACTGTCTGTGTGGAGTTTGCACATTCTCCCCGTGTCTGCGTGGGTTTCCTCCGGGTGCTCCGGTTTCCTCCCACAGTCCAAAGATGTGCGGGTTAGGTTGATTTGGCTATGATAAATTGACCCTTAGTGTTAGGGGGTATTAAATACGCGGGGATAGGGTGGGATATGTTAGGGGGGATTAAATACGTGGGGTTACGGGGATAGGGTGGGATATGTGTCGGTGCAGGCTCGATGGGCCGAAATGGCCTCTATCTGTACTGTGGGGATTCTGTGTGATAGATGGTTAGCAACATTTCTGACCAAATGGTGTCACTCTGCTTGCTATTAGATCCTTCTGTTCCCCGTACCATCCTCTTACGAACAGGGAAGACAGCCAGGCTGTCTTGAAAGGTTGCCAATAACATTCTTTATCTGACCTACTGTGGTGTGTACAAAAATAATGTGGATTAACTCATCCAACAAACTTCCCCATATTCCCTCCACCAGCTTACACAGGTGAGATAGGGAACTTGCCCTGTGTACTGCATTTGGTGTGGCTCAGTAGTAGCACTCTAGCCTCTCAGTTCGAAAGGTGTGGGGTTAAGTCACACTCCAGGGACTTGAGCACAAAACCAGGCTGACACTCCAGTGCAGTACTGAAGAGGTGCTGTCTTTCGGATGAGACGTTAAACCGAGGTCCCGTCTGCCCTCTTAGGTGGATATAAAAGATCCCATTCTATTGGCACTATTTCAAAGAAGAGCAGGGGTGTTCTCCCCGGTGCCCTGGCCAATATTTATCCCTCAACCAACATCACTAAAAAACAGATTATCTGGTCATTATCGCATTGTTGTTTGTGGGATCTTTCTGTGTGCAAATTGGCTGCCGCATTTCCTGCATTAGGTGACGACACTTCAAAATTGTTTCATTGGCTGTAAAGTTCTTTCTTTCTTTGTTAGTGTATAGATGTTTTACCTTGATGTTGCTGTTTTGAGTATAATCTTCTGGCATGGAGAATTATCAAATTAAATTAGCAAGGTAGGAAGTTAGTAAGAGAGGATTGTGATATCACATTGCTACTTGTGTCCACGGTCAGTATTCTCTCTGTTTATTTAATTCATTGCTGTGTTGAGCACCACTCCCAATCTCTTGTGGTCTTCATGTGCATAGAGATCAGAGCAACATGGTTGACTTTGCATTACCTTTAAGCACAATGAAGCGCCAGAGATATACAGGTTGCGATCATTGCTGATCTGCCCAGACTTGACTGGCATAGCTCTTCCCTTGAGCCATACTGGCAGCTGCCCACCCCTGGCACTGGCAGGGGGAACGGGAACTTTACCGGATGTTCAGAGTTGTGATGAGTGATGCCTTTTCAACTGCACTCCATTACAATGAATGTAATCTACTTTTAAAAAATTAATAGATTTCTCCATTATTTTGAACTGACCAATATGTGCTACATCTAACTTGTCAGGCTTCTTATGTTCTTGGGCCTGGGAAGAATTTTTATCACAGAATGATACAGCACAGAAGGAGGCCTTTCGGCCCATTGTGCCTGTGCTTTAAAAAATGGCTGTATAACAGCTCTTTTATTGCCACACACATGTTCTTTAAGACTGAAGGTTTTTTTTACAGTTTATACAGATTGTGTGGTACATCAAGCCGATTTGTGTCACAAGAAATCTGTGTAACATATATTTTGGTAACACAGATGCACTGGGAGAGTGTATAGTACGCTCTCATTAGGAACTGGAGCTATTATTTCAGCAGGTCTATGCGATCAATAAGAACAGTGTTCAGGTTGATTATGTGCCTCTGCTTTAGAACTAGTTCTCAGGTGATACCTGATTGATTTTCTGTTTCAACATTGAAAAGTTGCATTATCAAGAAACTGCTCTAGCAATGAGAACAGAACAGCTGGCCCCACTGTACTCCCTGGGTGTGATTTTTTTCCAAGTCTTAGTACAATCACAATCATGTGCTGCAGTTTCTCATAACCTGTATGCAAGCACTGCTCCTCATTTAAATCCAATATGTTCTCTCGGCTTCTAAGGGACTGCACAATGTGCCAACGAATTTAAATGTAGATCAGTGCTTTCATGCTGGTAGGACCTGCTATTGAAAAATGGAGATTCACCTCTTTGTTTATTTTTATTAATTCCACTTTCACACGCCCCTGTATGCACTATTCCCATTGCAAGCTAGAGTTCTTTGATTTTTCTTCATTTTTGACAGAATAGTTAAAATACCTAAGGCATCCTAAATTAATTTGGCAATCTGGATCAACTGGGCCAAAATACTTTTAGCGATGTAGATGCCAGGACTGCAGATTATGGTGTAAGATTTGATGGTCCATTGCACCTACAGTATATATATTCTGATTGCTTCTGCCTTGAGCACTAAGTACCATTTACACCAGTGCAAATAGCACCATCAATAATGCCATAAGAGAAAAGTCAAGCCACGTTTGATTCACTGTGCAGTAGCTGGAGTCTTCCAGAGATAAAAATGTCTCCCGTTTTACAAAATGCCTTCACGTTTAACAACCACCATTTCACGATAAAAGAATGTTAAAGTAACAACAGATTTTCCCTCTGAATTTTTCTCCCCATTGTATTTTCCTACCCCCATCAAATGATGCTGATTTATGAAGTGGCAGGTGCAAGAAATTCTCTGGTACCTCAGCCGTGGCCATTCTTCATAAAGGAATCTAGATGGTGAGTGTCGAGTTGAGGCTATTCAACTGGAGATCGCATCCATCCTCATCCAACATCCACACACTGGAACACTCCAGCAGAGGTTGCTGGATCGTGATCTGGAGCAGAAACCCTGGCTGATGTTCCTTCCCTGCACAGAGCTCAGTAGAAGCAACACTTCATCTCACCACTACCCTGGGTGAGATGAGCTGAGTTAGCACAGCCTGGCTATCCAATGCGTGGCTCAGCTTTACACGTGTAATTAAATTAAAATATACAATACAGGAACCAAATGTATAGAAACATTGTTTATTGTGTTGTCTTAGACTTTGTGCGACTCGGTGTTTTGCATGATTTGAGATTAACAGAATTTAGACAGAATTGTCAGTATATCTACTGTAGAAAACAAACTCGGAACCAACCAGAGCTCTTTGCCTTATATTTGAAAGTAGTAAATGCAATACTGCATTGTACACATAATTTCTCCTTTTATATGTTTTATGAATCTCTAATCAATTTGTTGCTATTGCAATTTAAATCCCTATGGAAAGAAAAGCTATCAATCTATTTTTTCTTCAGAAACTAATTATCCACCATTCATTCTTTGAGGCACAGAAATAAATGGTACTGTTGAGCAGCCTAATGTTCCTGCAGATTCTATTCACTTGATGAATGTGTGAACACCCTTCGGTTAATTTAGCTGTAGTCTGAAGCAGTCAACATTGCCAACTTCAATGGCCAGAGCAGATTATACTCTCATTTATCAGCTGGATGAGGTGGTAGACAGCCACTAACAAATACAAATCGTGGCTTCCTAATGAATATTGTCACTGTTTTCCTATTAGTCTGATAAATGTAAATGGGACATATTATTTACATGCATAATTCTGCATCAGGTTGTTTCAGAATACTTGTATAAATGACATGACATACATTATGAATAATAAACTGATGCTTTCAGTGTAAGCAAGCAATTTACTGTCTAATTACTTACATATCATTTATCCTCGTGTTTTGAGTTTAAATCACATTCAAGTAACAAGCAACTGACGGACAAAATTGGTACATTGACTGCCTGCATCATTAAAGCAAGTTTTTTGTTAATTTATTCGTTCGTGGGATGTGGGTGTTGCTGGCAAGGCCAGCATTTATTGCCCATCTCTAATTGCCCTTGAGAAGGGGGTGGTGAGCTGCCTTCTTGAACCGCTGCAGTCCGTGTGGTGAAGGTACCCCCAGAGTGCTGTTAGGTCGGGAGTTCCAGGAATTTGACCCAGCGACGTTGAAGGATCGGCAATATACTTCCAAGTCAGGATGATGTGTGACTTGGAGGGGAACTTGGAGGTGGTGGTGTTCTCATGCGCCTGCTGCCCTTGTCCTTCTAGGTGGTAGAGGTTGTGGGTTTGGGAGGTGCTGCCGAAGAAGCCTTGGCGAGTTGCTGCATTGCATCTTGTAGATGATACACAGTGCAGCCACGGTATGCCAATGGTGGAGGGAGTGAATGTTTAAGGTGGTGGATGGGGGGCCAATCAAGTGGGCTGCTTTGTCCTGGATGATGTCGAACTTCTTGAGTGTTGTTGGAGCTGCACTCATCCAGGCAAGTGGAGAGTATTCCATCACACTCCTTACTTGTGCCTTGTAGATGGTGGAAAGGCTTTGGGGAGTCAGGAGGTGAGACACTCACTGCAGAATACCTAGCCTCTGACTTGCTCTTGTTGCCATAGTATTTATGTGGCTGGTCCACTTAAGTTTCTGGTCAATAGTGACCCCCAGGATGTAGCTGGTGGGGGATTCAGCGATGGTAATGCCATTGAATGTCAAGGGGCGGTGGTTAGACTCTCGCTTGTTGGAGATAGTCATTGCCTGGCACTTCTGTGGCGCAAATGTTACCTGTCACTTATCAGCCCAAGCCTGAATGTCATTCAGGTCTTGTTGCATGCGGGCATGGACTACTTCATTATCTGAGGAGCTGCGAATGGCACTGAACACTGTGCAGTCATCAGCGAACATCCCCACTTCTGACCTTATGTTGGAGGGAAGGTCATTGATGAAGCAGCTGAAGATGGTTGGGCCTAGGACACTGCCCTGAGGAACTCCTGCAGTGATGTCCTGGGACTGTGATGATTGACCTCCAACCACCACAAACATCTTCCTTTGTGCTAGGTATGACTCCAGCCAATGGAGAGTTTTCCCCTTGATTCCCATTGACGTCAGTTTTACTAGGGCGCCTTGATGCCACACTCGGTCAAATGCTGCCTTGATGTCAAGGGCAGTCACTCTCACCTCACCTCTGGAATTCAGCTCCTTTGTCCATGTTTGGACCAAGGCTGTAATGAGGTCTGGAGCTGAGTGGTCTTGGCGGAACCCAAACTTGGCATCAGTGAGCAGGTTATTGGTGAGTAAGTGCCGCTTGATAGCACTGTCGACGACACCTTCCATCACTTTGCTGATGATTGAGAGTAGACTGATGGGGCTGTAATTGGTCAGATTGGATTGCCATTACTTTCAGTTAATTTGTTCTCCATAGAAAATGTGGAAATAGCACCGGTGAAGAATATTATGGTTACCAGCATTGATCACTGGTCTTGCTATGTTATTCTTCATGGGTGTCATCTGGAAGAGCTCTGTGTGCTAACATGAAAAAGATGAACCTTTGCAATCATGTTCTGGGAAGAACAGGTCTGTTTGCAATTTATGGGATTGAGTGTGTGATCATTTGTTGTACTGCACCAACTTTACATGACCATTGATCATTCACTGCTTCCTACTCAAGGGAGATAGACCAGTTTGTTTTAACTGTGGTTCAGTGGGTAGCACTCTCACCTCTGTGTCAGAAGGTTGTGGGTTCAAGTCCCATTCCAGAGACTTGAGCACATGATCTAGGCTGACACTTCAGTGCAGTATTAAGGGGGTGGGGTCTTTCAGATGAAACATTAAACTAAGGTTCTCTCAGGTGGACATAAAATATCCCACGGCACTATTCGAAGAAGAGCAGGGGAGTTCTCGCTAGTGTCCTGGCCAACATATATTCCTCAACCAATATCTAAAAACAGATCATCTGGTCGTTTATTTCATTACTGTTCGTGGGACCTTGCTGCGTGCAAATTGGCTGCTGCATTTCCTACTGGTTGTAAAGCGATTTGAGACATCCTGAGATCATGAAAGAAGCTATGGGGGGAATTTTAACCTAACAAAATGGGTGGGTTTGCAGCGTGGGGGCAGTTAAATTGTTAAAAAATCGGAATCTCAACCTGAACCCGTCTCCAACCCGCCCACTTCCAGTTTTAACAGAGGCGGGACGGAAGGCGGGGCGGGGGCAGGCAGTTAACCTGCTGCCAGGAGGCGGGACGCCAATTTAAATAACCTCCATTTTGGTTTTAACTGTAGCTGGTTGGGTTTTACACACCTCGTAAAACCCAGCAGTTACAGCAAGGCGAGGACTGCTGCATCCAGGAAGTAAGTGCCTTTACACCGACCTCCTGGATCCAGGGACGCTGGCTAGCCCACCCCACGTGATCGGAGACTCCTTCACGAAGCTTCCGATCGCCTTCCCGGAACCCCCCAATCCTCCGGTGGCCGGCCCCGATCTTCTCTTCCCTCCCCACCCCACCCTGATCATCCTGAGGCCGGCCACGATCCTCCTTTCTCGTGGGTTTCCCACCCGCATCGAAGCCCCCCGTCCCCAACCCGCCTTCCCAATGAAAATCCAGCCCAATATAAATGAAAGACTTTCTATTTGTCTTTAGAGTATGATTGGAGCACTATACATCAATTGATTACAAAGCTGTGCCATAGCGGTTAGAGCACTCTTTTTATGTTTCCACAGTCAAGAGATTAAGGGGGAAAAATTTGGTACCTTAGCGCCTCCCGTTAGCGTCAGCAGATGGTGCTAATCTGCGAAATTGATTGTCGCCACTTACCTTAGCACCTGGAGTAAACAGCGCCAGGGAGAGCTGGCGTGAAGCAGCAGGAAGCCGGGTCCAGGGACGTTATTTAAAGGGATCAACAGTAATGACTCGCAGCTGTCAGGTTAGTGGAGTTTCAGTGGTTTCTTGTCAGTTTCACATAGTCCAACAGTTTAATTCAGTAATTTCAAGATTATTTAGTATCAGGAGTTTTGTGGCAACTAAAAAGTAGCTCCATTTATTCTTTAAAAAATCAAACTGCTACACTTGGTTACATTAATGGGGGCTATACTGGCAGTCGACCTCACCCTCCAGGATCTACGGCAGAGGGAGCGGAGGCAGCAAGAAAGACTGGAAAAGGTGCCCAGTGGGAGGAGGAGGGCCATCAGGGCTCTCAACAGGAGGACTTACCCTCCGAGGGTATTCCGGGAGCACTTCTTCTACCTCCAATTAAACGAGGAGCAGTGCATTAGAAGGCTCCACTTCACCAAGGAGGTGGTCACAGAACTCTGCAACCTCCTGCAACCAGACCACCAGCCTCAGATCAGGACAACCACGGCTCTCCCAGTGGCAGTCAAGGCCACCATCATCCTCATTTTCTTCGCCTGTAGATCCTTCCAGTCTGTAACAGGAGACATAGCTAACATCTCGCAGTTCACCGTCCATCGCTACATCCGGGAGGTCACAGGGGCTCTCCACACTAGGAGAAAGGACTACATTTCCTTCCCCATCACCAGAGAGAAGCAGGACGAGCATGCATGTGGCTTTGCCAGGATAGCAGGATTTCCCATGGTGCAGGGCGCCATTGACTGCACACACGTGACTTTGCAGGCACCGCATAACAATCCTGAGACCTTCCATAACCGCAAAGGCTACCACTCACTTAATGTACAGTTGGTGTTCAACTACAGACTGCAAATCTTCAATGTCAATGCCCGCTATCCTGGCAGCAGCCATGATGCCTTCATCCTGCGCCAGACCGGTGCCAGTACTCTTCCAGCCACCACGTCAAGCTCGCGGCTGGCTGTTCGGAGACAAGGGCTATCCGCTCTCCACCTGGCTCTGCAACCCCAACACTCCTGCCCAACACTCATATAATGAGAGCCATGCTGCCACCAGGAACATCATCGAGCAGACCATCGGCCTGCTGAAGCAATGGTTCCGCTGCCTTGACCGCTCCGGAGGAGCCCTCCAGTACTCGGCTGAGCGGGTGTCCCATATCGTGGTGGTCTGCTGCATGCGCCACAACTTGGCCATCATGAGGGTCCAGCTCTTGCCACCAGGGATTGTGCGACCACCTCAGAAGTAGGAAGAGGGGGAGAAGGAGGAGGAGGACGAGGAGGAAGTAGCAGACGAGGAGGATGAGGAGGAGGACGAAGAGGAGGAGTAATAGAAGTGAGGGAGGAGGCAGTCACTCAATCGGCCTTCCGGAATTGCGGTCCATGATCGCCTCATCAAACTGCGGTTCAAATGACTTAAACCCCAGACCCCCATTGCTCACCACATCCCCATCATTCCATCCCTGTCGCAGGCCATATCACATCGCAAAGCTGAAATGAGGAACACCCAAAATGAATCCAAACTAAATTAATAAACTTATCAAAAATCAGTGAACACATATTTACACCAAAAATATTCACTATCACCCTTGTGCAATCCCTTAGTGCATCTCGTTACTGTGCCTTTGCCTACTCTAGGGCTCCTATGAAGTGTTGGACCAGTGGCTGCAGCAGGGCTGGTGGAAGGCTGCTGAGTGTCCCTATGGGAAACTTCAGATGGCCTTGCAGGACACCCTTGACCAGCTCTGGGCCTGGAAGGCCTGACTGTAGACTACACCACCTCAGCATGGGCGGCAGCAGTCTGGGCTGGCTGGATGACCGGCAGTGACAAGGGCAATGGCGGAGTGCCAGTGGTGGGAGCAGGCATGCTGTCAACCTGAGAGAGGACAGCAGGTTCCTGCTCCACTGACCCACTGCCACTCCCCCGGGGCAGCACCTCAGCATCCCTAGCAATCTGTTGGAGCACAGATTGCTGGCCTGCTGCGACACCGTGAAAGCCCCAGTCGACGGTGGTAGACCCAGCCACGATGGCAGCAGTCAGAACTTGCGTGGCATCAAGCTGAGACTGCATGAGAGCAGTCTGAGATTGGATGCCACCAGGCATTCACTGCATTACAGCACTAAGACGTAGCATCAATGGAAGCTGCCAGATCGCCCAGCACACACGGCATCAGGTCTGGGTTGCCACGATCTCTCTGGGAGTCTACCATCCTTTGCAGACTGGAAGTGATGGGCTCCATGGTGTGCACAGAGCCTTGTGCAATGTTGGAGGCAGACTCCTCCATGCTCCTTACCATTGCCAAGAGGCTCTCGGGCATCCTTGCCATTGCACCTATCATCTCTGTGTGCATGCCCATCACCCTTCTTCTAAAGGCCTCCCCATCGAGGTCCTCATCTGAGTCCTGTGCAGCAGAACTCGCACGCGAACTCGCCCTCCGGGGAGCTGGCCCCCCAAGCTATCCTTTCCCCCTGGCCTTGCTGCAGCCCATTCATCCCCGGTGCCTCACCCTGTGCAGATCCCGCCACTATACTAGCCTCTAAAGAATGCATAGTGCCAGTATCTGAGCTGGTGTCTGTGAGTGAGACATGCAGTGACGCAGTGTATTCTTACTCCTCATCTTCTCCCAGCTCGCTCTCTACGGTGCCCTCAGGGACAGGCCGCTCAGGTGCTGCGATTATCTGAAAGTATAAAGGCACAAGATTCGGGTTAAGGTGAGGGGACAGGGGGCAGGGAGGGAGAAATGCATGCATACAGCATGGTTAGCTGGAAAGTGCGAAACGTTTGTGGGGTGAGGGGGAAGTGGGATGTGAGAAGAAGGAGTAGGGATGAACATACTGTCGCTGTTGTCCCCAAGGGGGTCAACGTCGCCAGTGGCAATGGTGCCCACACCTGGTGCCCAATAATCTGCAGCACTCTATTCTCCAGCGCAGACAGTGGTTGCGTGTCGGCTTGTCCCCAGCCTGTGCGCTCCTGCTCCCTCCTGTTGTGAGCCACCTTGGCCTGCAAGAGAGAGGAAAGTGTGTGAGTGAGTGTGGAGCAATGTGTTTGGCAGATGTGCCTGCCATAATTGAATAGCTGTCATTGTGTGCAAGGTGTGAGATGTAGGTGTGAGTGTTGGTAGGTGGAGATTGTTGGTGGGTGAGTGCTGGGGGTCTGGTGCTTTGGCTTGTGTGTGATGATTGTGGTACAGATGGTGTTATGCAGCATTTGTTGAAGCATTCACTCACCTTGACCACCCGAGTGAGGTCGTTAAATTTCTTCCTGCACTGTGTGTGGGTCCTGGGGACCACAGTACTGCCCGAGACATACTGCGCTACCTCCCTCCACATGGTGCGGAAGACTTGCGGCGAGGGCCTCCTGCCACTTGCTGGGTAGAGCACCGCCCTCCGTCTCTCCAGAGTGAACACCAACGCCTACAATGCTTGATCACAGAATCTGTGGGCTCTCTCCCTGGGGCGTGGATCTGCCATGAGTACAGCTGCTTCAGTCCTCCAGCTCCTTCTCCTTGTACTGCTTCTGCTAGCTAAGGCAGCTGCTCAGCCAGCAATGTTGAGAATGAGGTTCTGCAGCATCAATGAACCTCCCCTTTATGTGCTGAAAAAAAGTTTGTGGCAATCACGACTTGCGATTAGACTGCACCCGATATTGGTCCACCCTTTAGCCAATGAGCCTGGGCTTAAAGGGCAGAATTTTCATTGACCCGTGGAGGTGGGTTTGGAGGTGTGTGGGGGGTTAAAATTGTGAAAACTGGCGGGCGGGCACAAGCCCGCCTCCACGCAATTTTCATTAAATCGTGTCTGCTGGTCCCGACTCCATCTCGCCTCCAAGAGGCGGGATAGGCTGTTAAGGCCCTTAACAAGCACTAAATTGCCTCTATTATGCCATTTTGAAAGGCCTTTGTGATTTGAACCCTTTTTCTACGTGAAGCACGCCTGTTCTGAACCACGAACATGAAACCTGGCAGGAGCACATTTGGCTGGCTGGCTGGCTGGCTGATGTGGTGGATAGGTGACATAACTTGGAGTGGTGGTGGATGGGAGACATATCTGGGAGTGGTGGTGCAAACATATCTGGGAGCAGACTTAGGGCTGCTACTGCTCATTTTGCATCCAGGTCCTCTGACAGCAAAGGCCAGGCAGTCTTTGCAGACCTTCAATGCAGCAGCAATGATGACATCATCAGAGGCGACTTTCAGACTGAAAACACTAATTGGTTCATGGGTTCCCACATGCTGGAACTCAATTGCCCAATTAGGTGAAAATCACATCAATCTCCCACAGCTAATTGGAGTCGGGTGGATAACACGAAAAGTGGATGACACGACCCCAACCCGCCCCAGTATCAAAATGCAGCCCAAAGACTTCAATTAGGACTCCAATCATTTCTTTGAGCAGTGAGCACGAATTTTGCGTGCAGTCTAAAACATTAGCGCCTGGCATTAATTCTTCAACTTTTCTAATGATACCGCCAATTTCTGGGCTATAATGAATTTCTAGCCCCCAGGGGGAGAAATTTGGTATCGAATATCAGGCGCTAATGTTTTCAACTTTTAAAAAATTTGGGTTTTGCGCTCCAGGAAGGAAGTGGATCGTTAAATCAAGCGTCCACTTCCTTCCTGGAGCGTAACAGGCAGCAAGCGGGGTGGTAGGTGAGCAGCGCTGCACAATGGGCCGTGCAGCACTGCTGCATTGGAAGGCTCCTTCCCTCCTTTAAAGGGAAGGGCCATTGCTGCAGGCTCTGCAAGGGAAAAACTTACCTGGTCCCAATGGCAACCGCGATCCGACCCGATCAGCCCGATGCACTGCAGCAGAGTGCCGGGCTGATCGATCGCTGGCGAAGACAGATGAAGAAAAAAGAGAAATAGCATTTCAGAATTTTTTTTACTTACCTCGGCCACCTCGCCTTTAAGTATCGCCCCCAAAGCGCCCGATGAACGCCTCCTGCAGCTGTTGGTGTTTTCACCCAGCGATGCTGCAGGGGGCGGAACCGAAATTCGGGTCCGGGGTGATGATCATGGCGATGACGTCATGATCTCTGGGCGAAGGAGATCGGGGCGCAACGCCATACCGCCGCCGCAAACCTCCTGCCGAATATAACAGGAGTCAATCTTTGCACCGCGCCCGGTCGGTATGTGCTTAGCGCCTCATTAGCGCCCCCTGAAGGCGCTAACGGGAGGCGCTAGGGAAGCCAATTTCTAGGCACATGTTTTTTTCTGTCAATTAATTACAATCATACATTCCATCCATTTGCTTTTTAGGTCAAAATGAGCTTTTCAACCTATGTGTCAGCATGTCTGTGTTTTCCAAAAATATGTTTTCTTTCCACTGACTTTGGAGGTTGTCAGTATCAATCAATCATTTGGAAGATGGGACTTGAGCCTGTCAGAACCAGATTGGTTCCAGTCCCATCCTCCAAACTATGGGATGTTAATATTCTCCCGTTATTTGTTGTGTGCTCAAACAGTAGTATTCTGCGGCGAGTGTCTCACCTCCTGACTCCCCAAAGCCGTTCCACCATCTACAAGGCACAAGTAAGGAGTGTGATGGAATACTCTCCACTTGCCTGGATGAGTGCAGCTCCAACAACACTCAAGAAGCTTGACACCATCCAAGACAAAGCAGCCCACTTGATTGGCACCCCATCCACCACTTTAAACATTCACTCCCTCCACCACCGGGGCACCGTGGCTGCAGTGTGTACCATCTACAAGATGCACTGCAGCAACTCGCCAAGGCTTCTTCAACGGCAACTCCCAAACCCGCGACCTCTACCACCTAGAAGGACATGGGCAGCAAGCGCATGGGAACACCATCACCTCCAAGTTCCCCTCCAAGTCACACACCATCCTGACTTGGAAGTATATCGCTGATCCTTCATCGTCGCTGGGTCAAAATCCTGGAACTCCCTCCCTAACAGCACTGTGGGAGTACCATCACCACACGGACTGCAGCGGTTCAAGAAGGCGGCTCACCACCACCTTCTCATGGGCAATTAGGGATGGGCAATAAATGCTGGCCTTGCGAGTGACGCCCACATCCCACGAACGAATTAAAAAAAAACACAAACTCGAGGTAGACAAAATTAACATGAGTGGTTGATTTCTGCGAGTCCGAGTTATGTGTGTGGTTATTTAATTTTTCCCCCTAAAGAAATGATATATAACAAATAAGCTGCTAAACTGCAGCTTCTAAAAACGTATTTTCCTCAAAAGGAACTTTGATGTGCATGCCCGCCTGCTGTCTTATGTGGAGGTTTGTTTTCTTCAATACGAGATGGAGCTGTTGTTTGAGAGAAGGTGGGTGTTACCTGTCGAGAATGCCTTAACTGGCTTTATTTAGCAATTCTTATCATTGTATTTGTGGAAGGGCCGAGGCTTGCAATTAAAATAGGGAGTGGGATGTGTTATACTTAATTTTTAAAAGAAAATTATCTTGAGAATCACCCTCAGAATTGCAGTAGGCACCAAAATGCCAACAAATCGGGTGTCAGAATTCAAAATGTCCTGGAGACAGCGTGTCCCTGTGGAAATTAATCCTTGTACTGCAATAAAAGGGATGGAATATTGAGTATACTCTCAATCTAACTCCTCTTCACCTATCATAGGTCTATATTTAGAGTTGATTTTGAACTGTCAGCTTTTTCTGGGACTGTGTTGGCTTTTCTGAAATTGTTGGTCAGTTTTTCTCAGGTTGGGAAGCATATATGATGTATTTTTACTTTGCTAAAATTCATGGTGGATGCATGTATTCTTTTGCATTACAGTTGTGAAATCTCATTGTTTATAGCAGTACTCCCTTTATAAAAATACGTCTCATTTGTTTCGATGTAGTGTTGTAAATCTAATTGAAATAGAAACAATGTGCAGTGTCATATGTGGCCTGTACATGTTTGATCCCCCACACTTCTGCACTCACAGTCTCAGCCACACAACTATGAGGAGGCATTTAATGGAGGCCAGTCATCTTCCAATACAGGGGAGGTAAAATCGAATGGAGAGTCTTCAGTAGGTGACACCCCCTAAGTATCTCCTAGTCCTGGGCAAGAACAGAATTGGTGTGGCCTAGGGAACAGGCCAGTAGGCCATGTGCTCTGCCCTTTTGGCTACAAAAGTGCTGATGTCCTGGGAGGGATTAACAAGGGAGAAAACCAGGAGAAAAAGATGGTAATGTAAGCTATGATTTATTCATAAGATTATCTGAAACAACTTATCTACAGATTGAATCTTATTACGGTGTATTTTGATTCTAGTCTGGTACAAGCTTAGAAATGCATTTTTTGGCTGAATCAGATGTACAACTGAATAAAATGACTGCATACATAGGCCATGTCTCATTACCATAGAATGATATTTGATAAAAATTACATTTCACATCAACTTCGACATCATCTATTATATCCAAAAAAGGATGTGATAATTTGCAAGGACTTGTGTTTTTTTAAAACTGTTTATTTCATGGTTTTGCATATCAGGTAAGAAGCTGAAAGCAGACTATTCCACTGAGTAGACAGCTCCATTAAGTACAGGCCAGAAGATGTATTGCTGAAACTTTGCACTTCCCTAGTCAGGCCATACCTTGAGCGCTATGTTTGATATTGGTCACCAAGATATAAAGGAAACATTCAAGCCAAGATAGCAGCGCAGATAAGAGCCACAAGGCTGATCCCGAGCATCAAAGGATTGTTATAAGGAAAGACTGGAAAAATTGGGGCTCTTTGGCTTGAAAGGAGGTGACATGAGAAAATATTAAAGATATTAAATTGTAATCTGGAGTAATACTTCAAGGTATTCAGGATACTTGAACAAGAGAGCATAAAAATGGTTAGGGCAGATTCTAGGACGAACTTGATACAAACACTGGAATAATCCTTAGTCTCATTGAAGAGTCAGTTAGATGCATAATGTTGGAATATAGAGTTTTTAAATTCTATTCTGGATAGATGAGATAAGATGGTTGAATGGTCTCCCTCATTTGTATGACTTGTCACTGAGAAACTAAGATGAAGGGCCAAGGCCCACCGTGCAAGAACCATCAACCTTGATAAGAATAAAATAAAAGACAAATGAAGTGGTTGGGTGATTTCAAAGTTGAGTTTTAAATCTTGAACACTATAGGAGCAAGGAATGGATGAAGGCAGAGCTTCAGGGTTTTCAAATCCTGAGAATAAAACAGTAGAAAACAATGCAATGAGTCCTGAGCAGTGAGAAACAAGGAGAGGAATTTCAGAGGAACACTGACACAGACATAGACACGGCACAGACACGATGGGCCGAATGGCCTCCTTCTGTGTCGTACATTTCTATGATTCTTCTAATGATTCTATGACCATAATAGTGTGAATAAATTAGAGATGAGAAGGGTTGCGAGAGAAAGAGATTGCAGACAGGAATCGACGAAGGGATCACCTATAAGATAACAAACTTTTTTTTTAAACTTGTTCAGGAGGCTGTTAAAAGCATTCCCATATATAGAAGCAATATTGTATTTGTGGGCATTACAGAGCTAAGAATTATTCAGGAATAGGAGTTGGTACAAAAGAGGAAACCAAACTTCTTGGAGACAGCCTTAGTAATGGAGGAGATGTTCCACTTGAGATCAGATCACATAGACTTGGGAGGAGAAATTCGGTACCTTAGCATCTCCCGTTCGCGCCTCTGGGACGTGCTAACGGGGCGCTACCAGCTTTGTGACCGGGCACGGCGATAGTACCGACGCTTGCGAAATTGACGTAGAGGTTTGCAGTGGCGGTAACCACTAGCGCCATGCTCTTCTGCGCCCGGAAATCGTGACGTCATCCGGCTGCGCAGTGCCCTGGTAGCGCCCCGGATCAGAAATTCACTCTTGCGGCTGCCAGAGCGCCTGCTATTAGCAACGACAGGAAGAGGAGGCGGTTCACAGTCGGATGAGCGCTGGAGGAGCAGTATTTAAAGGCAACAACATCCAGTTTATTTTTAGTCGGCAAAGAATGCTGCCTTGTCAGTTTGACATAGGCAAACAGGCGTTTTGAGCGATTTCAGCGTTTTTTACTTGAAGGAGTCTTCTGCCTCAGAAAAATTAATCACTTTCATTTAGGTGAGATTTTAAAGTGCAACATTTCCATACTTCAATGGGGGCTGTACTGGCACTGGACCTCGCCCTCCAACGTCAACGTCGGAGGCAGAGAGAAAGATTGCAAAATGTGGCCAGAGGGAGGAGGGCAAGCAGGGCTCTCAACAGAAGGTCTCCGACATCAATCTCACTGAGGAACAGTGTGTTAGAAGGCTCCGCTTCACCAAGGACGTGGTCACAGAGCTCTGCCACCTCCTGCAGCCAGACCTCGAGCCTCACATCAGGAGCACCACGTCTCTCTCAGTGGCAGTCAAGGCCACCGTCGCCCTCAATTTCTATGCCAGCGGATCCTTCCAGTGTGCAACAGGAGACATATCTAACATATCGCAGTTCGCTGTCCATTGCTGCATCTGCGAGGTCACAGATGCTCTCTACAGAGGAGAAGGGACTACATTTCCTTCCCCATGACCAGACAAAAGCCACATGAGCGTGCATGTGGCTTTGCCAGCATAGCGGGCTTCCCCATGGCGCAGGGCGCAATTGACTGCACCCATGTGGCTTTGCGGGCACCGCATAACAATCCTGAGGTATTCTGTAGCAAAGGCTACCACTCACTTAATGTGCAGTTAGTGTGCGACCACACACAGCGCATCCTCACCGTCAATGCCCACTATCCTGGCAGTAGCCACGATGCCTTCATCCTGCGCCAGACCGGTGTGTCAGCTCAGTTAAAGCCACCACATCAAGCTCACGGCTGGTCGGAGACAAGGTCTATCCGCTCTCCACCTGGCTCATGACTCCCCTTCACAACCCCAACACTCCTGTCCAGCACTCATATAATGAGAGCCATGCTGCCACCAGGAACATCATTGAACAGACAATCGATGTGCTCAAGCAATGGTTCCGCTGCCTTGACCGCTCGGGAGGAGCCCTCCAGTACTCGGCCACTCAATCGGTCTTGTGGAAGTGCGGTCCGTGACCGCCTCATCAGACTGCGGTTCTAATGAATTCGAGGCCACTTCCCGGTTGCTCAGCACGTCCCCATCATTCCATCAATTTCTCATTCCATACCACACCCCAAAGCTGAAATGAGACACAGCCCCAAATCTGCAACATTCCAATAATAAATTTATCCAAATTCAGTAACCACATATATACAAACAACAATATTAATTAATCACCCTTGTGCAAACCCTTACTTCTCCTCTTTATGGTGCCTTTTCCTAATCTAGTGCTCCTACGTAGTGTCTCCCCAGTGGCTGCAGCACGGCGGGTGGAAGGCTGCTGAGTGTTGGTGCCAGAGACTTCAGATGGCCTTGCAGAATGCCCTCAACCAGCTCTGAGCCTGGAAGGCCCGGCTGTACACTGCGCCACCTCAGGATGGGCGGCGGCAGTCTGGGCTGGCTGGATGACAGGCAGCGGCAAGGGCAATGTCAGAGTGGCAGTGGTGGGATCAGGAATGCTGTCATCCTGAGAGAGGACAGCAGGTTCCTGCTCCACTGGCCCACTGCCACTCCCCCGGGGCAGCACCTCTGCATCCCTACCAATCTGCTGGAGCACAGATTGCTGGGCTGCTGTGACACCGTGAGATCCCCGGTGGACTGTGGTGGACCCAGCGACGATGGCAGCAGTCAGAGCTTGCGTGGCATCAAGCTAAGACTGCATGAGAGCAGTCTGAGACTGAATGGCATCAACCATTGACTGCATTACAGTACTAAGACGTTGCGTAGCTTCCGCCTGTGCTGCAATGGTTGCTGCCACATCGCCCATGACACGCGGCATGAGGTCTGGGTCCCCACGGTCTCTCTGGGAGTCCACCATTCTCTGCAGAGTGGAAATGATGGACTCCATGGTGTGCACAGAGCTCTGTGCAATGTTGGAGGCGGACTCCTTCACGCTCCTTACCATTGCCGAGAGGCTCTCGGGCACCCTTGCCATTGCACCTATCATCTCAGAGTGCATGCCCATGACCCTTCTTGTGAACGCCTCCCCATCGAGGTCCTCATCTGAGTCCTGTGCAGCAGAACTCTGTCGCAAACTCGCCCTCCGGGGTGATGGCTCCCGAGCTACCCTTTCCCTCTGGCCTTGCTGCAGCCCGCTCGTCCCCGGTGCATCACCCAGTGCAGACCCCTCTACTAAACTTGCCTCTAAAGATCATGTAGTGTCAGTATCTGAGGTGGTGCCTGCGGGTGAGAGATGCAGTGACGCGGTGCTTTGCTCCTCCTCCTCTTCTCCTTCCTCACTCTCAGTTGGAGGCTCAGGGACAGGCTGGTCATCTGGTTGCTGATTCTCTGAAAGCATAAAGGCACAAGACTCACGTTAACATGAGGGAAGGGGGGCAGGAAGGGAGCAAGGAATGCAGACAGTATCAGGAGCTGGAAAGTGGGAAAGACTTGTGGTGTGAGGGTGAAGTAGGATGAGAGAAGGAGAGGGGATGAACATACCGTTGTTGCCTCCAAGGTGGTCGACGTCGCCGACGGCCATGGCACCTACCACCTGCTGCCCAATGAGTCGCAGCACTCGCTCCTCCAGGTCTGAAAGCTGCTGGAGCTGCGCATCACCCCCACCTGTTCTGTGCTGCTCCCTCCTATTGTGGGCCATCTTGGCCTGCAAGAGAAACAAATGTGTGTGAGTCAGAGTTCAGCTATGTGTTTGGGAGATATGCCTGCCATAGTTGATTAGCTGTGATTGTAGGCAAGGCATGAGATGTGGATGTGAGTTTGAGTAGGTGCAGATGCTTGGTGGGTGAGTGGCGGGGGTGTGGTTGTTTGCACAGTGTGTACAGAATGAAGTTCAGATGCTGGTATGTAGGACCTGTTGAAGCATGTACTCACCTTGACCAACCGAGTGAGGTCGTTGAATTTCTTCCCGCACTGTGTCAGGCTGCGTACAACCACACCTCCTGGGCCACTTCCCTCCACATTACCTGGGGCAATGGCCTCCTTCCAGTGTCTGGAAACAGCGCTGCCCTCCTTCGCTCCACTCTTGTGACTAATGTCTCCAATGCCTCATCCATGAAACGACGAGCTCCCTCCCTGGGAATGGGATCAACCAGCACAATCAGGGGATTGAGTTCCTTGCAGGTCACCTTCACAGCCAGCAATGCTGATAATGAGGATCTACACAATGGGCTGGATTTTCAATGACCCGTGGAGTCAGGTTTGGAGGTGTGGGGGGGATTAAAGTTGCAGATTTGGGGGTCCCGACCCCATCCCGACTGCATTCCGCCTCCACGCAATTTTGACAAAATCGGTCGCGGGGTTCCCGACTCCGTCCCGCCTCCAAGAGGCGGGAGAGGCCATTAAAGCCCTTAACAAGCCCTAAATTGGCTCTGTAATGCCATTTTGAAATGTTGTAGCTAGTTTAACCCTTTTCCGAAGTGAAGTACGCCTGATGTGAAACACGCCAGTGAAACCTGGCGGGAGCATAAGTGGATAGCTGACTATCAGCTGCAGGTCCACTATTACAACGGAGATGTGATGAAGGTAGTAGTAGTATTCTGATGAAGGTAGTAGTAGTATTAGGTCTGAAAGTCGCCTCTGATGCTGCTGCATTGAATGTCTTCAGAGGCTGCCTGGGAGGACATGGTTGCAAAAAAAATTCTCTCTCTCTCTCTCTCTCTTTTCTCTCTTCTCTCTCTCTCTCTGAGATGCTGCTCATTTTGCTTCCAGGTCCTCTCACAGCAAAGGCCAGGCAATCTCTGAGACCAGGCAGTCTCTGACCTGCAATGATGACATCATCAGAGGCGACTTTCAGACTGAAACCACTAATTGGTTCATGGGTTCCCACATGCTGGAACTCAATTGCCCAATTAAGTGAAAATTGCATCAATCTCCCACATCCAATTGCAGACGGGTGGATAACATGAAATGCGGATGACACAACCCCAACCCGCCCCAGTGTCAAAATCCAGCCCAATGATGCAACCTCCCCTTTAAGAGCTGGAAGGAGTCAATGTGAAGGATCATTGCCGATTGCATTGCACCTGAAATTCATTAGCGCTCTGCTGGTAGCGCCCCTGTAGTGCCCCACCGAGGTCATTAGCGCTTGATTTAGCGCTCCAGTTCTTTCCTGGAATGCTAAAAGCCAATTTAGGGGAAACTCCGAATCATTAGCGCCTGGCGCTAATTTTTCAGGATTTCAAAAATTAGCGCCCCAAACAGGGCGATACCGAATTTCTCCCCCTAAGTTTTGAATCATCAAAGACAAGAGATGGTAGCTGCTGGTTCGACTTATGAGAGACATGAGAAAATTAAAATAAACAATATTTTCAGTGTCCCATTAAAGGTGTGGAGCAGATCAATGTGTAGTGTGTTGGACTGCTTTCTCATTCATATTTGTCTCGTTACCTTAAACAACAGAGTACACACACACACACCTACAGTAGTAACAATGCAAGATCAGGGCTTTATTGAGACACCATACTCAAGATTCCCGTATGAGTGCCACTATACAGTGATTTGCTCACACTTATATACCATTTTTTCCTTTGATCATTACACTTCATGCATATTACAAATAAATCATAGTGAAGCAAAGATACATGCAGGTGACAGTATAACCAATTAATTGTAGATGAACAAAGATACAGGCACACAGCTAAAATGCATTTTGTCCTTTTTAATCCGTTCCAAATATCCCGTTACCATGGTTATATTTCCTTAGTTAGCTCAGTACCATTCCCCATAAGCACCAGTGATCAGAGAGGCATATTCCAGATCATTACCGACATTGCTGAGCGTTTACTTTTCGACATTGCATCATCCTTTATATCTGTGCAGATGCCCGTGCCTTGCGCCCTCTTGAACAGTACATAGCTTACAAGCCCATGTTCAGCAGAAAGCTGTTTTAACTCATTGTTGGAGTCTAATTTAATGTGTGCTGGTCCCGCAGACAGCACAGGACATTGAGGTACTCACGTAGTGGGGACTCTCATTCCCACATAGTGATTCAAAATTGGCCCAAAAATTAGTGCCGCTACGCGAGAGTACGCACTGCGTACTCTCGCGTATTCTGTCTCCAATTGCCGGTTTTCTGCATGCACTGCGCATGCGCTGAAAACCGGCACTTGGTGAATGGAAAAGGGGGCGGGTCCTAGGTGAACCGCGTGCGCGCTACAGGCTGCGCGCACGCTGTGCACTTAGTGGTTTCAACGCGCAGGTAAGTACGGAAGATTCTAGACATAAAAAAAGGAGGAGTAAGACCCACTTTTAACAAGGTAAGTAGTGAATTAAGTATTATTTTGAATTTTTTTTAACAGGTATATCTTTTTTAGAGACTTTAAAGACAGGTAAGTTTATTTTTATAACTTTTTAAAAGATTTTAAATTTTTTCAAAAATTTAATTTTTTATTTAAAATGGTTAATTTATTTAACTATACTTATTTTATTAATGTGATGGTTTTTTTTAAATTTAATTGAGGTTTAGCGGTTCTTTTGGGGGGCTATAGTATTCATAACTTTCACAGCACTTATGTGAAAGTTATGAATGGAAGATGGTGTGCTGCCATTGGCTCTAACTGAGTCACGTGATCCCACAGCTCGCACGAATTAACTACGCCGGTGGGATACGCAAGCCCAGCACAGCAGCTGTCCAGAACATCAAGTTCGTGCGAGCTGGAACTGAAAAAGCCAACGCGCAGTGAGAGATCGCGGGGAGGCCTTACCCTCGCACGAAGGCTACCTCACGAATTTTTGGGCCATTAACTCGCATTTATTTGGCGTCTTTAACATAGGAAAACGTTCAAAGGTGCTTCACAGGAGCATAATCAGACAAAAATTCAGTCATTGTACTGAGAGGAATGTAGGTTATGTGCATTGAGGGCATGTGATCAGTTGATAAATATCAAGTGAAATCATGAGACAAACAGTGAATACAGTTGGATAATGGTAATTAAGGAAGTGGTATCAGGGCACTTAGAAAATCATAACATGATTAGGCAGAGTCAACATGGTTTTATGAAAGGGAAATCATGTTTGACAAATTTATTAGAGTTTTTTGAGGATGTAACTGGCAGGGTAGATAAAGGGGAACCAGTGGATGTAATATATTTGGATTTCCAAAAGGTATTTGATAAGGTGCCACATAAAAGGTTATTACACAAGATTAGGGCTCATGGGGTTGGGGGTAATATAGTAGCATGGATAGAGGATTGGTTAATGGACAGAAAACAGAGAGTAGGGATAAACAAATCTTTTTCAGATTGGCAGGCTGTAACTAGTGGGGTGCCGCAAGGATCAGTGTTGGGGCCTCAGCTATTTACAATCTATATTAATGACCTAGATGAAGGTACCAAGTGTAATGTATCCATGTTTGCTGATGATACAAAGCTTGGTAGGACAGTAAGCTGTGAGGAGAACACAAAGAGTCTGCAAAGGGGTATAGATAGACTAAGTGAGTGAGCAGTAAGGTGGCAGATGGAGTATAATGTAGGGAAATGTGAGGTTATCCACTTTGGTAGGAAGAATAGAAAAGCAGAATATTTTTTAAATGGTGAGAAACTTTCACATGTTGGTGTTCAGAGAGATTTGGGTGTCCTCGTGCAAGAAACACAGAAAGCTAGCATGCAGGTACAGCAAGCAATAAGGAAGGCAAATGGCATGTTGGCCTTTATTACAAGGGGGTTGGAGTATAAGAGTAAGGAAGTCTTGCTACAATTGTACAGGGCCTTGGTGAGACCATACCTGGAGTACTGTGCACAGTTTTGGTCTCCTTATCTAAGGAAAGATAGACTTGCCTTGGAGGCGGTGCAACAAAGGTTCACTAGATTGATTCCTGGGATGGGAGGGCTGTTCTATGATGAGAAATTGTGTAGAATGGGCCTATACTCTCTGGAGTTTAGAAGAATGAGAAGTGATCTCATTGAAACATACAAGATTCTGAAGGGGATTGACAGGGTAGATGCTGAGAGGTTGTTTCCCCTGGCTGGAGTGTCTAGAACTAGGGGGCATAGTCTCAGGATAAGGTAGGCCATTTAAGACCGAGATGAGGAGGAATTTCTTCAGTCAGAGGGTTGTGAATCTTTGGAATTCTCTGCCCCAGAGGGCTGTGAATGCTGAGTCTTTGAGTATATTCAAGGCTGAGATCGATAGATTTTTGGACTCTGGGGAATCGAGTGATATGGAGATCGGGCGGGAAAGTGGAGTTGAGGTCGATGATCAGCCATGATCTTATTGAATGGCGGAGCAGGCTCGAGGGGCCGTATGGCCGACTCCTGCTCTTATTTCTTATGTTCTTATGTTCTTAATGAGTGGAGAAGGTTATTCATCTGAAGAATGAACAGGGTTACAGAGCAGACAGGACTATGGGAAACAAGAAAGCCACAAATGCAGTTTTGGTGGGATGTCCTATGATGGTAACTTGTTTTAAAGTAGAGAGATGGATTGAAAACTGAGAGTTATGACGTGGTGCAGGAAAGAAAGTGTTGTGTGTTGCCCTAGTATGTCATCCAAGAACAGGGACCCTTAAGGTATTTGCAGATCATCTTGAGCTGGGTGGTAATTTATATTTTCAGGCTGCCCTGATAGGAAGCTGCTTCTACTTGGTAGGCATCACCTATGCACAGAGACTGGTGTTTATTAATTGCCCATCAGTGGGTTGAGTGCTGTAATAAAGTTAAAATAAATGTTAATGCGGTTTACAATGAAACAAAGTCACATATACATTCATTAATTTGAGGAGGCTTTGCTGATTTATGCCTTTAGAGAAAACCTAGCATACTAATTAATACAGTATCTCCAGGTTGTTCTTCTATTTAGACACTCCTTAAACTGAGCACCTCATGTCACCTTATATGTAGCATCTGCAACACAAGTGGAGCAATGTTCCCACACTGATTAACTACGGTTTTTTTATTAAGAAGTGTTGAACCAATCTGTGCCCTGCCAGAAGCTCTGGAAAGGGCTCTTGATTGTTCCAATACTCTATTCAGTTTGGTGAACGTGAAGTTCTAAATACCCACCACAGAGGTACTTCAGGCACTCACAAATGCTCTCTGTTGTCTTCCTTCAAATACATGACAGAAAGACTATACTGCTGCCTTTATTTATAAAAGGGTTTCTGATGTATTAGTTGAAGCATATTATCAAGGGGATCGTCTCTAGTGATGAGATAAAATAAGACATAGCAATCCATATCAACGTCAGTCATCCTGATCTAGTAAAGTCTGCAACAAAAAAAAACAAGTTTAAAAGTGATCAAAAAGGCAGCCACAGGCGAGCTTTATGTACGTACCTGTTCTTTGGCGCATCTAGAAAGATACAGCCAACCTTTGTGCAGCACTGCTATTCACTACTACTTCAGTCTTACTCTAATCCTTAACCAGCTTGCATGTGATCTGAACATCCTAGATATATATATATTTTTTTATTTATTCATTCATGGGAGGTGACAAGGTCAGTATCTATTGCCCATCCCTAATTGCCCTTGAGAAGGTGGTGGTGAGACGCCTTCTTAAACCACTGCAGTCCGTGTGGTGAAGGTGCTCCCAAAGTGCTGTTACGGAGGGAGTTCCAGGATTTTGAACCAGTGACAATGAAGGAACGGCGATCAATGATCCCTTTAATTTTTGGGGGGGTGCGCAATTAAGGGGCAGCGCAGCCCATTCAAAATACCGCGCATGTGCGGTTTTTCCCATTTAAAAGCTGCTGAGCCGGCTCCACGGGAGCTACAGAGCGCTGCGCGGCCGCACAGCTTAAAGGGAACATTGATGGCGATATATTTCCAAGTCCGGGTGGTGTGTGACTTGATGGAGAACTTTGAGTTGGTGGCGTTCCCATGCATCTGCTGCCCTTGTCCTTCTAGGTGGTAGAGGTCGCGAGTTTGGGAGGTGCTGCCGAAGAAGCCTTGGCGAGTTGCTGCAGTGCATCTTGTAGATGGTACACACTGCAGCCACAGCGCACCAGGGGTGGAGGGAGTGAATGTTTAAGGTGGTGGATGGGGTGCCAATCAAACAAACTACTTTATCCTGGATGGTGTTGAGCTTCTTGAGTGTTGTTGGAGCTGCACTCATCCAGGCAAGTGGAGAGTATTCCATCACACACCTGATTGTGCCTTGTAGATGGAGGAAAAGCTTTGGAGATGAGTCACTCGCCACAGAATACCCAGTCTCTGATCTGCTATTGTAACCACAGTAGTTGGTCCAGTTAAGTTTCTGGTCATTCGTAACCCCCAGGTTGTTGATGGTGGGGAAATCAACAATGGTAATGCTGTTAAATTTCAAGGGGAGGTGGTTAGACTCCCTCTTGTTGGAGACGGTCATTGCCTGACACTTGTGTGGCACAAATGTTACTTGCCACTTATCAGCCCAAGCCTGGATGTTGTCCAGGTCTTGCTGCATGTGATCGCGGTTGGGCCTAGAACACAGCTCTGAGGAACTCCTGCAGCGATGTCCTGGGGCTGAGATGATTGGCCTCCAACAACCATAACCATATTCCTTTGTGCTAGGTATGACTCCAGCCAGTGAAGACTCTTTCCCCTGATTCCCATTGACTTCAATGTTACTAGGGCTCCTTGATGCCACACTCGGTCAAATGCTGCCTTGATGTCAGGGCAGTCACTCTCACCTCACCTCTGGAATTCAGCTCTTTTGTCCATGTTTGGGCCAAGGCTGAAATGAGGTCTGGAGCTGAGTCGTTCTGGTGGAACCCAAACTGAGAATCAGTAAGCGGGTTATTGGTGAGTAAGTGTCGCTTGATAGCACTGTTGATGACACCTTCCACAACTTTGCTGATGATTGATGGGGCGGTCAGTGGCTGGATGCAGCTGGGTGGAGCTAAGAAGCACCAAGGGGCAGAAAACATTGGTGGGAGTTGTATATAGGCCTCCAAACAGTAGTGGTAATGTAGGGGACGGCATCAAACAGGAAATTAGAAATGCATGTAACAAGGGTACTACAGTAATCATGGGTGACTTTAATCTACATATAGACTGGCCAAACCAAATTAGCAATAATACTGTGAAGGATAAATTCCTGGAGTGTGTCCGAGATAGTTTTTTAGACCAGTACGTTCAGGAGCCAACTAGGGAACAGGCTATCCTAGATTGGGTATTGTGCAATGAGAAGGGGTTAATTAATAATATTGTTGTGCGGGGTCCTTTAGGGAAGAGTGACCATAACATGATAGAATTCTTCATTAAGATGGAAAGTGAAGAAGTCCAATCCAAAACTAGGGTCCTAAATCTAAACAAAGGAAACTATGAAGGTATGAGGAGGGAGTTGGCTATGATAGATTAGGGAGCTTCATTAAAAGGCATGATGGGTGATAGGCAATGGCTAACATTTAAGGAACGAATGCATGAATTGAAACAGTTATACATTCCTTTCTGGTGCAAAAACACAAAAGGAAAAATGGCCCAACCATGGCTAACAAAAGAAATTAAGGATAGTATTCGATCCAAAGAGGAGTCATATAAAGTTGCCAGAAAAAATAGCAAGCCTGAGGATTGGGAGCAGTTTAGAATTCAGCAAAAAAGGACCAAGAGATTGATTAAGAGGGGAAAAATAGAGTATGAGAGTAAACTTGCAAGGAAAATAAAAGCAGACTGTAAAAGCTTCTACAGGTATGTAAAAAGAAAAAGATTAGTGAAGACAAATGTAGGTCCCTTACAGTCAGAAACAGGAGGATTTATAATGGGGAACAAGGAAATGGCAGAGCAATTAAACAAATACTTTGGTTCAGTCTTCATGGTAGAAGACACAAATAACTTCCCAGAAATGCTTAGGAACCAAGGATCTAGTGAGAAGGAGGAATTAAAGGAAATTATTATTAGTAAAAAAATAGTGCTGGAGAAATTAATGGGACTGAAAGCTGATAAATCCCCAGGGCCTGATAATCTGCATCATAGAGTACTAAAAGAGGTAACCATGGAAATAGTGGATGCATTGGTTGTCATCTTCCAAAATTCTATAGATTATGGAACAGTTCCTGCAGATTGGAGGGTGACAAATGTAACCCCACTATTTAAAAAAAGGAGGGAGAGAGAAAACAGGGAACTACAGACTGGTTAGCCTAACATCAGTAGTAGGGAAAATGCTAGAGTCTATCATAAAGGATGTGATAATAGGACACTTAGAAAATATCAACAGGATTAGACAAAGTCAACATGTATTTATGAAAGGGAAATCGTGTTTGCCAAACCTACTGGTGTTTTTTGAGGATGTAATTGGTAGAATAGATAAGGGAGGACCAGTGGATGTGGTGTATTTGGATTTTCAGAAGGCCTTTGATAAAGTCCCACATAAGAGGTTAGTGTGCAAAATTAAAGCACATTGGATTGGGGGTAATATACTGGCATGGATTGAAAATTGGTTAACAGACAGGCAACAGAGAATAGGAATAAATGGGTCTTTTTCAGGGTGGCAGGCGGTGACTAGTGGGGTACCGCAGGGATTAGTGCTTGGGCCCCAGCTATTCACAATATATATCAATGATTTGGATGAGGGAACCAAATGTAATATTCCCAAGTTTGCTAATGACACAAAACTAGGTGGGATTGTGAGTTGTGAGGAGGATGCAAAGAGGCTTAAAGGCGACTTAGACAAGTTGAGTGAGTGGGCAAATACATGGCAGATGCAATATAATGTGGATAAATGTGAAGCTATCCACTTCAGTAGGAAAAACAGAAAGGCAGAGTATTATTTAAATGGTGATAGATTGGGAAATGTTGATGTACAAAGGGACCTGGGTGTCCTTGTACACCAGTCACTGAAAGCAAACATGCAGGTGCAGCAAGCAGTTAGGAAGGCAAATGGTATGTTGGCCTTCATTGCAAGAGGATTTGAGTACAGGAGCAAAGATATCTTACTACAGTTATACAGGGCCTTGGTGAGACCACACCTAGAGTACTGTGTGCAGTTTTGGTCTCCTTACCTAAGAAAGGATATACTTTCCATAGAGGCAGTGCAGAGAAGGTTCACCAGACTGATTCCTGATATGAGGAGAGATTGGGTCGACTAGGGCTGTATTCACTAGAGTTCAGAAGAATGAGAGGGGATCTCATTGAAACGTATAAAATTCTGACAGGGCTAGACAGACTGGATGCAGGGAGGATGTTTCCCCTGGCTGGGGGCTCTAGAACGAGGGGTCACAGTCTCAGGATACAGGGTAGGACATTTAGGACTGAGATGAGGAGAAATTTCTTCACTCAGAGGGTGGTGAACCTATGGAATTCTCTACCACAGGAGGCTGTGGAGGCCAAGTCACTGAATATATTTAAGAAGGAGATAGATAGATTTCTAGACGCAAAAGGCGTCAAGGGGTATGGGGAGAGAGCGGGAATATGGTATTGAGATAGAGGATCAGCCATGATCATATTGAATGGCGGAACAGGCTCGAAGGGCCAAATGGCCTACTCCTGTTCCATTTTTCGATGTTTCTATTAGATTTGTCCTGATTTTTGTGGACTGCACATACCTGGGCAATTTTCCACTTTGTCGGGTAGATGCAAGTTTTGTAGCTGTACTGGAACAGCTTGGCTAGAGGCACGGCTAGTTCTGGAGCACAAGTCTTCAGCACTACAGCCAGGATGTTGTCAGGGCCCACAGCCTTTGCTTTATCCACTGCACTCAGCTGTTCCTTCATATCACGTGAGTGAATTGAATTGGTTGAAGGCTGGCTTCTGTGATGGTGGGGACCTCAGGAGGAGGCCAAGATGGATAATCCAATTGACACTTCTGGCTGAAGATGGTTTGAACGCTTCAGCCTTGTCTTTTGCACTCACATGCTGTACTCTGCCATCTTTGAGGATGGGGATGTTCATGGAGCCTCCTCCTCCCGTTGTCCTGGATTGGCAGGACTGCAGAGCTTTGATCTGATCCGTTGGTTGTGGGATTGCTTGCCTCTGTTTATAGCAAGCTGCTTCTGCTGTTTAGCATGTATGTAATCCTGTGTTGTAGCTTCACCAGGTTAGCACCTCATTTTCAGGTACGCCTGGTGCTGCTCCTGACACTCTTCTACGCTCTTCATTGAACCAGGGTTGGTCCCCTGGCTTGATGATAATGGCAGAATGAGAGATTATGCCGGGCCATGAGATTGCAGATTGTGGTGTATTAGAATTTTGCTGCTGATGATGGCCCACAGCATCTCATGGATGCCTAGTTTTGAGCTGCTAGATCTGTTCTGAATCTATCCCATTTAGCATGGTGGTAGTGCCACACAACACAATCGAGCATGTCCTCAGTGTGAAGACGGGACTTCGTCTCCACAAGGACTGTGCGGTAGTCATGACAATACTGAAGCAGTTAGATTGGTGAGGACAAGGTCAAGTAGGTCAAGTACATTTTTCCATCATATTGGTTTTCTCACCATCAATGTTCCAATTTTTTTTGGGGCCGCGCGGTTTTGCCATTTAAAAGCCGGTGAGCCGGCTGTGTAGGAACTCCAGAGTGCTGCACCGCGCATCTTAAAGGGGACATTGCTCACCACCTGCTGCAAGCCCAGTCCAGCAGGTATGTCTTTCAGGACTCGGCCAGCTGTATTGGTGCTACCGAGCCAGTCTTGGTGATGGACATTGGAGTCCCACCCAGAGTACATTCTGTGCCCTTGCTACCCTCAGTGCTTCTTCCAAGTGGTGTTCAACATGGAGGAGTACTGATTCATCAGCTGAGGGAGGGTGGTAGGTGGTAATCAGCAGGAGGTTTTCTTGCCCATGTTTGATTTGATACCATGAGACTTCATGGGGTCCGGCATAAATGTTGAGGACTCCCAGGACCACTCCCTCTCGAATGTGCCACCACTTCTGGTGAGTCTGCCCTGCCGGTAGGATAGGACATACCCAGGGATGATCTTGATGGAGGAGTTTGGGACCTTGGCTGATAGGTATGAGTCTGTGAGTATGACTTTGTCAGGCTGTTGCTTGACGAGTCTGTGAGACAGCTCTCCCAATTTTGGCACACCCCAGATGTTATCGAGGAGGACTTTGCAGGGTCGACTGGGCTGGATGTGCCTTTGTCATCCAGCCCGGTGCGAGGTCGATGCCAAGTGGTCCGTCTGGTTTTATTCTTAATGTAATTTTTTGCAGCGATTTGATACAACTGAGTGGCTTGCTGGGCCATTTCAGAGGGCAGTTAAAAGTCAACCACATTGCTGTGGGTCTGGAGTCACATATAGGCCAGACCAGGTAAGGACAGCAGGTGATCATAACCTCGGCCCCTACCACATATATATATATATATATATATATATAGACATTTTATCCACCCTTTTGGTTCGTGCCTTTTTCCTTTTTTTTCTCTCTCGCCCCCCACGGCAGCTGTCTCTCATTCTGCCAGCATTTCACACTTCACACTTCTGAGCCACCTTTTGTTTCTTAACCTGTCCCATTACCATCTCGTCTTGCCTTGAGCATCTCTTAATGTCTCTACTTACCATAGTTATTCCTCCCCCCAGCCTCCCCCTTGCTTTTTTATCTGTTTCATTTCCTGCTTTTTTCTCAGTTTTGACGAAGGGTTTCGACCTGAAACGTTAACTCTGTTTCTCTCTCCACGGATGTTGCCTGGCCTGCTGAGTTTTTCCAGCGTTTTCTGTTGTTGTTTCAAGGACGGCAGGTTTCCTTCCCTAAAGGACATTGGTGAATCAGTTGGATTTTTATGACAATCCGACAGTTTCATGGTCACCATTACTGATACTAGCTTTTTATTCCAGATTTATTTAATTAACTGAATTCAAATTCACAAACTGCTGTGGTGAGATTTGAACCCTTATATTGTTTTACCTGTTTGGATATTGAAAAATGGGAGCCATAAAATTTTGATAAAGCCAACACATTTCACTCGGTTCTTTGGCAGAGCTGTGTATAGTATAGGCCTGAGGAAAATGTGAACTCTTACTATATCTTTCTTCTTTCAGTGTGAAAATTATAGTTTAAAGGTATCTAACTATCATTCATGCACATTAGACATAGTGGGCAGGAGTTTTTTTTTCGACGCAATGCATCCGAAATCAGCCAAACCGGCGCAATAGAATTTTAAGCACAAATTACATTAAGCGCGAAATGAGTTTCTGCGATATTTTGCTCTAATTTAAAAAAACATCGCACTAGAAGCCAGCCCCACCCACAAAACTGGCCACGCCCCCAGATCGGATTAATCACCATTGCGGGTTTCCGCTAATTGCGCCCGTTTGCGGGTCTTCAAGCAGGCTCTAAAAATTAAGCTTTCTTTTTAGGCGCAAGGACACTAATAGGCACCTTTTTAAAAGCTTTCGAATATATATATTTTTTAATTTACTAATAAACTGACACCAATATAACCAGTAAATGGTTCTGCATAGTTTTTTAAAGTCATTTTCAGTTATTTAAAATCGGGTTACTCACAGATGGTGGACGAGACACTCTGATTAAAATGTTTATTTTTTGTAATAAACCATTTTCAGCTGTATTAATCAAACTGCACAAAGTTACCACTCTCAAATATATCAAGGAATGTCTATAAAGCAAAATTCTTTTCTGAAAAAATTACGTTCTAAAACGCTGTCCGATTGCACTGGCAGATTTTATGCTCAGCGAAATGTAAATGCATTTGAGCGGAAACTTGAGGGAAAAAAAGCACTTCCAAAAACTAGAGCAATTTCGGGCGCAATTTACTCCCGTATCATCGATGCGCCCAAAGCAGAAACTCTACCCCAGCATATTTCAAAACAGGCAAGCGTGGAAGGTTTTCAATTTTTAATGTGACAAAGAAACAGAAAATACAATGTAGGTCTCAGTGACGATGAATAAATGTTTTTAAATCATAATGAAACACCAGAAAAACGACTTTGTTTCCTGAAATTCTGGGCTTAATTTTACACCCATTTTGAGCCAGCATAATGGCAGGAAATCCCATGTATGGTACTTTAGCCTGGGGCCGGAGGCAATATAATGAGCCAAGATGTCTTTGAGCTCAGGGATCAATAAATGGGCATAAAAGAGTGAGGAAATTCAGGCATGGGTGAATTACGCACGTAACACACTTGCACCTGAGTTTCCTTGATCTGTTATGCAGAGTATTTGCTTTATTTATTTATTTTTTATTCGTTTATGGGATCAGGGAGTCGCTGGCAATGCCAGCATTTATTGCCCATCCCTAGTTGCCCTTGAGAAGGTGGTGGTGAGCCGCCTTCTTGAACCGCTGCAGTCCGTGTGGTGATGGTACTCCCACAGTGCTGTTAGGGAGGGAGTTCCAGGATTTTGACCCAGCGACGATGAAGGATCGGCGATATACTTCTAAGTCAGGATGGTGTGTGACTTGGAGGGGAACTTGGAGGTGGTGGTGTTCCCATGCACCTGCTACCCTTGTCCTTCTAGGTGGAAGAGGCCGCGGGATTGGGAGGTGCTGCCGAAGAAGCCTTGACGAGTTGCTGCAGTGCATCTTGTAGATGGTACACACTGCAGCCACGGTGCGCCGGTGGTGGAGGGAGTGAATGTTTGAGGTGGTGGATGGGGTGCCAATCAAGCGGGCTGCTTTGTCCTGGATGGTGTCGAGCTTCTTGAGTGTTGTTGGGGCTGCATTCATCCAGGCAAGTGGAGAGTATTCCATCACACTCCTTACTTGTGCCTTGTAGATGGTGGAAAGGCTTTGGGGAGTCAGGAGGTGAGACACTCGCTGCAGAATACCTAGCCTCTGACCTGCTCTTGTTGCCACAGTATTTATGTGGCTGGTCCAGTTAAGTTTCTGGTTAATGGTGACTCCCAGGATGTTGATGGTGGGGGATTCGGCGATGGTAATGCCATTGAATGTCAAGGGGAGGTGGTTAGACTCTCGCTTGTTGGAGATAGTCATTGCCTGGCACTTCTGTGGCACGAATGTTACCTGCCACTTATCAGCCCAAGCCTGAACATTGTCCAGGTCTTGATGCATGTGGGCATGGACTGCTTCATTATCTCTGGAGTTGCGAATGGCGCTGAACACTGTGCAGTCATCAGCGAACATCCCCATTTCTGACCTTATGTTGGAGGGAAGGTCATTGATGAAGCAGCTGAAGATGGTTGGGCCTAGGACACTGCCCTGAGGAACTCCTGCAGCAATGTCCTGAGGCTGTGATGATTGACCTTCAACCACCACAACCATCTTCCTTTGTGCTAGGTATGACTCCAGCCAGTGGAGCGTTTTCCCCCTGATTCCCATTGACTTCAGTTTTACTAGGGCTCCTTGATGCCAGACTCAGTCAAATGCTGCCTTGATGTCTAGGGGAGCCAATCTCACCTCACCTCTGGAATATGCCCCAATTACACGTGTCTCTGAACGTAAATGCACAGGAAATTCCACCGCACTGTCTATGGCATAGAAAATAAGGTAGCCTCTGTGGAGAGATCCTGGGGGAACTCTGAAAAGCTTTGAGGAACTTGATTTTCACAGTAAGCTTCAGATTACTGAACTTCCACTGTTTTATTCCCTATGTTGTAGCTGAGATTTAGGTCATTGAGAATAACGCTACTACTGTTTTAGTTCTTCACTGTAACCAGCTTGCTGTGCCATCATTCTTGGTGGTCCTTTAGAGGTATTGTTTGTAACTCCCTTTTTAATCCATCCTAATTGCTTCTTTAGAAAGACTAGCAGCAGTTAGTTTTTTAACCTTGCATGGGAAGTATGGGGGGGCAGCCAGTATATTATTGTGACCATTCTTCAAATTACTGAATCTGAAAGCCTGTTTGAATCAAAGGGGGAAAAATTGGGTTGCTTTGCGCCTCCCGTTAGCGCCTCCGGGGGGGCTAACGAGGCTGACAGGGCGCAACGCCCCTAGCGCCTGGACGCGACGCCGCTAACGCCTCTCGGGAAATTCAGCGGGAGGTTAGCGGCGGCAGTAGCCAGTAGCGCCCCGCTCGTGCCCCTGCCGTAAACTTTGGTCGCGCCCCCTGACCTACCGCCGGACAATATGTCAGACAAGGTCAGGGTGGCATTTTTTCGCCGCGGCGGTGCAAATTAAAGGCCAGGAGCCGGACGGCCATTTTTTTGGGGCCGTCTGCCAGCACCTGGCCCCCCTTTCACTTTTTTATTCGGGGTGCCGGCCGCGATCGCTCAGCCCGGCACTCCTCTTGAGTGCCGGGCTGTTTTCCCAGCACCCCGCTCCCCGGTGGTCCAGCAGGGCCCCGGTGCGTGCTGTGCTAGGCCCCTTCCCTCTAATCAGGGGAGGGAGGCCTGCAATACGTAGCGCCGTGATATTGAATGGTAGCGCCCCAGGAAGGAGGGGGAGCTCTTCCAGTTGCACCCCGCCTCCTGCTTGCTGCCCCGCCTCCTGCTTGGGGCGCTACCACTGAATTTACGGCAGAGGGGCGCTAACCTTTTCGGGGCGCTAAATGTAGCGCCCCCACGAAGTTAGCACCGCAAAGGGGGCGCCACCAAATTTTTCCCCCAAAAGCTCTTATAATTGCAGTGTTTTCTTGTATCCTGTCCAGGAGTGCAAGGGAAGCATTTAGATTTTAGTAAAAGACTCTTCAGTAGTGGATAGATTATCTGTATTTACCTGAGTGACTATAGCAGAATGTCACACCACAGAGACAGGCAACACGGTGGCATAGTGGTTAGCACTGGTGCCTCACAGCGCCAGAGACCTGGGTTCGAATCTGACCTCGGGTGACTGTCTGTGTGGAGTTTGCACATTCTCCCTGTGTCTGCGTGGGTTTCCTCCGGGTGCTCCGGTTTCCTCCCACAGTCCAAAAATGTGCGGGTTAGGTTGATTTGGTTATGATAAATTGACCCTAAGTGTTAGGGGGGGATTAAATATGTGGGGTTATGGGGATAGGATGGGATATGTTAGGGGGAATTAAATACGTGGGGTTACGGGGGTAGGGTGGGATATGTGTACTGTGGGGATTAAAGCAGGGACAGGGTACTGGATTTGGATGATCAGCCATGATCGTATTGAATGGTGGAGCAGGCTCGACGGGCCGAATGGCCTACTCCTGCTCCTTGTTTCTATGTAATATAAATATAAATGAGATGATATACAAACTTTCGGAGACTTGTATGCTTTGTGCTTACTCTCTCCAGCAAAGTACTAATTGTGGCAAATGGAAGTGGTTGCTGCCTGTACTACTCACTGTCAAGTTTGGCATCTTATTCTCGTCACAAGGTGCTTTTGCTTTGCTAGCCTGCATGATCTTGCTGGGATGCCAACCAGAAGTGGTGATGTGGTGAATGAGGAGCAGCACATGTTGCCTCTGGTCTCCAAATCTACCCCTCGGTATAAACCGGGCAATTCAGAACACATCCATGATATTGTGAGATTCCCTCCACTGGAAGCATTTATAGAATCATAGAATCATACAGCACAGAAGGAGGCCATTTGGCCCATTGTGCTTGTGCAGGCTCTTTGGTAGAGCGATCCAATTAGTCCCACTGCCCTGTTCTTTCCCCATAGCCCTGCAATTTTTTCCCTTTCAAGTATTTATCCAATTCCTTTTTGAAAGCTACTATTGAATCTGCTTCCACCACCCTTTCAGGCAGTGCATTCCAGAGCATAATAACTCATGTAGTAATAATAATAATAACTCATAATAATTCTGCAGTGTAAATAAGGAGCAAGAAAGCTACTGATGAAGTACTGTTGCAAATGATGTAAAACAATATGGGGGAGAAATTCATTCTAGCCCCGTTTGGGGCGCTAAAACTTCGAAAGCTGAAAAATTAGCGCCAGGCGCTAATGATGATAGGCTCCCGCGAAATTCAATTGTAGCGCTCCAAAAGGGAAGTGGAGCGCTAAATCAAGCACTAACCACTTCTCTTAGGGCGCTAAAGTCAGAGGGCGGGGCGGTACTGGCAGAGCGCGAGACAATTTGCAGCTAATTCCAGACAGCACTCTTCAATCACAGAGGCTGCTTCCCTCGCTTAAAGAGAAGGGACAATACTGCAGCAGAAGCTATTTGTTGGCACTGCAGTCTTGCAAGGCGACTGCCAATACAGCCCCAAACACTGTCACTAAGTGGAGGGCTTGGACATCCTGCAACAATGAAAGAGTGAAAACTTTGCGCAGGAACCAGACTGGTGCAAATAATAACGGTTCAGCGATCTGAAAAGTATTCCCTTTAATTACCACTCCCGAAGCGGCCATCCGACTTCACAACACCTCCTCTTGCTGGCGTTGTCAGCGCGAGGCGATAATGCAGGGGGCAAAAGTCAATTTCACATCCGGGCCGCTAACGGGGCGCTGCACACTTGATGACGCCATGATCTACGGGGCGCTAGAGACCAAGGCAAAACCGGCAGGGAAGTTCGCGGGCATTGGTGAATTCGCCGCGCCCGGTCGGTAACCCCTTAGCGCCCCGTTACCGCCCCTCGCAAGCGCTAACGGGAGGCGCAAAGCAGCCGAATTTCTAGCCCTATGTCTCTGCAAGGTACTACTGCCTTTCGAGAAGAAAAATTGGCAGGCACCATTAATTCATTCTGGAGAATAATTTCTGCATTGAACACCTTAATTTAGTGATTTTCCACATTTACCTTTTTCTATTATAGGAAAGTGTGTAGATCTTGAAGAAGGTAAGATGATTAAACAATGCTTGTAAAAAAAAAGCTTAAAGGATAATCACCAAAGTCTCAAAAATTAAAGGAAGGTAGATGCTCGTCACTTAATCAACTAAATCTACATTTGCTCTATCCCTCAGATCAATGGTGGATGTTGAGGCTAATCGAAATTGAGGAATATTACACTTTAAGGTATAAATGTGACAAAAGCTCTCCAATAGATCACAGCACTGCAATTAATCACTCCATAATCAACCGTAAGACACATGAAGCCAATTCTCCAGAGTAAAGACATAAAACACTTTCATAGTGAGTTATAGTTGATTATTTTAAATGGCTTTTCTGATAATCCAATTTAGCTGCTAATAGTGTGATAACATCGCTTTTTTAATTATTTATTCTTGGGATGTGGGTGGCGCTGGCATTTATTGCCATTGAGAAGGTGGTAGTGGGCCTTCTTCTTGAACTGCTGCAGTCCACGTGCAGAAGGTGCTCCTACAATACTGACCAAGATTTTGACAAAGCAACAATGAAGGAATGATGATATACATCCAAGTCAAGATTGTGTGTAACTTGCAGGTGGTGATGTTCTCATGCACCTGCTACCCTTGCCCTTCGAGGTGGTGCAGGTCACGGGTTTGGGAAGTGCAGCCAAAGAGGCCTTGGCACATTGCTATAGTGCATCCTGTAGATAGTATACACTACAGCGGGAGGTGGTTAGGCTCTCTCATGTTGGAGATGGTCATTGCTCGCCATTTATGTGGCACAAATGTTACTTGCCACTTATCAGGCCAAGCCTGGATGCTGTCCCGGTCTTACTGCATGCGGGTATGGACTGCTTCATTACCTGAGGAATTGCGAATGGAGCTGAACACTGTGAAAACATCACCAAAGAGCCCCACTTCTGGCCTTAAAATGGAGGGAAGGTCATAGATGACACAGCTGAAGGTGGTTGGGCCTAGGATGCTGCCCTGGGGAACTCCTACAACAATGTCCAGAGAATGAGATGATTGGCCTCCAACAACCACAACCATCTTCCTTTGTGCTAGGTATGACTCCAACCATTTGCCCCCGATCCCCATTGACTTCACTTTTTACTAGGGCTCCTTGTTGTTATACTCGGTCAAAGGAGTGTTGTGTTAAATAGAAGAAGTTCCCAATGTTGCACAAAATTACATACTTCAAAAAAAAATGCTCAGTGGTTTATTCAGCAAATGGAGAACAGCTGAATATATGCTGGAATCTATGATTTAATTATCATGTTAGTTTTGCAGGCAATCGTCTTTTTCAATATGTGTAAGATTATTACTTGCCTTTATTCCAGACTAACAGGAAACAATAGTATTCGATGTTTCTCATACTTAGCGGTATAATCATACAGTGGTTGGCACATTTCATATCAATGATGTTGGAGCGACAAATTTTATTGTTGACTAATTTCTTCTAAATGATTATGTATGTGATGTGATTTCGTTCAGACCTTAACATGATATCTAGGCAGAGGGTGATATTGTCAACATTGCATCAGGAGTTGGAGTCTGCTCCATCACTATCAAGTTAAGGGTTCACACTTAGAGGTAAACTACTATAATATGGGAAAGGAGCAGATAAGTCTAGTGGGGGAGTGGGAGAGATTATGGGGGGCATCCGATTGCAGGGGGTGGGCGTCCAATCACGGGATGGGTTCTGATCTCAGGGGTGGGCCGATCGCAGGGGGTGGTGCCGATTGTGGGGGCGGGGGCAGATGATCATCAGGGGGTAGATGGTGGTTGGGAGTGATCTGATGGTAGTCAGGGGACGGATCATGGTTGGGGGGGCAGATGGTGGTCGTGGGGGTGCAGATGGTGGTCGGGGGGCAGATGGTGGTCGGGAGGGCAGATGGTGGTCGGGGGGCAGATGGTGGTCGGGGGGCAGATGGTGGTCGGGGGGGCAGATGGTGGTTGGGGGGGGCAGATGGTCGTGGGGGCAGATGGTGGTCGGGGGGGGCAGATAGTGGTTGGGGAAGGCAGATGGTGGTCGTGGGGGCAGATGGTGGTCGGGGGACTGATCATGGTTGGGGGGCAGATGGTCGGGGGGCAGATGGTGGTCATGGGGGCAGATGGTGGTCGGGGGACTGATCATGGTTGGGGGCAGATGGTCGGGGGGCAGATGGTGGTCGGGGGAGCAGATGGTCGGGGGCGCAGATGGTGGTCGTGGGGGCAGATGGTGGTCGGGGGCGCAGATGGTGGTCGGGGGCGCAGATGGTGGTCGTGGGGGCAGATGGTGGTCGGGGGGGCAGATGGTGGTCGGGGGGGCAGATGGTGGTCGGGGGGGCAGATGGTGGTCGGGAGGGCAGATGGTGGTCAGGGGGTGCAGATGGTGGTCGGGGGGCAGATGGTGGTCGGGGGGCAGATGATGGTCGGGGGGGCAGATGGTGGTTGGGGGGGGAGATGGTGGTCGGGGGGCAGATGGTGGTCGGGAGGGCAGATGGTGGTCAGGGGGTGCAGATGGTGGTCGGGGGGGGGCAGATAGTGGTCGGGAGGGGCAGATGGTGGTCGGGGGGCAGATGGTGGTTGGGGGTGCAGATGGTGGTCAGGGGGTGCAGATGGTGGTCGGGAGGGGCAGATGGTGGTCGGGGGGGCAGATAGTGGTCGGGGGGCAGATGGTGGTCGGGGGGGCAGATGGTGGTCGGGGGGGCAGATGGTGGTCGGGGGGTGCAGATGGTGGTCGGGAGGGCAGATGGTGTTCGGGGGGGCAGATGGTGTTCGGGGGGGCAGATGGTAGTCAGGGGGTGCAGATGGTGGTCGGGAGGGGCAGATGGTGGTCGGGAGGGGCAGATGGTGGTCGGGGGGTCTGATGATCGGGGGTCAGCAGATAGATCGCTGGGTGGGGGAGGTTTACCGCGGAACCTGTTGGGCCTGGAGAAAACACTCCTGCTCCTCCTGGCCCACAAGCAAAGACACTTATCGCACGGATTCAACCCTTCGCCCCCTTTTTCACCTACTGGGTTTCCCACAAATTGGGAAACCCAGCCGTTTGTAGTTAAAAATAGAATCACTGTTTTCTTTTTAAATGAAGCCACACAGCCTCATTAAAATATTTAAATGACCAACCTGCCTCCTGCGAGCCGATTGGTCACACGCCCCTCGCCCCGCCTCTGTTAAAACCAGAAGTGGGCGGGTTCTCGGCGGGCTGGGTTCTTGTTTCAGATTTTTTGAATTTCAACCTCTGACCTGACCCCAAACCACCCGTTTTTGGAATTTAAGATGCAGCCCATGATTCCCTTACCTTGACTAAATGATAAGAGGGTGTGTGTGGAGGGGGGAGGGGGAATAGAGTGCAGAGCCAAATGGTATTGAAGGGGAAGCAAGAAAATTGAGACTTTGTGCATTTGCTATAAGATATTGTGGTTTCTTTCAGTGTGGTTCTCAGGCATGATAGCCATCACCTATGAGATCTCTCTGATATTATTAAAGACAAAGAATGATAACCAGGGGATCCTTTTGTCCCTGCCGGTATATGTTGGACATCGTGGAGAGTTAAAGGATTAACAGTCAAACATCTTCATATCATGGAGCAATAGACTTTCAAATATAAACAGGTTGACTTTGAAGTGAGAGAAATGCATAGCTTGCCTTCTGATATGTAAAGTGCTTGTGCAAAGAAATACATGACAGTAATACGGGACCAACATCCTTGCGGGGAGGTTTGCTAGTACTGTTGTGGGGGGGTTTAAACTAACTTGGCAGGGGGATGGGATACAGAGTGGAGCTAGAGGAGGGGTGATGCACAGCCAAATATAGAGGAAAAAACAAGTCAGCCTGGAAGGCAGAGCAAATATGTAACGGCACAAGGGAGTATGGCAAAGCTGGATGGCATTTATTTTAATGCACGGTGTCTTGCAAGTAAGGCAGATGAATTGAAGGTGTTGATGAACACATGGGAGTATGATATTGTTGCTATCACAGAGACATGGTTGAGGTAGGGGCAGGACTGGCAGCTCAATATTCCGGGGTATAGAATCTTCAGGCGAGACAGAGGGGGGGGGGTGTAAAAGAGGAGGGGGTGTCGCAATATTAATCAAGGAGTCAATTACTGCTGTAAGGAGGGATGATATCTTAGCAGATTCCTCTAATGAGGCCATATGGGTAGAACTTAAAAACAAAAAGGGGGCAAGCACTTAGCTGGGAGTGTACTATAGGCCCCCAAACAGTCAGGGGGAGATAGAGGAACAGATATGTGAGAAAATCTCAGAGAAGTGTAGAAATAATAGGGTAATAATAGTAGGGTATTCAACTTCCCCAATATTAACTGGGATAGTCAGAGTGTGAAAGGCTTAGAGGGTGCGGAATTCTTTAAGTGCATCCAGGAGAGCTTTATGAGCCAGCATGTAGAAAGTCCTACAAGAGAGGGGGTGGTACTGGATCAAATTCTAGGGAATGTAGCCGGGCAAGTGGTAGAAGTGTCAGTAGGAGAGCATTTTGGTGACAGTGACCATAATTCGGTGAGATTTAAGGTAGTCATGGAAAAGGACAAAGATGGACCGGAAATAAAGATTCTAAATTGGGGGAAGGCCGATTTTAATATGATAAGGCAGGATCTGGCCAAAGTGGACTGGGATCAGCTACTTGTAGGAAAATCCACATCAGAACAGTGGGAGTCTTTCAGAAAGGAAATAGAGAGAGTACAACGCCAACATGTTCCCGTAAAGGTCAAGGGTGGGACCAACAAACCCAGGGAACCCTGGATGTCAAGGGATATACAAGAATGGATTAGGAAAAAAAGGGAGGCTTTTGGCAGATACAAAGGACTAAAAACAGTGGAAGCCCTAGAGGAATACAGAAAGTGCAGGGGGGTACTTAAATAAGAAATTAGGAGAGCGAAGAGGGTGCATGAAAAAACACTGGTGGGCAAAATAAAGGAAAATCACAAGGGGACAAAAATTCAGCCCTTCCCGCGTGAGTACACACCCGTAAGACGTCCCGAAGTGCCGGTTTCCTGCATGTACTGCGCATGCGCGGGAAACTGGAACTTCCGGCCTGGTGAAGGGGGCGGTTCCTAGGTGAACCGTGTGCATGGTAGAGGCTGCGCGCACGCAGCACACTTAGATTTTTTTTTAAATTTCTACGCGAGGGTAAGTATTGAAGAAACTACGCTATTAAAAAGGAGGTGCAAGACCCGTTTTTAACAAGGTAAGTAGTTAATTAAGTATAATTTAAAAAAAATTTCAACAGGTTTATCTTTTTTAGATACTTTAAAGAAAGGTAAGTTTATTTTTATCACTTTTAAAAAGTATTTTAATTTTTTCAAAAATTTAAGTTTTTCTTTAAAGTGGTTAATTTATTTAACTACAGTTATTTTATAAATGTGATGGTTTTTTTTAAAAATTTATTTTAAGTTTAGCTGTTCTTTTGGGGCTGATTTCAATTCACAGATTTGACAGATCTCCTGTCAAATCTATGAATGAAAGATGGTCTGCTGCCATTGGCTCTCCATGGCCCACATGATCCCAGGGGACGCATCGCACTAACTGCGCCCCTGGGACACGCAAGCACTGCGCGCTGGCAGTTGGGAGAGGCCCAGGACCCGAAGTTCCCGTGGGCCCAAAACACAACGGCAGGTGCGGTAGGTAAGAGCGCGCGCGATCCTTACCCCCGCGGCAAGCTGGAGAGGCAAATTTCTGGGCCAAGGTGTTTTATAAGTATATTAAGGGCAAGAGGATAACCAGGGAAAGATTAAGGCCCATTAGGGACCAAAGTGGCAATCTGTGTGTAGAGCCGGAAGATGTAGGTGAAGTTTTAAATGAATATTTTGCATCTGTGTTCACTATGGAGAAGGATGATGTAGGCATAGAAATCAGGCAGGGGGATTGTGATATACTTGAACAAATTAGTATTGAGAGGGAGGAGGTACTAGCGGTTTTAGCAGGCTTAAAAGTGGATAAATCCCCAGGCCCAGACGGGATGTATCCCAGGCTGCTGTGTGAGGCAAGGGAGGAGATTGCAGGTGCTCTGACACAAATTTTCAGAACCTCTCTGGCCACAGGGGAGGTGCCAGAGGACTGGAGAACAGCTAACGTAGTACCATTTTTCAGGAAGAGTAGTAGGGATAAACCAGGGAATTACAGGCCAGTGAGCCTAACATCAGTGGTAGGGAAATTATTGGAAAAAATTCTGAGGGACAGAATTAATCTCCACTTGGAGAGGCAGGGATTAATCAAGGATAATCAGCATGGCTATGTCAGGGGGAGATCATGTCTGACCAATTTGATTGAATTTTTCGAGGGGGTGATTAGGTGTGTGGAAGAGGGTAGTGCAGTTGATGTACTCTACATGGATTTCAGTAAGGCTTTTGAAAAAGTCCCACATGGGAGACTGGTCAAGAAGGTAAGAGCCCATGGGATCCAGGGCAATTTGGAACATTGGATCTAAAATTGGCTTAGTGGCAGGAGGCAGAGAGTGATGGTCGAAGGTTGTTTTTGTGACTGGAAGCCTGTGTCCAGTGGTGTACTGCAGGGATCGGTGCTGGGTCCTTTGCTGTTTGTAGTGGACATTAGTGATTTAGATATGAATGTAGGAGGTATGATCAGTAAGTTCGCAGATGACACAAAAATTGGTGGAGTGGTAAATAGCAAGGAGGGAAGCCTCAGGCTACAGGACAATATAGACGGCATGGTTAGATGGGCAGAACAGTGGCAAATGGAATTTAACCCTGAAAAGTGTGAGGTGATGCATTTTGGGAGGACTAACAAGGCAAGGGAATACACAATGAATGGTAGGACCCTAGGAAGGACAGAGGATCAGAAGGACCTTGGTGTGCATGTACATAGATCCCTGAAGGCAGCAGGACAGGTAGATAAGGTGGTTAAAAAGGCATATGGGATACTTGCCTTCATTAGCCGAGGCATAGAATATAAGAGCAGGGAGGTTATGATGGAGCTGTACAAAACGCTAGTTAGGCCACAGCTTGAATACTGTGTGCAGTTCTGGTCACCACACTATTGGAGGGATGTGATTGCATTGGAAAGGGTGCAGAGGAGATTCACCAGGATGTTACCTGGGCTGGAGCGCTTCAGCTATGAAGAGAGACTGGACAGGCTGGGGTTGTTTTCCTTAGAGCAGAGAAGGCTGAGGGGGGACCTGATTGAGGTGTACAAAATTATGAGGGGCATAGATAGGGTAGATAGAAAGAAACTTTTCTCCTTAGTAGAGGGGTCAATAACCAGGGGGCATAGTTACAAGGTAAGGGGCAGGAGGTTTAGAGGGGATTTGAGGAAAAACTTTTTCACCCAGAGGGTGGTTGGAATCTGGAGCTCACTGCCTGAAAGGGTGGTAGAGGCAGGAACCCTCACAACATTCAAGAAGCATTTAGATGAGAACTTGAAATGCCATAGCATACAAAGCTACGGACCAACTGCTGGAAAATGGGATTAGAATAGACAGGGCTTGATGGCCAGCACGGACACGATGGGCCGAAGGTCCTCTTTCTGTGCTGCATAACTCTATGGGGTAGAAATTAGGTCGCGCCCCATTTGGGGCGCAAATATCATCCGAGCGCAAATATTAGCGCCTGGCGCTAATTATCGGCACTGACAGGAAACTTCACTTTTACCGCCCCGGGAGGTGAGTGGAGCGCTAAATTAGGCGCTGCACACCTCTCTTAAGGCGCAAAGGCCTAGGAGTGAGGCGCTACCTCAGCGCACGAGCGCAGCGCAGCTGCTGCCAGTTAGCGAGGGAACACAGACACACTGGCGCCGGACACTTCTTAAAGCGGGGGGGGCCACTTGCTCCCCAGCCACACCCTGCTCATTGCAGCCTTGAATCTCAGCCTGGAGAGACCTGTAATCCATTTTGCTGCCAAGCATGGAGAGGGTGAGAGAACGCGCTCATCGCTTCACCGAGCGGGCCTTGGATGCTCTGGTTGGCGCAGTGGAGCGCAGACGATGCATGCTGTTCCCGGAGAGTGGCAGGAGGCCTTTGCCACGCGAGTTCAGAAGAGTGTGGAGGGAGGTGGCTCAGAGCGTCTCCTCCAGGAGCATGGTGCCCAGGACCCATGTTCAGTGCCGCAAAAAATTCAACGACCTCACTCGGGTCGTCAGGGTGAGTGGCTTTTTCTCAATACCTCTCCATCCCTCCATCTCAACCTCACTATATGGCCAGAGGGTCTTAAAACCCCAATGCACAACACTCATGCAACACCTATGGCCCTTTCATCAAACACACACACACATTCCACACTTTGCATACAGTAAGGGCTATTCACCTATGGGAGGCACATCAGGCAAGACCATGGCTGTATATTTACTCAGATGCTGTCCTTTTTCTTGCAGGCTAAGCTGGCTCATAATCGGAGACAGCAGCAACGGACGGGTGGAGGGCGGCTTCAGCTGCAACCCCTCAGCGATCTGGAGGAGCGCGTCCACAGGATTGTGGCAAGCCGGGTGATCGGTCCCGTCGCCACTGGGGACGCCGACCCCGTTGTGGACAGCAATGGTAAGGTCATCACCTTTTTGTCCTCTGTCCTTCCACTTGTCCCTCACAATACCAGCCTTTGACACTTTCAATCCAACTTGCTAACTCGCTGCACTTATTCCTCCCTTACTGCCACCCTGTCCTCACGCTAAAGCCACTCTTGTACCTCCCTGCTTTCAGATGGTGATTCACCAGCTGAGGAGATTGTCCCTGAAGCTGCCACTGGGAGTGATGCTGCAGCTGAGAAGGAAGAGGAAGCCGGAGCATCAGTGCCACCCTCTCCCGAGGAAGCCCATGGCCACACTGGGAACACGCCTTCCCCGGAGGGGAGCAGGGGGGAAGGGGCTGATGATGGTGAAGCTCCAGGACCCAGCGGGCTGCAGCAACGCCATGGGGGGGGGAGGGAAGAACGGGAGCCTTCTCCCCAGAGGGAGAGTATGCCAGACACTCCTACTGCAATGGACGCAGAGGAGGAGCGGCTGATTGCAGAAATGAACAGCCAGGCGGTGGGCATGCACACTGAGCTCATGGGTGCAGTGGGAAGGGTGCCCGAATGCATTGAGGCACTGGCAAGGAGTGTGGAGCACTTCGCTGTAGCACAGGCGGATGCCACACTAAAGCTTAGTGCTGCAATTCAGTCACTGGCTGCCAGGAACCCATCTGAGACTGCTCTCATGCAGACTCAGATTGAGGCCACGCGAGCACTGACTGCTGCCATCCTCGATGGTTCGTGCACATGTCCCCGGGGCTGTCACCGCGCCGCAGCAGGCCAGCAATCTGTTCTCCGGCAAATTGCTCCGGATGCTGAAGTGCTGCCCCGTGGGAGTGCCAGTGTGTCGGGCGAGCAGGGAGTTGCTGTCCTCTCTCACGATGACAGCATTCCTGCTGCCAACACTGTCACTTCTCCACTGCACTTGCCACCGCCTGTAGGACAGACTGCTGCCGCCCATGCAGAGTTGGTGCAGTCTGCAGCCGGGCCCTCCAGGCCCAGAAGTGGTCGAGGCCGTCCTTCAGGGGCATCTGCAGTGTCAGGGTCTGACGAGCAGCAGCCTTCCACCAGCCTTGCTGCAGCCACTGAGGTCCCATTACGGAGGAGCAGTAGGGTTAGAAGGGGGGAAGTGCGCAAGGGAAGGAGATCACCCTCGAAGGGCAAAAAGTAGGAGGTGTGCCAAAATGCTGGTCATTTTTTTATTAAAGGCCGAGGTTCATGGCCCAACTTTTGTTTAGTGTTTTGGACATTATCTCCAGGTTGTGAGAACCAGTTATGTTATTGACTGTTTTTTTGTGTTTATTTCTATGAGTTTGTCATGAGGAATTGACACACACAGAGTTTGTACAATAAATAAGTTTCTGTATTCAAAATATACATGGCTGGTGGTTGGAATTATTGGTGCCTTGGGGTTGCGTGCTGGGTTGATTCGTGTTTGTAGCAATGGCAGGGGCCCTAGAAGCGGCTTGCTATTAGTCGTTGACGGACGGCCCTTGCAGTTTGACCATTGTGGGCCGCCCTCCTGCCTTGGTGCTGCTGCTGATCATCGTCCTCGGCCTGTTCCTCCTCTTCCTCCTCCTCCTCTTGTGGTGCTGCAAGGCCTGGTGGCATTGGCTGCGTCCTGAGGATTGCCATGTTGTGCAACATGCAGCACACGACTACGAAGTTCGAAACTTGCTCAGGCGAGTACTGCAGGGCTCCTCCGGAATGGTCCAGACAGCGGAATCGTTGTTTCAGCACGCCGATTGTGCGCTCAATAATGTTCCTGGTTGCTTGATGGCTTTCCTGGTACCGCAGCTCAGCAGGGGTGTTTGGCGCACGGAGCGGTGTCATCAGCCAGGTGCTCAATGCGTACCCCTTGTCCCCCAGAAGCCAACCAACTGGCTGATGCGGTGCCTCGAAAATTTCTGCCACAGTACTCTGGCGCAGGATGAAAGCATCGTGGCAGCTGCCCGGATAGTGGGCATTGACAGCGAGAATCACCTGTCTGTGGTCACAGACCAACTGCACATTCAAGGAATGGAACCCCTTTCTGTTCCGGAACTCCTCTGCATTCTCTCGCGGAGCACGCAAAGCCACATGCGTGCAGTCAATGGCGCCCTGCACCATGGGGAAGCCCGCTACCCTCGCAAAGCCCAGAGCACGGTCACGCTGCTTGTCTGGGTTCATAGGGAAAGAGATGAAGTCTCGTCTCCTTCTGAAGAGGGCATTGGTGACCTGCCGGATGCAGCGATGCACCGCAAACTGGGAGATATTGGCGAGGTCCCCAACAGCAGCTTGGAATGAGCCAGTGGCGTAGAAGTTCAAAGCCACTGTGACCTTCACTGCCACCGACAGAGACGTCCTGGACCTCAGCTGAGGCTGCAGATCTGGCTGCAGCAGGTGGCAGAGCTCAGTGACCACCTCCTTGCTGAATCGCAGCCTTCGCAAACACAGCTCCTCGGACATATGGATGTAGGAGAGCTGTTCACGATATACCCTGGGAGGGTAAGCTCTCCTGTACATGCGCCTGATGGCCCTCCTCCGTCTGGCCATCATTGCCACTCTCTGTCTGCGTCTCACTATCCTCCGATTGAGCTGGAGCAGGACGACGCCCCCAATCATTGCAGCCCCCATATTCTCTTTGCCAGAAAAGTAATGAGGTACAGCAACTAAAGTAGCAGCAAAGTTAGGATGAACTAGGCCAAACTACCTCACAAAGCATTGAGTCAATGTAGAAGTCTCTCTCTCTCTCTCTCTCCGAATCTCTCTCTCTCTCTCAGAACGAGTGGTGCATAAATGTCGACCACAGAAAAAGACAGGAAGAGGCCCCCTTTAAATAGCGCCCCCCCCCCAGCCCCACACCGATTGATAACGTTCCAGTCTTCCGGTCGTTGGAAGCGCCAGGCGGTAAGGCAGGGGGCGCCACTCAATTTCCGCTCCGGGGCGCCCCAAGGGCGTTGCACCATGGAATGACGTCACAATCTGCGCGCGCAGGTGGTCGCAGCGGTAAGTTTTAGCGCCGCCGCACAATCTCAAGTTAAGTTCTCGAGCGGCGCAAACAGCACTGCGCCCGGGCGTTAGCGGTTTAATGCCCCATTAGCGCCCTCTTAAGGCGCTAACGGGAGGCGCAACCAACTGAATTTTTCCCCCAATGACTCTATGGGGTAAAAATTCAGTAGGTTGCGCCTCCCGTTAGCGCCTTAAGAGGGCGCTAATGGGGCGCAAAGACGCTAGCGCCCGGGCGCAGCGATGTTTGTGCCGCTCGGGAACTTAACTAGACATTCTGCGTCGGCGCTAAACCTTACCGCTGCGACCACCTGCGCGCGCAGATTGTGACATCATTCCATGGTGCAACGCCCTTGTGGCGCCCCGGAGCGGAAATTGAGTGGCGCCCCCTGCCTTACCGCCTGGCGCATCCAACGACCGGAAGACTGGAACGCTATCAATCGCTGTGGGGCTGGGGGGGGCACTATTTAAAGGGGGCCTCTTCCTGTCTTTTTCTGTGGTTGACATTTTTGCACCACTCGTTCTGAGAGAGAGAGAGAGATTCGGAGAGAGAGAAAGAGAGACTTCTGCATTGAGTCAACGCTTTGTGAGGTAGTTTTGCCTACTGATCCTAACTTCGCTGCTACTTTGGTTGCTGTCCTTCATAACTTTGCTTGCAAAGAGACTATGGGGGCTGCACTGATTGGGGGCGTCGTCCTGCTCCAGCTGAATCGGAGGACACAGAGACGCAGAGAGAGAGTGGCAATGATGGCCAGACGGAGGAGGGCCAACAGGCGTATGTACAGGAGAGCTTACCCTCTCAGGGTATATCGTGAACAGCTCTCCTACATTCATATGTCTGAGGAGCTGTGTTTGCGAAGGCTGCGATTCAGCAAGGAGGTGGTCACTGAGCTCTGCCACCTGCTGCAGCCAGATCTGCAGCCTCAACTGAGGTCCAGGACGTCTCTGTCGGTGGCAGTGAAGGTCACAGTGGCTCTCAACTTCTATGCTACTGGCTCATTTCAAGCTGCTGCTGGGGACCTCGCCAATATCTCCCAGTTTGCGGTGCATTGCTGCATCCGGCAGGTCACAAATGCCCTCTTTAAAAGGAGACGAGAGTTCATCTCTTTCCCCATGACCCCAGACAAGCAGCGTGAGCGCGCTCTGGGCTTTGCGAGGATAGCGGGCTTCCCCATGGTGCAGGGCGCCATTGACTGCACGCATGTGGCTTTGCGTGCTCCACATGAGAATACCGAGGAATTCCGGAACAGAAAGGGGTTCCATTCCTTGAATGTTCAGTTGGTCTGTGACCACAGACAGCTGATACTCGCTGTCAATGCCCACTATCCTGGCAGCTGCCACGATGCTTTCATCCTGCGCCAGACTACTGTGGCAGAACTTTTCGAGGCACCGCATCAGCCAGTTGGTTGGCTTCTCGGGGACAAGGGGTATCCATTGAGCACCTGGCTGATGACACCCCTCCGTACGCCCAACACCCTTGCTGAGCTGCGGTACAATGAGAGCCATCAAGCTACCAGGAACATCATTGAGCGCACAATCGGCGTGCTGAAGCAACGGTTCCGCTGTCTCGACCATTCTGGAGGAGCCCTGCAGTACTCGCCTGAGTGAGTATCCAACTTCGTAGTTGTGTGCTGCATGTTGCATAACATGGCAATCGTCAGGACCCAGCCAATGCCACCAGGCCTTGGAGCACCACCAGAGGAGGAGGAGGAAGAGGAGGAAGAGGACGAGGAGGATGATCATCAGCAGCACCAAGGCGGGAGGGCGGCCCACAATGGTGAAACTGCAAGGGCCGTCCGTCAACGGCTGATAGCAAGCCGCTTCTAGGGCCCCTGCTGTGGAAATGGCTTCTGCCATTGCTAACAACATCAATGAACCCAGCACGCAACCCCTAAGCCGGCCAAGGCACCAATGATTCCAAACACCAAACATGTATATTTTGAATACAAAAACTCTGTGTGTGTCATTTCCTCATGACAAACTCATAGAAATAAACACAAAAAAACAGTCATTAACATAACTGGTTCTCACAACCTGGAGATAATGTCCAAAACACTAGACAAAAGTTGGACCACGAACCTCGGCCTTTAGTAAAAAAATGACCAGCATTTTGTCACACCTCCTACTTTTTGCTCTTCGAGGGTGATCTCCTTCCCTTGCGCACTTCCCCCCTTCTAACCCTACTGCTCCTCCGTAATGGGACCTCAGTGGCTGCAGCAAGGCTGGTGGAAGGCTGCTGATCGTCAGACCCTGACACTGCAGATGCCCCTGAAGGACGGCCTCGACCACTTCTGGGCCTGGAGGGCCCGGCTGCAGACTGCACCAACTCTGCATGGGCGGCAGCAGTCTGTCCTACAGGCGGTGGCAAGTGCAGTGGAGAAGTGACAGTGTTGGCAGCAGGAATGCTGTCATCATGAGAGAGGACAGCAACTCCCTGCTCGACCGACACACTGGCACTCCCACGGGGCAGCACTTCAGCATCCGGAGCAATCTGCTGGAGCACAGATTGCTGGCCTGCTGCGGCGCGGTGAGAGCCCCGGGGACATGTGAACGAACCATCGAGGTTGGCAGCAGTCAGTGCTCGCGTGGCCTCAATCTGAGTCTGCATGAGAGCAGTCAGAGATGGGATCACGGCAGTCAGTGACTGAATTGCAGCACTAAGCTTTCGTGTGGCATTTGCCTGTGCTACAGCGAAGTGCTCCACACTCCTTGCCAGTGACTCAATGCATTCGGGCACCCTTCCCACTGCACCCATAAGCTCAGTGTGCATGCCCACCGCCTGGGTGTTCATTTCTGCGATCAGCCGCTCCTCCTCTGCGTCCATTGCAGTAGGAGTCTCTAGCATACTCTCCCTCTGGGGAGAAGGCCCCCGTTCTTCCCTACCCCCATGGCGTTGCTGCAGCCAGCTGGGTCCTGGAGCTTCACCCTCATCAGACCCTTCCCCCCTGCTCCCCTCCAGGGAAGGCGTGTTCCCAGTGTGGGCATGGGCTTCCTCGGGAGAGGGTGGCACTGATGCTCCGGCTTCCTCTTCCTCCTCGGCTGCAGCTTCACTCCCACTGGCAGCTTCAGGGCCCGTCTCCTCAGCTGGTGAATCACCATCTGAAAGCAGGGAGGTACAAGAGTGGCTTTAGCGTGAGGACAGGGTGGCAGTAAGGGAGGAATAAGTGCAGCGAGTTAGCAAGTTGGATTGAAAGTGTCAAAGGCTGGTGTTGTGAGGGACAAGTGGAAGGACAGAGGACAAAAAGGTGATGACCTTACCATTGCTGTCCAGAACGGGGTCGGCGTCTCCAGTGGCGACGGGACCGATCACCCGGCTTGCCACAATCCTGTGGACGCGCTCCTCAAGATCGCTGAGGGGTTGCAGCTGAGGCCGCCCTCCACCTGTCCGTTGCTGCTGTCTCCTATTATGCGCCAGCTTGGCCTGCAAGAAAAAGGACAGCATCTGAGTAAATATACAGCCATGGTCTTGCCTGATGTGCCTCCCATAGGTGAATAGCCCTTACTGTATGCAGCCATGGTCTTGCCTGATGTGCCTCCCATAGGTGAGTAGTCCTTACTGTATGCAAAGTGTGGAATGTGTGTGTGTGTTTCATGAAAGGGCCATAGGTGTTGGATGAGTGTTGTGCACTGGGGTTTTAAGACCCTCTGGCCATAGAGTGAGGTTGAGATGGAGGGATGGAGAGGTATTGAGAAAAAGCCACTCACCCTGACGACCCGAGTGAGGTCGTTGAACTTTTTGCGGCATTGAACATGGGTCCTGGGCACCATGCTCCTGGAGGAGACGCTCTGAGCCACCTCCCTCCACACTCTTCTGTACTCGCGTGGCAAAGCCTCCTGCCACTCTCAGGGAAGAGTATACATCTTCTGCGCTCCACCACGCCAACCAGAGCATCCAAGGCCCGCTCGGTGAAGCGCTGAGCTCGTTCTCTCACCCTCTCCATCCTTGGCAGCAAAATGGATTCACAGGTCTCTCCAGGCCGAGATTCAAGGCTGCAATGAGCAGGGTGTGGCTGGGGAGCAAGTTGGCCCCCCCCCGCTTTAAGAACTGGCCGGCGCCAGTGTGTCTGTGTTCCCTCGCTAACTGGCAGCACCTGCGCTGCGCTCGCGCGCTGAGTTAGCGCCTCACTGCTCGGCCTTTGCGCCTTAAGACAGGTGTGCAGCGCCTGATTTAGCACTCCACTCACCTCCCGGGGCGGTAAAAGTGAAGTTTCCAGTCAGTGGCGATAATTAGCGCCAGGCGCTAATATTTGCGTCCAGACGATATTTGCGCCCCAAACGGGGCGCGACCTAATTTTTCCCCCTATGACTCTAGTAATGACATCAGCCATGAGTGATTAAAGTGTAACTTTAGGGGCTAGGGTAAAAAACACAGGTAGAGGTACCCATTAGCTATAATATGGAAAGGTGATGGTTGATAAACCCTATTCTTAAAAGAGCTTAACGACAGTTTTTTTTAACTTCGTTTTTATGGGATGTGGGCGTCGCGGGCAAAGCCAGCATTTATTGCCCATCCCTCATTGCCCTTGAAATGGTGGTGGTGAGCCGCCTTCTTGAACCGCTGCAGTCCGTGTGGTGAAGGTACTCCCACAGTGCTGTTAGGTAGGGAGTTCCAGGATTTTGACCCAGTGACGATGAAGGATTGGTGATATACTTCTAAGGCAGGATGGTGTGTGACTTGGAGAGGAACTTGGAGGTGGTGGTGTTCCCATGCGACTGCTGCTCTTGTCCTTCTAGGTGGTAGAGGTTGCGGGTTTGGGAGTTGCTGCCGAAGAAATTTGGCGAGTTGCTGCAGTGTATCTCGTAGATGGTACACACTGCAGCCACGGTACGCTGGTGGTGGAGAGAGTGAATGTTTAAGGTGGTAGATGGGGTGCCAACCAAGCGGGCTGCTTTGTCCTGGATGGTGTCGAGCTTCTTGAGTGTTGTTGGAGCTGCACTCATCCAGGCAAGTGGAGAGTATTCCATCACACTCCTTACTTGTGCCTTGTAGATGATGGAAAGGCTTTGGGGAGACAGAAGGTGAGACACTCGCCACAGAATACCTAGCCTCTGACCTGCTCTTGTTGCCACAGTATTTATGTGGCTGGTCCAGTTAAGTTTCTGGTCAATGGTGACCACCTGGATGTTGATGGTGGGGGATTTGGCGATGGTAATGCCATTGAATGTCAAGGTGCGGTGTTTAGACTCTCGCTTGTTGGAGATAGTCATTGCCTGGCACTTCTGTGGCGCGAATGTTACCTGCCACTTATCAGCCCAAGCCTGAATGTCGTCCAGGTCTTGTTGCATGCGGGCATGGACTGCTTCATTATCTGAGGAGTTGTGAATGGCACTGAATACTTTGCAGTCATCAGCGACCATCCCCATTTCTGACCTTATGTTGGCGGGAAGGTCATTGATGAAGCAGCTGAAGATGGTTGGGCCTAGGACACTGCCCTGAGGAACTCCTGCAGCGATGTCCTGGGGCTGTGATGATTGACCTTCAATCACCACAACCATCTTCCTTTGCGCTAGGTATGACTCCAGCCAGTGGAGAATTTTACCTCCGATTGCCATTGACTTCAGTTTTACTAGGGCTCCTTGATGCCACACTCGGTCAAATGCTGCCTTGATGTCAAGAGCAGTCACTCTCACCTCACCTCTGGAATTCAGCTCCTTTGTCTATGTTTGGACCAAGGCTGTAATGAGGTCTGGAGCAGCGTGGTCTTGGCAGAATCCAAACTGGGCATCAGTGAGCAGGTTATTGGTGAGTAAGTGCCACTTGATAGCACTGTTCATGACACCTTCCATCACTTTGCTGATGATTGAGAGTAGACTGATGGGGCGGTAATTGGCCGGATTGGATTTGTCCTGCTTTTTGTATACAGGACATACCTGGGCAGTTTTCCACATTGTCGGATAGATGCCAGTGTTGTACTGGAACAGCTTGGCTAGAGGCGCGGCATTAGGCATTTAGAGAAGTAGCTCTGGAGTAAATGACTACAAATGCTTACATGAAGAGCCTGTCTTCAAAGTATTTGGGAATAGATACGTCATGAGGTCTTATCCCTGACATGCGCCTTTGATGTAGGCAAAATAAGGGGAGGAAAATTCAGTAGCTTAGCGTCTCCCATTAGCAGCAGCAGATGGCGGTAATGGGGCACTCAGCTCACCTCCAGCTTCAGATCAGGGCGACCACGGCTCTCTCAGTGTCAAGGTCACTGTGGCCCTCAATTTCTTTGCCAGCGGATCCTTCCAGTCTGCAACAGGAGACATAGCTAACATCTCACAGTTCGCCGTCCATCGCTACATCCAGGAGGTCACAGAGGCTCTCTACATTAGGAGAAGGGACTACATTTCCTTCCCCATCACCAGAGAGAAGCAGGACGCGCGTGCATGTAGCTTTGCCAGGATAGTGGGATTTCCCATGGTGTACGGCGCCATTGACTGCACCCACGTGGCTTTGCGGGCACCGCATAACAATCCTGACATCTTCTGTAACCGCAAAGGCTACCACTCACTTAATGTGCAGTTGGTGTGCGACCACGCACAGCGAATCCTCACCGTCAATGTCCGCTATCCTGGCTGCAGCCACGATGCCTTCACCCTGCGCCAGACCAGTGTGCCAGCACTTTTCCAGCCATCACTTCAAGCTGGCTGGTCATAGACAATGGCTATCCGCTCTCCACCTGGCTCATGACTCCCCTCCACAACCCCAACACTCCAGCCCAGCATTAATATAATGAGTGCCACGCTGCCACTTGGAACATCGTCAAGCAGACCATCAGGGTGCTCAAGCAACGGTTCTGCTGCCTTGACCGCTCGGGAGGAGCCCTCCCGTACTCGGCTGAGCGAGTGCCCCATTTCCTGGTTGTCTGCTGCATGCTCCACAACTTGGCCATCATGAGGGCCCAGCCCTTGCCACCGGGGATTGCGGGACCACCTCAGGAGGAGGAAGAGGGAGCGGAGGAGGAGAAGGTGGATGAGGAGGAAGAGGAAGACGAGAAGGATGATGAGGAGGAGGAACTGGAGCGAGCGAGGAGACAGCCACTCAATCGGACGTCCGGATGGGCTGTCCATGCTCGGCTCATCAGACTGTGGTTCCAGTAAATTAACCCCTAAGCCCTGTTGGTCACCACATCCCCATTATTCCCTCCCTCTCACAGGCCATATCACAGCGCAAAGCTGAAATGAGACACACAACAAAAGAATCCAAACTGAATGAATAAATTTATCAATAATCAGTGATCACATATTTACAACAAAAATATTAACTATTCACCCTTGTGCAATTCCTTAGTGCCTCTCATTACTGTGCCTTTGACTACTCTAGTGCTCCTACGAAGTGTTGGCCCAGTGGCTGCAGCACGGCTGGTGGAAGGCTGCGGGAGACTTCAGATGACCTTGCAGGACGCCCTTGACCAGCTCTGGACCTAGAAGGCCCGGCTGTAGACTACACCACCTCAGCATGGGCGGCAGCAGTCTGGGCTGGCTGGATGGCAGGCAGTGACAAGGGCAATGGCGGAGTAGCAGTGGTGGGAGTAGGAATGCTGTCAACCTGAGAGAGTTGAGAGGTCGCACAACACCAGGTTATAGTCCAACAGTTTTATTTGAAATCACAAGCTTTCGGAACTATCGCTCCTTCCTCAGGTGAAGTAAATTGGATACAGAATCGTCAGAGCATATATAGATGGAAAAAAAAGCATGTGTACTTTACAATTGCAGACCAATAAATTAAATCATCCTGACTATCTGCCGAGGTGTGATAAAGTTAATTAAGTCAGCCAGGAAGGTACCACATCAAAAGACATAGCAAGATACAACTGAGACAATGAGGTGAAGTCGCAGGGGTTCTAACGTGTCAAAAGCTGCCGTCTGTATGTAAAACGAAAAGCTTTAAAAAAAAAAAAAATTTACTTTTTTACTGGGAAAATTTTTACTTTTTTACTGGGAATCACATCTGTGAACAAGCTAACGACGACTCGAGTCCGGATCACGTCATGTATCGTGACATAAACCCAAGATCCCGATTGAGACCGTCTTCATGAGTGCAGAACTTGGCTATCAGTTTCTGCTCGATGATTTTGCGTTGTCGTGTGTTTCTAAGGTTGCCTTGGAGAACGCTTACCCGCAGATCCGAGGCTGAATGTCCTTGACTGCTGAAGTGTTCCCCGACTGGGAGGTAACAATCCTGCCTGGCGATTGTTGCGCGGTGCTCGTTCATACGTTGTCTCAGTGTCTGCATGGTCTCGCCGATGTACCATGCCGCGGTGCATTCTTTCCTGCAACGTATGAGGTAGACAACGTTGGCCGAGTCACATGAGTATGTACCATGTACCTGGTGGGTAGTGTCCTCACGTGTGATGGTGGTATCTGTGTTGATGATCTGGCATGTCTTGCAGAGTTTGCCATGGCAGGGTTGTGTGGTGTCGTGGTCGCTGTTATCCTGAAAGCTGGGTAATTTGCTGCGAACGATGGTACTTCTGAGGTTAGGCGGCTGTTTGAAGGCAAGTAGTGGAGGCGTGGGGATGGCCTTAGCGAGGTGTTTGTCGTCATCGATGACATGTTGAAGGCTGCGAAGAACATGTCGTAGTTTCTCCGCTCCGGGGAAGTACTGGACGACGTAGGGTACCCTGTTGGTTGTGTCCCGTGTTTGCCTTCTGAGGAGGTCTATGCGATTTTTCGCTGTGGCCCGTCGGAACTGTCGATCGATGAGTCGAGCGTCATATCCCGTTCTTACGAGGGCGTTTTTCAGCGTCCGTAGGTGTCCATCGCGTTCCTCCTCGTCTGAGCAGATCCTGTGTATTCGCAGGGCTTGTCCATAGGGGATGGCTTCTTTAACATGGTTAGGGTGGAAGCTGGAGAAGTGGAGCATCGTGAGGTTGTCCGTGGGCTTGCGGTAGAGTGAAGTGCTGAGGTGTCCGTCTTTGATGGAGATTCGTGTGTCCAGGAATGAGACCGATTCTGAGGAGTAGTCCGTGGTGAGTTTGATGGTGGGATGGAACTTGTTTATGTTATCGTGTAGTCTTTTCAGTGATCCTTCGCCATGGGTCCAAAGGAAGAAAATGTCGTCGATGTATCTGGTGTACAGCGTTGGCTGGAGGTCCTGTGCAGCGAAGAAGTCTTGCTCGAACTTGTGCATGAAGATGTTGGCGTATTGGGGTGCGAATTTGGTCCCCATGGCTGTTCCGTGTGTTTGGGTAAAAAAATGGTTGTCGAAGGTGAAGACATTGTGGTCAAGGATGAAGCGGATGAGTTGTAGGATGGCGTCTGGAGATTGGCTGTTGTTGATGTTGAGTACTGAGGCTGTTGCAGCGATGCCGTCATCGTGGGGGATACTGGTGTAGAGTGCCGATACGTCCATCGTGGCAAGGAGTGTTCCTGGTTCAACTGGTCCGTGGGTGCTGAGTTTCTGTAAGAAGTCTGTAGTGTCGCGACAGAAGCTGGGGGTTCCCTGTACGATGGGTTTCAGAATGCCCTCGACGTATCCAGAGAGGTTCTCACACAGGGTTCCATTGCCTGATACGATAGGACGTCCGGGTGTGTTGGCTTTGTGTATCTTTGGGAGGCAGTAGAAGTCTCCCACGCGGGGAGTACGTGGGATGAGAGCGCGTAGGATGTTTTGAAGGTCTGGATCGAAGGTCTTGATCAGTCTATTGAGTTGGCGGGTGTGTTCTTTGGTCGGATCTGCGGGTAGCTGTCTGTAGTGTTCCTGGTTGTCCAGTTGTCGGTATGCTTCTTTACAATAGTCCGTTCTGTTCTGTATGACGATGGCTCCTCCTTTGTCCGCTGGTTTGATGACAATGTTGCGGTTGGTCTTGAGAGCGTGGATGGCGTTGCGTTGTGCTCGGGTGACATTCTGGACTGTCTTGTGAGTGCGGCTGATGAATCTGGCGTTGATGCATTTCCTGACAGCTTGAGCATACATGTCAAGCTTGGGGCAGCGACCCTCCGGAGGGGTCCAGTTTGACTCTTTTTTCTTCGGTTGCTGCACTGCGAGTCCCTCTGTCTGCTGTTCTGGATCATTGATTGTCTCATTGGGTTTGTTGCTGACATCTTGGGATTTGTGGAAGTATTCCCGGAGCCTCATTCTCCTGATGAATACCTCCGTGTCTGCCGCGAGACCGATGGGGTCCATTTTGGTGGTTGGGCAGAACTTGAGCCTTGGGATCAACCTGAGAGAGGACAGCAGGTTCCTGCTCCACTGACCCACTGTCACTCCCCCGGGGCAGCACCTCAGCATCCCTAGCAATCTGTTGGAGCACAGATTGCTGACCTGCTGCAACACTGTGCAAGCCCCACTCGACGGTGGTAGACCCAGCCACGATGGCAGCAGTCAGAGCTTGTGTGGCATCAAGCTGAGACTGCATGAGAGCAGTCTGACATAGGATGCCACCAAGCATAGACTGCATTACAGCAGTAAGACGTTGTGTTGCTTCTGCCTGTGCAGCAATGGAAGCTGCCAGATCGCCCATAACACGCGGCATCAGGTCTGGGTCACCATGGTCTCTCTGGGAGTCAACCATCCTTTGCAGACTGGAAGTGATGGGCTCCATGGTGTGCGCAGAGTCTTGTGCAATGTTGGAGGCGGACTCCACCACATTCGTTATCATTGCCAAGAGGATCTCTGGCACCCTTGCCATTGCACCTATCATCTCCGTGGGCATGCCCATCACCCTTCTTCTAATGGCCTCCCCATCGAGGACCTCATCTGAGGCCTGTGCAGCAGAACCCGCGCGCGAACTCGCCTTCCAGGGAGCTGGCCCCTGAGCTACCCTTGCCCCCTGGCCTTGCTGCAGCCCACTCGTCCCCGGTGCCTCACCCTGTCCAGATCCTGCTACTATACTAGCCTCTAAAGAACGCATAGTGCAAGTATCTGAGCTGCTGCCTGTGGTGAGACATGCAGTGACGCGGTGTGTTCTTCCTCCTCCTCTTCTTCTGCATCGCTCTCTACGGTGAATCACCATCTGAAAGCAGGGAGGTACAAGAGTGGCTTTAGCGTGAGGACAGGGTGGCAGTAAGGGAGGAATAAGTGCAGCTAGTTAGCAAGTTGGATTGAAAGTGTCAAAGGCTGGTGTTGTGAGGGACAAGTGGAAGGACAGAGGACAAAAAGGTGATGACCTTACCATTGCTGTCCAGAACGGGGTCGGCGTCTCCAGTGGCGACGGGACCGATCACCTGGCTTGCCACAATCCTGTGGACGCGCTCCTCAAGATCGCTGAGGGGTTGCAGCTGAGGCCGCCCTCCACCTGTCCATTGCTGCTGTCTCCTATTATGCGCCAGCTTGGCCTGCAAGAAAAAGGACAGCATCTGAGTAAATATACAGCCATGGTCTTGCCTGATGTGCCTCCCATAGGTGAATAGCCCTTACTGTATGCAGCCATGGTCTTGCCTGATGTGCCTCCCATAGGTGAATAGCCCTTACTGTATGCAAAGTGTGGAATGTGTGTGTGTGTTTCATGAAAGGGCCATAGGTGTTGGATGAGTGTTGTGCATTGGGGTTTTAAGACCCTCTGGCCATAGAGTGAGGTTGAGATGGAGGGATGGAGAGGTATTGAGAAAAAGCCACTCACCCTGACGACCCGAGTGAGGTCGTTGAACTTTTTGCGGCATTGAACATGGGTCCTGGGCACCATGCTCCTGGAGGAGACGCTCTGAGCCACCTCCCTCCACACTCTTCTGTAGTCGCGTGGCAAAGGCCTCCTGCCACTCTCAGGGAAGAGTATACATCTTCTGCGCTCCACCGCGCCTACCAGAGCATCCAAGGCCCGCTCGGTGAAGCGCTGAGCTCGTTCTCTCACCCTCTCCATCCTTGGCAGCAAAATGGATTCACAGGTCTCTCCAGGCCGAGATTCAAGGCTGCAATGAGCAGGGTGTGGCTGGGGAGCAAGTTGGCCCCCCCCGCTTTAAGAACTGGCCAGCGCCAGTGTGTCTGTGTTCCCTCGCTAACTGGCAGCACCTGCGCTGCGCTCGCGCGCTGAGTTAGCGCCTCACTGCTCGGCCTTTGCGCCTTAAGACAGGTGTGCAGCGCCTGATTTAGCGCTCCACTCACCTCCCGGGGCGGTAAAAGTGAAGTTTCCAGTCAGTGGCGATAATTAGCGCCAGGCGCTAATATTTGCGTCCAGACGATATTTGCGCCCCAAACGGGGCGCGACCTAATTTTTCCCCCTAAATTTTTAAGTTTCTTCAGGCTTAAGCAGAGACAAACAAGCAAGCTCTCCTGCTGGAGAGCTGCTGTAGTTAGTCAATTAGCTAACTGGATTAAACTGGTTCCTGAAACAGTAGCAGAGCAGTGCTGACTCATCTGAGTCACAAAAAGTATAAACACAGGGGCTTGTAAGTGCAGCCAGCACAGAGTGAACAACTGGGAGTTTGGTAAGTGTGGGAGTTTGTTGAATTGGAGGAAAGAGGTGCTTGCTTTTCCTAACTTCTCCCGCAGAGCGGCGGTGGACCTGAGTGGGAGAAGACCAAGTCCCGAGAGCGGGGATAAAAGCAGCAGCAGACCTGCATCAACAAGTGAAAACGGCAGTGTGATGTCACAGGTAAGGCAGGTAAGTGATTGGTAGTGACTATGGGCTAAGTTTTAAGTTAACATATAACATATAACTAAATTTTAAAAACTAAACTTAATTTAATTAATTTAATAAACTAAACAAGGTAGATGATTTGATTAACACTACACTAACGAATAAAATAAAATAATGGGAGAACAGGAGATGTGTTGCTGCTGCAATATGTGGGAGCTTGTGGACATTTTTGTCCAGGGTGACTACATCTGCGGTAAGTGTCTGCGGCTCGAGGAACTTCGGCTCCGAGTTGAGGAGCTGGAGTCCGAGCTACAGACATTGCGAGACATCAGGGAGGGAGAAAGTTACCTGGACATTTTGCTCCAGGAAGCAGCCAACCCCCTTAGATTAAATAGTTTAGAATTGACACGTGGTCAGGGACAGGAGAATTTGACTGCGAGTGAGGCAGGTACAGGAATCCAGGAGATAGTATTGCAGGAGCTCAGTCCCTGCACTTGTCCAATAGATTCGAGGTTCTTGCAACCCTTGTGGACAAGTGCGGGGACTGCGGGGAGGACGAGCAAACTGACCATGGCACCGTGGTACAGGAAGCTGTTCAAGTGGGGGGAGTAAAAAGGAAGGTGGTTGTAGTAGGTGACAGTATAGTTAGGGGGATAGACACTGTTCTCTGCAGCCAGGAGCATGAGTCCCGAAGGCTATGTTGCCTACCCGGTGCCAGGGTAAAGGACATCTCCTCCGGGCTGGAGAAGAACTTGGAGTGGGAGGGGGAGGATCCAGTTGTCGTGGTCCATGTAGGTACCAACGACATAGGTAGGACAAAGAAAGAGGTTCTGCTGAAAGAGTTTGAGCAGCTAGAGACTAAATTAAAAAGCAAAACCACAAACGTCATAATCTCTGGATTATTACCGGAGCCACAAGCAAATTGGTATAGGGTCAATAGGATCAGGAGATGAATTGCTCAGATTGGTGTAGGAGAAGTGGGTTTCAATTCGTGGGTCACTGGTACCAGTACTGGGGAAAGAGAGAGCTGTTCCGTTGGGACGGACTACACCTGAACCATGCTGGGACCAGAGTTCTAGCTAATCGAATAACTCGGGAGGCAGATAGGGCTTTAAACTAAATAAGGAGGTGGCGGGGGGGGGGGGGGGGGGGGGGCGCGGTCCCGGTGGAGAGAAATCTAGAATGCTAAAGAGAAAAGACAAGGAAGAAGTGCAGGAAAGTGATTGGGGTAAGGATAACCAGATTGTGTCAGGAAGGGACACAGTGTACAAACAAAGGAGTGCACTAACAAATAGGGTCCAGGTAAGAAAAAATGGTAATAAGACAAATAAGGCCATAGTACAAAAAAATGTTAAGATGTCTAAAAATGTTAAAAAGACAAATCTAAAGGCACTGTATCTGAATGCACGAAGCATTCGTAATAAGGTAGACGAATTAACAGCGCAAATAGATGTAAACGGATACGATATAATTGCGATTACGGAGACATGGCTGCAGGGTGACCAAGGCTGGGAGCTGAATATCCAAGGATATTCGATATTTAGGAAGGACAGGAAAAAAGGAAAAGGAGGTGGGGTGGCGTTGTTAGTAAAGGATGAAATCAGAGCAATAGTGAGAAAGGATATTGGCTCAGAAAATCAAGATGTAGAATCAGTCTGGATGGAGCTAAGAAGCACCAAGGGGCAGAAAACATTGGTGGGAGTTGTCTATAGGCCTCCAAACAGTAGTGGTAATGTAGGGGATGGCGGTAAACAGGAAATTAGAGAAGCATGTAACGAGGGTAATAAAGTAATAATGGGTGACTTTAATCTACATATAGACTGGCCAAACCAAATTAGCAATAATACTGTGGAGGATGAATTCCTGGAGTGTGTACGAGATGGTTTTTTAGACCAGTACATTGAGGAGCCAACCAGGGAACAAGCTATCCTGGATTGGGTATTGTGCAATGAGAAGGGGTTAATTAATAATCTTGTTATGCGGGGTCCTTTAGGGAAGAGTGACCATAACATGTAGGAATTCTTCATTAAGATGGAAAGTGAAGAAGTCCAATCCAAAACTAAGGTCCTAAATCTAAACAAAGGAAACTACGAAGGTATGAGGAGTGAGTTGGCTATGATAGATTGGGGAGCTTCATTAAAAGGCATGATGGGTGATAGGCAATGGCTAACATTTAAGGAACGAATGCATGAATTGCAACAGTTATACATTCCTTTCTGGCGCAAAAACACAAAGGAAAAGTGGCCGAACCATGGCTAACAAAAGAAATTAAGGAAAATATTAGATCCAAAGAGGAGTCATATAAAGTTGCCAGAAAAAGTAGCAAGCCTGAGGATTTGGAACAGTTGAGAGTTCAGCAAAAAAGGACCAAGAGATTGATTAAGAAGGGAAAAATGGAGTATGAGAGTAAAGTGGCAAGGAACATAAAAGCAGACTGTAAAAGCTTCTACAAGTATGCAAAAAGAAAATGAGTAGTGAAGACAAATGTAGGTCCCTTACAGTCAGAAACGGGAGAATTTATAATGGGGGACAAGGAAATGGCAGAGCAATTAAACAAATACTTTGGTTCTGTCTTCACGGAAGAGGACACACATAACTTCCCAGAAATGCTAGGGAACCAAGGGTCTTGTGAGAAGGAGGAATTAAAGGAAATTAGTATTAGTAAAAAAATAGTGCTGGAGAAATTAATGGGACTGAAAGCTGATAAATCCCCAGGGCCTGATAATCTGCATCTCAGAGTACTGAAAGAGGTAGCCATGGAAATAGTGGATGCATTGGTTGTCATCTTCCAAAATTCCATAGATTATGGAACAGTTCCTGCAGATTGGAGGGTGGCAAATGTAACCCCACTATTAAAAAAAGGAGGGAGAGAGAAAACAGGGAACTACAGACCGGTTAGCCTAACATCAGTAGTAGGGAAAATGCTGGAGTCTATTATAAAGGATGTGATAACAGGACACTTAGAAAATATCAACGGGATAGGACAAAGTCAACATGGATTTATGAAAGGGAAATCATGTTTGCCAAACCTACTGGTGTTTTTTGAGGATATAACTGGTAGAATAGATAAGGGAGAACCAGTGGATGTGGTGTATTTGGATTTTCAGAAGGCCTTTGATAAAGTCCCACATAAGAGGTTAGTGTGCAAAATTAAAGCACATGGGATTGGGGGTAATATGCTGGCATGGATTGAAAATTAGTTAACAGACAGGAAACAGAAAGTAGGAATAAATGGGTCTTTTTCGGGGTGGCAGGCGGTGACTAGTGGGATACCGCAGGGATCAGTGCTTGGGCCCCAGCTATTCATAATGGCCCAGAAATTCGCCTCTCCGGCTTGCCGCGGGGGTAAGGATCACGCGTGCTCTTACCTACCGCGCCTGCCATTGTGTTTTGGGCCCACGGGAACTTCAGCTCCTGGGCCTCTCCCAACTGCCAGCGCGCAGTGCTTGCGTGTCCCAGGGGCGTAGTTAGTGCGATGCGTCCCCTGGGATCACGTGGGCCATGGAGAGCAATGGCAGCAGACCATCTTTTATTCATAGATTTGACAGGAGACCTGTCAAATCTGTGAATTGAAATCGGCCCCAAAAGAACAGCTAAACTTAAAATAATTTTTTTAAAACCCATCACATTTATAAAATAAGTATAGTTAAATAAATTAACCACTTTAAACAAAAATTTTAATTTTTGAAAAAATTAAAATACTTTTTAAAAGTGATAAAAATAAACTTACCTTTCTTTAAATTATCTAAAAAAGATAAACCTGTTGAAATTTTTTTTAATTATACTTAATTAACCACTTACCTTGTTGAAAACGGTCTTACGCCTCCTTTTTAATAGCGTAGTTTCTTCAATACTTACCCTCGTGTAGAAACCTGAAAAAAAATCTAAGTTTGCTGCGTGCGCGCCGCCTCTACCGCGCATGCGGTTCACCTAGGAACCGCCCCCTTCTCCATACCGGAAGTTCCAGTTTCCCGCGCATGCGCAGTGCATGCAGGAAACCGGCACTTCGGGACGCAATACGGGTGAGTACAGAGCGCGTACTCACCCGGGAAGGGCTGAATTTTTGGCCCAATATATATCAATGATTTGGATGAGGGAACCAAATGTAATATTTCCAAGTTTGCTAACGACACAAAACTAGGTGGGATTGGGAGTAGTGAGGAGGATGCAAAGAGGCTTAAAGGCGATTTAGACAAGTTGAGTGAGTGGGCAAATACATTGCAGATGCAGTATAACGTGGATAAATGTGAAGTTATCCACTTCGGTAAGAAAAACAGAAAGGCAGAGTATTATTTAAATGGTGATAGATTGGGAAATGTTGATGTACAGAGGGACTTGGGTGTCCTTGTACACCAGTCACTGAAAGCAAACATGCAGGTGCAGCAAGCAGTTAGGAAGGCAAATGGTATGTTGGCCATCATTGCAAGAGGATTTAAGTACAGGAGCAAGGATATCTTACTGCAGTTATACAGGGCCTTGGTGAGACCACACCTGGAATACTGTGAGCAGTTTTGGTCTCCTTACCTAAGAAAGGATATACTTGCCATAGAGGGAGTGCAGCGAAGGTTCACCAAACAGATTCCTGGGATGGCAGGACTGTCATATGAGGAGAGAGTGTGTCGACTAGGCCTGTATTCACTAGAGTTTAGAAGAATGAGAGGGGATCTCATTGAAACATATAAAATTCTGACAGGGCTAGACAGACTGGATGCAGGGAAGATATTTCCCCTGGCTGGGCGTTCTAGAATGAGGGGTCACAGTCTCAGGATACGGGGGAGGACATTTAGGACTGAGATGAGGAGAAATGTCTTCACTCAGAGGGTGGTGAACCTGTGGAATTCTCTACCACAGAAGGCTGTGGAGGCCAAGTCACTGAATATATTTAAGAAGGAGATAGATAGATTTCTAGACACAAAAGGCATCAAGGGGAATGGGGAGAGAGCGGGAATATGGTATTAAGATAGAGGATCAGCCATGATCATATTGAATGGCGGAGCAGGCTCGAAGGGCCAAATGGCCTACTCCTGCTCCTATTTTTCTATGTTTCTATGTTTCTAGACTGGTTAAGGTGAGGGGAGGGGGGCAGGAAGGGAGAAATGCATGCATACAGCATGATTAACTGGAAAGTGCAAAATGCTTGTGGGGCGAGGGAGAAGTGGGATGTGAGAAGAAGGAGGAGGGATGAACATACCGTTGTTGTACCCAAGGGTGTCAACGTCGCCAGTGGCCACGGCGCCCACCACCTGGTGCCCAATGATCTGCAGCACTCTATTTTCCAGCGCAGACAGTGGTTGGGTGTCGGCTTGTCCCCTGCCTGTGCGCTCCTGCTCCCTCCTGTTGTGAGCCACCTTGGCCTGCAAGAGAAAGGAAAGTGTGTCAGTCAGTGTGGCTTAATGTGTTTGGGTGATGTACCTGCCATAGTTGAATATCTGTCATTGTGTGCAAGGTGTGAGATGTGGGTGTGAGTGTTGGTAGGTGGAGATTGTTGGTGGGTGAGTGCTGGAGGTATGGTGCTTTGGGCAGTGTGTGAATACTGTGATTCAGATGGTGGTATGTAGCATTTGTTGAAGCATTCATTCACCCTGACCACCCGAGTGAGGTCGTTAAATTTCCTCCTGCATTGTGTGTGGGTCCTGGAACCACAGTGCTGACTGAGACCTGTTGGGCTACCTCCCTCCACATGGTGCGGAAGACTTGCGGCGAGGGCCTCCTGCCACTTGCCGAATAGAGCACCGCCCTCTGTCTCTCCACAGCGGACACCAACGCCTCTAATGCTTCATTGCAGAATCTGTGGGCTCTCTCCCTGGGGCATGGATCTGCCATGAGTACAGCTGCTTCAGTCATCTGGCTCCTTCTCCTTGACCTGCTGCTGCTTGCTGAGGCAGCTGCACAGCTAGCAAGGCTGAGAATGAGGTTCAGCATCATCAAAGTACCTCCCCTTTAAAAACTGGAAATAGCCTTTGGCAATGATGACGTGCGATTGGACTGCACGCAAATTGGTCCACCCTTTGAGTGTAACGCCAATGAGCTTGGGCTTTAAGGCTTGAATTAGCGCTTCAATCATTTCTTTGAGCAGTGAGAATGAATTTTGCGGCAGTCTAAAGCATTAGCGCCTGCCGCTAATTCTCCAACATGCAGTGATGTGGTGTGTTCCTGGGCTATAGTGAATTTCTAGCCCATGGTGTATGAAGGAGCATGGTTTTCAAGAGTAATTCAGAGAGCTCTAAAGATACAGAAACCGAAAAGTCACTCTACAGCTAGGCCGATCACCTGTGCTGTATAAAGTCTGTTCTGTGTACTATACTGTACTATGAAGTGTCTCGTACTGACTCGTAACGTGTTGTGAACCATAGAAGAAAGGAGGTTGACTGTTAACAGTATATTTTAAGTACACGGGCCAAGAAATTCCCTACCTTAGCGCCGAGCATTAGCGCCCCTATTTCTGGCATGGGACACGGTGGCCGCCATTTTGGAGAGGTCGATAGTGCTGCCGTTGCCAGTGCTCACCTCTCCAATGCAAAATGTGCAGATCGTGACGTCAATCAGTGTGCAAAGCCTGATTTGACGCAAGACTACGATTTTGAACTTCGTCACATGCCATAACGCTCTCTCCTAAACACGCAAGGAAGAACTTGCAAGACGACCTCGAGGAGCTGGCGGCTGGGAGTGTGAAATTGAGTGACAGTGTTTCCTCTTCTTCTTCACTATCCTCTCTCTTTTCTTGGTCAACCACTGGCTAGGCAGGCTGGATTTCTTGGGTGTTTGAAATGAGGAAGGAACAAGGAAAAGCAAGAGCTGCATGCTTACACCATGCGCAGCTTGTACATCAGAAGATATTGTGGGATGAGGGGGGAAGTGGGACATGAGAAGGAGGATAACGCATGAGGATACCAGCATCCTGTACCCTTTCAGCCCCGCTGCTGGCCAAGGGCTCAGCCATGCCGCTGGCCAAGATTGGCCAGCACCATCTGCTCCAGGCAAGTGAGGTGAAGCTAGGAATGTGAGGTGTGCCTCGCGTTTGGTACAGATTGTTGGTAGGTGAGTGATGCGGGTGAGGGAGGGGGTCCTGCATTGAGCAGCGTGTGAGGCAAATGGTACAGTTGGTAGGAGACAACTTTTGAAGATGCATTCATTGAACCTGACCACTGGTCTGAGGTCATGAAACTTCTTTGGGCACTGGAGCCAGGTCCTGGGGCCAACGTTGCTGGCAGTGACAGTCTCGGCGATCTAGTCCCACATCCTTCTTTCTGGATGGCCTCCAGGCCCCCTGTGGGAGAGGACTGCTCTTCCACTTTTGACCCGCTGCACAAAACTGGAGGGCTGCGTGCGAGACCCCGGGTACCCTTTCCCTGGCCTGTTGAGCCACTTGTGTTAGTGCTGAAGCATTTTTTTTACCATTTTTTATGTGCAGAAGGCAGTTCAGCTTTAAGAGCTGAAGACTGCCTAGTTTGGAATGATTTTCAATGCTTTTTTCAGAAGGCAGTTGAGCTCTAAGGGCTACAGACTGCCCATTTTTGAAGGCTTTTTAATTTTTTTTCACAAGGCAGTTCCCCTTTAAGGGCTCGAGACTGATTTCTGAATAACAGGTTAGCTTTAAGAAAAGGCAGCCTCGCTCCAGGGATGCTACGTTGGGCCTCCTGCTGAGCGCACAGCCTGAAGCAGTGCGTTCCTCGCTAGGCTGCATGCTGAAATCATTCAAATCAGCGGTGCTGCCTGCAATCTTTTTATGGGCATGAGCAAATCTTGCCCCACGGTAGCACCGCTTGTTCTCGGGCATTATTGAATTTCACTTCCACAGTGTTTATGCCCGAACATGTTGCCTCATTTACCTTCAGAAGATATATTTTGCAACTTGGTTCATTATCCATATTAGGGAGCACTCAATGGTTTATAATGTTCAAAAATTGTTCCTTGAGGTAAAATGAAGAGGATGGACTGTCTCAATGAAAAATTACTTAAACATGTAAAGTAACAGTTACTTTATAGGGAAATAAATCAGTAAAAAGAGATTAAAGGATTTTCAAATTTGAAGTTAGTTAAAATGGTTGCTTTAACTATTCTATCTGAATCAGATTTCCTACTCACTTCCCTTTGTGTCAGCTGTGGCTCAGTGGGTTGCACTCTCCCCTGTGAGTCAGAAGATTGTGGATTCTTCGGCCGCGATCTTACCTTTCGGTGCAAGTTGGGAGCAGGTCAGCTGACTTGTGGGTTCCGATCCCGCCCCCAACGACGCCCGACGCACAGACGTAATTTTACGTCAATTGGCCTTGTTAAACCCGCCCTGCGGGCTTGCCGGCCAATTAAGAGGAAGCCAGTGTCAGATGACGTCAGTTGATGACGCGTCATCTGCCGGTTTTCTTAAAGGGGGCACACTCATTTTTTTTTGACAGATGATTTTTCAGTGTTTGACAGCATTGAGGTGCTACAAACACTGCCAATCACTGTACAAAGGTGAGCCCTTGTACCCAGGCTCTCCAGTGACTCTCTCCTTAGGATAAAACAGATGGCAACTGCAGGTGAAGTTACAGAAGCGATCTGTCACTGGTGAGAGAGGTTCTCCCAATGAGATGGGACTACACAAACACTTCAAACCTTATTACCTACAGAAAAGTCTAAATACATTAAAAATGATTTTCCCAACATTTTCTTACCTCTGAGACTCACCAGTGTACCATTGGATCCTTCACACCACTTCTGCAGCTGTCATCAATGAAGAAACATTACAGTAGACCCACAGCACGCCACACATACCCTGGCGTGGTGTCCGGACATCGGGAAGCCCGCAGTTGACCTGTCAAAATTGAAAAAAGCCTCTTAACTGCCTGTTAACTACCTGTTAACAGGCAGTTAAGTGCCTATAAGCCTCTTCCCGCCACGAGGTGTCGGGTCCCTGCGCAAATCGAGGACTCAACACTTGGGAAGATGGTATGGAGGTGGGTTGATGGCGGGTTCAGTACCTGCTGTCAATCTTTGCAATTTTGCCAGCAGTCCCGCCTCTAAACCCGCCCCCTGAGCGCTGGCAAAATTCCCCCCATAGTCTCCTTTAGAGGCTTGAACACAAAAATCTCGGCTGACACTCCAGTGCAGTGCTGAGGGAGTGCTGCACTGTCAGAGGTGCCGTCTTTCAGATGAGACAATAAACTGAGGCCCCGTCTGCTCTCTCAGGTGGATGTAAAAGATCTCATGGCACTATTTCAAAGCAGAGCAGGGGAGTTATCCATGGTGTCCTGGCCAATATTTATCCCTCAATCAACACCACTAAAACAGATGATCATTATCACATTGCTGTTTGTGGGAGCTTGCTGTGCGCAAATTGGTTTCCTACATTACAACAGTGACTACACTTTTTTTTTTAAAGTACTTCATTGGCTGTAAAGTGCTTTGGGATGTCCGGTGGTCATGAAAGGCGCTATATAAATGCAAGTCTTTCTTTCTTTTGTGCAAACATCATAAGAAGTTTATTTTTCTGGAAGGCAAGATCAGCAGTCGGCAGAGACCATTGACTGTTAACCCTACATTTTATTTGAAGTCATTAATGGTCTTCCTGTAAATAAATCTGCTGTTTATATTTACTGAATTATACATAGCCAATAAAGCTATCTGGGATACTGAACAACATTTCGAAAGAAAGATGTTTTCATTCTGTGATATGTAGCTGAAAGGTCAAAAATCTAGATTGGTTTGTTTTTATATTTTCTGCTTTTATTGAATTATATAATATGAGCACAGTATTCAATGCAAACCATAAGCACTTATTTCCTACAGTGACTGGGATCAACATACATTAAAACGACAGTCAATTTAAATCGAGAAATGTCCAGACTAAAACAGACGAAACATGTCGCATTATTAATACATTTGGTGTGAGAATATTAGTGATGGTTTCCCCGAACCAGAGCCTAGAAATTCGTCAAAGCCACAAAAGCCGCCGGAAATGGAGGCGCTGGCAGGACTGAAAAATTGCCGCTGGGGACTAATTAACATTAGCCCGGCGCTAAACTCACAGTCCAACGCTGTCCTGGTGGCGTTTGTCCCGGCAGGAGACTCCAGTGTAGCGTGGCCGTAACGTCATTGCAGCTGGAACCGTCTGCTCTGGAAGCAAGGCTGTCATTTCAGAAAGCAGTTCGCTTTCTAAAAGGGGAACTGCCTTCTGAAATGAAAAAAATTTAAATCATGTAAAAATAAAAATCATGTAAAAATAGGCAGTTTGTAGCATTTGCAGCTCAACTGCCTTCTGAAAAAAAAATGAACATTAAAAAGAATTCCCAAATGGGAGTCTTCAGCTCTTAAAGCTGAATTCCCTTCCGCACCTAAAAAAAATGGGAAAAGTGCTTCAGCACTAACACACATGGCTCAGCAAGCCAGGGAAGGGGCACCCAGGATCTCGCACGCAGCACTCCAGCTTTGTGCAGGGGGTCAACACTGTAAAGGAGGCCCTCTACCCACAGGGGCCAGGGGGCACTCCAGAAAGAAGGATGTGGGACCAGATCACCGAGGCCATCACTGCCAGCAGTGTCGCCCCCCACTACCTGGCTCCAGTGGCCAAAGAAGCTTCATGACCTCAGACCAGTGGTCAAGGTCAGTGAATGCATCTTCAATAGCCGTCTCCTACCAACTGCATCACTAGCCCCACACACTGCCCAATGCACGACTCTCCCCCCCACCCAATCACTCACTGGCCAACAATCTCTACCAAACACGAGGCACACCTCCCATTCCTAGCTTCACTTCAGCCCCTTGGAGGAGACGGTGCTGGCTGTTCTTGGCATCGGCATGGCTGAGACCTTGGCCAGCGGTGGGGCTGAAAGGATACAAGATCCTCATACGTTATCCTCCTTCTCGCATGCGCCTCTTGTTTTCCCGCCCTCCCGTCACCACAACTCCACCCTTGTGCCTTCCTCATTGCATACACCCAAGAAATCCAGCCTGCCCAGCCAGTTGGTGACCAAGAAGAGGGAGAGGAGAGCAAAGAAGAAGAAGAAACACCATTACTCGATTTGACACTCCCAGCCAACAGCTCCTCAAGGTCGACCAGCAAGGACATTTGCAGCGTTCCCCACTGAAAGTCAGCAGCCTTCCACCAGCCATGCTGCCGCCACTGGGGTAGCACTGCATGACATCAGTAGGATAGGCAAAGGCACACACAAGACAGTCACTAAGGGAATGCAGAAGGATGAAGAGTTGGTTTCTTGATGTCATATTGGATGGATAGGTATATAAAATTGATTGGAAAGTTTGCTTTGTGGTGGCTTTTATTTCAGCCAAGAGGATGCTGTGATGGTCAGTAACAGAGGAAAGGTAAGGTGTGGGACAAATGTTGAAAGGGGAATTGGGATTGTGCTCACTGGCTCTGCAGGCATATGATTCCATCCCAGATAGCCTAGCCAGAAAGGGTCTGTCTGGGATGCATCCTTCCTTCCGCTTCCTCCTCTTCTGCATTTTCCTCTTCTGCATCTTCCTCTTCTGTGTCTTCCACTTCCCTCTATGAGCAGAAGCTGTAAATCTGAAATAAAAGCATAAAATGTTCGAAATATTGAGTAGTTCTGAAACATGAACTCTGTTTCTCTCTCCACGGATGCTGCCCGACCTGCTAAGCATTTCCAGCATTTTCTGTCTTCTCAGAGGCCTTCCTTTACCATCCAAGGCATTGCAAGCATCCAGCAGCACTCCCTGCAAACTTAAAAACTTTTAACATGTATTGCACCAAGCCAGTACTTCAATAATAAAAAAAAAATCCCGTCCAAAAGCTTAAATTCAAACTTGCCTGAAAGATGTGTGCGTCCCTTTAAGAGGTGCAGAGAGGGCCTCTGTTAGTCTGCTGAACGCTCGCTTTTCAGAGCGAGCTTAGGACCCAGCGCTGAACTCCGTGCTAAGGTCGAAGTTCGCTGAGGTGACATTAAGTCGGCGTTGCACGGTGACTGACATCACCCTCTCTTCATTTACATGTCCAGGGCCAGCGCTGCTATCGGCAGTGCTAAGGCCCTCACCAAAATGGCGGCTGCTGAGTCCCGCGCCAGAGAAGGGCACAAGAGTAGCGGCTGCCATTTTTCACCAGCACATGGCGCAAATGAGTGCCAGTAAATGGCCCAGTTTCTCGGCCCAGGTTGTTTATGAATGGAGTACAGTGCATATCGATTCATGCTGCAAGCAGGTTAATGCAGTCCTCCACATTCAAATTTCACATTTTGGTCAAAATTAATTTTGTAAATCTAGGAAAATGCTGCCACTATCTAAATTGATGCTCACTGAGAGTTCGCATCTAATTTTTTTGTTTCAGAAGCAGCATGCTCAAAATGTAATGTTAACGTGGTACTCCAGTGACCAAGCTTCACACCCCTGGGTAAAACTGAATATTTAAATGGGAACCCAGATAATTTAGTGCACTTCAACATCATGCATTATTTTTTCCAGTTTTTAAAATGAGGTTAGTGATAGAGAGAGCATAATGGAATATTCTCATTATCTGGTAATTTAATGGAATTTTCAAGTGGATTAATCTTCGCTGGACATGTTGGAGCAGTGCAGTTATAGAACATACATAGTATTTGTGGTGGTTTATGATATTTATAATTAATTGTCACGTTTCAGGATATTGTGACCATTTTTCCATAGAAAAGAACTACATCTAAATGTTGGGCTTTTAAAACAAACTGTATTCACACAAGTTTAAAAAATAACACTGAGATGAAAGGTGATTAAAAGGCTAATTAACTAGGCATTGAAGTTCTTTCTCCAAAGACTGAAAAAATAAGCAATTTGTTAGCCTGCCTTGGTAATTGATAAACATCTCACACTCATTATATTGGGAAGTCACTGGGTTCTTTTTTTCTGGTTGTGAACATAGATAGAATTAGGGACAAAAACATGCAATGACAGTCAGGTTTTTAAACTGAAAACCACGAGGGTAGCTTTTTGCCAAGCTCAGAAGGTTAAAATGTAGAAAAGGAAGTTAAGAGTTATTTTTCTATGTCAAACAAGACAACCCACTGATGTGGGAAAGTGTAGCATGTTTTCTATTTTGTATTGTTACGCAAACACACTGGGCCGTATATTCCGATGCCTACAGGTGGGTACGCGCTGTGTACACACCCGTAGGGACATCGGAAATGCTGGTTTCAAGCATGCAAAGCGCATGCGCTGAAAACCGGCATTTCTGATCTGTCAAGAATGCTATTGACAGATCGGACACCTGCCCTGGAGAAGGGCCTCTGCAGGTGGAGAGTTCCACTTTCTGGAGAACTTCCGCCCGCAGAAAACCCTTAGAAATCTTATGCCTGGTAAAAGCAGGCGTAAGGCCTGCTTTTACCAGCATAAGAGTTGAAAAAAGTAAAAAAAAATGTTTTCACTCATTTATCATTTAAAAATACTTTAAAAAAGGTAAGTTTATTTTTAGCCCTGTAAAAAACTTTAACTGAGAGAGAGAGGGAGAGACTTCTGGAGAGATTCAACGTTGTGTGAAGGAGTTTTGGGTACTGAGCAGCACTTTGCAGGTTCATTTTGATTTGCCATTCCTTGTATCGATTTAGCAGAGACTGTGGGAGCTGCACTCTGAGCTCTTTGCCTGGTACTTTCCATTGTTCTTTCCAGCACATTTGATGTGCAAGTCTCTCCAGGCCGAGATTCAAGGCAGCAATGAACAGGATGTGGATGGAAAGCAAGATTAACCATCCCCTTTAAGAACTGGCCCGTGCCATTGTGTGTGTGTTCCATTGCTGACTGACATTACATGAGCTTCGCCAGCGCTCCGAGTTAGCGCCTCACTGCTCGGCCTTTGCGCCTTAAGAGAGGTGTGCAGCGCCTGCTTTAGCGCTCCACTCACCTCCCGGGGCGGTAAAAGTGAAGTTTCCTGTCAGTGCCGATAATTAGCGCCAGGCGCTAATATTTGCGTCCGGACGATATTTGCGCCCCAAATGGGGCGCGACCTAATTTCTACCCCTAATTATTTTTTTTCAAAAAATTAAATTTTTGTTTAAAATATTTAATTTATTGTAATTTCAACTCATTTTAAAAATTTGATTTTTTAAAAATTTATTTAATGTTTTACAGTGTTTTTGGGGTGATCTCCATTCATATATTTGACAGGTCTATCTGTCAAGTGTATGAAGGGAGATTCCCTTCTCCTATTGGCTCCCCATGGCCCACGTGATCCCAGGGACGCTTGCAAACTGCATGCGCCTCTGGGATACCTGGGCCCTGCGCATTTCGAGTTTGATGAGGCCCAGGAGCGGGAGTGTACGCACCTCGGGAGCCCTCAGGTAAGTCCGTAGATTTTTTCCAGATCGGAGGCCTCCGCACGCAGGAAGCCTCCGATCGGAAAATACGGGCCAATGTGTACTGATTGAATTAAGTGAGTCCGATCATAACTGTTGCTCTGTGTGTTTACTTGTTGTGAAATAAAACAGCTAACGATTTGTATCTGGCCTCGTCTTATCATGTGTTTCCTCGGTCTGCCTTTGAAAAGATTGGGGAAGGTGCACTGGGGGACACAATGGGAAAGACACGAATATCCAGTTCAGACTACAAGGGAGTAACATTGTTACACTCCTGGGTTACGCTATTGTGTAGTTAGATATTGAGCAGTACAGGCACACCCCGAAAGGTAAGGTACTCTAATCACGAACGAGAGTGACCAGCATCACTGTACCTGACAGAATATTCAAAGCAAGACCCTAAACCTGTATACACTATTCATTAACTGAAAGACATAACTGATGCATGACTTGCGTTCATGAATAGTGCAAATCCTGGAACTGCTCCCAATATATGAAGGGGGTTATTTTGGCCAATGGTGAAAGCATGCACTAAATGGGTGCTGTGCCAATAAGAAATGCCTGTTTGAAGGTCCGGATTTAACACACAATTTTCGGGCTAATTGATTATCACGATTTTAATGTGCCTGCAGGCACTAACCAGAAACCTTCCAAGTTTAGCACTCAAGTGCTGATTAGATGCAATTTTCATGCAGCAGTGTATGTGGGCTCCTCGTACCCACTTCTACTGAAGGTGTGGAGTGCTCTGGCTGGCACACAGCAACATGTTGTAGGATGGCTCAGGGACCGAGGGAGAAGGTGCACAGGTTATCGGATTTCCTGTACCCACAGCGGGGGGAAGGACGCCACCTTGCCTTCCTCGCCCTCCTGTCTCTCTCTTCTGCAGTAGCTGGTGCTGCTTTGCCTGACCTTATGTCCTCCTCCCATTCCACATCCAGAGCAAAGGGGACCCCTAGCAAGATGCCCGTGACCAAGCACTCCTTTTCTCCTGGTGACTCATAAGGTGGAGTAGCACAGCACGCACTCTTTTTAGGTGAAGTCCTCGGAGAATTTCCAGACTAAATGTTGCTTGAGTGTTGGTGAAGTCTGGACAAAGTGTCCGAGAAAGTCTCCCGATGTGTTTCTTCACAGCTCCAGCAGCAATGACCATGAAATGATGAGTATCCCTTTAAGTGGTAAGTATCACTTTAAGTAGCGCTTGAAATCGACATCAACGCCGTGTTCACTCCCAAACAGTTGGTCGCTGTTAGGAGAGGACGTTAGTTGAAGCACCAGCCACCAAAATGCCGTGCAGCCTCATTAATGAACGCTAGCAGGCATTTTAAGTGGCAATCAGCTGTTTAACTAGCCTCTGGGCGACTGTTCCTAGTGCTGGTTTCAACTCCTTTACTAAGATGATGTCTTGCACTAAATGAGGGCTAAACTGGCGTTTCAGCTTAAGATCTAAGTTTGGACATCTCTTTACCTCTTTAGCGCCTAAAGTATTCAGCTAAAATTGCCCCCAAGCAATCTACATTAGTACTAATAAGAGATATTTAAACTACCGTGTTAATTCAATGTGCTCACTTATCGCCTAACCCAAGTCCTTACATTTTTTTTTAAGTAATTACTCCACCTATACAAAATCCAGAATAGATTCTTCCGTGGCAGTTAATTCTCTTTGACAATAGTCCTCTGTAATATTACCTTTTGTCACTATTGGATCTTTTGTTCGTCACTCGTGCATCTTCCACTTAGGTTGAGATGAAAATATATAAATGTGTGCTCCATCTTTATTAATGTTGTTGCCGACTGCTCCTCGGCTGATACACAAGAAACGCATAACCATCGAGTGTGAATGATTTGTGCTTCAAACGGATTAGATTATCTTGTTTAACAGTCATACAAACTTTAATGCAACAGCAGCAGTTGACATATGTAGTCTACCCATAACTTCCATGATAACACTGCACTCTGCCCTGGAGATACTAACGGTACATAAGCTGTCTAAACATTTTCTTTTCAAAGTGATCAGTTTCTTTTCATGAAGCATCATGATCCTGTTTGCCAGTTCTGGAGACTGTTTTCAATGGCTTTGCTGCCTTGCTGAACAAATTACCCCCCCTGGCTTGTTCCTGACTCTATCTCTCCAACACTATTTGCTAAAGTTGTGTCCACATGGATTGCAACTTCTGCCCTTCAGAGTCTGAACTGGCACAGTGAGAGGAGGATTGTGCTTTTAACAAATATATTTTGAGTTAAGGGCCATGAGCTCCTTTATTGGTAAACCCATTTCTTACATTCTGTCAGCGTTCTATATTTCATTTTTATAGAAACTAACTGTGTTTGGTAAGTACGCATAAAGTGGTCCCTTTACTATTCAGACACTGGAAAATTGACAGCAGTGATAAAAACAAAGGGCCATGAATATAAAGGAGTCACTAATAAATCCAATAGAGAATTCAGGAGAAGCTTCTTTACCCAGGGAGTGGTTAGAATGTGGAACTCACTCTCACAAGGAGTAGTTGAGGCAAATAGCATAGATGCATTTAAGGGGAAGCTAGATAAACACATGAGGGAGAAAGAAATAGAAGGATATGCTGATAGGATTAGATAAAGAGGGGTGGGAGGAGGCTCGTGTGGAGCATAAACATTGGCATGGACTAGTTGGACCAAATGGCCTGTTTCAGTGCTGTACATTACAGAGGACATCCAGCACAGAAACAGGCCATTCGGCCCAACCAGTCCATGCCGGCGTTTATGCTCCACTCGAGCCTCCTCCCGTCTTTCCTCATCTAACTCTATCAGCATAACCCTCTATTCCCTTCACCCTCATATGCTTTTCCAGTCTCCCTTTAAATGTGTCTATACTATTTGCTTCAACCACTCCCTGTTCTAGCGAAGTCCACATTCTTATCACTCTTGGGTAAAGAAGTTTCTTCTGAATTCCCTATTTAATTTCTTGGTGACTATCTTATATTGATGGCCTCTAGTTTTGCTCTTCCCCACAAGTGGAAACATTCTCTCTGTGTCTACTCGATCAAAACCTTTCATAATTTTAAAGACCTCTATTAGTTCACCCCTCAGCCTTCTCTTTTCAAGAGAAGAGACCCAGCCTGTTCATCCTTTTCTCATAGGTATATCCTCGCATTTCTGGTGTCATTCTTGTAATTCTTTTTTGCACCCTCTCCAGTGCCTCTATATCCTTTTTATAATATGGCGACCAGTACTCCAAGTGTGATCTAACCAAGGTTCGATACAAGTTTAGCCTAACTTCCCTACTTTTCAATTCTATCCCTCTAGAAATAAACCCTAGTGCTTGGTTTGCCTTTTTTATGGCCTTATTAACCTGCGTTGCTACTTTTAGTGATTTGTATATTTGTACTCCGACATCCCCTTACTCTTCTACTCCATTTAGATTCTTATTTCCCAAGTAATATATGACCTCCTTATTTTTCTTACCAAGATGTAATACCACACATTCATCTGTGTTGAAATTAATTTGCCAATTATATTGCCCGTTCTGCAAGTTTATTAATGGGTTCTTATAATTTGTTGCAGTCATTCTATGTAATTCTATGTAATATGAGCAATGAATGCTTGCCCATTGGTAAATTTGCATTCTTAGCACTGAATGGATGATGATCTCAGTCCATACCACATGGAGGTGAGGGATGAGCTGAAGTTTGGTTTTGCTTTGGTCACATTTGATTGTTTTCTTTTGCTACAATTGGTAGAATAACATTAGGGTGTAGCCATGGACAACCATGTCATTTTATTATTATTAACAGTCCCGACACAAGCCGTAACTTGAAAAAAATAAACCTTCAAGACCATTAACAACATTGCAATTGAACTGATTGCAAGTCTGTAATGTATCCATCCTTTAGTCCAAACAGTCATGCTCTGTCTGAAATTAGACAAAATATGCCAATATCTCATTCACAACTGCCCTGAACCTCCTACTCCATTGAAATTCTTTTGCATAACCTCAACAGTTAGTGAAAAAGTTCAGGGGATTTTCTCTTGTGAAAGGAAAAAATGAACATCTTGCAATCAGGGTTAAAAAAAAAGTTTTTTTCAGTGATTAATTTTTGGCTTGGTTCAATTGAACAAGCAAGTGTTGATCTCTTTGAGCCACATATGTCCATAACTATTAACTCACACCTCAAGTATCGTTGTGTTTTCCAACACCTCAGACCGACAGGTTGGGAAGTCTCTGATCCCAGGCACACAGCAGGGAATGTCTGGCAAGCTTTCCTTTTTTGACCAGAGGAAGATTGAAAATAACAGTGACCGAGGCATGGACAGGCAGACCCAGAAAAGGCTGTGAACGTTGTCAAGTCCAGTGAAGGATACAAGATTAGAATTCAGGATAATGCTCTGAAGTTATGTTCCTTAATTCAAGCAAGATGACCCACCAATGTGAGGGTTGTGTGGTTTCTTTATTATTTTGTATTATTATGTAAAGACAAGTTCTACTGAACTAAGTGAAACCGATCATAACTGTATGTTCGCTCGCTGTGAAATAAAGCAGCTTAATAATTCTGGCCTTGTCTTAGCAAGTGTTTTCTCGGTCTACCTTCAGAGAGATTGAAGAAGCACACTTGTAGAACACATAAATATCCAGTTCAGATCACAAGGGGACACTACTGTTAGAGCCCTGGGACCTGCTATCGTAGAGTTAGATATTGAGCAGTACGGGAGCTCCACTTACTGGAATGACCAGCCCTGCTGTATCTGAGAAAATATCTAAGGCAAGACCCTAAACTTGCAACACACTGTTATGTCTATGTCATGAGCTAGGAAGTATTAATCAGCCAATCAAAATAACTTAACTCCACTGTGCACTATTATTTAACGTTCTGTATATTCTGTGAATGGCTGCATTTGATTTGATATAAAGGCTGATTGTTACTTTGTTTAGAGACACAGTAAGAATTGGGTATTGTGTGAAGTGAAAGGTTGCTGTTAACATTTATATAAAGTTGCCCATTCTGGTGAGTTGGGCTGGATTTTGCCAGCCCTGGGAAGGTGGATATGGAGGCAGGACTGCTGGGAAAATAGCAGAATTTGGGGGCGGGTGCCCAACCCGCCTCCAACCCACCTCCATGCCATCTTCCCAGGAGGCGGGTATGAAGGGATAATTACTAGTCCTAGCCCCTTTAGGGCTACCCCGGATCAGGCGTATTCCTCAGACGTTCACTTTCAACTAAAGTTTGAGGTAGCCGAATCCTAAAGACGCTTAATTGGGTCTAAAGGTCCGGGCTATCTCTCCCTAAAGGAAAGGAACAACCTGAAAATGCTACTGTCCTCCAGATAGCACTTTTAATAAGTTTAGCTAGACTGTAACGTTCCGGATATTATGAGGGTCTGGAAAACTCCCCCAGAATTCTGCAACTCCTCACCAAAGAGTGTACAGAGATTGAGTTTGCGAGTTTGATAAAGAAGTCCTATGTGAGACAATTCTAAAAATATATAGATTTATTAAAGAACTGACATGTAATTTACAGTTGGTGAGTCAATCGCAACATTAACAGTTCCAAAAAGAAAAAGCTTACAATTCTATTATCAGAGAACCTACTCTCAAATCATAACTTCGCTACAGTTTTACAGTTCTTAGTTTTCTACAGGATATCCACCAAAATCAAATACCTTTGATCCTCGAGGTACAAAGAGTTGGAGACTTACAGAGCCACCTCTGAAGCCGAGAATCGCTTTGCCCCTTTAAAACAAGTCTACTATCCCATTTGAGAGTTCAATATTTCTTCCCTTTTCCAGTGGTATTTCCTTTAAGGTTTTCTGCTGATGTAAGCTAATTATCTCTAGTCATTTTTCTGCTGACCCCTGCAATTCTTACAGTCACCTCAGCTGGTAGCATTACAGAATTATGTCTCTTCTCTAGGTGTTCTAAGTTTACCATAAAAAACGGTGTAACAGCAGATGTGTTTTACTTGATGTCATTTTTACGAAGGCAGATGTTTCTTAATTTTATGTGCTTCTTTACGAAGTGTAAATTAGAACACTTTAACCAGGGTGAACCATTGTCTTGTTCTGAAAGATTCAGACTGTCAGGAGCCTTTAACCTTCTGTTTCAATAAGGTTAGTGATTCAGTGTCAACAACTATCTTATCTCAATAGCCAGAATGCTATCACAGCTTTTTCATAGTTAGGTTTCGAGATTTCCAGACCCAGTTTGTCATGTTTTAATAAGGCCAGAATTCTTTCATAGAATGGTGTATTTTTCTGAATAGGTTATATGGCTTATTCCTTCACAGGTAGCCGTCCCATGCCGGGTCCCGTCTCCTTTGAGGCAGGAAGGGATTACAGCCACTTAACTGCCTGTTAACAGGTAGTTAACAGGCAGAAAATAGGATTATCACCATTGTGCCCACACAAGTGCGGGCTTCCCGAATGCTCCGAAACCCGCCAGGGTCACCGAGGCGAGTAGTGGGTCTGCGGGGTCCAAAAGTGCGCTGTGGAGGTGAGTGATGGGTGCAAATGTGGAGAGAAGAGTATCTGAGGTAAGTGCAAAGTGTTAGAAAAAGTGTACTTACCTTTGTTTCTTCCTGCAGGCTTCAAGAGTTGGGGATGCGGAGAGTCTCGCACCTCCGCAGTAGAGATGACAGATGGCCGTTGCATTCTCCAATGCAGCAACCATCTAATTTCTGCAAAAGAAAGAGGTTTGATGAGGTCTTGAATTCAAGAATTCATCAAACTACAGAGATTGTTACTGTTTGACAGCTTCACAGAGCTGTCAAATGATGACAATTCATCTGTCAAAAATTTTTGACAGATGAAACGTCATACGTTGATGTTCTCTGTAACCGGCTTTCCCTTAATTGGCCTGCTAAGCCCGCTGGGCGGGCTTAACAAGGTCAATCAAGGGAAAATAGCGTGGGTTGGCCAGAAGTTGATGGAGGCGGGACTGAAACCCGACAAGTGGGAGTCCCGCCTCCAAAAGCTCCACATTGACAAAATGCAGCCCAATATCTGCCTGGGATGTGGAGGGGAGGGGGTGGTGTGGCGGAGTGTGGGTTGTTTGAAGTGGACAACATTTTGATTTTCTCATCCATTTGAAAATGTTCTGCCTCGAGGTTGTGTTGTTTGGCTGAGGTTTCATGATTGTTCAATGAGACTGTACAGGCTCAATCTTTTCATTTTAAACTTCTTTTTATATACTGGATAAATTTCAATTGGTAAGACTTAACAGTGGAAGGGAGGCTACCCTATATACTGATGTCAGATGTACAATCTTGCTGTCAGTGGTCGGAATTGATGAGATGACAAACTATCTCAGACTTAAAGATATTGGGGGAGAAATTCAGTATCGCCCTGTTTGGGGCGCGATTATCGGCCGGGCGCAAAGTTTAGCGCCTAGCGCTAATTATCGCCTCCGACTGCAAACCTGGCTTTTATCGCCCCTGGAGGTGATTGAAGCACTAAATCAGGCGCTACACACCTGTCTTAAGGCACAAAGGCCGAGGAGCGAGGTGCTAACTCAGAGCGCTGGAGAAGCTCATGTGATGTCAGTCAGCAATGGAACACAGACACACTGGCGCCGGCCAGTTCTTAAAGGGGAGGGTCGAACTTGCTCTACATCCACACCCTGCTCATTGCAGCCTTGAATCTCGGCCTGGAGAGACCTGTACATCAATTCTGCTGGAAAGAACAATGGAGAGGCCCAGGGAAAGAGCTCAGACTGCAGCCCCCATATTCTCTTTTAAATCGATGCAAGGAAGATCAAACCAGAAAGAACCTGCAAAGTGCTGCTCAGTATCCAAAACTCCTCAATACAGCTTTGAATATCTCCTGCAGTCTCTCTCTCTCACTCAGAATGCGTGGTGCAAAAATTTCGCCGACAAAAATAGGTAGGAAGCGGTCGCCTTTAAATAGCACTCCCCCAGTCCCTTCCAGACTGCAAAACGCTCCCCTCAACCTGTCATTGCTAACGGCAGGCGGTAAGACGGGGGCACCACTCAATATCCGGTCTGGGGCACTACCGGGACGTTGCACTCTCGACTGATGACACGATCGGCCGGCGCAGGAGATCGTGTCGGTAGTGTTTAGCACCGCCGCAAAATGTCTAGTTAATTTTGTGAGCGGCGCAAACATCGCCGCGCACGAGCACTAGTTGCTTTGCGCCCCATTAGCACCCTCTTAAGGCGCTAACGGGAGGCGCAATCCAACCGAATTTTTCCCCATTGGGTCATAATTTGCTGTCAAAGTAACGGTGAGGCTAATGGAGCTCGCTGTTATTTATGCGTAAATGGTACAACAACTTCAGACGAGGAGCAGATGCACAGTTAAACTCAAAAATCCAAAAGTTGCTGTCGGAGTTGCACTCCACCATTCGTTTTGCAAAAACGGCATCTCGCTATCTGCCTCACCATTGAAACGGATTGAATGGTGTGAAGTTACAGTATTTGCATGGTAGATACGAACTAATCTCGCCATACAAAGCTAAGTCTTGTCCATTCCAGTCTAAGTACCCTTTTAACAACGTGATATGTGTTAATTACTGCCAAACAAACTCTCTGGAACTGAAAATTAACTATTACAAGTGTGGAGTCTCATTCCTTCCAGTTTTAATTGTTGTTGGAGATTTTAAAAATATAAAATTTTAAATTGTATATAGCCTCTGATTGCAGTTACAGCAAACTCGGACAGAAGTGCGTATGTGTAGAAGTCATGTGAGTACAAAGGATAGGGTTCAACTGGCTCACATATGAATAAAGGCACTTGGCTTATGTACTGGACAGCAATTGGCACGAGTGGAAGCAGACCCTAGCAAGAAGTCGAAGGTGGCAGGGTGGAGTGAAAATTGGCAAAGAAATTGTGAAGGAGGAAGAACAAAATATATGTTGAACTCCAACAATAGTGCCAACCAGAAATAAAGGGAATCGGACTGTGTACTTCAAAGTCACGAGCAGCAGCCTATTTCTCCCAAGTGCTCGCTCCAGTGGGGGAGACAAGGCAGCTCAGTAACAGCTGTAGTTACATAATCGTTTGGATGTGTTTTTTGTTATTGTCTGAATAAATTGTTTTTGACAAGGCGCAAAATCTCTCTTCGTGTGTCTTTTGTTGGTAGTTTTGTTAAATAAAAGATGCACTATGTTTATAATACCTCGAACACTCTGTAAAGTTTCTGGCATGTATTAAGTTTAGCAGCATTTAAAAATACACTTACTGGTGTACATTTGCAATATTTACTCCTTTCATTTTTTGCCTGTTCAGTTGACATAATGGCATGCACAAAATAGACTTTAAAAAAAGTAAAAGGTATGCAAAGTGGCAGCACATTCAACAGAACAACATCTACATAAGTAAAAGTCTTTCATCTAGAGTGTGCCTGTAGCAGCACTTCTCAAACTGCAGCACGTGAAAACCATTATGCATCCATAAGGCAAAATAAAACTCAGAATTAGTTCAAATAATACCTATCCTTTAAGTTAGCCATGCTGATAGGCTGAAGGACCACTAAAAACAAAGAAATCAAAAACCACTTTCAGTCATGAGGAAGATCAGAAAGATTATAATCAGCAACAGGCAAGCAACACATAACCACCCTTGTCACGTTACTCAGCAATCTGAAACCAGCAACTGCGGCAAACAAATCGATCAAAATATACAAATAATTTATTCACACTGATTTTCACCACCATTCTCCGTCTTCACTCGGATTACAACTGCGCACAAAAAATTCTCTAAGCTTACCGATAAAGTTGGTCATTTAACCTAAGAAATATATGCGCTAAGTTTCCCTGGCATAGACCTGCTATTCTGCCGGGAGTCTGGAGCTTGAGTTGAAAATTTCATCTTGGCTGTGGGTGCTGAGGATTTCCAACTGCTGGTTCCTACATTACAACAGTGACTACACTTCAAAAGTACTTGAGCTGTAAAGCGCTTTGGGATGTCCTGAGGTCGTGAAAGTTCTTTATAAATACGCATCATTCTATTTTCTATATAGATTAATTTTGTGTGCGAGAGAAAGATGCACCAAGGAACTATGATATCCGGCCATATTCTAACAACCCATGTCCCAGGGCAACCAGACAGACCATTTACAAATAATGACTGACAGGAAAAAAACAAAACTGAAAAAATAAAATAATTTATTTTCAACATTTATACAATTTAAGCTATTATTCTGAGCTAAATGTTTGTGTCACTCAGGGATACTAGTTTTAGCACTGGGAGTGGAGAGCATGTTGATGTTCCTAAGAATAGACATTGCAGCTGAGGTCCATTAAGCACACCCAGATCAGTGTGAATGACGACCATTGTTCTTTGTCCAGAAGGTTCCTGGGGGAAAAATCCGGTGTCGCCCCTTTTGGGGTGCTAACGTCACCGGGGTGCTAATTTTAGCGCCCCGAAAAAATTAGCACCCCTCCGCCTGAAATTCAGTTGTAGCGCCCCAAGCAGGAGGCGAGGCGCTACTGGAAGCGCTCCACCTTCTTCTTGGGGCGCTACAACTGAATATCGCGACACTACGTGCAACAGCGCAACGTGCGTCGGCACGTATCGCCGCATCATTGAAGGCCTCCCTCCCCTGATTAAAATGGGAGAGGCCTAGCGCTGCACGCACCGGGGCCCTGCTAGACCACCGGGGAGCGGGGTGCCATGAAAACAGTCCGGCACTCAAGAGGAGTGCCGGGCTGAGCGATCGCAGCCGGCACCCCGAAGAAAAAAGGGGAAGGGGGTAGGTGCTGGCAGTCGGCCAAAAGAAAATGGCCGCCCGACACTTGCCCTTTAAGTAGCGCTGCCGCGGCTGCAAAAACACCAACCTGACCCTCTCGGACATATCGGCCAGCGATAGGTCAGGGGGTTCAGCCCAAGTTTGCGGTCGGGGCACGAGTGGGGCAGCGCCGCAGGGCACTACCGGCCACTGCCGGCACTAACCTTCCACTGAATTTCGCCCGGGCGCCCAGGCACTAGTGGCGCTAACGAGAGGCGTAAATCAACCCAATTTTTCCGCCCTGGTGTTGCAGTGGGAGCCCCTTTGTGTCTGAAAAAAGAGACAACCTGTTCATAGTGCTCAGCATTGGGGAAAGGATCTTTGGCAATGGGGAAAGGATCCTCGGCAATGGGGAAAGGATCCTCGGCAATGGGGAAAGGATCCTCGGTAATGGGGAAAGGATCCTCGGCAATGGGGAAAGGATCCTCGGCAATGGGGAAAGGATCCTCAGCAATGGGGAAATTGCCCTGTTGCAGTGGTAACCCAGTGATAGGTTCAGCAAGATTTAGAAATCCACTGTGGGAAGTAAGGAGGAGAAAAAATAATCCATAATCCAGCAAATAACTGAGGAAAAGGGGAGGGAGAAGGAGAGAACAAATAAATAAACTACTTCCATCTTAAATCAAATACTGCAAATTCACAGTGGAAGTGAGTGCAATAAAACACTTCATAGTGTAAAGGATTGAGAAGAGGTTTTGGGGAGTAAAGAACCAAGTTGCTTGAATGCTAAGCAAGTTTTGTAAAATGGTAGGTGGATGGTATTACAGATATTATATCTGAGAAGCCCATTTTTCAGTATCAGTAAATGCATAATATTTTTAACTCCAGTCAGTCACATGATGCGTTGCTTTAGTAAATGTGCTGTGTTACAGTGATGGGTAAATCGTTGTCATGGGACCATGGTAAATATCAGAAAGCGCACTCCAGGCCCTGCACTACCTGTGAACAATGCCTCAGGAGATGTGCTAGCAGTGAAAAATGTTGCAACCATTTCTGTTGCTGACATGTATAAGTGATAGCGTGATAATTTACCTGTGTTAATTGGCTACTCCTGTAAGAAGGGCATTTGAAAATGGAACTGTCCTTTGTTCTACACAACGCCTTCTCTCTAATCTTTCCAATTTACCATTTCTCTTTGGTAAGGGTGAAGAGAACCGGGTTGCCCATTTTATGAACAATGCACCATGCAATAAACTACTCCCCTCAAGATAACTTTGCAATGAGTAATCTTGGAAATTATTCCATATATTAAGAGTGGCACAATATCATTGATATTATAGCCCATAGTCCCCAAAATGCTTAAGGTTCGAGTATTAATGTCATGCTATTTGCTACGGTATCATCGAAGTATTGTCAAACATTATATAGACCTCAAGATTAATATGCTTGGAATGGGTGTACCATTATGCTTGGTTCAAATTGCTGTAATCTCCCAGGGAATTAAAGTATGAAATTGATTTAGTTCAGTGAACATGCACACAGAAAGGTCAAAAATAAACAAAGCAAACTGGATAACAAGCAAGTTAATTCACAATTAGAGAAATAATTTATTCCATCCATTTCTATTGTCACAGAGCCAAATCATCTGATATCAAGAAGTGCTGGAGATGTCAAACAGAAATCTGATTGTAAGTTCGTAAGTTGTGGCTTGTTCTGCTTTTAATGCACTTTAGAAGGGAATAATATAATTTTAGCCAAGATTTCGAAGATCAAATAGTGACAAAAACTACTTGCATTTATATAGCGCCTTTAACAGAAAAAGTCCCAAGGTGTTTCACAGAGGTGTAATCAGAGCCAAAGAAGAAGTTCTTAGGAGAGGGGACCAAAAGCTTGGTCAAAGAGTTGGGCTTTAGAAGGGTCTTAAAGGAGCAATGGGAGGTAGAGAGGTGGAGGGGCTTAGGCTGGGAATTCCTAAGTGTGGGGTCTAAGCAGCTGAATGTAAGGCAAAGAAGCTATTGCAGGAGATGCTCTGGCGATGATCGTATAGGTAAGTGTGGATGTAAGGCAAAGTGGAGGGGGTCAAGGGAGGTGGTGGTGAGGTAGAGCTGGGAGTCATCAACATACACGTGGAAGCTCACTCCATGACTGTGGATATATTGCCAAGGGGCTGTGTGCAAATGAGTAAGAGGAACAGGCAAAGGGTAAATACTTGGGGGACTACGAAGGTAATTGTTTGGGGGCAGGAAAAGAAGCTATTGCAGGAGATGCTCTGCCGATGATCATATAGGTAAGTGTGGAACCAGGTGAGGGCAGTCCCACTGAGTTGGACAATGGAGGGGAGGCGTTGGAGGAGTAAGGTATGATCGACCATGTCAAAGGTTGCAAAGAGGTCGAGGAGGGATAATGCACCACGGTCACAGACACAGAGGATATCATTTGTGACTTTAGTTTGAGGCTGAAGTATTCAAAGAATGAATATTCCTAGTTATATATGCTGCACCGCTGTTCGAGGTGAGCGAGAGCGGCTGGAGAGCGCGAAACCTCGGGGGAATTCAAAGGCGACGAGAGCTGCTGGAGAGTGCGAAACCTCGGGAGATTTCAAAGGTGAGCGAGAGCGGCTGGCGAGCGCGAAACCTCGGGAGATATCAAAGGCGAGCGAGAGCGGCTGGAGAGCGCGAAACCTCGGGAGATTTCAAAGGCGAGCGAGAGCGGCTGGCGAGTATGAAACCTCGGGAGATTTCAAAGGCGAGCGAGAGCGGCTGGAGAGCGCGAAACCTCGGGAGATTTCAAAGGCGAGCGGGAGCCCTCAGCGGCTACAACAGACCAGTGAGTGTGAAGAAGTAAAAAGTAATCGAAGTGTGACGTCACCATAAAGCAGGTAAGTGATTGGTTGGTGAGTATTTCTCTATTTCTCGCTTTTTTCCAAACTTGGGCGTCTAAATTTAAGTGCCTTGGTGTACATTTAAAGATTTTTCCTCAGAGGCTGGTGTCGGGAGCGGAGAGAGCGGCGGTACAGTGAGTTTTTAAACTCACTTTCGCTGGCTTTTTTCCTCAGAGGCTTACCAATCTCGCAGACCGGCAGCGGCGTTCCAGAGCCACGTCACAATTCAAAAATTGACGCGGGCAAGAGGAAGCAGCTGATTGGGTGAGTACTTATACTACTCTATAGTTTGACAGTTCAGGTTAATAGATTATAAAGTTTAGAAGGTCTTAATTTTTGTGGTTATAGCTTCTGAGGTCTCTGTTGTGTAGCGGGGAGAGCTAGTAAACAAGGGCCCTTGAGTATATCATTTAATTGTAGTGTAATTAGTGGTATTGATTTGATTTAATTTAATTTGAATTAATTAAAGGGTAAGTCATGGCAGCACAGCTCGGCCCCGTGGCATGCTCCTCCTGCACTATGTGGGAAATCAGGGACATTTCCTGTGTCCTTGACAATCATGTGTGCGGGAAGTGTATCCAGCGGCAGATATTGGCAGACCGCATTGCGGTGCTGGAGCTGCGAATGGATACATACTGGAGCATTCGCGATGCTGAGGACATCGTGGATAGCACGTTTGATGAGTTGGTCACACCACAGGTAAAGGCTGCACAGGCAGGAAGGGAATGGGTGACCGCCAGGCAGAGTAGTAGGCGCAGGCAGGTAGTGCAGGGGTCCCCTGTGGTCATCCCCCTCTCAAACAGATATACCGCTTTGGATATTGTTGAGGGGGATGGCTTATTGGGGGAAGGCAGCAGCAGCCAACTTCCTGGCACCATGGGTGGTTCTGCTGCACAGGACGGGAGGAAAAAGTGCGGGAGAGCTATAGTGATAGGGGGTTCTATTTTAAGGGGAATAGATAGGCGTTTCTGCGGCCACAAACGAGACTCCAGGATGGTATGTTGCCTCCCTGGTGCAAGGGTCAAGGATGTCTTGGAGTGGCTGCAGGGCATTCTGGAGGGGAAGGGTGAACAGCCAGTTGTCGTGGTGCATATAGGTACCAACGATATAGGTAAAAAACAGGATGAGGTCCTAAAATAGAATATAGGGAGTTAGGAGGTAAATTAAAAAATAGGACCTCAAAGGTAGTAATCTCAGGATTGTTACCAGTACCACGTACTAGTCAGAGTAGAAATAGAAGGATATTTCAGATGAATACGTGGCTAGAGGAATGGTGCAAGGGGGAGGGTTTCAAATTCCTGGGACATTGGAACCAGTTCTGGGGGAGGTGGGGCCAGTACAAACTGGACGGTTTGCACCTGGGCAGGACCGGGTCCGATGTCCTAGGGGGAGTGTTTGCTAGTGCTGTTGGGGAGGGTTGAAACTAAAATGGCAGGGGGTTGCGAACCTGTGCAGGGAGACAGAGGAAAGGGAAGCAAGGATAGAAACAAAATACAGGAAGGAGAAAAGCAAAAGTGGAAGGCAGAGAAATCAAGGGTGTAAATCAAACAGGGCGACAGTAAATAATAATTCTAAAAGGAATAAGAGTGTTAAAAAAACAAGCCTGAAGGCTTTGTGTCTTAATGTGAGGAGCATTCATAATAAGGTGGATGAATTAGCTACACAAATAGATGTAAATGGATATGATATAATTGGGATTACGGAGACATGGCTCCAGGGTGACCAAGGCTGGGAATTCAACATCCAGGGGTATTCAATATTCAGGAAGGACAGGCAAAAAGGAAAAGGAGGTGGGGTAGAATTGCTGGTTAAAGAGGAGATTAACACAATAGTAAGGAAGGATATTAGCTCTGATGATGTGGAATCTGTATGGGTAGAGCTGAGAAATACCAAGGGGCAGAAAACGTTAGTGGGAGTTGTATACAGACCCCCAAACAGTAATGCTGAGGTTCGGGAAGGCATTAAATGGGAATTAGAGATGCATGCAATAAGGGCACAGCAGTTATCATGGGTGACTTTAATCTACATATAGATTGGGCTAACCAAATTAGTAACAATACTGTGGAGGAGGAATTCCTAGAGTGTATATGGGATGGTTTCCTGGACCAATATGTCAAGGAACCAACTAGAGATCAGGCCATCTTAGACTGGGTATTATGTAATGAGAAAGGATTAATTAGCAATCTTGTTGTGCGAGGCCCCTTGGGGAGGAGCGATCATAATATGATAGAATTCTTCATTAAGATGGAGAGTGAAGTAGTTGACTCAGAGACTAGGGTCCTGAATTTAAATAAAGGAAACTACGATGGTATGAGGCACGAGTTGGCTAGGATGGATTGGGGAGCATTACTTAAAGGGTTGATGGTGGATAGGCAATGGCAAACATTTAAAGATCGCATGGATGAACTACAGAATTTGTTCATCCCTGTTTGGCATAAAAAAAAAACAAAAAAGGTGACTCAACCGTGGCTGACAAGGGAAATTAGGGATAGCATAAGATCCAAGGAGAGGACATATAAATTGGCCAGAAAAAGCAGCAAACCTGAGGATTGGGAGCAGTTTAGGATTCAGCAAAGGAGGACAAAGGGATTCATTAAGAGGGGGACAATAGAATATGAGAGTAAGCTTTCAGGGAACATAAGAACTGACTGTAAAAGCTTCTATAGATATGTGAAGAGAAAAAGATTGGTGAAGTCAAGCGTAGGTCCCTTGCAGTCAGAATCAGGGGAATTTATAATGGGGAACAAAGAAATGGCCGACCAATTAAATACATACTTTGGTTCTGTCTTCACAAAGGAGGACACAAATAACCTCCCAGAGATGTCGGGGTCTAATGAAAGGGAGGAATTGAATGAAATCAGTATTTGTAAGGAAATGGTGTTAGGGAAATTGATGGGATTGAAGGCCAATAAATCCCCAGGGCCTGATAATCTACATCCTAGGGTATTTAAGGAAGTGGCCCTAGAAATAGTAGATGCATTGCTGGTCATCTTCCAAAATTCTATAGACTCTGGAACAGTTTCCATGGATTGGAGGGTAGCTAATGTAACCCCACTATTTAAAAAAGGTGGTAGAGAGAAAATGGGGAATTATAGACTGGTAAGCCTGACATCGGTAGTGGAGAAAATGCTAGAGTCCATTATAAAAGATGTAATAGCAGAGCACTTGGAAAACAGTGACAGGATCGGACAAAGTCAACATGGATTTACAAAAGGTAAATCATGCTTGACTAATCTACTGGAATTTTTTGAGGATGTAACTGATAGAATAGATAAGGGAGAACCAGTGGATGTGGTGTATTTGGACTTTCAGAAGGCTTTTGATAAGGTCCCACATGAGAGATTAGCGTGCAAAGTTAAAGCACATGGGATTGGGGGTAAGGTACTGACTTGGACAGAGAACTGGTTGGCAGACAGGAAGCAAAGAGTTGGAATAAACGGGTCTTTTTCCGAGTGGCAGGCAGTGACTAGTGGGGTACCGCAGAGATCGGTGCTAGGACCCCAGCTATTCACAATATATATTAATGATCTAGACGAGGGAACTAGATGTAATATCTCCAAGTTTGCAGACGACACAAAGCTGGGTGGGCATGTGCGCTGTGAGGAGGATGCAGAGAAACTCCAGTGTGATTTGGACAGGTTGGGTGATTGGGCAGATGCATGGCAGATGCAGTATAATGTGGATAAATGCGAGGTTATCCACTTTGGGGGCAAAAACAGGAAGACAGATTATTATCTGAACGGCAATAGATTGGGAAAAGGGGAAGTGCAACGAGACCTGGGTGTCCTTATGCACCAGTCGCTGAAGGTAAGCATGCAGGTACAGCATGCGGTTAAGAAGGCAAATGGTATGTTGGCCTTCATAGCGAGAGGATTCGAGTACAGGAGCATTGATGTCTTGCTGCAGTTGTACAAGGCCTTGGTGAGACCACACCTTGAGTATTGTGTGCAGTTTTGGTCGCCTTATCTGAGGAAGGATGTTCTTGCCATGGAGGGAGTGCAGCGAAGATTCACCAGACTGATACCTGGGATGGCAGGAATGACGTATGAGGAGAGATTGGGTTGATTAGGCTTATATTCGCTAGAGTTTAGAAGAATGAGAGGGGATCTCATTGAAACTTATAAAATTCTAACAGGACTAGACAGACTAGATGCAGGAAGGATGTTCCCGATGGCGGGGGAGTCCAGAACCAGGGGTCAGTCTAAGGATAAGGGGTAAGCCATTTAGGACTGAGATGAGGAGGAATTTCTTCACCCAGAGAGTAGTGAACCTGTGGAATTCTCTACCACAGAAGGCAGTTGAGGCCAATTCATTAAATATATTCAAGAAGGAGTTAGATATATTTCCTAAGGCTAAAGGGATCAAGGGACATGGGGAGAAAGCAGGGACAGGGTACTGAATTTGGATGATCAGCCATGATCTCATTAAATGGCGGAACAGGCTCGAGGGGCCGAATGGCCTACTCCTGCTCCTATCTTCTATGTTTCTATGTTTTGACAGCATCTAGCAACTTTTTAGGAGATCCCAAGCTAATCTCTTGAATATCAGATGTTTTGCAGATTGTTTTATCTATTTTTATTCAGGACAAACAACTGGATCAATGAGTATTAGCGGCAGTAACATGTAGGTTTAACTTATCCTTCAAAACATTTGAGTTAAATATGGATGGAACTGTTTCCAGGGAAACACTTATTTCTGTTATGGTCAAACTCGTGCTGTTTAAGTTGAAGTTGTTTGCATTGTTTTCAAATCCCACTGAATGTCCATTTTGCTTTTCAATTGACAGAAAATGATGACATAATTCTTTTGGGTGCATCTTGATTGGCTAATTCCTTCAGCACTCATCGTTGAAATACTGCTGCACAAAGCCACCTGTTTAAAAGGTTTACATACCCACCATTTTGTCTTCAGCTCATGTGTAACTGTTAAAAGAAGGATTTTGAGGGCCTGATTTTGAGGGGCTCAGAATAGAACTTGGGAAGATAAAATGGGCAACAATATTGGCAAACAACGATGTAGAATGACAATGGGAAACATTTAAAACAGTGTTCAACAGACAGCAGGAAAAATATATTCTGCTAAAAAGAAAGAACAAACTAAACACTAATGAGACTCCATGGATGATTAAAGCCATAAGAGAACAATTGAGGGTAAGGAAAGAGGCATACATTAAGTACATAGACAGCAGGGGAGTGCATGATCAGGGAGAATACGAAGAGATTAGGAGAGAAGTCAAAAAAACAATTAGGAAGGCAAAGAGGAACTATGAAATTAAATTATCAAGGAACATAAAACAAAATAGTAAAATATTTTACAGGCACATCAATAAAAAAATGAAGGTTGGGATGGGACTAGGGCCATTAAGGGATAGACAGAAAAATACCACAGGTAACGATAGAGAGATGGAAGAAATATTAAATCATTATTTTGCTTCGGTATTTACCAGGGAGATAGAACAGGTGTACATGACATTGGATGATGAGATGAGTAATGAGATAAGTGCATTTAAAATAAAAAAAGGGGATATATTAAATAAACTAATCAAACTCAAAGAGGATAAAACCCCTGGTCTGGATGGATTGCATCCACGCATTTTAAAAGAATCTAGGGAAGAGATAGCAGAGGCATTACTACACATATTTAATAATTAGTTAGAAAAAGGTGTAGTGCCAGAGGACTGGTGGATAACTAACATAATACCTATATTTAAGAAGGGCGATAGAACATGGCCAAGGAATTATAGACCAGTCAGCTTAACATCAGTGGTAGGAAAAGTAATGAAATCCCATCTAAAGGAGAGAATAGAAAAACATCTAGAAATGAAAAGTATAATGATGAATAGTAAGCATAGATTTCAAAAGGGAAAATCTTGCTTGACCAACCTTATTGAATTTTTTGAAGAGGTAACAGAGAGAGTAGACAATGGTAATGCAGTAGATGTAATTTATCTAGATTTTCAAAAGGCCTTCGATAAGGTGTCCCATAATAGACTAATGAATAAGGTCAGAGAATGCGGAGTCAGGGGAGAAGTAGCAGAATGGATTGCTAGCTGGCTTCAAGACAGAAAACAGAGAGTGGGAGTAAAGGGTAGCTATTCACAGTGGCAGTAGGTGGGTAGTGGTGTTCCACAAGGATCAGTGCTGGGACCACTGCTATTCCCAATTTATATTAACGATTTAGACTTTGGAATCAAAAACACAATTTCTAAATTTGCGGATGATAACAAATTGGGAGGGATAATCAATACTGAGGAGGACTGCAACAAATTACAAGAGGACATTAATAAACTTGCAGAATGGGCAAATAATTGGCAAATGAAGTTCAAACACAGATAAATGTGAGGTATTACATTTTGATAGGAAGAATAGGGAGTTCACTTATCACTTGGAGGGTGCGAGGCTAGGTGGGGTAGAGGAACAAAGGGATCTCAGAGTACAAATACACAAATCACTAAAAGTTGAGCCACAGGTTAGCAAGGACATAAAAAAAGCAAACCAAACATATTACAAGAAGACATTAATAAACTTGCAGAATGGGCATATAATTGGCAAATGAAATTCAACACAGATAAATGTGAGGTATTGTTGAGGCTGCCGCGAAACACGAATGCAGGCTGAATCCATATGCGGAAAACAAGAAACTTTAATTCAACTGCATGGCACAAAAATGGCTGCACCGAAAAGCTCCCAGAATTCTCTGGGTAAACACTGAGGCCCCGCCGACTCCTGCCTTAAAGGTAAGGTGCCTTAAAGGGAAGGTGCTGGATTTTTGTCCGCGGAAGGAAGAGTGGATTATGCTCGTTTAGGTGGCGATCTGCCACACAGCTCCCCCAGTATCCGCTTAGGAAGTGTGGACGAGACGGTGCGGCGGTCTGATGGGCCGGCTGGAGCGGCTCTTGTAGGACGCCGGTGGACGTGGAACGGCCGGGCGTGGAGCAGCCGGGTGATCCAGCTTGAGGGCAGGTCGGCCGCGTGGAGGTGGACGAGCTACAGGGACCTGCTCACCGGGCTCCGAGTGTGCTGGCTTGAGTCGGTCAACCGACACTTTTTCTGTCCTGTCGCCCACTTGCAGGGTGAAAAATTTGTCCCCAGCCTGTAGCACCTTGTAGGGCCCGTCGTACGGGGGTTGAAGGGGTCCACGGTGGGCGTCGTGCCGGACGAAAACAAAACTGGTGCAGGCTTCGTGGGACGTGTGAGGTGGATTCGCCGTGTCGGGCAATGGGCACCGGGGCGAACTGCAGCGCCGGTGAGGCGAAGTCGTGGTGTTGCTGGTCGGCTGACCAGGGTGTCATGGCGGTGGGCAGGAACTCGCCGGGTACGCGCAGCGGCTGACCATACACGAGCTCTGCTGCCAATGCGTGGAGGTCTTCTTTAACCGCAGTGCGTAGGCCGAGGAGGACCCACAGAAGTCGGTCGGTCCAGGCGCCGTCCTGGAGGCTGGCTCGAAGAGATGCCTTCAAGGATCTGTGGAACCGCTCACACAGTCCGTTGGCTTGGGGTGGTACGCTGTGGTGCGGTGAATGGTCACCCCGAGATTGCGTGCGACGGCGGTCCAGAGTTCAGAGGTAAATTGCGGACCTCTGTCCGACGTCATGTCAGAGGGGACGCCGAACCGTGCGACCCAGGTGCTGACGAAGGCTCTGGCGATGTCGGTGGTGGTGGTAGAGGTCAGTGGAATTGCTTCGGGCCAGCGTGTGGTGCGGTCAACGATGGTCAGCAAGTGCGTGTGGCCTTGCGACGGCGGCAGGGGCCCGACGATGTCCACGTGGATGTGGTCGAATCTCCGCGAGGGGACGGTAAACTCCTCGAGGGGTGCTTTCGTGTGTTGCTGTACCTTGGCCCGTTGGCAGGCTAGGCAGGAGTTGGCCCAAGTGCGCACATCCTTGCGAAGGCCGCGCCAGACGAAACGGTTGCCTACCAATTTGATGGATGCGCGGGCGCCGGGGTGGGAGAGGTTGTGGAGAATGTCGAATACCCGGCGGCGCCAGGACGCTGGGACGACGGGCCGAGGTTGACATAGGGATATGTCGCACTTGACCGTGACTGCGGTCGGGCCACAGGCGACGTCGGCCAGGCGTAGCCCTGGTAGGTTGGTGGGTGCGGAGAGCAGATCAGGGTCGGTGATCTGGTCTGCTGCGAGTTGAGCGTAGTCGACTGCCAGGTGTGCGGCGTGGATGGCGGGGCGGGAAAGGCAGTCGGCTACCACATTGTCTCGGCCGGAGACGTGTTGGATGTCCGTGGTGAACTCGGACACTGCCGCGAGCTGGCGCTGCTGCCTGGCGGACCAGGGGTCGGTTGTCTTTGCCATTGCGAATGTCAGGGACTTGTGGTCGACAAACGCAGTGAAGGGGTGGCCCTCCAGCAAAAACCGGAAATGGCGGACCGCCAGGAACAGCGCGAGGAGTTCGCGGTCGAAGGTGCTGTACTTGAACTCCGGGGGGCGTAGTTGGCGGCTGAAGAAGGCAAGTGGTTGCCAGGCGCCGTCGACCCACTGCTCATACACGGCGCCGACCGCGTGGTCGGAGGCGTCCGTGGTGAGTGCTACCCTGGCATTGGGCCGTGGGTGCGCGAGCAGGGTGGCGTTGGCGAGCGCGGTCTTGGTGGAGTCGAAGGCGGCGGACGCGTCTGCCGTCCATTCGACCGCCATCTTGCCACTCCTGCCCCGGAGGGCTTCATACAGGGGCCTCGTGAGGGACGCCGCTTTGGGGATGAAGCAGTTATAGAAATTCACCATCCTGAGGAACTCCTGGAGGCCTTTGATGGTGGTGGGGCGGGGAAATTGTTGGACGGCCTGCACCTTGGTGGGCAGGGGAATGGCCCCAGCATGGGTGATGTGGTGGCCGAGGAAGTCGATCTTGTCCAGGCCGAACTGGCATTTGGCTGGGCTGAGGATGAGCCCGTGGTCGCTGAGGCGCCCGATCAGGATGCGAAGGTGTTCGAGGTGTTCCTGCTTGGAGGAACTGGCTACCAGGATGTCGTCCAGGTAGACGAACAGGAACTTCAGGTCCCGAAGGACCGAGTCCATGAGCCGTTGGAATGCCTGGGCCGCGTTTTTGAGGCCGAAGGGCATCCGCAGGAACTCGAACAGGTCGAAGGGGGTGATTACGGCTGTCTTGGGGACGTCCGCGGGGTGGATGGGGACTTGGTGGTAGCCGCGCACCAGGTCGACCTTGGAAAAGACTGAGCGGCCGGCCAGTCTAGCTGAGAAGTCCTGAATGTGCGGCACGGGGTACCGATCAGGGGTGGTGGCGTCGTTGAGGCGGCGGTAATCCACGCAGGGGCGCCAACCTCCGCCTGGTTTGGGGGCGATGTGGAGTGGGGAGGCCCAGGGACTGTTGGAGCGGCGGATGATGCCGAGCTGTTCCATGGTGGCAAACTCGGTCCGCGCGATCTCCAGTTTGGTCGGGTCCAGCCTGCGGGCGTGGGCGTACACTGGTGGGCCTGTGGTGGGGATGAAGTGTTCCACCCCGTGTTTGGCGGCCTCCGCGGAGAAGGTCGGATTGGTAAGGGCCGGGAATTCGGCCAGGAGTGCCGAGTAGTCATCCGTGGCCCGGGCGTGGCACTGTGACGCCATGTCGGCGGGTTGACGGGGGGCCATGGTGCCCAGGATGGGGGACATGGTGTTCATGTCCACAAGGCGGTGACGGGGGATGTCTAACAGTAGGCCGTGGGCGCACAGGAAATCTGCACCGATGAGAGGGGAGAGCACCTTGGCAGTGATGAACTCCCATCGGTAGCGGCGACCAGCGAGGTCGAGGGTGACTGTCCGGGTGCCATACGTCTGGATTTCCGAGCCGTTAGCAGCAGCCAGCGCCGGTCCTCGTTCGCCCTTTTGGATGTCGAGGGAGGAGGCCGGGATGATGCTGTGCTGAGCTCCAGTGTCGCACAGGAACCGGCGGCCGGTTTTGTCATCCGTAACGAACAGCAGGGAGCCCGCGTGGCCCACGGCCATCGCGGGGGCTGGTATGGGGACGGACTTGAAAGAGCAGGGAGGTGTGCACCGTTGTGCCCTGGCGCCGAACCGTGCGTGGTAGTAACAGTGGCCCGGGTTAGTGGGGCGTGAAGGCCCCGTGGGCCTGGTGGCAGGCCCTTGTGGCCGCGTGGTGGCCGGTGAGGGGCGCGCCTAGGCATTGGTTGCCAGGTCCGGAGTGACGTCGCGGCTGGAGTGAGCGGACAGCAGCTTGTCGGCCTCATCGGCCAGGGCTTCCAGGTTCGTGAGGCCGGACGCCACGATCGCTGGGCGGATGCTGAGAGGGAGCTGGCGGATGAACAGCGTGCGGAAGAGGGATCCGGGTGGGCTCTCGTCGGTGAGGGAGAGCATGTGGGAGAGGAGGTCTGACGGTGAGGCATCACCGAGGCCTGGAAGGTCGAGGAGGTGGCAGTTTCGCTGATATGCTGAGGCCGTAAATTTTTTAAGGAGCGCTGTCCTGAGATGTGCGTACTTGCCTTCCTCTGGTGGGTTCTGCAGCGCTGTCCAAACCTTCGAAACTGCAGCGCTACCGAGTGATGTGACGAGATAGTCGTACTTCATCCCATCTGTGGTGATATTTCGCAGCCGGAAGCGAGATTCAGCTTGGAGAAACCAGGCTTCGGGCTGGTTTTCCCAAAACTCCGGCAGTTTCACGGAAACTGCGTTCGTGTCCGCCATTGCAGTGCTCGGAATACGTTCTGAGCGTCGGGGTCACCAATGTTGAGGCTGCCGCGAAACACGAATGGAGGCTGAATCCATATGCGGAAAACAAGAAACTTTAATTCAACTGCATGGCACAAAAATGGCTGCACCGAAAAGCTCCCAGAATTCTCTGGGCAAACTCTGAGGCCCCGCCCACTCCTGCCTTAAAGGTAAGGTGCCTTAAAGGGAAGGTGCTGGATTTTTGTCCACGGACGGAAGAGTGGATTATGCTCGTTTAGGTGGCGATCCGCCACAGTATTACATTTTAGTAAGAAAAATAGGGAGGTCACACATTACTTGGAAAATACGAATCTAAATGGGTAGAAGAGCAAAGGGATCTCAGAGTACAAATACACAAATCACTAAAAGTAGCGACACAGCTTAAGAAGGCCACAAAAAAGCAAACCAGGCACTCGGGTTTATTTCTAGAGGGATAGAATTGAAAAGTAGGGAAGTTATGCTAAACCTGTATCGAACCTTGGTTCGAGCACACTTAGAGTACTGCGTGCAGTTCTGGTCGCCATATTATAAAAAGGATATAGAGGCACTGGAGAGGATGCAGAGAAGATTTACAAGGATGATACCAGAAATGCAAGGGTATACCCATCAGGAAAGGATGAACAGGCTGAGTCTCTTTTCTCTTGAAAAAATAAGACTGAGGGGATGACCTAATAGAGGTCTTTAAAATTATGAAAGCTTTTGATAGTGTGGATACAGAGAGAATGTTTCCACTTGTGGGGAAGAGCATAACTAGAGGTCACCAATATAAGATAGTCACCAAGAAATCAAATGGGGAATTCAGAAGAAACTTCTTTACCCAAAGAGTGGTGAGAATGTGGAACTTGCTACCATAGGGAGTGGTTGAAGCGAGTAGTATGGATGCATTTAAGGGGAGGCTGGACAAGCATATGAGGGAGAAGGGAATAGAGGGTTATGCTGATAGATTTAGATGAGGAAAGATGGGAGGAGGCTCGAGTGGAGCATAAATGCTGGCATGGACTGGTTGGGCCGAATGGCCTGTTTCTGTGCCGTATATCCTATGTAAGCCTATGATTTATTGGTCTCTTTTTCAAACCGAGGGAAATATTACCCTGGACTTTCCCTTCATGTTTACTTAGTGCACAATTCATGCATAATGCATGACCATAAACAGCAGCCATACCAATGTAACATGAATACATAATAAATGAGCATTGCTATATTGATTTTTACATGCCGGGAAAGGATTAAAGACATTGCCTTGATGTATTTTATTTTGTATTTCATAAACTTCAAACAAATTTGGTAGCAAAGATTTATGTATTCACTTTACAGAGCAATGCTTTTAAATTGCATTACATAACAATAACCACAAATATAAAGAATGCACTTTAGGATTTTCAGTGCAATGTAACATCAGATTATGTGAAACTGATTTGCACAAAGCACCAAATTAATTTTGTTTTGTTATTACAAATGGAAACTCAGAATAAATCACTTATATACAAAAGTGATAATGCGTACAAAAACCCCCCACTTCATATGTCCTTTGGGAGGGAGGGAGGGAGGGAGGAGAGTCAGCAGCGTCTCTTTGGGGTTGTTTAGTTCCAAGATGACACTCCTGGTGATGGAATATTGAAAGGAAATTGTCCTATGGAGCAGGCTTGTAATCGAATATCTGACTGGATCCCCAGTATTCCAGGGCATGTTTGAGGACTGACCATCCAGTCTGGCTCATGAATGGAACCTGGAGGGGTTACTGGGAGGGTGGAATTCTCTCAGATAACCCAACAAGTCAATGGTCAAATGAGCAGAGTGGTTCTAGCTGAGCAAAATGCATGGAACTTTGTACAGGAAACTCTTTATTAACCGGCACCCAAATATCCGGAAATCTCTCTTAACCGGCAAAATTCTTGAGTAGGTAACCAGGGTTTTCCTTCCTCTCTCGTTTAAAATTAACTTTAAAAAAAAACCCGAGGCGTTTGCCTTGTATCGGAGCGTGTAGATTGGGAGGGGAATGTGCAGCCCGGGTAGGCAGCGGACACGACAGATGGTCAGCTGGCGGTCCCCGGGGAGACGGAGCTCCGAATGCAGGCGCATGTCAATGTGTACGGGGCTCTCGCACGTTGGGAGATATAACTCTCCGTTATCCGGACTTTTTGATTAACCGGCACCACGCCGGTCCCGTCGGTGCCGGTTAATAAAGAGTTTCCTGTACTAGTAAATTGTGTTATTTTAGAAGTTTAAACTCTAGCAGTACCCTTGCATACATTTCGAGATCCCTTGTTTGCATTTACATTTCGAGATCCCTAGTTTAGATTTACATTTTGAGATCCTTTATTTAAATTTATATTTCGGGATCCTTTGTATACATTTATATTTCAGGATCTATTGCTTACATTTACACTTCGGGGTCTCTTGCCATTCTATGCTTAAGCTCTTTGGATTTAGTTACCGGGGTGCGTGTCTTCTGGGAGAGAGAGTGCACAGAGCGCGAAGTTCGGTTACGCCCCGTTTGGGGCGGTAGCCAAGTTAAGGCCGGACATTTAGCACCCGAGTGGAAGTACCGCCCCGGCTGCTAAATTCGGCATACCGCCCCGCACAGGAAGTGGAGTGCAATCTCGGGCGCTCCACTTCCTGGTGGGGCGGTAAAGGAGGCGATGTCGGGGCGCGATCAGCAGCACTCGGCGGAGGCTCCACGGAGCACTGCTGCATTTTAACGCCCTTCCCCTTCAGTTAAAGGGGAGGGCCGTTGCGCACTCTGCAGGGCCTCCGATGTCCCACAATAGGCCACCAGGGTGTCGTGGTGCCATAACAGCAGCCCAGCACCGAGACGCGGTGCCGGGCTGCACAATGGTGGACAGGACCACGCCACGGCCCACCACGGAGGGCCGACCTGGAGGTCGGTCAAAAAAAGAAAATAGCGGCGCGGGTCACGGCCGCACCTCCCTTTTAAATACCAGCCAGCGAGCGGAGGTCGGCCCGGTTCACGACCCGCGAGGCTGATGCTGACATCGCCAATGGCAGTCTCGCGGGGCACAGCCGAATTTCTGCTGTGGAGCGGTAAGGGGCCACGGCAGGGCGCTAAGGAGTCGTGGCGCATGGCGATGACGTCATCGGCAGCGGCGCAGCGGCCCGGGGCGCTACCTGCAGGGCGCAGCGCTATCGGGTAGCGCCTCAGCAATGCCCCGCTGAATTTCTAGGAAGGTACTTTTTTCGCCTCCCCCCCACCCCACCGGACGATAAGCCCTTTGCACCCCATTAGCACACCCTGGAGGTGTTAACATGAGGCGCAAAGGAGCCGAATTTCTAGCCCATATATCTGGCGAACAGAAATTCTACTTGTGTGGATTTCCCCAGTAAATTGGTTTGGCGATCCTTATGCGTGGCGATGAGTACATTTACCTCACACCTGTTTGCTTTGATAATTTTTTTTATTTTTGGTCAATGTTTAAAAATTCTACTATTAAAGCTATTGCAATATAATTAAAACATATGAAACAATTCTTAGGCTCACCGTCACATTGTAGTGTAGTTAATGTTAAAATAATAATCAAATATAGCTCACAAGGGGGTAAAAATTCACTTGGTTGCGCCTCCCGTTAGCGCCTTAAGAGGGCGCTAATGGGGCGCAAAGCCGCTAACGCCCGGGCGCAGCGATGTTTGCGCCGCTCGAGAACTTAACTTGAGATTGTGCGGCGGCGCTAAAACTTACCGCTGCGACCACCTGCGCGCGCAGATTATGACGTCATTCCATGGTGCAACGCCCTTGGGGCGCCCCGGAGCGGAAATTGAGTGGCGCCCCCTGCCTTACCGCCTGGCGCTTCCAACGACCGGAAGACTGGAATGCTATCAATTGGTGTGGGGCTGGGGGGGGCGCTATTTAAAGGGGGCCTCTTCCTGTCTTTTTCTGTGGTCGACATTTATGCACCACTCGTTCTGAGAGAGAGAGAGAGATTCGGAGAGAGAGAGAGAGAGACTTCTACATTGACTCAACGCTTTGTGAGGTAGTTTTGCCTATTCATCCTAACTTTGTTGCTACTTTAGTTGCTGTCCCTCATTACTTTTCTGGCAAAGAGAATATGGGGGCTGCACTGATTGGGGGCGTCGTCCTGCTCCAGCTGAATCGGAGGATACAGAGACGCAGACAGAGAGTGGCAATGATGGCCAGACGGAGGAGGGCCATCAGGCGCATGTACAGGAGAGCTTACCCTCCCAGGGTATATCGTGAACAGCTCTCCTACATCCATATGTCCGAGGAGCTGTGTTTGCGAAGGCTGCGATTCAGCAAGGAGGTGGTCACTGATCTCTGCCACCTGCTGCAGCCAGATCTGCAGCCTCAGCTGAGGTCCAGGACGTCTCTGTCGGTGGCAGTGAAGGTCACAGTGGCTTTGAACTTCTACGCCACTGGCTCATTCCAAGCTGCTGTTGGGGACCTCGCCATTATCTCCCAGTTCGCGGTGCATCGCTGCATCCGGCAGGTCACCAATGCCCTCTTCAGAAGGAGACGAGAGTTCATCTCTTTCCCTATGACCCCAGACAAGCAGCGTGACCGTGCTCTGGGCTTTGCGAGGGTAGCGGGCTTCCCCATGGTGTAGGGTGCCATTGACTGCACGCATGTGGCTTTGCGTGCTCCGCGTGAGAATGCAGAGGAATTCAGGAACAGAAAGGGGTTCCATTCCTTGAATGTCCAGTTGGTCTGTGACCACAGACAGGTGATACTCGCTGTCAATGCCCACTATCCTGGCAGCTGCCACGATGCTTTCATCCTGCGCCAGACTACTGTGGCAGAACTTTTCGAGGCACCGCATCAGCCAGTTGGTTGGCTTCTCGGGGACAAGGGGTACGCATTGAGCACCTGGCTGATGACACCGCTCCGTACGCCAAACACCCCTGCTGAGCTGCGGTACAATGAAAGCCATCAAGCAACCAGGAACATTATTGAGCGCACAATCGGCGTGCTGAAACAACGGTTCCGCTGTCTGGACCATTCCGGAGGAGCCCTGCAGTACTCGCCTGAGCAAGTATCGAACTTCGTAGTCGTGTGCTGCATGTTGCACAACATGGCAATCCTCAGGACCCAGCCAATGCCACCAGGCCTTGTAGCACCACCAGAGGAGGAGGAGGAAGAGGAGGAAGAGGACGAGGACGATGATCATCAGCAGCACCAAGGCGGGAGGGCGGCCCACAATGGTCAAACTGCAAGGGCCGTCCGTCAACGGCTAATAGCAAGCCGCTTCTAGGGCCCCTGCCATTGCTACCAACATTAATCAACCCAGCACGCAACCCCTAAGCCGGCCAAGGCACCAATAATTCCAACCACCAGCCATGTATATTTTGAATACAGAAACTTATTTATTTTACAAACTCTGTGTGTGTCAATTCCTCATGACAAACTCATAGAAATAAACACAAAAAAACAGTCAATAACATAACTGGTTCTCACAACCTGGAGATAATGTCCAAAACACTAAACAAAGGTTGGACCATGAACCTCGGCCTTTAATAAAAAAATGACCAGCATTTTGTCACACCTCCTACTTTTTGCCCTTCGAGGGTGATCTCCTTCCCTTGCGCACTTCCCCCCTTCTAACCCTACTGCTCCTCCGTAATGGGACCTCAGTGGCTGCAGCAAGGCTGGTGGAAGGCTGCTGCTCGTCAGACCCTGACACTGCAGATGCCCCTGAAGGACGGCCTCGACCACTTCTGGGCCTGGAGGGCCCGGCTGCACCAACTCTGCATGGGCGGCAGCAGTCTGTCCTACAGGCGGTGGCAAGTGCAGTGGAGAAGTGACAGTGTTGGCAGCAGGAATGCTGTCATCGTGCGAGAGGACAGCAACTCCCTGCTCGCCCGACACACTGGCACTCCCACGGGGCAGCACTTCAGCATCCGGAGCAATCTGCCGGAGAACAGATTGCTGGCCTGCTGCGGCGCGGTGACAGCCCCGGGGACATGTGCACGAACCATCGAGGTTGGCAGCAGTCTGTGCTCGCGTGGCCTCCATCTGAGTCTGTATGAGAGCAGTCAGAGATGGGATCACGGCAGCCAGTGACTGAATTGCAGCACTAAGCGTTAGTGTGGCATCCGCCTGTGCTACAGCGAAGTGCTCCACACTCCTTGCCAGTGACTCAATGCATTCGGGCACCCTTCCCACTGCACCCATGAGCTCAGTGTGCATGCCCACCGCCTGGGTGTTCATTTCTGCAATCAGCCGCTCCTCCTCTGCGTCCATTGCAGTAGGAGTGTCTGGCATACTCTCCCTCTGGGGAGAAGGCCCCCGTTCTTCCCTACCCCCCCCCATGGCGTTGCTGCAGCCCGCTGGGTCCTGGAGCTTCACCCTCATCAGCCCCTTCCCCCCTGCTCCCCTCCGGGGAAGGCGTGTTCCCAGTGTGGGCATGGGCTTCCTCGGGAGAGGGTGGCACTGATGCTCTGGCTTCCTCTTCCTCCTCAGCTGCAGCATCACTCCCAGTGGCAGCTTCAGGGCCCGTCTCCTCAGCTGGTGAATCACCATCTGAAAGCAGGGAGGTACAAGAGTGGCTTTAGCGTGAGGACAGGGTGGCAGTAAGGGAGGAATAAGTGCAGCGAGTTAGCAAGTTGGATTGAAAGTGTCAAAGGCTGGTGTTGTGAGGGATAAGTGGAAGGACAGAAGACAAAAAGGTGATGACCTTACCATTGCTGTCCAGAACGGGGTCGGCGTCTCCAGTGGCGACGGGACCGATCACCCGGCTTGCCACAATCCTGTGGACGCGCTCCTCCAGATCGCTGAGGGGTTACAGCTGAGGCCGCCCTCCACCTGTCCGTTGCTGCTGTCTCCTATTATGAGCCAGCTTAGCCTGCAAGAAAAAGGACAGCATCTGAGTAAATATACAGCCATGGTCTTGCCTGATGTGCCTCCCATAGGTGAATAGCCCTTACAATATACAGCCATGGTCTTGCCTGATGTGCCTCCCATAGGTGAATAGCCCTTACTGTATGCAAAGTGTGGAATGTGTGTGTATGTTTGATGAAAGGGCCATAGGTGTTGGATGAGTGTTGTGCATTGGGGTTTTAAGACCCTCTGGCCATAGAGTGAGGTTGAGATGGAGGGATGGAGAGGTATTGAGAAAAAGCCACTCACCCTGACGACCCGAGTGAGGTCGTTGAACTTTTTGCGGCATTGAGTATGGGTCCTGGGCACCATGCTCCTGGAGGAGACGCTCTGAGCCACCTCCCTCCACACTCTTCTGAACTCGCGTGGCAAAGGCCTCCTGCCACTCTCAGGGAACAGCATACATCGTCTGCGCTCCACTGCGCCAACCAGAGCATCCAAGGCCCGCTCGGTGAAGCGATGAGCGCGTTCTCTCACCCTCTCCATGCTTGGCAGCAAAATGGATTCACAGGTCTCTCCAGGCTGAGATTCAAGGCTGCAATGAGCAGGGTGTGGCTGGGGTGCAAGTGGCCCCCCCCGCTTTAAGAAGTGTCCGGCGCCAGTGTGTCTGTGTTCCCTCGCTAACTGGCAGCAGCTGCGCTGCGCTCGCGCGCTGAGTTAGCGCCTCACTCCTTGGCCTTTGCGCCTTAAGACAGGTGTGCAGCGCCTGCTTTAGCGCTCCACTCACCTCCCGGGGCGGTAAAAGTGAAGTTTCCTGTCAGTGCCGATAATTAGCGCCAGGCGCTAATATTTGCGTCCGGACGATATTTGCGCCCCAAATGGGGCGCGACCTAATTTCTACCCCAAGGAATTATATCCATGCAGCAGCCAAAGAATGCACATTAAAGCTCGATGGATCAGCTTGTGGAAAAATGCTTCTTGCCCACAACTTCGACTGGGGACAGCAAATGTCATTAACTTATCGCAGACAAGAGACTGGGAGAGTAAGCTGCTTGCCTATAAGCTATCCAGACTCATTGGGAGGAATTTTAGCCTGGAGGAGTACGTGGGTTTCGGTGCGGATGAGGGGGGGTTAAATCCGGCAAAAGTTGCCAGCGTATTGGGAAGTGGGCTCCAACCCCGCCCCCCCCCCCCCGACTGCCACGCCTTAACTCAACAACAACAATTACTTGCATTTATATAGCACCTTTAACGTAATAAAACGTCCCAAGGTGCTTCACAGGAGCGTTATTTGACACCGAGCCACAGAAGGAGAAATCAGGGCAGATGACCATTAGTCAAAGGGGTAGATTTTAAGGAGCATCTTAAAGAAGGAGAGCGAGGTAGAGAGGCAAAGAGGTTTAGGGAGGGATTCCAGAGCTTAGGGCCAAGGAATCTGAAAGCATGGACGCCAATGGTGGAGTGATTAAAATCGGGGATGCGCAAGAGGCCAGAATTGGAGGATCGCAGAGATTGCGAAGGCTGTAGGACTGCAGGAGGTTATAGAGATAGCGAGGCCATGGAGGGATTTGAAAACAAGGATGAGGATTTTAAAATTGAGGCGTTGTCGGACCAGCAGCCAGTTTAGGTCAGCAAGCACAGGGGCGATGGGTGAATGAGACTTAGTGCGAGATAGGATACGGGCAGCAGAGTTTTGGATCAGCACAAGTTTATATAGGGTAGAAAATGGGAGGCCGGCCAGGAGAGCATTGAAATAGCTAAGCCTAGAGGTATCAAAGACATGGATGAGGGTTTCAGCAGTAGATGAGCTGAGGCAGGGGCGGAGACAGGCGATGTTACGGAGGTGGAAGTAGGCGGTCTTGATGGAGCAGATATGTAGTCAGAAGCTCATCTCAGGGTCAAACACAACACCACGGTTGCGAATGGTCTGGCTCAGCTTCAGACAGTTACCAGGGCCCTTAGGATGGTTGCCCCTTGGGTGAGGCGGGTTGCCTATTAAGATATGGTAATCGCTCAATTGGAGCAATATTTCAACACAGTTTTAGATTTAACGTTGCATCCACGGGTTGCCCTGGCTTTCTGAAACTCGTCATGATGCGGAGATGCCGGTGTTGGACTGGGGTGGACAAAATTGAGAGGTCGCACAACACCAGGTTATAGTCCAACAGTTTTATTTGAAATCACAAGCTTTCGGAGCTATCGATTGCCCCTTCCTCAGGTGAAGTAAGGTGAAGTGAGGAAGGGGCAATCGATAGCTCCGAAAGCTTGTGATTTCAAATAAAACTGTTGGACTATAACCTGGTGTTGTGCGACCTCTCAATTTTCTGAAACTCACCAGTGAAAGCAAGACGAGAACACAATGGCAATTGAGGGGGCTGAATCAATCTCATGGAAATGCTACAATAAATACTCAGCACTCAAGCTGCTTTCTTACCGACTCGTGGGAAAGGGTTTGTCCACAGTATTTTTGCTGAAAGTTTACTTTCTACACTTTGGAGGTTTTCTGTATCATATCAGGATGGGTGGCGCCTTGGCTGCCTTAGATTGGACCTCGGATGAGGAGCAATATGACCAGCACCAGGAGCAGCAGCCTGCTGTTGATAGACCTGCAGCTGGACATCAGCGAGGGGAGCAGCTCGCAGGAGGCACTACCCATGGCACAGGGAGTGCAGGCAGAGGCTGAGCTTCCTTGATGCGTCGGAACAGCAGTGCTTCACGAGGCTCGGGTTGTCACGTCAGGTGGTGGCTGACATTTGCAGCCTCCTAGAAGAAGATCTGCTCGCTGCTGGACCCAGTGGCCTCACGTTACCACCACTGTCAACTCATTTGCCTCCGGGTCCTTCCAGGGCTCTGCCGGAGACATATCCAGGATCTCTCAGTCGGTGGCCCACAAATGCATATAACGGGTGACTGATGGGTTGTTTACCAGGGCTGGGTGGGGGGTGAACGGGTGAGAAGTGGAAGCGCTTTGAATGGACTCCCCACTTCTATGTCCCCTTTCACTAGCATCCCTCTTGTGGGCCAGTCGCACTTCACTGCTCCCACTCTGCTGGAGAGCAGCTTGGTGCAGATCAGTGCGGCACTCTAAGGCCAAGGCTAAGGTTTCTGTCGTCCTATTTAAGGCGCCAGACATGTTGGCATCCAGAGTGCGCACGTCCGTGGTCAAGGTGTGCATGGGTTCATTTGATTGCTACGTTTGATGCTCCATGGAGTTGGACACTCTATCCATGCAAGAAGACATTGTCAAAATATCCTCTGATATCAACCAAGTCATGCTTGAGGTGGACTCCTCCATTCTCTCTGCAATCATGGTCAGTGTGCTTGGAAGGCCTGTCAGTACATCGCACATTCTCAGCTGCTCCTCAATGATTATCCTTTTCATCAATGGCCCCCGGGTTACAGCACCTGTGTCCTGCTGAGCAGAGCTTGGAGAGGACTGCGCCCTCCAACATGGACTCTCCACAGCTGTCCCTGCCACCACCATCTGCTCTTGCTCATTTGTGAAGCGTGAGTCACCAGGTGAAAACCCAACTATTTGTCTTACTGGTCCCACTGAAGTGCGAGTATCTGAGCTGGTGCATGTTCTGGTCATGGGTCCTGTGGTGGTGCATCCTCAGAAGGAAGCAGCTCCTCTGTGGATTCAGCATCTGTGAGGTACATGGACTCCTGCTGCACGCACAAAGGCCCTGGTGGAGATAAAAGATGTGAATTAGTACTGGCAAGGTAAGAATGTTACAACTTATCATTATAAAGGTGATCATATTTCACTTGCTGCTGGAATCAAGTCAACTTGACTGAATGTTGTATGACGCGTGTGTGCATTATATTTGAATCTGTCACCAGGTAGCTGGGAGATTCCTATCTCCCCTTCTCTGATATCCAGGGACGCCAAGATGCCACTGATCACCAGCGCTTCCTCCTCTGCAGTGTTCAACTGTGAGATCTGTAGAGGATTCTTTCTCTCTCCCTAGTGTTTTGCGCTCTTTTCTCCTGCAACGGGAGAAAGAACAGACCTGTGGGTGAGTGTAATGGCATGTGTTCACCCGATGGATGCAGTGCATTTGGTGAGGGTGACTATCAGGGAGAGGCATGACATTGCATAAGGATGAGGGTGAGTGGCAGTGGTGGATGGATAGATGGGGATGCTAGGCAGTGCATGGAAAGAGAAGGATGGGTGCACTTGCAAGGTAAGTGGGTGTGAGGAATGATGTGATGGAGTCGGCTTGACAAGGCAGAGTGAGGGGGTGGGGCGATACGCACAGCAGGATGTAGGTGAATGTGCAACACAACTTTCCTGATCTGGTTAGGTCGTTAAAGTTCTTCCTGCACTGAATCCAGGAATGTGGCACGAGGCTCCTGCTGCTGACCTCCTGGGCGCCCCCCCAGCCACGCCTAATTTGTGGCAGCAGCAGGTTTCTTCCTCCCATTGCTAGGTCAGAGTATCTCTCCGGTTCCTCACTGCCCCCAGCAGTGCATCAAGGGAGGAGTCATTGAAGCGGGGCGCAGCACTTTGACCGTCCTGAATCCATTCTCACAGTTCGGCTTCTTTTGTTTCAAACTCCCAACTCCTCCAAATTGCATCTTTGGATTGGCCATTTAAATATTGGAGTTGAGATCATGTCATGCGGGTCCTCATCACACCCGCTGCCGCTCAATCAACACCAAACCCGGAAGTAAATGGATAATGAGGTGGCTGCGTTAAAATGCCACTGACAATCGCGCTGAACTTACTTCCGGGCTTCCCGCGCAATATCGGACCTCCCTGCTCCCAACGCATCTCCGAGTTACTATCGGGGCCATTATTTCAAGACAGTCTTGACGTAATAAAGACTCACTACGCACTTGAACATAAAGCAAGGCTTTAATCAACTTGTAACAAAACATGGAGGTCTAGTTAGCAGTCACTAGCTTCCTGTTTCCAGATTGTCTCTGCCCAAGGTGGGCCCATGCCTGAGTATTTATACTCCCTGGACGGCGCCCCAGCTGGCCGCCCAGTAGTACTTCCTGAGTTGTTACTTGCGATTTATGACAAGTCTTATTTATATAGGAATAGCAGGAGCTAATTTCTAGAAGGTCCCACATAGTGGAGCAGTAGCTGGTTTAATTGGCAGCTCAACTGGCCAATTCCTAGACATGGAGACTAGGGAAAAAGTCAGCGGTCAATATTTTTACGCAGTGACTTGTTATAATCTGGAATGCACTGCCTGAAAGGGTAGTGGAAGCAGATTCAATAGTAACTGTCAAAAGGGAATTGGATAAATACTTGAAGGGTAGAAAATTGCAGGGCTGTGGGGAAAGAGCATTGGAGTGGGACTAATTGCACAGCTCTTTCAAAGAGCCGGCACAGGCACAATGAACCAAATGGCCTCCTTCTGTGTTGTAAGATTCTATGATTCTATGGGTTGGATTTTAATGGGGAAGGTGGGTTGGGGCCGAGGGTCTCCGAGGCGGTTGGGAAATGCGGGAGGCCAGGTTTCCCGCAGGCCCTGCTGACTTTAACACCAGGGACTGATTTGCATGCGAGGCCTCTGTTTCCCACCCGCAGCCAGCCAGATTGAGAGGCTGGCAGGCTCCATGCAGGTAGGCCTGCGGCACTAGGCCGCATAGAGGAGGGAGGGAGGGTTCGAGTGGGGGCCGGGCCGTTAAGAGGATTGGGGCGGTGGGGGAGGGGGGAATGGGGTGGCCGGGCAGAAGATCAGGGTGGGGGGAGGGGAGAGGATCGGGGCCGAATGACTGGGGGGGTGGGGGGATTGAAAGGAAGATAGTGGCTGGTCACCGGAGGATCAGCGGGGGGTGGGGGGGGTGGGGGGAGAGAAGATCGGGGCCCGCCTCAGCATCATCGGTGGGGGTGTGGGGGTCCAGGAAGGCGATCGGAGGCCTCGTGAGGGGGTCTCTGATCGCGGGCTGTGCATTAGGCAGGGTCCCTGGATCCAGGAGGTAAGTGTAAAGGCACCGACCTCCCGGATGCTGCTGTCCTCGGCTTGCTCTAACTGTCGGGTTTTACAAAGTGTGTAAAACCCGAGCAGCTACAGTTAAAAACAAAATGGAGGTTAAAAAGAGGCTTCCAGCCTCATTAAAAATATTTACACCCCCTGTTCCGCCTCCGTTAAAACTGGAAGTGGGCGGGTTGGAGGTGGGTTCAGGTTGGGATTCCGATTTTTAACAATTTAACTACCCCCACACTCCAAACCCACCTGTTTTTTTAGGTTAAAATTCCCTCCTATGATTCTAAGCTATAGGCTTCCTATCCAGCTTGGAAAACAATTGACAGAAGCACACATTCCACACAGTCAGTTCTAGGAGGTCTGCTCAGACAGGCAGACGGACACCTATCAAGGACGCCTTAACAGAAGTCCAGAGAAAATCCCAGTCACAAAAGTTAATTTAGCCTGCTTACAGAAAGAGATGGTGGGTCGCCATCCCAAACTTTTCGACAGCGCGTTCTGCACTGCGCATTTAACTCAGTGGCACAAATTAAAACAGTCATGCGGGTTTCCCAGCCCAATTAAATGGAGCGGGTCTGATGGCATCACCGATGACTTGTTTTCAGCGCGGGTATTTAAAGCAGCCTTGCACACATCTCATTTGAAGGTTGCTGATCAAGGTGTTTGGAAGAGCTACAAATTGCTGCATAATATTGAGATTTCTGTGGGTCATGGAGACACACAGGCAGAAGGCTGTGCCAAGATTCCCAGATGCCTCGCTGGAAGTGCTGGTCCTCTTCCCTGCGGATGGCCGCAAAAGACCAGCCAGAGACACCAAGAGGGCATGGCTAGAGATCGCAGAGGAGGTCAGCAGCAGGGAATTGGTGAGGGGGACGTGGATGCAGTGCCGCAAAAGATTCAATGATCTCATGAAGTCAGGAAAGGTGAGTGCAATGCCACATTCACCTACATCCTGATGTGCCATTCACCCCAACCCCATCACTCTGCCTTCCCAAACCTACTCCTGCACATCACTCCTCACACCAACCTACCTTGCAGGTCCACCCATCCCTCACTGTCTATGTACCTACTCACATCCCCATCTGTCTAACCACCACTGACACTCACCCTCATCCAAATGCAATCATAGGAAGTATCACTACAGAAGGAAGCCATTTGGCAATGTCACGCCACTCCCTCATAGTCACCCTCTACAGCTGTAGCCCATCCATTCCTTACACTAATTCCATCACTCTCACTCAAACTTCTCTTAAGAACATAAGAACATAAGAAATAGGAGCAGGAGTAGACCAATCGGCCCCTCGAGCCTGCTCCGCCATTCAATGAGATCATGGCTGATCTGATCCAACCTCAACTCTAAAGAACACAAGAAGTAGGAGCAGGACCAGGCCACTCGGCCCCTGGGCCCGCTCCACCACCCACAGGGCCTTGACCGATCCGAACTCAAACTCATGTCCAATTTCCAGCCCGCTCCCCGTAATCCCTGATTCCCTTTACTTCTAGGAAACGGTCTATTTCTGTTTTAAATTTATTTAATGAAGTAGCTTCCACAGCTTCCTGGGGTAGCAAATTCCACAGACCCACTACCCTCTGAGTGAGAAAGTTTCTCCTCATCTCAGTTTTGAAAGAGGAGCCCCTTATTCTAAGATTATGTCCCCTAGTTCTAGTTTCACCCATCATTGGGAACATCCTCACCGCGTCCACCCGATCAAGCCCCTTCACAATCTTATATGTTTCAATAAGATCGCCTCTCATTCTTCTGAACTCCAATGAGTAGAGTCCCAATCTACTCAACCTCTCCTCGTATGTCCACCCCTCATCCCCGGAATTAACCGAGTGAACCTTCTTTGTACTGCCTCGAGAGCAAGTATGTCTTTTCTTAAGTATGGACACCAAAACTGTATGCAGTACTCCAGGTGCGGTCTCACCGATACCATATACAACTGCAGCAATACCTCCCTGTTTTTATATTCTATCCCCCTAGCAATAAAAGCCAACATTCCATTGGCCTTCTTGATCACCTGCTGCACCTGCATACTAACTTTTTGATTTTCTTGCACCAAGACCCCCAGATCCCTTTGTACTGCAGTACTTTCCAGTTTCTCGCCATTAAGATAATAACTTGCTCTCTGATTTTTCCTGCCAAAGTGCATAACCTCACATTTTCCAATATTGTATTGCATCTGCCAAATCTCTGCCCACTCACCCAGCCTGTCTATATCCCCTTGTAGGTTTTTTATGTCCTCCTCACTCTCTACTTTCCCTCCCATCTTTGTATCATCTGCAAACTTTGATATGTTACACTCGGTCCCCTCCTCCAAATCGTTAATATAGATTGTAAAGAGTTGGGGACCCAGCACCGACCCCTGCGGAACACCACTGGCTACTGGTTGCCAGTCCGAGAATGAACCATTTATCCCAACTCTCTGCTTCCTGTTAGATAACCAATCCTCCACCCATGCCAGAATATTACCCCCAATCCAGTGATTTTTTATCTTGAGTAATAATCTTTTATGTGGCACCTTGTCGAATGCCTTCTGGAAGTCTAAATACACTACATCCACTGGTTCCCCTTTATCCACCCTGTATGTTATGTCCTCAAAGAACTCGAGCAAATTTGTCAGACATGACTTCCCCTTCATAAAGCCATGCTGACTTTGTCCTATTAAATTATGTTTATCTAAATGTTCCGTTACTGTCTCCTTAATAATAGACTCCAAAATTTTACCCACCACAGATGTTAGGCTAACTGGTCTATAATTTCCAGCCTTCTGCCTTCTTCTTTACCTCCTTGCAGGAGAAGAGAGCCCAGAACAACAGGGAGAGGCAGAGAACCGGAGGTGGCCCTCCAATATTCACCAATTTGACTCCAGCAGAGGGGGAGGCCCTGGAAATCTCTGGAGTTGCAGAGCTGCTGGTGGTGGGAGATGGAGAGAGGGGGACCTCCCAGCAACCTGGTGACTGAATTAAATCTCATACAGCCACATGGCAAACAACAGTCACTCATGGTAACTGACGTCAGCAGCCAATGAAATGTCATCATGTGCATAATGGAAACGTTACCCATTCTTAATATAACACTTCTAATTCATCTCCTTACTCTCCCACAGGTCCATCAAGGGCCTCCCCCCACCCTCCACCCCACTGTCCAGCCTGAGGAGGATGACGACTCCTCAGAGGAAGCTCCAGCCTCTGAGGGTGCACCGTCAGCAGACCACTCAGCACCAGCGCAGATACGCACACCTCGATGGGTCCTGTGCGAGATAGAGTAGTGTTGTCACCTGATGTCTCACACTTCACAGGTGAGCAAGAGCAGATGGTGGAGGCAGGGACAGCAGTGAAGACTCCTCGCCGGAGGGCACAGGACGCTCCAAGCTCTGCTGAGCTGCATGCAGATGCTGAACCTCGGGTGGCCATCGAGAAAGAGGGTGATCTTGGAGGGGCAGCAACAATTGCATGAGGCTCTGGCATCTTTTGCAGCCGCGATGTCTGCAAATGTACAGAGAATGGAGGAGTCCATCTCCAACATGAGCAGCACCATCTCGCAGACAATGGCGATGATGTGCTGTTCCAGGGAACGTATGTCCACCTGCATGGAGCAGCTAATGCACCAGTCACACAAGAACATGCTTGTTGTGAACAACAGATTGCAGACACTCATTGCCCTCATCTCGAGGAGGGATGCTAACTTAGACTTGGGTGTTCATCACCCCACTGCTGTGCAGCAAGGTGCTCTCCAGCTCCTTGCTAGCCGGGAAGTACAAGTGACCCATGAGAGGGATGATGGTGAGAGGGGACATGGAAGTGGGAGCTCTTCTCAAAGCACTCCCACATCTCCCCCATTGCCTCCCCCTCAGTCAGTGCCCCACATACGGCCTCGGATCCCGATGGTCGAGTCTGCCCCTGCACAGTTGCAGGAGAAGCAGTCTTTGGCGCAGCCCTCACAGGCTCCGAAACCCAGAGGACGTCCGCCAAAAGTGTCAAAGCAGTCGTTGCAGGGAAGTGAGCAGGCCCCCTCTACGTCTGCTGAAGCCACAAGGGTTGTACTTTGTCGAAGCAGGCGTAAACGAAAAAAGACACAACCCTAGATGCACATGGGTGTATGAAAAAATGTTACTGTTAAGTTTCAGTTATATTTATGACGCACGTAAATGTATTTCTTTGCACAACTTTCCCATCTTGCCTATTTTGCCTGCAACCTGGGAAGTGGCTTTGTTACTTGGAGTGAATGGTGAGACATTACTTAACCTCGAGCAATGGGTGTTTGTTTGTCAGGAATGGCTTGGTCATTGTCGGACTGCTTTGTGCTGTTGTTGGCAGGGGTGTGGAGGTGTGGGGCATAGCATCTGGGAGCCATATGGGTGCACTGGTGCAAGTTAAGTAAATCTGGCCATTATGAGGCCATCCTGGGCCTCCCGGGCAGCAATGTGCACCGCTGCTGGTGCCATCTCCACCTCCGGTTCCTCCTCTTCCTCCTCGTGTACTACCTGTTCTGCCTCTGAAGAGGCTGTGCACTCTGTGCCTTGCTCCTCCTGCAGCTATGTAGGGCAAACAATCTGTCAAGGCATCTGAAGCGCATCTTCATCATGCCGATTGCTTGCTCTATGACACATCTGGTGGACATGTGGCTGTCACTATAATGCTCCTCGGCCTCATTACTTGTCCTCCTCAAGGGTGCCATGAGCCATGTCTTCAGTGGATAGCCCTTATCTCCAAGCAGCCAGCCGGTAAGTCTGTTTGGAGGTGTGAAGAGCTGAGGAAGGGTGAACAGGTGCAGGACGAAAGAGTCATGACAGCTGCCAGGGAATCTGGCACACACATGCTTAATGATCTTTTTATGGTTGCTGATGAGCTGCACATTGAAGGAGTGGAAGCCCTTGCGGTCCACAAACACTCCTGTGCTGATCCCCTCCCTCCTGTGGAGCATCAGATCGGTGAGGAGAAGGCTGCTGTTGTGGTTGCTGCTGCTGCTGGTGTGGCTGATGTTGTTGGTGCTGGGGCTCATCTTGGTCTGATTCTGAGGTCCAAGGTGAGGCCACATAAGCCGCATCCATGCTGATCTGATAGATGGCAGGTAAAGTAGAGATCGGAGGCACAATCTTTTAATGTTCTGATAGTGACTTGCAATGTGGTGAGAGTAGCTTCCGAGGTTGCAAACTGCTGAAAGCTAAATCTCTGCACAAAATGGAGTCGGCAAGAGCCTTTCCCTTAGGCGAGGAAGCAGGTGTAAGGTGTGAGTATTTGTGCTTTTTCCAGCTGTCACTTAATGACTCGCACAATGGCCACTGAGCTTCCGCCTCCCCTTCACAGGCAAGGTTCCCGAGGTCCGTGAATCCCGTGCGCAAGAAGTTATACCCAAAACCTGAGGTTGAAAATGCAGTTAAGGGTCTGTACCTCAACGAGGTCGCCTGCCTCTCCCGAGCGGGTCCATGGCGGCCTCGAAACGCGCCCGAGTTAAATGCGGAACTCGGCGGGATGATGGCGGGTTCCCGCCGTGCTTTTGACTGCCGACCCGCCTCCAAACCCATAGGCTCTGCAATGGGAAAATTCCAGCGGTGTATTCGGTTATTTTCTTTGTTATGCGGAGTGATATTGAATGAAGTCAGATTTGTTATAGATGTTGAAATAACAACAGAAAACGCTGGAAAAACTCAGCAGGCCAGGCCAACATCCGTGGAGAGAGAAACAGAGTTAACGTTTCAGGTCGAAACCCTTCGTCGGAACTGAGAGAAAAGCAAGAAATTAAACAGATAAAAATACAAGGGGGAGGCTGGGGGGAGGAATAAAAGAACAAAAGGGTTGTTATAGATGTTACTCTGTTTGTACACTTAACAATTGTAAAATAAACCAGGATCTTGATTTTCATTTGGCCTCGACTAACTAAAATGTTAATCAGTCCGCCTTCCGGAAGATTGGAGAAATGCAAGTGGAGGCACAAGTGAGATTACACTATCCAGTTAATACAACAAGGGGGAGAAATTCAGTATCGCCCCATTTGGGGCCGCAATTATCGGCCGGGCGCAAAGATTAGCGCCTGGCGCTAATTATCGCCTCCGACTGCAAACTTGACTTTTATCGCCCCTGGAGGTGATTGGAGCGCTAAATCAGGCGCTTCACACCTGTCTTAAGGCGCAAAGGCCGAGGAGAGAGGCGCTACCTCAGAGCACTGGCGAAGCTCATGTGATGTCAGTCAGCAATGGAACACACACACAATGGCGCTGGCCAGTTCTTAAAGGGGAGGGTTGATCTTGCTTTCCATCCACATCCTGCTCATTGCAGCCTTGAATCTCGGCCTGGAGAGACCTGTACATCAAATCTGCTGGGAAGAACAATGGAGAGGACCAGGGAAAGAGCTCAGAGTGCAGCCCCCACAGTCTCTTCTAAATCGATACAAGGAAGGGCAAATCAAAATGAACCTGCAAAGTGCTGCTCAGTACCCAAAACTCCTTCACACAGCGTTGAATCTCTCCAGAAGTTTCTCTCTCTCTCTCAGAATGCGTGGTTCAAAAATGTCACCAACAATAAAAGGCAGGAAGCGGTCACCTTTAAATAGCGCTCCCCCAGTCCCTTCCTGACTGCAAAACGCTCCCCTCGACCTATCGTTGCTAGCGGCAGGCGGTAAGGCAGGGGGCGCCACTCAATATCCGCTCCGGGGCGCTACCGGGGCATTGCGCACTCGACTGATGTCACGATCTGCCGGTGCAGGAGATCGTGGCGGTACTGTTTAGCGCCGCTGCAAAATGTCGAGTTAATTTCGCGAGCGGTGCAAACATCGCCGTGCCCGGGCGCTAGCTGCTTTGCGCCCCATTAGCGCCCTCTTAAGGCGCTAACGGGAGGCGCAACCAACTGAATTTTTCCCCCCAAATCTTCAATGATACAATCCCAATTCATGCTATCGCAGGACTAGATATTGGGCAGTAAAAGTGAACTCATGGTGATAAGAGACATTGAACACAAGAGCATATCTCGTTCAGGCTCAACATTTGTAAAACTTGCATATAATTTTCACCTCAGATATCACTACAAAATAAAACAAGCTCTTTACAACATGAATCATGCTGCACTGGTTTTGAATGAAATTGCTCTTGGTGCCATAGTGTGCAACACATTTTACCCTGCAGAGAGCCCAGGGTTAAATTTGTTGGTGCTTAACAGTCAATCTCAGCTGCTTCCTGTGTAATGTGTTTCATCAATTCTCAGCTGACAGTCGGAATGAAGTGAGGATGTACTGGCCATACAGATTAGGGTAATGCTTGTTAGAACTGTATACCTACCAAAGCTCATTGTTACATCTAGCATTCAGCAGCTAGCTGTCAGCTCTAATTCCTATAACCAAGTTTGATGAATTCAATATGGTATTCAAGGAGTAAAAATCACCAAGTATAGATGAGGGAGGCCATTTGGCCCATCGAGCTCATCCTTTCATAGAAACTTGATTTACCATAATCATAGTATCAAAGTATCGCTTGAATGATTCCAAAGTGTTTTCCTCCAGTGCTGTACCTGAAAGACTGCCCCAAGTATTAAATCATTCATTATGTGAAGTGCTCCTCCAGCCTTACAATCCTCCGAGAACTCTGCGTTCCTTCAACACTGGCCTCTTGTTTATCCCCGATTTCCTTCGCCCAACCATTGGTGCCTTCAGCTGTCTGGGCCCTAAGCTCTGGAATTTCCTTCCTAAACCTCTCCGCCTCTCCACCTCTCTCTCCTCCTTTAAGATGCTCCTTACCTCTTTGACACCCATCCTTATGTCTCCTTATGTGGCTCGGTGTCAAATTTTGCCCAATAACACTCCTGTAAATCTCCTTGACGCATTTTACTATGTTAAAGACGCTATATAAATGCAAGTTGTTGATGTGTTTTCTGCACCACTGTTTCCCCTGTATTTCAGTGACCAGAACTGGACACGGAAACTCAAGTTGCAGCCTGACCAGAGCGCTAAACAGATTCAGCACGACGTCCTCAGACTTGTAAGGATAAATGTTTTATGAGGCTCCGCTCCTGATGCCAGAGGCCAAAATGATTTGTAAATCTGGGCCTGCGGGCCCCAGCTATGATGGCAAAGCCACGTTGCGTCTTGTGCCGAAGACTTGAAGCTGTGGGAGAGGATGTGCTGAGGGCTTGGTGCAGCCTCTTTAAAGTCGTAGGGGGAAAAATTTGGTTGCTTTGCGCCTCCCGTTAGCGCCCCAAGAGGGTGCTAATGGAGCGCAAAGCAACTAGCGCCCGGGCGCGGCGATGTTTGCGCTGCTCACGAAATTGACCAGACATTTTGCAGCGGCGCTAAACACTACCGCCATGATCTCCTGCGCCCGCAGATCGTGACGTCAGTCGAGCGTGCAACGCCCCGGTGGCGCCCTGAGCCGGATATTGAGTGGCGTCCCCTGCCTTACCGCCAGCCGCTAGCAACGACAGGTTGAGGGGAGCGTTTTGCAGTCGGGAAGGGACTGGGGGAGCGCTATTTAAAGGCAACCGCTTCCTGCCTTTTTTTGTCGGCGACATTTTTGCACCACGCATTCTGAGAGAGAGAGAGACTTCTGGAGAGATTCAAGGAGTTTTGGGTACTGAGCAGCACTTTGCAGGTTCATTTTGATTTGACCTTCCTTGCATCGATTTAAAAGAAACTATGGGGGCTGCACTCTGAGCTCTTTCCCTGGGTCTCTCCATTGTTCTTTCCAGCAGATTTGATGTACAGGTCTCTCCAGGCCGAGATTCAAGGCTGCAATGAGCAGGGTGTGGATGGAGAGCAAGATTGACCCTCCCCTTTAAGAACTGGCCGGGGCCAGTGTGTCTGTGTTCCATTGCTGACTGACATCACATGAGCTTCACCTGCGCTCTGAGTTAGCGCCTCGCTCCTCGGCATTAGCGCCTTAAGAGAGGTGTGTAGTGCATAATTTAGCGCTCCAATCACCTCCAGGGGCGATAGAAGCCAAGTTTGCAGTCGGAGGCGATAATTAGCGCCAGGCGCTAAACTTTGCGCCCGGCCAATAATTGGGCCCCAAACGGGGCGATACTGAACTTCTCCCCCTATAGAAATGATACAAATAGCTACTTCACTGGATTTCACATGTTTAATGCAGCTTATACCTCGCTCTTGAACTAGCCCAAATGAAATGAGTGCAGGGCCTATCCTGTCAACCTTGGATTTTTAAAAGGAAATTCTTACTGTTGTTTTTGGTGAATAGTGCTTGAGTAATTTGAGACATGACATGAGTGTGGCAATAGGGAGCAATAGGTGACTTTGGATCTATGGAGGTAGATCGTGGGGGTTATTTTGGCCAAAGGATGAAAACAGGCACTAAATGGGTGCTGTGCTAATAAGACACGCCTGTTTGAAAGTTCAGATTTAGCGCACAATGTTGGTCCTAATTGCTGATTACCATCATTTGAACTTGCCTGGAGATGCTAAAACAGACACCGGCAGGTTTAGCACTCAAGTGCTGATTAGACACAATTTTCGTGGAGCAGTGTATGTGGGCTCCTTGTACCCACTTCTACTGAAGGTGTGGAGTGCTCTGCCTGGCACACAGCAGCAGGTTTCAGGATGACTCAGGGACTGAGGGAGAGGGTGCACAAGTTCTCGGATGCGGCACTGCAGGTCCTGGTGGAGGAGGTCCAGAGTAGGAGGGATGTCTTGTACCCGCAGGGGGGAAGGACTCCCCCTCGCCCTCCTGCCCCTCTCCCCTACAGCAGCTGGTGCTGCTCTGCCTGGCCTCATGTCCTCTTCCTATTCCTCATCCAGACCAAGGCGGACCCTTAGCAAGATGTCCATAGCCAAGCACTCCCTTTCTCCTGGTGACTCCTTTAAAGTGGAGTAGCACAGCACCTACTTTTTAGGTGAAGTCCTCAGGGAATTTGTGGAATAATTGTTGCTTGAGTGTTGGTGAAGTCTTGACAAAGTGTCCCAGAAACTCTCCTGATGTGTTTCAGAGGTTCTCTGCACAGCTACAAGAGAAATGTTGAGTATCCCTTTAAATAGCGCTTGAAATCGACATCCACGCCATGTTTACTCCTGTTCAGCTGGTCGCTGTTAGGAGAGGGCGTTAGTTGAAGCACCAGCTACCAAAATGCCGTGCAGCCTCTTTAATGAGCGCTAGCAGGCATTTTAAGTGGCAAGTAGCTGTTTAACGAGCCTCCGGGCGGCCGTTCCTAGCGCTGGCTTTAACTCCGTTACCAAGATGGTGCCTTGCGCTAAACGTGGGCTAAACCGGCGTTACAACGTAAGACTCTATCTTGGCCACTCGGAGGCTGTTTAGCGTCTAAAGTATCAGCAAAAATCACCCCCTGACTTTGAGCGATAGTGTAAAACGGGTGATAGCGAGTCGGCAGCCTATTATACATCTGTCCTGATTTTTATTTCGGGAGAGGTGTAAAATGGGCTGCCGACTCGCTATCACCCGTTTTACACTATTACTCAGTCAAGAGCTACCTCATGGTTCTCAAAGCTCGCCACCATTGGGATTTTCCTCACCTCATATCTCGGTCTATTATAGACTAATTGATAGAGATTGATTGCTATGATTAGTCAACAACTCCATTATCGTTGTATCATGCGACGACCAGGATGGTAGAAGGCGATTTTGATGGACTGTGGTCTTTTTTCATCCAACATTTCCTATGTTCCTATGATGGGAATTCTTTCAGGGGGTTCCAATAATGCTGCATGATTTAAATGAGGAAGACAAGTTCCTGACCGAGTAACAAAATGCAGGTGCAACGACACCTGAGGCATTTTGTTTGCACACGTCACAAGCCCTGGACCCACCTTTACACAGCCTCTGCTTTACCAGAGAGGCTATGACAGAACTATGCCATCCACCGCAATCCGATCTGCAGACAACTTGCACAAGGATGAGTCATCCCTCGAGCGTGCATCAAGCTTTAATGTCACTGCATCCTTCCAAGCTTCCATTCCTGATACATACTAATTCCATCATGTTGCCTGTGGAAAGAAGGCATCAGCTGGAGAGGGCACAGAACGTTCCCGGGTACCAGGTTTCCCAAGAGTACAGAGCATTGTACTTGGCAACCAGATACTGAACCATTGAGCTGGAACACAAAACTTCTTGCACTGACCTCATGCGACTGTAGTGATTACACTTCATAAAAGTATTTAATTGACTGTAAAGCACTTTGGGACCTACAGAGGTCGGGAAAGGCACTGGATAAATACAAGTTCTTTCTTTATATCCACTTTGCCAACCATCAGGACAATTGATTGCATAGGCCAAAGCATTTTTCAGAATTTCTTTTTTAAAGTTCATAACTTCTTGGGTTGGCTACACTACACTGGGGTGGGTAACTTGAGACCAGTGCAGCCATTTTCCAACCCTCCCCCTAAGTGGGATCATAAATGGAGGCAGGAATAGTGTCCGTTGTATCCCACATTATATAAACGCCCCTGACCTTGGATGCACCATGATTCTGCTGAAGCAGAAAATCCCAGCCATTCATCCTTTGATGCATGATAGCCAATCAATATCTTCTTCAGTAACAAGACTTAATCATTTAGTACATTAACTATTTAATTCACCCTCAGCTTCAACCTTGCTTGCATTTTAAGGGATCTCAATTATTTTTTGATGCCCTTTATATTACATGACACTGGAAGATTTCTTACTGTTTGCCTTCCATGGCTATGCTTATCTCGAGTCCTTGTTGACTGCTTTTTTTTTCTGAACATTTTTTGGAGGTTCCAGTGTTCCTCCCAGTGGGGTCCCTCGCCCCACTTCCTACAGGCTTTGTGGAGTTTGTCATTCTTATTTCATTTTGTATTATTTTATTAGTTATTTATCATCACTCTTGTTCAATTTGCATTCAGTAATCTTTGGTAGGCCCTTGTCCTGCAACTGAGTTTTTCTTTAGGCTCTTCCCTCATTCCCTTAAAATTGCCCTTTTAAAGTTGCATTTCTGATGCCCGTTGATGCCAAGTCATGTCAAATTTAGCCATGTTCTGGTCCCTGAGGTGCTGAGAAAAATAGCACAGGGATGTTCTGTTCATACATGTCTTTGCTATTCTTTGTGAAGATGACATAAAAGAATATTTATTTAAATGTACTATTGACATTCAGTGAAACATCATCAAAACTGCACCAATCTTTATTTTTATTGCACTGACAAAAGAGGCATTTAAGATGTCCTTGGTCTATTGTTAGTGTTGGAAAGTCAACCACCCTTAGGACATATGGATAGATGACGCACTCCAATCATTGTGTATCGCAAGCTTACTGCTCAATTTAAGCAGAAACCAGAAAAGTACCAGGGGGGAATTTAAAACAAGTTGTAGATGGTAAAACAATATTTACTGATTAGCAGTGTTGACCAGGCTGGTCTGGTCTATAAATTGTACAGAAAGTTATAATAAACTGGTTGCTTACTGTACAAGAACAAGTGCATCCATGTGCTTTATAGATGGGGGCCTAGAAATTCGGTTGTGTAGTGCCTTTTGTTTGGACACTACGGGTGCTGAATTGGGACACTTCTGGTGCGGGCCACGCCGGACCCCATCTTGGTGAGGGCTGTAGGGCAGCCGTTAGGAGCGTGCGCTAGAAGTATGGTAAGTAGGCAGATCGTGACGTCAATCAGCATGCAATGCTGATTTGACACCAGCGCAGCCATTTTCATCATCATCGCTGGAGCTAACACCCTCTCTTAACCTCGCACAGCTGAACATGCATTCAGCAGCAGGAAGGACCCCCACAAGCACTACTTAAAGGGATCATCACCAACTTTCAGGTAACTTGCTTTTTGATTTCCACTGGCTCTGTGTCAGTTTGTGGAACTGTTTGGAGCTTTCTAGAGTTATTTAAAGTTGTTGAGGTGACAGGGAGTGGAGCTGCAAGTGGAGAAGGGCTTGGTTCTGACGTCAAGGGTACTGGTCAGACCACTTGCTCCCAGTCATGGGTGCTCTATTTGTCATCCCCCTTGGCCTGCAGCATGACAGGGAGATGGAGCAGAGGCAGCAAAGAAGAGGATAAGCTGCTCATAGAGGGAGGAGGGGGAAAAGGGCTCTGAGCAGGAGGCCTTACCCACTTAGGGTCTTCTGAGAGCAATTCTCTTACCTCAGGCTGAGCCAGGAGCCGTGTCTGAGGCATCTGTGCTTTACGGAGGAGGTGCTCACAGAACTCTGCCACCTCTTGCAACCAGACCTGCAGCCTCACTCCAGGGCAAGGAGGGCACTGCCAGTGGCTGTGAAGGTGACCATGGTCCTGAATCTCTTTGTGTCGGGATCTTTCCAGGCTGAAGCAGGCGACATCTGTAACATCTCACAGTTCGCCATCCACTGCTGCATAAGAGAGGTGATAGACACTCTTTATGCCAGGAGAGGAGACTTCGTTGTCTTCTCTCTGACCAGAGAGAAGCAGACGGAGCGTGCATGTGGCTTTGCCAGGATAGCGGACTTCCCCATGGTGCACAGCGTCATCGACTGCGTACACGTGGCTTTGCGGGCACTGTATATAAATGCTGAGATGTACCGCAACCGCAAAGGTTACCACTCACTGAATGTGCAGTTGGTGTGCGACCATGCTCAGCTTATCATGATGGTGAATACCCAGTATCCTGGCAGCAGTCATGATGCTTTTATTCTGTGCCAGTCCGCTGCTCCCTCAGTCTTTGAACCACCAAGACAAACCAGAGCGTGGTTACTGGGTGACAAGGGCTACCCGTTGACCACCTGCCTCATGAATCCGCTCCACATCAGTCTACTCTCAATCATCAGCAAAGGGATGGAAGGTGTCATCGACAGTACTATCAAGCAGCACTTACTCACCAATAACCGGCTCACTGATGCCCAGTTTGGGTTCCGCCAGGACCACTCGGCTCCAGACCACATTACAGCCTTGGTCCAAACATGGACAAAAGAGCTGAATTCCAGAGGTGAGCTGAGAGTGACTGCCCTTGGCATCAAGGCAGCATTTGACCGAGTGTGGCATCAAGGAGCCCTAGTAAAACTGAAGTCAATGGGAATCGGTGGGAAAACTCTCCACTGGCTGGAGTCATACCTAGCACAAAGGAAGATGGTTGTGGTGGTTGGAGGTCAATCATCACAGCCCCAGGACATCGCTGCAGGAGTTCCTCAGGGCAGTGTCCTAGGCCCAACCATCTTCAGCTGCTTCATCAATGACCTTCCCTCCATCATAAGGTCAGAAGTGGGGATGTTCGCTGATGACTGCACAGTGTTCAGTGCCATTTGCAACTCCTCAGATAATGAAGCAGTCCATGCCTGCATGCAGCAAGACCTGGACAACATTTAGGCTTGGGCTGATAAGTGGCAGGCAATGACTACCTCCAACAAGCGAGTGTTTAACCACCGTTCCTTGACATTCAACGGCATTACTATGCCGAATCCCCCACCATCAATATTCTGGGGGTCACCATTGACCAAAATCTTAACTGGACCAGCCACATAAATACTGTGGCAACAAGAGCAGGTCAAAGGCTGGGTATTCTGTGACGAGTGTCTCACCTCTTGACTCCCCAAAGCCTTTCCACCATCTACAAGGCACAAGTCAGGAGTTTGATGGGATACTCTCCACTTTCCTCGATGAGTGCAGCTCCAACAACACTCAAGAAGCTCGACACCATCCAGGACAAAGCAGCCCGCTTGATTAGCACCCCATCCACCACCTTAAACATTCACTCCCTCCACCCAAACCCAAAGATGTTTTATAAATACATTAAGAGCAAGAGGATAACTAAAGTAAGAGTAGGGCCTATTAGGGACCATAAAGGTAAACTGTGTGTGGAAGTGGAAGACATGGATATGGTTCTTAATGAATACTTTGCGTCTGTTTTCACAAAAGAGAGGGACGATGCAGACATTGCAATCAGGGAGGAGGAGTGTGAAATATTAGATGAAATAAACATAGTGAAAGAGGAAGTAGGGGTTTAGCATCTTTGAAAGTGGATAAATCCCCAGGCCCGGATGAAATGTATCCCAGACTGTTAAGAGAAGTAACAGCGGCAACAGCAGAGGCTCTGACCATCATTTTCCAATCCTCTCTGGCTACAGGTGTGGTGTCAGAGGACTGAAGGACTGCTAACGTGGTACCATTGTTTAAAAAGGGAGAAATGGATAGACCGAGTAATTACAGGCCAGTCAGCCTAACCTCGGTGGTGGGAAAATTATTGGAAAAAATTCTGAGGGACAGGATAAATCTTCATTTAGAAAGACAAGGATTAATCAGGGGCAGTCA